>JARFPJ010000005.1:3788670-4420116 GCA_031010415.1 Talaromyces nanjingensis
TGTTGCACGATAATAATACTGACACGTACATAGCCTTGGCTCGATCAACAACCCGGTGTTCCTTCGTCCTTGGCCGGCTTGGCCCCGGGTATGCTCGGTGGTACACAAATGCAGTCCTCTTCTAGCCAGGACGGTGATGACGAGTTGATTCCTACTGCGATCGTAATTAAGAATATTCCTTTCGCAGTCAAGAAGGAACAGCTCGTGCAACTGATGACCGAGATGAATCTTCCTCTTCCATATGCTTTTAATTACCACTTCGACAACGGCGTGTTCCGCGGTCTTGCCTTTGCCAACTTTACGTCCGCCGAAGAAACTGCGACTGTGATCGATATGCTCAACCATTTCGAACTCCAAGGTCGCAAATTGCGCGTCGAATATAAGAAGATGCTTCCGCTACAGGAACGGGAACGTATTGAACGAGAGAAGCGAGAACGTCGTGGACAACTCGAAGAGCAGCACCGTCCTATTGCTGCATCCCAGCTGCAGACACAAAGCTCCATGTCTTCATTAGCCTCGCACATTCCCGCGACATCACCTTCACCGGTCTCACAGCGCGGACCAAAGCTCGGTATTTTTGACTTCTCCCATTCTTTTTCGTGGCTTGATTTGCGGAACTAACAAGACATTAGACGTCGATTTGAACGATAGCCAAACCTTGCAATTCTACTCGCAGATGCTCTTATTCAAGGAAGACATGAGCCGTGAAGCTCTTATATTTCCATCCAACCTCACGCCAGTTCAGCGTCGAACGGTCCACACTCTTGCACATAACATGGGCTTGAGCCACGCGTCGCGTGGAACTGGAGAGCAACGCCAAGTGCATGTCTTTCGCGCGCCCCCTGGCTCTAACGTCAGTCCGCCATTGTCCTCTATTCCCGCAACCGTACACGCCGCCGAAGCCTCTCGCCGTGGTTTGAACCGTGCTGCGACTATCGATTTCAGTGAGTCCCGCAGCGAGGGACCTGGTCCGTTCAGTACCATGCGTGGACAAACATCTGGTTTTCTAGGAGTCCTAGAGTCACCCGGAGGATTCGGCAACCCACAGAACTTGCGTGCAGCCAAGTCGTTCGCTGATTTACGCTCCTACACACCCTCTCCTGTGCCGTCCTCTGCAAGCTTTCCTGCCACACTACAGACCAATGGCGCACGCCTCCAGCAACAATATGATGGTACAGCAAGTGGAACGTCCAACACTCCTACGCTGACCCCCACACCATCCGGTGCCTCCCTTGGCCTTCAGCGTGATGATGGACTTCTCGTCAACAGTCTTGGTGGTCTTTCCCTCGGCACGAGTCTCGGCGGACCCGCTGGCAGCCCTAGACGCTTGCGCGGAATGTTTTCTTGGGAACAGGATAACCAAGGTGCTCCAGCCGGAGCTATTGGCAGCAACCGCTCTATCGGAGTAGGTTTTGACAACCAGTCCCAGGAACGTCTTCCTATGCGACAACCTCGAGGACCCGCTCCTGAACGGGGTTCCGGATTCAGACGCCAGAACGGCCACCAATCGCGCGGCAGCGACGAACTTCGTACGGGATCCGGCGTGGAGATTATTGTTGAGTAGGATGGATAAATCAATCATGACTGGATTATGACTAGAACGAAGTCTAGATTCAGACGACATGCAAGTGCAAATGTTTCAAGAGAATGACAAAAAATATATCACACACAAGAAGAAGTTTTGGGGCGAGGAAATGATTACGACAATTGTAATTTGACACGAAAGTCTCCGCTATTACACGCAGACTTGTTTTCAATATAACGATTCGATGATGGACGACGAGATGACTCCAAGAAAGAAAGAATCCGAAGAGAAAATATGCTATTGTTTTTTTTCCTGCGATGAGCTCATAATCCTATCTATCTATTCACTTTGATTTTTTTATATTCGCCTGTTTCCCCCCTTGTCCCTTGTCGCGTGTTACCACTATTATTATTATTACTATTATTCTTCATGTTTTAGATATATTCTCCTTGGGGCAGCCCAGCATGAACAGATTATGAACATGATTGGACGACGCAAACGACTGAGCAAAAATTTCAAGTTTGAATGATTTTGATAAATTGAATAGCGCATTGGCATGGCATGGCAAGAGCGAGAGCGAGAGTGAGCGAAGCATCGGCATCAGCATGAGCGCGAGCACTTGGTTTGAGCGTCTGTTGTTATAACGATCAATGATCATGAGAAAATGGGGCAAACGAACGAACTCGATGATATGACTGATCCGACCCATACGAGAATGAAATGAGCAACATGACTACGAAAAAGCGAGAAAGAAAGATACCATTCGTTTTGATCGAGAAGGATGATATCGACGACGACCCGAAAGAGAAAACTGCCCAAAAAGTTCCTGTTGCGTTATTGTCGAGAGCAGCATTCCACATCTTGTACCGTTTTACTATCCATTGAATGCTGCCTGCCTGTCTGTCCATTTTGTTGGTGTTCCGCGTTTATCTTGTGTTCTGTTGTGTTCGTTTTCCTTGCATCATCTCCATTCCACTTTCCATCTACGCATCTCCCTTCTACACATGGATTTCCGCTCTGTGCACTGGCTTCGGTGGGTAGGTTGTTTGGCTTTTGTATGTCGTGTCTTGTTTGATTTGTGTTTTTGTGAGGCTTGTTAGGGCGTGGTTCGTTTGGTTGTTTGGTGGTTGTTTAGGTATGATCTGGATTAGTCTAGGTTCGCTTAGCAGAGGAATATTGATTGCATTGATTTCAACTGATTATATCTTCTTAATTTCATCTTCGTGGCTTTCGAACAAACATTGAAAGCAAGTTATCCCTTTGTATTAGAATTCAGTATTCATTGCAAACCCATGCTCAGCCATATACTCGGCCAACTTCACATCCTCTTCCTCCAAGTTGACATCTCCACTCTCCAGCAGAAACCAATACACAATCATACCCAGAACACCAATACCACCAGCAAGATAGAACGTAGAACTTTGACCCGCAGCCCGTTCCAGCGGCGTAAAGCATTCAGTCCCAACAGCGGCGCCCGTTCGAGTATCCCATCCCCCTCATAGCAGTCGGAAATGCTTCGGAACTGATCAAACCGATGGTTGCTCCCGGGCCCATATGACCAAAGGCTTGCAGTAGGCCGTAGAGAACGACAAAGGCGGGAATATGGTTTGATAATTTCGAATAAGTACCACCAATAATGAAGCCTAAAACTACATATCCGGCAAACCCAATGATACCGGTATACCGTCGGCCAACGACATTGCTAAGCATAATTTTATAAAATCTATTATAACTAATATATTTAATCTAATTATATAGATAAAATTTATTAAATCTAATATTATAATTTATAATATTATAGCTATGGCTTAAAACTTTATAATTTTTAATATAAATTATATACCTTAGAGAATAATTTTTATACTTTAAATAATTAAAATAATTAATTTTATAATAATATATATAAATATTATTAGAATTAATATTTTAGTAAATCTTTATAATATAATATTAATTATTAAAATATAGATATTTTTTTAATATTTTTTAGATTTTCTTTTTAGAGTCTACGATTACTATTATAATAATAAAAAAAAATTTTTTAATTTATATATTTCTTAAATTTTTAAACTAAATAAAGTTTTATTTAAGGTTAAATAATATTTTTATTTTAATTTTTTTTAGATTAGTTCTACGCTATAGCTATTATTTATATAATATTATATAAAAATTTTATAGACTTTAATTTATTATTATTATTTATTAATTTTTATTAAAATAATTATTATATCTATTTCTTATATAATAGTAATAAGTATATTATTATAAATTAATATTAAAAAATAGCTTAAGATCTTTTTCTTAAAAAAGATTATGAAATATTCTAAAATTATATATTCTAAATTTATTATTTATATAAAATCTAGTACTCTAGCAGACTAGCACTAACTAATACTTAATTAAATATTAATTAAATATTCTAAATATTATATCTTACTATAATAATAAATTATTAATATTTAAAGATTAAATATTATTTTTTCCTATTTTAAATATTTATTAATTTTATTAAAAGTTATATAGATTTATTAAATACTTATATAAACTTATTAGATATTTAAAATATTATTTTTTATGTTTTAATTATAATTTATTGAGAGTCTTTTATACTTAAAACTTAATTTTTAAAAACTAGCTTTAAAATAATATTATCAATTTAAAAACTAGAATTATTTTTAAAGATTTATTAATTATAAATATTTCTTAGATATTTTTTAATATTTATAAGGCCTATCTCTAGTAATTCTTTAAATTCTAATATTAAAATAGATTTTATTATTAATTTAAATTAAATACTAAAATCTTAGCTATAAAAATTTTATTAATTTAAATAAATATTAATTTTTTTTAAAAAAATAAATCTTAATATAAAGCTGCTTATTTTAATATTATTTACAATAGAAATATTAAAAGTAAAGTTTTTATTAATATATAATATCTTAATAATTTATTTTAAAAAGTTAATTCTCTTATTATTATTATTATTATTATTATTATTATTATTATTATTATTATTATTATTATTATTATTATTATTATTATTATTATTATTATTATTATTATTATTATTATTATTATTATTATTATTATTATTATTATTATTATTATTATTATTATTATTATTATTATTATTATTATTATTATTATTATTATTATTATTATTATTATTATTATTATTATTATTATTATTATTATAAGAGATAAATATTCCTTTTAATATAGTAATATCTTTAGATTATAAGATCTTTTTATTTTCTACATTAAATATTTTATAATATTTATAATTACTAAATCTAACTAATATTTCTTTTCTTTTAATTAAGTTTAGTTTTTAGATTATTTATTTAGATTATAATAAACCAGTAATATCTAAATTTTAATATAATTAATTTTTAATTTATTTTTATAGTATATTTTATATAGTATTTTATAATTTAAAGATTTATAGTATATTTTATTATAAATAAAAATAATAACTAGTAAAGTTTTTCTTTATAAATATTCTTTAATCTTAAATAAAAATAAAAAATATTTAACTTTATTAAATAAAATAAAATTTATTTTTTTAATTAATCTATTAGATTCTTTTATATAAATTAATATTTATAAATATATTATTCTAAATTTATTAAATAATATTTTAAAATCTTTATTTATATATTCTTTTTTATTATTAAAAAAGAATTTCTTTATAATATTATTATTTTAATTTTCTATTATATTTTTAATATTTTTAAAAGCTATAAAGGCTTCATCTATTCTATTTAATAATATAATAAATAAATATCTAGATTTTTCATTTTAAAAAGTAATATAATATTTTTTATTATTATATTTTTAATAATATTAATTTTGCTATATTATTATAAATTTTTTTATTAATATTATATTCTTTATTATTAATAGTAATTAATTCTTTATTAATTTTTTTATAATATTTTATTTATAAATAAATTTTATATTAAAATATAGCATTTTTTATTTCTTTTATAATATTATTTATATTATTTTTATATAAATTTTTTTATAAAGATTTTATATTTATATAATTTAGTCTTTAGTATTATATTTTTATATTTTTATTATTTTCTTTAATAAATAATATAATATTATGATTATTATTTTTATAAAAAATGTTAATATTACTTTTATATAATTTATTTTTTTAATATATAGAATATATAAGTTTTCTTTTTTATTATATATAAAATATTTTTTATTTATAAAGATATAGATACTTTTTTTAATATTATTAATACTTAGAATATTTATTTCTAATTTAAAAATATAAAATATATTAATAATAATATAAATAAACTTTATATTAAATTTAAATATAATAATTTTTTATATTTTATTTTTATATTTTTTATTTTTCTTTATATAAAAAAATAATTAAAATATTATAATTTATTTTCCTATAATTAATATAAAATAAACTAGATTATTTTTTATATTAATTTTTATTTTTAATAATATATATTTAATCTACTATTTCTTTTTACTTTATTAATAAGATTTATATATAAAAAATTAAAAATATAAATATTAGAATCTTTTTAAATATTTATATAATATTTTATATAAAGAATTTTTATTCTTTTTTTAAATTATATAAAATTTATAAGATTTTAATATAAAATACTGTATTAATATTTTTTAAAAATAAATTATCTAATAAAGTTTTTATTTAATAAATATATTTTTTACTTTAATAGTTTAAGGCTTATAATAAGCAATAATAATATTATTAATATAAAAAAAAGGTAGAATATCATTTCTAATTATATAATAGAATTTATAAAAAATAATTTTAAATCTTAATTTTTTAAATAATCTAGTTAGTATTTTTTACGATAATAAAAAAGAATTATATAATCTATAAAAAGTTTTATTTAATTTATAAATTATTTCTAGTCTCTTATACCCTAGAAGTATTTTTTATAAATATTAAATCTAGTAATTTTATATATATAAATATATTTATTATATTATATTATTTTATTTCTAAATTAAACCTTACAGCTATTATTATAATATATATATTTTTATAATTAAGTTTATATTATTAATCTTTTTATATTATAAATCTTATTTTATATTTATTAAACCTTCTATATTTATTAAATTTATATATATAAATCTATATATAATTTAAAATTTAGTATTTTTTTAGTTTTAACTATTAATATCTTATCTTATAATTTTATTAATATATAATTATTTATATATTCTTATTCAACTTTCAAGAATAACTTACTAAAAAAATAATCTTTTAGATTATTATATTATCTTAAAAATAGAGATAGATTATATTAATATAATATTATAATATTTTAATTAGATTTAATAATATAATTAATATATATTTTAGTTTTAAAATTAATATTATCTTATAACTCCTATAAACTAGTTTTTAAATATATTATTTATTTTATTAAAAAATAGTTAATTACTCTTCTATTAATTATATTAATAGATTTCATTAATATCTATATTAAATGCTACTTCTTATAAAATTATAAAATTAATAGAGTAACACTCTTAGCTAAAGAATTTATTCTTTTATAATTATATTATCACATTTATAAAAGCTATTAAAGATATATTTAAAAATATTAAATATATCTTTATTCTCTCTAGAAATTTAATTTAATTATTATTTTTATTATTTTAAGATTTAATATTATAAATAATATTCTTAGATTTTAATTTATAAATTTAATATTATTTTTAAAGCTAATAATCTTTTTATTATAATTATCTAGTCTTTTAAGAAATATATTATTAAGATTTATACCTAAGCTAATATCTTTATTTTTAAAGATTAATATTTTATTATTAAAAATAACTTTATTATATACTATATTATTAGCTCTAGAAATTTTATCTTTAAATATAAGATTTAAATCAATAAATTTTTTATTATTTAAATTCTTAAAATTAAATAAATTATTTTTCTATATTTAGATAGACTTTATAAATTTTTTAATTATAAAAATATAATTTTTTTTTTAAAATTAATTCTTTTTAAAGTGTTAATTATTTTATTAAAAGTAATAATAGCTAAATTATTTTTTAAAATATTATATTTTTTATTAAATACTTAATTTTATTTAAAAATAATATTTTTTATACTAATGATAGCTCTAATAATAGGATTTTATATTTAATATATATTTATAGAATTATATTCTATTAAATAGCCTATTTATACTTTTAATTTATATTATTAAAATCTTTATTAATCTCTTATATATATTATTATTAAAGTAAAAACTTTACAGCTATATATATAGAGATAATTATTATTTAATTTTTTTATTAAAAATAATTACTTTATCTCTATAAAAAAGAAATATATAATAATTTCTAATTAAAATTATAGTTTAATATTTAATTTTAAAGATATATAACTATTTAATTTATTTCTAATTATATATTATAAAATAAGTTTATTTTAATTTATATAGAATAATCTTTTATTTTTATTATATTTTTTAAATATTTAGTAATTCTATTAAGAGCTTAAATATAAAATAAAAAGGATTTAATAATTATAAATTTATTATAGAATTATTTTTTAATTTTATTATATTTAAGAAATATTATATTATTATATTTAATAAACTTTAGATTAAATTTATATTATTTTTTTAATTAATTAAAAAAATCTTTTAAATATATTAAAATTATATCTGTCTTAATATTACTTATAATATAATCCTATATAAAGTAAAAATAATAATCTATAATTAATATAATATTAATAAAATCTTTTAGTATATTTATTTTATAATTATAAAAATTAAATATAATTCTTTTTTCTAGGCTTTATAGCACTTTATAAGATATTTAATATATAATTTAATATATTTTTAATATAATATATAAATTATATTTATAAATTTTAATTTATTTATTTTTTATTTATTTTTTTAATCTATTAAATTAATAATTTTAATATCTTTTAATACTTTAATAAAATACTTTAATATTTATAATTTAAAATAATTTAAAATATAAATATTATTTTTTAATTAAAATATAATTTAAATTTCTATTAATTTATAAATTATAATTTTTTTTATATATTATTGTATTTATTTTTACAATTTAATTATTTATTAATATATATTTGAGAATATATTAATTATATTTATTATATATAATTATTATTAAATTTTAATTCTATTTTTAAAGGTAGTTAAATATTAATTTTTAATTTTATTAATATTTAGATTTTAATAGGTAATATAAAAAAATAATATTTATAATAAAATTTTTATAATATATAATATTATATAATTATAATTATAATTTTCTTTTTTTTAAATTTATTATTTAAATATTAATTTTTCTATATTTTTTAATCTTAATTTTATTTTTATTTTTAATTTATAAAATTTTTTTTTACTATTATTTAATAGTTATAAAATTAATTTTAATTATTAAATATATATATTATTAATAATTTATTATTCTAGAATTAAAAATAATAGATAATTTATAAATATATTTATTAATTATAATTAATATTATATTAAAAATAGTTTAAATATATATAATTATTTTATAATAATTAATTTTATAATAATTAATTTTATATATAAGTTATTTCTTTTTTTAGATTCTTTTATTATATAATTTAAGATAAATATTTTTTTTATAATTTTTTATTTTTTTAAACTTTATTCTTATATTGTCTTATAATATTAAAATTTAGAATTTATTAATCTAGTATAATATATTAAAATATATAAAAATATTATTTAAAATTTTTTAAATAAAAAATATTATATTCTAAATATTTTATATTTTAATATTTTAAAAAAATTAATTTTTTTTTTTTAAAATATTTAATTATTATTTTTTTATTATCTTTTTAATTATTTTAATTATTAAAGATTAAAAATATTATTTTTTATTAAATAATAATTATTTACTATTAGATAATATTAAATTAATAAAATTTTTAAAATTTTTAAAATTAGAAATAATATAAGTTATTTAAATTTATTAATTATAATATTTACTATTTTAATATTAAAAAATAATAATAAATATATATTTATATTTTTATTAAATAATTAATTAATAAATATATATTTAATTATTATATGAATCTAAATTTATATTATTTTTAATTAAATAATATAAAATATTAAAAATATAAATTTTAATAAAAATTTTTAATCTAAAATTTAAATAAAATTTAATATAATTAAGTTATTTAATTAAAAAAAATTAATAATTTTATAATGAAATATAATAGATTATTATATTTTATATTTATTATTTTTTTTATTAGAATTATAAAAATATTAATTTATTATTAAAAAATTTAAAATTTAATAAATAATTTAATTTAATTTATAAATTATTTTAATTTTAATTTATATTAACTCTATTTAAAATAAATTTTTATAATTAAATATTTTATTTTTAATTTAATTTTAAATATTATTTTTATTAATTATATTTAAATTAATATAAATTTTTTAATAATATTAAAGAATTTCTTTATTTAATTTCTTTAATTTTTAATAAAAATCTTATTATAGATTTTAATATATTATATAATCTTTTTTTATTTTAGAAATTATATTTTTAATTATTAAAACTATATATTTAATAATTATATTATTATATTATATAACTTTTTATTTTTATATATTATTATAATATAATTATATCTTAGAATTTATTTTAAATTATTATATTTTTTAAAAGTTTTTTTAATATTTTTAAAAATAATCTTTTAATAAATTATTTTTATTATTTTTAATATAAATTTATTAATTTTTTAAATTCTTATTTATTATTTTTTATAATTTAAATTTAGAATATTATATAAAAACATATCTTTTTTTTATTTATTTTTATTACAATATATTATTTAATATATTCTTTTTTAATATTATATTTTATTATTATTAATATAAAAAAAACTAATTATAATTTATTATTTTTAATAAAAAAAATAATTTTTTATAATAATAATTTTTTTCTAATTATATTAGAACAATAAATTTAATAAAATTTTTTTTTAATATATTTTATAAAATTATATCATTAAATAATATTACAAAAGGATTATTTTTAATCTTTTTAATTTTTAAAATTAAATAAATATTTTATTTAATTCTTTTATTAATTTATTTTAATATTAATAATTTAATTTATTAATTAATCATATATTAAATTTTTAATTATTATAATTTTAAAAGTTACTAAAATATAATAATATAAATATAAAATATAAAATTATATATATTAAAATATATATTTACTTTAAATTATTTAAGATTAGAAAATTATAAAATGTTTTAATTTTTCTAATTTTTAATATAGATTATATATTAAAATATTAAATATATATTTAGTTTTTATTAATTAAATTTTATTAAATTTTTATTATTATTACTTTCTTAATAAAGCTAGTTTATAATATATTATAAAATTTATAATAGTAATATTAATTAAGATAATATTAAATTTATTAATATTAATATTAGAAATAATTTATAATATATTTATAAATAATAATAATAATAATAATAATAATAATAATAATAATAATAATAATAATAATAATAATAATAATAATAATAATAATAACTAAAATTTAAAAACTATTATTTTAGATATATTTATTTATAAATATATATTACAATATTAAAAAAATATAAATTTATTATATTAAAATTAATATAAAAATTAAACTTTTATATTAAGTTAAAAATAAAAATAAATATATAAATTAAAAATTTTAATATTATAAATTTAAATTTAATTTCTAGTTTATATAGTATAAATAATATTTTAAATTATTAATTTTTACATATAATACTTTTTAAGTATATATATATAAATCTTATTTATATAAAATTCTAATTATAAATCTTATAAGTTAAAAATAAGATTTATAAAATTTTATAAAAATAAAAATATAAAATCTTATAAATTAATTATTTTATAAGTTTTATATATATAAAATAAAATTTTATAAATTAGGTATATTATAAAGTTTAAAATTAATTAATATTATTAATAATCTAATTTTAAAACTTATATTAATTATATATAAAATTAATGTATATAATCTTATTATAAAATAAAAAATAAGAATTTATTAAAAATAAAGTTTTAATAAAGAATATTTATTAATAGTTTTATATAATATGAGTTAATCTAATTAAATTATTAACTAATCTAATTATAGTTAGTCATTATTAATTATATAATCTATTAAAATGATTTATATATAGTATATTAAACCCTAGACTGTAGTTTTAAAGTGTGGTTTTGGTTCTTATATTCATAAACCGAAGACCGCGCGGTTCGTCAAATAAAGGCACAAAACCGCACCAAACCGAATGTGACAGCCAGCTACACAACCAGACATGCAGAAGCCACCAAGCACATGGTATGTCGCCAGCGCGGCTCCAGAAAAGACCAACAACAAGATGATATTACGAGATAGAGCTATAACTCTAGTAATAACCATATTAGGAACTACTTCCTAGTAGTACCATATTAGGAAAGAAGCCTTATATAAAAAATATATAAAAAAACTCGTAATAAGATAGATTTTAATTTCTTTTTTCTTTTCTTCTCTATACTTAATATTACCTATAGATCTAGTGCACCTAGTTAGTAAAATAATCTTAATATTAGGTTTTTAACTACTATTATATAATATTAAATATTATTATTTTTTTTTATTTCTTATATATTAGTATAGTAGATCTTTTTAATATTTAATTTTAATTAAGAGACTTCTTTTTTCTTTTTTTATTATTTTAGTATATTTATATAATAGATCTCTCTAGTATTATATTTAAACTAAAAGTTATTTTTTTATTTTTTATTATTATTTTTATCTTTTCTTTCTTTTTAATTATTTATTAAAGTAATAGTAAAAGAGCTAAATTAAGATAGTACTAAAAAGATGCTAGATATAAATATATTAAAAAAACTCTAAATAGAAGTATATAAAGTAATAAATTATTTTAAAGTTTAATAAAGTTTTAGAAAAAAAGTTTAGCTTAGCTATAATTTAAAGAAATAGCTTTTTAAGTTTTTTTATATTCTAAAAACTTTATAAGGATTATTTTAAGAAGTTTTTTAAGTATATATATTATTAGATTAAAAATCTTTAGTAAGCAGCTTTTAAGGCTTAAGAATATATCTATAATAATAGATCTATAAATAATAGTAATAAGAAGATTTTATTATTATAAAAATAAATTAATTATTTTAAATAGTAGGTAAAGGACTAGTAAAATACTATATAAAAGCTTATAATTAAGTATAACAATGTATAGATTTATATATAGAAATTAATTTATTAAAGCTTTAATTTAATCTTTTTAGTTAGTTAAAAGAAATTGATTAAGCTTTTTAATAAAAAAATTTAGTAATAATAATAATCTAAAATTTATTTCTTAGTTTATTAATATTAAAAATAAATTAAAATTAAATATTAATTATTATTTAACCTCTTTAATCTATATATAGTATATAAAGAGTATATATAAAGGTAAAGCAGTAAACTATTTAATATTTTATTTTTAAAAAAACTTACTAGAATAGTATTAAAATATAAATAATATTATTAAGCATCTTAAGATAATTTATTATAATATAAATAAGATTTTCAAAGCTAAGCAAGAATTATATTAATTATTTATAAATAATATAAAGTTCTAAGACTTTCTATTAAAGTTTATACTTAAAATTTAAAAATTAAAACTCACTATATCTTTATAGAAAAATAAATTATATAAATATCTATTCTTTAAGATATAGAAAGCTCTATTTAAAGAAAACTATAATATTAATATATCTTATTAAGAATTTATCTAAAAGTATTACTAAACTATAAATCAGCTTAAAGTTATTACTAAGAATAAAAAATATACTTTAAAAAATTATAGTAATAAAAAAAGCAATCGCAATAGTATTAAAAAAAATAATAAAAATAATAATAAAATAAATAGATTAAAGAATAGTAAAGATAAAATTAAGATCTTATAAATAGAGAAAAAATAATTTATAGTAAAAAATAAATACTTTAAATGCAAGATATCTAGATATATAGTAGATTAATATTTATTTAATAAGAAGAATATTTTAGATCTTAAAATTCTAAAAGCAACAAAGAAGACTATTAAGAAAAATAATAATAAAAATATAGATTTAAAAAATAATTATATCTAAAAGAAGATTTTCTTTTAAGTAAGATCTATATAGCTAATATTTTAAATCTTTTAAAATTAATTAATAATAATAATAATAATCTAACTATACCTATATAACTAGTAAAAAATAGATTATTAATTTATCTTAAAATATTAGTAGATATAAAAATAAATAGATTTATTTTTTTTAAATATTTTTCTTATTAAGAAGCTTATATGATATTTTTATTATTATATAAAGCTCTTAAAACAATTATTTTAGATAAAAAGATTTAATAGTAAGATTAAAAAGAAAATTATATATATTATAAAATTAATATTAATAATAGATAAATATATTATATATAATTTATTATTTTTTATTATATAATTAAGCAAATATAATATAATCTTTAAAAGAATATAATTAATTAAATATAAAATATTAATTAATTATATTTATTAATAGTTATTTTAGCTAGAGGAGGTTTTTTTAAAAAAAAATATATAAATAAAATAATTTACACTGCTATTAAAAAAATTATTATTATTGTAAGGCCTGATTCTATCACAAGATTGGGGCAGCCAATCTGAAGGCTCGGTTAGTTATTACCCTTGATCTAAGGTGTCGAAAGTACATTTGTTAGAATAACTAGGTATTTATTAGAATATAGCTATCTAGAGATCTAAGGCTATTCCTAATCTCTTATAAAGCCTTAACACAGCTATTAAGTATATAATGCGCCATAGTACTAGTATATATAAAGAGTAGATTCTTACTCTTATAAAAAATAAAGAATTAAGTAATTATTCTTATAAAATTATATATATATATTTACATTATCTTTCTTAGAAATTATTTCTTAGAATTTTCTTAGTATCTAATCCTATAAATATTTTATAGTTTATATCTTCTTACTTAGACTCTTATTTTATTATTTATTATATTATAATTACTTCCTCTATAGATCCCTTTGTTAAATTAATTATTATAATAAATTTATATTCTATTTATAACTATTTTATATTTATAAAATCTAATAATAGTAATTATTCTTTTTTAAAATAATTAACTATTAAAGAACTACTCTTAGAATTCTTTAAAGCTATTTTTAAAATCTAAATTTTTAAAATTTTTAAATCTATAAAAGACTCTTCTATTATTTAGATATTATATTAAAAATATTATATAGTTATTCTACCTTTTTTAGAAGTTACTATATAAGATCTTTAATATTTAGAATTTAAAAACTAAGCGTTAAAATATAATTAAAAAGCTATTTAATAATAGTTTATTAAGATACTTACTCTCTTAATAAATTAATCTTTAAGAGAAGTTAATTAATTTTTAAAGATTATATTTTCTTTTTATTAAATAATTCTTTATAATTCTAAATAATATATAAGCTGATATTAATAGCTTAATATTCTAATATTATTCTAATTCTATTACTAGCTATTAATTATATTATATATAAAAAAGCTTTAAAAAAGCTAATACTAATATATCTTAAGTTTAAAAATTATTATAAATATAAATAATAACTTAAAAATATTAAAAATAATTTTATAGACTATAAATATTTTAAGAGTTAAAAGATAATAATAGCTATATTATAGCTAGATAACTAATATTAGATTTAATAGATTAAATATAAAAAAATTATAAGTCTTTTTTACTTTATATTTAATAATTTTATTAAATAGATAGAAGTCTAAATTAAAATTAAAACTATATAGTCTATTAATACTTTTATTTAAATAAATAAGCTTAAAATATTAAAAATAAAAAATTTATAAACCTTCTATATATAGTTTTCTTATAAATATAATCTAAGTTATTCTAAAGCACTAGTAAATAATAATAATAAAATTAAATTTTTTATTATAAAGCTTCTATCTTAGCTATAATTTAAAGTAATAAATAAGAATAAAATTTATAAAGATATAATTATATATCTTAAAGAAGTTACCTATTTATAAGAATTATATAAAAAGAAGTAAGAAGCTATTAATAAGCTTTTAAAATAATATTATAATAATAATAGTGATTTAAATAATAAATTTAAAAAAAGATATTTTAATAAAAATTAAAATAGATATAATAATCATAAAGATAAAAAGAATAATAATTATAAAATAAAAAAAAATTATTAAAAAGATAAATTAAAGTTAATCTATTTTTATTATAACTATTAAGAATATAAAAGTTTTAATTATAAAATAATTTATTACTATAATAATAATATTCTAAAGTTAAAAAAAAATTTAAAATCTAATTCTTAGCTTAACTTCTTATTAATAAAATCTTAAGATAAAGAGTTAAATATTAATAATAATAATAATTAATAAGAAAATATAGCAGTTATTAACTTTAATTAGTCTTAAAAAAATATATATAATATTAATTAATCTATTTTTATATCTTTTAGGATTAGTATCTGACACTATAAATATATTTAATATTAATAAAAATCTTAATTTTATTATATATTACTTATTTAATAGTATTAGTTAATAATTATTATAAGAACTTTTTTTTTAATAAAATTTATTAATAAAACTTCTACTACTAATTATAAAGAAATAAAGATTATAATTTTTATTATAAATAGTTGTGATTAAATAAAAATATATAATTAAATATTTATAGTAATTAATATAATAGAATTTAATATAATTCTTAATAAGCTATAGCTTTTTTATAAAAAACTTATAATCACTAGCTTTAAAGATTATATTTAAAAATTTTATTATAAAATATTAAAACTATTTTTTATATTAACTAAATATTTTATAAAAATTATTAACTAAGATTTTATCTTCTTTCTTATTTTAAGTCTTTTTAAAAATAAAATTTTAATTCTTTCTAATACTTATTAAGAGTATAAAGATATATTTTTAAAAATAAAAATTATAAAACTTTCTTTAAATAAGATAGTATATAAAATTAAATTATTAAATAATTTTATTATATCTTTATATAGACTATTTTATTTATATTTAGTAATAGAACTTAACTATTTACTATAATATTTTAAAAAAATATAATAAAAGAGATAGATCTAATTTTTTATAAATTTTATAAGCACATTAATCTTTTTTATTAAAAAATTAAATAGTAGTCTATAAGTCTATATTAATTATTAAGATCTTAATAAGATAATAATTAAAAACTATTATTTATTATTTTATATTAATAAAATATTAGACTAGTTAGTTAATATTAAAATATTTATAAAAATTAATTTTTATAATACTTATTACTATATTAAAATTAAGAAAGAAGATAAGTAAAAGACTATATTCTATATTTATTATAATTATTATAAATATCTTATAATATTTTTTAAATTAATAAATACTTTTGCTATATTCTAATCTTATATCTATAAAATAATAAGAGAATTATTTAATAATTTTATTATTATCTATTTAAATAATATTCTTATCTTCTCTAAAAATAAAAAATAATATAAATAATATATTAAATAGATGCTAGAATAGCTATATTTTATAAATCTATATATAAAACTCTTTAAATATAAATTTTATTAAAAAAAATTAAAATTCCTTAGCTATCTAATTAATAATAAAGAAATTTTAATAGATAAAGATTATATCTAAACTATTTAAAATTAGCCTATATTAAAGAATATTAAAGATATATAGTTTTTTATAAAATTTATAAAATTCTTTTAAAAGTTTATTAAGAATTATTTTATTATTATTATTTTATTAATTAATATATTTTATAAAGCTAATAAGTATTTCTAAAAGCTTTTTTAACTAATGTTTAAAGCTTTATAAATTTTTAAAAATTTAAAAAAAATTTTTACTAATCTATCTCTTATTAAATATTTTAATCTAGATAGATTAATATTAATATAAATTAATATATCTAAGTAGAATATAGATATTATTATATACTAGTTTTAAGATAGTAAGAGTTTATTCTAATACTAGTTTAACTAATAGCTTATAGCTTTTATATTATATAAATTTAATACTACACAATAAAACTAAAAAGTATATAATTAGAAACTTAATATAATTATTTTTATTTTTTAGAAATAGAAGTATTATTTAAAAGAAAATAAGTATAAGATTTATATTTAAATTAATTATAATAATCTATAATACTTCTTTAAAATAAAGAATTTAAATATTAAATAGGCTTATTAGGCTTAATATCTAGCTATATATAATTTTATTATTAAATATAAGCTAGAAGTATAAAATCTAGTAAATATTCTAAATAAATGCCCTAATTTTATAGAAGAAGAGAAAGAAATAAATATAGATTTATTTTTAATTTTATAATAGAAGCTATAACTATATATATTATTAATAATATTTTTATATAATTATTAACTATATAGTTATTAGCTAGGCTATTAGCTAATTCTATCTATAGATATTAAAATTATTAAGTTTACTACAATAATTCCTAATAGATTAATTAGTTAGTTAGACTATACTTTAAATATTATAATAATACTTATTAGAACTAATTATTCTTATTTAGATATTATAATAGTACTATTAAGTATTCTAATAGATAAAGATATATTAAAAATAGTTTCTAACTTTAAATTAATTAAATATTTAGATATTATTATAGAAATAAATTTTTAAGATAAAGATTTATATTCTAATAATTTATCTAATAAGAATTTTATTAATAGTAAAAAGAAAAAAGATTTAAAATCTATTTTTTATTTAACTAAGAAGCTTATTAGGCTAGTTTAAGATTTAATTAAAAAATCTATTAAATAAGATTAAGGTCTATTTAAAAAGCCTATTAGATTAGAATAGAATAAATTTAAAAATAATATTTAAAAGGAATGATTATAGGTTTTATTTAAGAATAAATATAAAGAATATTAATTTTATAAAAATTATTCTTTAAGATTATTAATCTTAGAAAGTGTTAAAGATAAGAATATTTTTAAGATACTAAAACTATTTTTATTAAAGAATATTAAGACTATATAATAAGAAGATATTTTTATATAGAAAAAGAAAATTAAACTATAAATATTAAAGTCTAATAATAATATTCTAAAGTCTTTATAGAAGCTCTATAATAATATTTTTTATAAAGATAGTATAATATATATACTAAATAACTTTATATTAAGATCAGTATTATTATAATAATATTATAATAATCTAATTATTAGATATTTTAATATTATAAGAATATCAAAGCTTTTTAAAAAGAAGTTTTATTAGTTTAGAATAAGCTATAATATTATAGAATATATATAATCTTATAATATCTATTAGTTAAAAAAGGTATATTAATATAAGCTATATAATAAATTATAATTATTATTTATTCTTATAGAATCTAGCAATAGTATTTTATTTAATTTTATTATAGATCTTTTATTAAGTAAGCTAAATAATACTATTTATAATATAATACTTATTATTATTAATTAATATATAAAATATATATAGTTTATTACAATAATTAAAAAGCTTAAAGCAGATAGATTTACTATATTAATATTTAATTTAGTATTTAGCTATATAGGTTATTTTTATAATATTATATCTAACTAAAAATTAATTTTTATTAATTAATATTAGAAGGCTTTATATTTCTAACTTAATATATAATAATAACTATTAACAATATTTTATCTATAAATTAATAAATAAACTAAATAAATAAATTAAGTTCTTAAGCACTATCTATAGATATATATAAATATAAGATAAGATAATTAGACTTTATTACTTATAATTATATAATTTATAATAAATAATTTAGTAAATATAAATATTAGAATAATACTTTTTTAAACTTTTATAGATTTTAACCCTTAATTATTATTTAAAAAAGATCTCTTAATTATAAATTAATCTACTATTACTAATTATATCAAGTTGCTAAAAAATATATATTAAAAATTAAAAAAACACCTTTATACTGCAACTATAATATAGATAAAATACTATAATAAATAATATTAGTTTATAACCTTTAAGGTTAGAAATAAAATAAAGTTTAATATAAAGAATATCTATACTTATTATTTTAATAAGAAATTAGATATATATTATAAAAAACTATTTATAATTATAAAATATATTAAATATTAAGTATACTAATTTAATATTCTATTAAAATAAAAAAAAGTCTATAAAATTTTTTATATAATATTATTAGAACTATACTATCTATATAATAATATTAATCTAAAAAAGAATTTTCCTCCTATTATTATTAATAATAAAAATAAAGAAGAAGAATCTATATTAAAATAAAAAATAAAAAATATTATTATATATAAATTTTAAAAGAAAAAGAGCAAGTTAAAATTCTAATATTTAATAAAATAGAAAGATTATTTCTTATATAAGAATAGTTAGAAATTTATTAATAATTTAATAAATATATCTAAGCTTCTAAATAAATATAATACTATAATTATTAATTTAAATAAGTCTATTATATCTAAAAAAAAATATTAATTAAAATAGCTTTTATTCTATAAAGTTTTTTCTATTTAAATAACTTATCTAGAGTTAATATAGAATTATTATAATATTAATAAAATTACTCTTTCTATTTCTTATAGAGGTTTAAGATTTAATAAGAATCTCACTATATAAATATATCTAAAAATATTAAAAACTAATAAAGATATCTTAAAATTAGATAAAAGTTTTAAAAATTATTAAAAAAGGTATTAAAATAGATTTAAAATTCTATTTAATATAGATTAAAAAGTCTCTAGAGAGCTTCTATCTTAAATTATAATTAAAAACTTTTTAAAAACTTTTAAAAAATCTAATAAAATATTTTTTTATATATATTAAAAGGTCTTTAAAAAACTCTTATATTAAATTCTAACTCTAAAATTATCTAAAACCCTATTAAAAGGTATTATAATATACTAAAAATAAAATTATTACTTAAAAGATAAAATAAAACTAATAAAAATACTATTATTATTCTTATTATTATTAATAAATAAATTTTTAATTAGATAGACTAGTTTATTATTATTCTATAATTAAATATTAGTTAGCTAATATATTATATATATTAATAAATATATTTATATCTTCTTTTATAAGTAATTTAAAGTCTATTTTTAATTATAATATAATATAATAAACTTTTTATTTAAATATACTTATTAATTATTAGTATTAAGAGAGACCGCTATAATAAAATTAATATAAGATTTTAATTTAGATTTAAAATAAATAAATATAGATACTTTATTATTATATTATTATCTAGCTGCAAAAACCTTTATTAATATATTAATCTAGAAAAAAGATTATATCTTTATAAACTCTATCTTATATAAATCTAGAATAGAATTATAAGAGATATTATTATTTCTATAATAATAATACTTTAAATGCTTAATTAACTTAATATAATAAAAATTTTTTAAACTTATAAATTTAGAGTATTATAAGCAATAGATTAAATTAAATAATAAATTATCTACTTTAAATATAGATTTCTTAATAATTAGAATAGATTTATAATAGATACTTCTCTTATCTACTTCTTTTATATAGATTGTATAATATAAATAAAGATATTTAATAGCTATAGTTTAATATTTAAGATTATATAAATTAAACTTAGATTTTAAATAATATTTCTTTAAAGATTACTAATGATATATATATATTAGTATATATTAATCTAAAATATTATTTATTATATATTATAGAAACAGTATGATCTTTATTCTTAAAAAGTAAATATAAATGCAATAAAAATAATAAAAAAGGAGATAGATTATTAAACTTTATTTAAAGCTATATTTTAGCTTCTAGAGCATCATTTTTAAAAATATTTAAAGGAGTTAAAGACTCTATAGCAGATAGCTTAGGAGTTAAATATAGAAATAAAGTAATATTTATAATAGATTTAACTTTTAGAGCATCATTTTTAGAGGTTATAATAATTTCTTAGGTATTAATAGCTAAAGCTGTAATGTAATCTATCTTTTATAATCTTATTAGTAGTGATAATAATGGTTTTAATAATAAAGAATACTTATTAAAATATTTAGAATAGTGAAGTTGGGGATAAAGTCTCTAGGTAACTTAGTAAGTATATTTCTTTATATATTTATATTTTTATTCTTCTAGGAAACATCTCTAATTGATTTATATAGTTAGTAATAATACTAATAATTACTAGATTATATGTATTAATATTATTATTAATAGTAAAGAAATAAGTATTTATCTAGACACAACTGTTATATTTATATATAAGAGAACTATTGACAGGAGTAAATATTTTTTAATAAAAGTGATAAGACTTAATAAAACTTAATAAAAGATTTAATAAATATTAAAATAAAGTTTATATATATATATTAATCTATTATATTAAGCTCAAAGTAAGTAATAGCTAAAGGAAAGAATAATTTACTACTTAATATTAATACTTAAAAAGAAAAGGAGAAGAGAAGAAAAGAAAAAAAAAATTAAGTAAAAAATAGATAATATTTATATTAGTTAGAGGTTAACTTAAAATAAAATAAATAAAAATTTTTATTTTACTGCTTTATTTATCTTATAGTTACTAGATATAGTTGTTAAGAGTTATATTATTTATTTTAAATATAATTATGTTGCTTATTTTAATTATATATTATTTAATTCTTATATTGGCAAGTGAATTCTTAGCTTATTAATTATAATAATAAAACTTTGTCAGTTTATATATTTTAAGAAAATATAAAGAATTTTAAGAATAAGATTTTTTTAAGAAAAAGAGAAATTATAAGGCCTAATTTTATTATAAGATTGAGATAACTAATTTAAAGGCTTAATTAGTTATTACTCTTAATCTAAGATATTAAAAGTGTATTTATTAGAATAATTAGATATTTATTAGAATATAACTATCTAGAGATTTAAGGCTATTTTTAATTTTTTATAAAGTCTTAGTGTAGCTGTTAAGTATATAATGTGCTATAGTGCTAGTATATATAAAGAATAGATCCTCATCCTTATAAAGAGTAAAGAATCAAGCAATTATTCTTATAAAATTATATATATATATTCACACCATCTTTCTTAGAAACTATTCTTTAGAGTTCTCTTAATATCCGATTTTATAAGTGTTCTGTAGCCTATACCCTCTTACTCGGACCCTCGTTCCACCGCTCATTACAATTATAAAATTATAAAATACAGCTTTAGTATTAAAAAAATATAAATTACTAAAATTAATTATTTAAAACTAGTATTAAAACTATAAAATAGAATTTTATTATTATTAAAAAAAACTAGAATAGATTATATAAATTATATATTATAACTTCTATTACTAACAATATAAATATAAGCTTAATTAAATAAAGAAAAAACTAAGTAAAATAATAAAACTATTTAATCCTCTAATAAAAAAATATATTATAAGAGATATAAAGCAGATATATTTTTAAAAAAAATATCTTAATATAAATATTATATTAATTAAAGTATTTAATTATCTTTAAAACTTAAAAAATAAAAAAACTAAGATTTTTATAATTAATATTAACAAGATTAAAAAGAGTATTAAGAATAAGTTTAGCCCAGTTAAGGTAAAGAAAGAAAAAAATAAAATAATATTTTCTAAAGAAGTATTATAAATTTATAAATATTTTTTTAAAAATTAAGTCTAATAAGTTTTTAAAATAAAAGTTATACAATTATAAGATTAAACTAGAAAAAAAGATAGAGCTTAGTTATTATTCTCTTTATTATATAACTATTAAAGAACTCTAAGTAGCAAAAAACTATATTATAAAGAATTTAAAAAAAGATTTTATTATATTTAGTAATATATTATATTCTTTATTAATTCTCATAACTAAAAAGCTTAGTGGAAGATTTTATTTTTATATAAACTATTAACATCTCAACTCATTTATTAGAAAAAATTATTATTTATTACTTTTAATTAATAAAGCATTTAAATATATTAATAAAATAAAAATTTTCATAAAGTTTAATATATAATAAAGATTTTACTAAATCTAGATATACTAAGATTCTGCTAATTTAATAATATTTTATTATTATTATAAAATTTTTAAGTATAAAATTATGCTATTTAATCTAACTAATAATTTTATAATATTCTAGAGATTAATAAATAATATTTTTATTAACTATCTTGACAAGTTCTTAATTATATTTATTAATAATCTATTAATCTATAATAAGAATACTATAGAGTATAAAATCTATATTTAAATAATACTATAGTAGTTTTAGAATATAAAATTATAGACTAGCATTAAGAAATATAAATTTTATATTACTATAATAAAGTATCTTAGTTTTATTATTATATTAAAAGATATTAAAATAGACTTTAAAAAAATAAAAGCAATGCTTTTCTAAAAATTATAATAATAATATAAAAAGTATAATTATTTTTAGACTTCTATAATTTCTATTAAAAATTCATAAAAAAGTATAATAAAATTATTAAACTATTATACTAGTTTATCTAGTAAGATATTTTATTTATATAAATAAAATAATATTAGAAAGCTTTTAACTATTTAAAAATAATATTAATATTAATATTTATTTTAGTTTATTATAATCTAAACTAGATAATATATATAGAAATTAATATATTAGATTTAATAATAGCAGTAATACTTTTTCAGCTTTATAAAAATAATAAATAACATCCTATAAGATACTATTTAGCTATAATAATAAACTCTAAATATCATTATAATATTTATAATAAAAAGATATTAGCAATTATTAAAATATTTAAAGAATAAAAACTAGAATTATTTAGATTATAATAATAAGAATATTTTAAGATATTATTAGATTACTAAATATTAGAATATTTTATAATAACTAAAGCTCTAACTACTAGATAAATATAATAATATAAATTATTATAGGGATTTTACTTTATATTATAATATTAATCTAGATAGATAAATATACTAATAGATATACTTATATAATAAAAGAATAATAGAACTAAGAATCTTAATTATTATAATTTAATAATACTGCTATAAGAAGTTCTTAATAACTAGATTATAATAAAGTTAATATTTTTAAAACTAAATAGCACTGTTATAGATAATAATATTATTAAATAAATATTTAATATAAATAAAAAAATAGCCTTAACTAAAGATGCTTATAAAAAAATTAATTAAAAAAATTTAAAGTAGTATATTAAGGAAGAGTAGATATTATACTAGAATTAATTATATATTCCTAATAAGAAAGATTTTTATATATAATTATTAAATAAATTATATTAATTATTTTTTATAATATATTCTAGTTAAGACAAGATGAAGAAGCTATTCTAAAAGTATTTTTATTAAGAATTATAGAATAAGAATATTAAATGTTATATTAATAATTATAAAATCTATAATAGAACTAATACTTAAAAGGATTAAATATCTAGATTATTATAACTATTATTAATTCTAAATTAACTATAGCAGCACTTATTAATAAATTTTATAAAATTTTTTAAAGACTATTATAGCTATAATATAATATTTATAATAGTTAATCACTTTAGTAAATAATTAGTCTTTATATCTTATCAAAAAAATATAGTAATAATAAAAAAAATAATTAGATTATAGATCTAGTATGTCTTCTTATAGATAAGATTATTTAATAATATTATTTTAAACTATAGAAGATAGTTTATATTAAAATTTTAGAATAAAATATATTAAATATTATAAATTAAAATTAAATTATTAATAGTAAAACATATATAGATAAATAGTTAAATAAAAATTATAAATTAATATTTTTAATAATATTTATAATCTTATATTAGCTTTATAATAGATAATTAGTTAGAATACTTATCTATTATTAATTTTATAGTATTAGTTTTATTTTAAGTCTCAGTAGGCATATCTTTATTTATAATTAAAGAAAATATTAACTCTAAATATTATTTAATTAAACTACTCTAATACTGTTATAAAAACTAACTCTAAATAAAAAAAATATATAGATATAAATTAAAAGACTATAAGAAATATAAGAATTTATAAAAAAAATATAAAATAAGCTTAGAAATAATAGATAAAATAGATTAATAAGAAATATTAATTAATAAACTTCTTTATAAAAGATATAGTATATATAATAAATAAAAAATAGAATATAGATTATTTAAATAAAAAACTAGGATATTAGTAAGAAAAATTTTTCTTTATAATAAAATAAGTTAGTTATATTTTTAAACTTAAATTACTAGATAGTTTATATATCTATCTAATATTCTTACTAGAGAAGCTATATTTAGTATTTTTAATAAAACTATTACTAGAATAGCTACTAAATAAAGAGCTAGAGTTAAAGATAAATAAATAATTAAAATAGAAAGTTAAATAGATTATAATATTAAGAATATAGTAAAAGAAGCTATACTATTAAATAAACTAGTTAGATTATAATCTAGATCTAGAATAGTATTCTATTAGATATTTAAAGAATATATTAATAGTGCTAAAAGTATATCATAATATAAATCTAAACATTAATAAACTATCTAAGCTATTTAACACCTAGCTTAAAGCTATAAAGAAAGACTATTTTATAGAAAATACTACAGAGAATAATATTCTAATTATAAATACTTATAAGTAAGTATCTTATAGAGAGAAAAGTAATATAATAGCTAATTATATAACTAGATATATAGAAGCTATTAAGCATATAATACATCACTAGCACAGCTCTAGGAAAGACTAATAACAAGATAATATTATAAGATAAAATTATAACCCTAGTAATAGCTATATTAGGAATCACTCCCTAGTAGTATTATATTAGGAAAAAAGCCTTGCATAGAGAGTATATAAAAAGGCTTTTAGTAAGACAGATTTTAGCTTCTTTTTTCTTTCCTTCTCCATGCTTGATATTGCCTATAGACCCAGTGCATCTAGTTAGCGAGATAGCCACTGTCACACCGAACCCAATACATATCTAGTCTAAAAAAGCTTCTAAATAAAAAGTAAAATAATAAAATCCTAACCTTTATAATAAATATGTATATTTAATATCTAACTTTTAATTATATTATCTAGTATATATAGATAAGTCAGGATATAATAAAAGAGTAAATTTCAAAAAAAATAAACCAATCTTCTCTTAATATAATACTATCTTAAGTAATTTAATTTTATTATAATTAGTAATATTAAATTCTTCTAACCTATACTTAAGATAGGATTATTATAAGTTATATTTTTAAAAACTTAATAAATACCTCATTCTTCAAAGATTTTATTAAGGAACTATTTTATTACTATAGGAAATAGCTAGAACTAAAGTCAGTTATTATTATAGATAATATTTCCTTTTACTATTTTAACAAGATAGAGAATATATATTTAAAAAATAGTATTAAAATGGTATATTTACCTCTATACTCTCCTACTTTAAATCTAATTAAAGAGTTCTTTATTAAGCTAAAGGCTTTTATTCAGCATTATTAATAATTATATAAGAATAACCCTAATTAAGGGTTTAATAACTTTCTTAAGTAATATGTTGAAAAAGTAGGTGTAAAGGCTAGAAGTGTAAAAAGGCATTTTCAAAATGCAGGCCTAACAATTAAAGAGATATAATACGAGTTTCTTTGGGTCGGCTCTGCCAAATTGTATGGGCAATGCTAGTCCAGTTACGTCAAGCTCATTGGTTAGGAATGGTACCGTAATTCTCCGTAACCACGTGACATATGGTCGTCCATCGATTTGCACATAATCATAAGCATAAAATTGAGCAAAGCCCCAGGTATATACTAAGCGCCAAGTTTATCAATGTTCGGCCCGTTCCACAACGAAGAACGAATGATGCACGTGATCCTTGATGTCGCGGACTATCCCCTCTATCCCCACTTTTGGCGAGGGGTAGGTACATATCAGAACTAACAACACAACTATTTATCAAACATTATAGATGCCTGAAATAATATAACTTGAACACTGAGGTACGGCATGCAACTTATAAATCTTATTAGTCAAGTCTGACTTGTGAACAGAGTAGAACGTCAACAGAAACCAGGTTACAAAGGCAAGTTCACACGTCACATCAGGAATGTGCCTAACAAATATAGATGTGCAACAACGTGCAAGGGCGATTTGGGGTCTGTGGTCATGAGGCAACCGTGTACATCGCACGGTGTGAGAACGCTATCCGGAATCAAGTGACGTGTCCTCCGGCTCAGCGAGAAGACACTTGGGATTGGCAAGAGGATAAAGATGATGAGAAGTGTCCGGCTTGCAGAGGGATGACACCGCCAGAGACTCCATGATACCCGGGAGGATGAGGAGATAGTACGGGACTATGCAAGATCTTTGCTCATGCCAGCTATTATCTTTTGTTCCGATTTGCCACCCCATGTATATGACTTGGTCAGGGATATTACTCTCTGCCTCCATTTCTCGCGTTGTATGAAAATCCTACTAGGATATTAGCGTCAATCTTCAGGCGGTGTCATACAGTATCCATACAGTTCCCCGTCTTGCCAACTTGCCAGGAATACAGAATGTGGAAGCTGGGCGACGGCCTTCGTATCGAGCTGTTGTTTGACATTTAAATCGAATATGAACCACCTCTTGACTGGTTGATCAGAGTCGAAGTCACCAGGAATGTGAACGTGATCGTAACGAGGAGGTTGGAGTTTCGATTGAAACTCTCTACCGAAGACCTGCTTGCACAGTATTCGTCCTAGAGTGCTGTAGCGCCGTTGGGGTTCACCAGGTATATTGGTAACACATGCGTATACTATAACTCGCTCTGGAGTGTCATCCATGCTGATGATAGTAGGCCTGAACAAGTAGATTATGCGTGATATGTGGCCATCTCAAAGGACGTTGAAGTTGGGTATCGGGTTTACTAATCTTCCGAACAGCCCATAACGTATCACATGCACGGATTATGATTTGTTGTAACGGAGTATAGTAATTCCGATTCAATTCGGGTTAAGTCATCCTTCCTTTTGGATTAGCGCCTCCTTAGTTTAGAGTATAGATGGACGGGATGTCCTCCTAGCGGGACGCCCGTCTAAATATCTGAATTTCATTTTAGCCAACAGTATCAGATCCTGCCCGCATATACTAAGCTAGGATAATAATCTCTAATATCTTTCAGGGCTTAACTAATGCTACAGTCTTTAAGGATTTTATTAGGCAACTTCTACAGCACCATTAGCGATATCTGGACAAGATCCACACCCCATCTCCACGACCGAACAATCTCGACGTCTATAAATTAACGAGCTAAGTGGCCAACATATCGTCATTGTCTGTTTACCAGCAGGCATCTATAGCTACGACTATGGTCTCTCACCCACATTCCACGTTTCCTCGGCTTCAATTAGACCTTATATAATTAATGATAGCACCTTAAGATTACTACCCACTATAAGATGCTAGAACAGAACAGGCTAAATATAGAATAATATAAGAGGAGGCATATAAACATATTATAATATAGAGTACCAGTAAAGCACCTACCTATCACTCTATCTTATAAGCGGGGTTAACTTTAATTAGAATTAAATATAACTTCTAATATAGACTAGAGATTGTCAGAAGATTAGAAACGTCACAGCCAATAGATCGGGCTAATCCCTACAGAAGCTAATACACAAAGGAACAAAGATTATTCAAAGCCTTAGGGTTAGGATATCAGAAAAATCAGAGACATTCTATAATAGCTCTAACAGATGTATCAGAGAATAATAAGATATTCTATAATAGCTATATTAACAATAGAATATATAAGGACACTTCTTTACTATTTATTTAGTTTTATCCTATTATCTTTAATTAATTATAATAACTTAAGTATACATTCTTTTATTAAATAGAATATTTAGTTTACTTTACTTCTTTAAGATTTTACGCTCATATAGCCTTTCATATATTAAAATATATTAACTTCTTCTATTAATATAATTATTCTAGTTATACTCTGATAATATTTAACTAAAGTTTCTAATAATCAAAGATCCTTATTACAAAAGAGAAATCTTAATTAACAATTATTATAGCCAGCTAATAGTAATCAGCTCCTCTATAAATATAGACTTATCTAGCCACTTTAACTCTATTAACTTCTAGTAGAGGAATAACAATAATAAGTAATAATAATTCTAAATTAATCCTAGTCTAGATAGTAGAAGCTATTATAATATTAAAATAATATATTATTAAACTAGAAGCCCAGCGTGCTAATTATTTAATTATTAAGATTAGTAAGATTAAACTATTCTTAAAAGAATAAGAAACTTTTAAAATATTTTTAGCTTAGCTATATATCTATTTTAATAATAATATTAACTAAATTATATCTAAGTAAAATAAGATTTTTATAATATCTAGCTTCCTTACTAGAAAAGCAATAAGATGGTTTGCATTTTATATTATTAATTAAATTAAAACTATTAATAATAATTAACTTAAATTTAAAACTACTTTTATATTTAGCAGCTTTGCCTATTTTGAAAAAAAACTCTACTAGCTATTTAAAACTATTAACAAAGAACTTAATATAACTTATTAGATTAAGAACATCAAATAATATAGGTCTGTAGAAGACTATATCACAAAATTTCTTCAAATATCAGGATATCTTAAATAGAATAATCAGGGATTATAAAACTAGTTTTATAATAATTTAAAAGATAATATAAAAGACTATATTTTATAAATTATATTACAATCTAATATATTCAAAAGAATAATAAAAACAGCGTCATAGATTAACATAATATTACATATATAATATATAGAATAAAGAAATTACTAGCATTAATTAAAATAACAAGTTAATACATCCTAAAAAAGGACTAAAGACTAAAATAATAATATTATTATATAAATAAATACTACACTAACTAAAGAAGAAAAGAAAAAACTAATTAAAAAAAAAGCCTACTTTAATTATAAAATACTAAAACATTTTGCAAATAAATATCATAAATTAAAAAAGAACTCTAGATTAACTAATTAAAAATCATAATAATAAATTACAGCAGCTATCTATATATATACCCTAGAAGAGAGCAGTACTAATAAATATTTAAAAACTAATAAAGAATTACCCAAACAATACAAGTAAGAAATATAGTAGCAAGCTAAGAGATAGAAAGAATTATAAAAATAGATATAGCAAGCATTAGACACGCCTATAGACTAAAAAATACTAAAAAGATAATAAATAAAAAGGATTAATATAGATTAAAAAAAAGAGATCATAATAATAATATAATAAAGAATAATAATAAAGATAAAAAGCACTATATAAAATATTAATAATATAAAAATTCAAACATCTATAGCTATATACAAGAACGCTCATCATATACTTTCAAGAAATAAACAGAGCTATAAAATATAGAACTAATTATCTAAGAATAGTTATTCTAGAGATTACAAACCAGATAAAGAAAAATTAAAAAATAGCAGTAAAAGCACTAACTATAAAGATTTCTTATTAATTAAATTATTTTATATTTAATTAGTATTATAAGATAATAATAAAAAAACAATAAATTAACTAACTAAATATTAAAATTAAAAAAAATCCCACCTAGACCTCTATAAAAAGATTAAAAAATAAGCTTAATAAGAATATTCTAATAAAAATAATTATACTCAGAATAAAATATATAATAAAAAAATCTATAAAAGTAACCATAGCTATAATATAATATAGATTACTAAAGAAAAGATAAATAAATTATAAAATTAAAGAAATAATCTATATAATTATATACTTATAAAAGCAATCTATTAAAAAGAATCTTAATATATTTAAAAAGAACATATAGAGATATATAAAAAAATATTATAAATAGATATACTAAAACTATTTAATATATAAATAAAATAATAAGACTTTAATAATAATTTATAAAAAAATATCTAAATTAAATAGATATTGACTATGCAGTAGATAATTAAAATATATATTAAATTATATTTGCATATACTATTCTAACTTAAAAGGATATATATATAATAAAATATATTAAATAATATATTATAATAATAGATATAAATTCTACCATCTTAATAAGAAAATTAATTAATAATTTCTAAAAATACTAAGCATTATTTTATACGCGAAGTTTATATATCCTTAAGAAAACCTAGAATGCCAGTATATATATAAGAAAAATAAATATCTAGTATATTTAAACTTACTTAAGTAAGAATATTATATAGTATTCTATTAATTTTATTATAATAGACTTTTTATAAATCTTTTAAAAGAATATATCTAAGTAGTATAAAACTATATAGATTAATATTAAATAAAGTATCTAATTACAGTAATAATTAGTTTAAGATATTAAATAATTATTATTTTAATAGAAATTAAAAAAATAAAGCTATAAGTACTTTTAGATTTAAAAATTACTAGAAATTATATAAGCTTTAATATAGTAAATAAATTACAATTCTAATATTATAAAATAAACTAATAGATTAAGATTATTAGTATTAACAAAGAATTAATTATAGAAAGATATAAAAAGAAAACAGAACTAGTTCTTATATTATTAAAACTATATATTACGATAATTTTATTTAACATTATAGTAATAACTAGATATAACGCAGTACTAAAAATATTATAATTATAAAAATAAAACCTAGTTATTAATTAGACAATTAGAACAGTTTTTATTAATAATTAAATCTTATAAATTAAGTTAGAAGAATATAAAGAACTTATAAACTTATAGAAAGGATTAAAGAATAATTTTCTATAAATAAGATTAAAAAGAAATACTAGCTTAAATAAAAAAGAGATATAGAAGATAATATAGCTTATTAAAAAATAGATAAATAAAATATTATAGGAATAATCTATAAAAAAAAAATAATATAGAAGTAACCTAAATTAATAATATAATAAAAACTAAAGAAAATTTATAAATAAGAATTAAAAGAGGTACTTATAAAGCTATCTAAAAAATATTATAACTTTATTAAATTATTTATAAAGAAAGAATACTGATTATTAAATTATAAAAAAGAATATAAAATATAAATATTATTAAAACTAAGATTTATATCATCTTTAATTAAATAATAGTATAAATTATAAGACTAATTAGAACTAGAAAATAAGTTTATTAGAGAATTCCTAGTTATAGAATATATATATAAAAAATAAGGACTAGCTTTAAATAGATTAATATTTATATTAAAAAAAGATAGAATAAAATAATTAATTATTAATTATTAAGTACTAAATAATAAAATAATTAATAATACAAATAAAACACTATATTAGAAATAGAAAAAAATCTATTATAAAAAGTAAAAATTATAACAATCTTTAACATCTAATAGAATTATTATAATTTTAAGACTATTAAAAAAGATATTTAAAAGATAATATTCTTTATAGATATAGAATTATTTAAATAAATAGTTATATTAATAGATTTAAAATAACTTTTTATAGAATTTATAAGATTTATAATATATATATTAATTAAGTTCTTTAATAAGTTTATTACAGTATACTTTAATAATATTATTATTTATTCTAAAAATATTAAAAAATATAATAGTTATATATAAGCAGTAATAACTAAGCTAATAAAAATAGAATTAATCTTTAAAATTAAAAAATATAAATTTAATACAACTATAGTCAATTATTTAAGAATAATTTATATACTAGAAAGATTAAAGATTTAATTAAAAAAAATAAATATAATATTAAATTAGCTAATACTAATATATATTAAAAATATTTAAAGATTTTTAAAAGTAAATAGATATATTAGATAATACTTTTAGAATTACTTTAAAATTATTTAACCTATAATTAAACTACTCAAGAAAAATCTTAAATTTAAATAAATAAAAGAAAAAGAAAAGTTATTTAATAATATTAAAAAATTAATTAAGAAAGTATTAATATTTATACTATATAATCTAAATAGATAGAATTTAATATAACTAGATATATTAAAATATATATTAAAGATTGTTCTTAAATAATTAAATAATAAAAGAAAATAAAAACTTATTATTTTTTTTTTAAGAAAATTCACTATAACAAAAAAAATTATAATATTTATAATAAAAAACTATTTATAATAGTTAAAATATTTAAGTAATAAAAATACTATTTATAAAAAATTAAAAAAAAAATAATTATAAAAAATAACTATTATAATCTTAAATATTTTATAATAATAAAGAAATTAGTTAAATAATAAATATAATAAACTAAATACTTATTAAAGTTTAAGTTTTAGATTAAATATATTAAAAGAAAAGAGAATATTATTATAAATATTTTTAATAAAAGATTAGATTATATTATAAGTCTTAAATAATTAAAAATTAATATTCTAAAAGAAGATAAAGATAATATATAATATAATAATAAAATAATATTTACTATTATAATTATTATTACTAACTTAGAATTTTATTAATAAATAATAGATATTATTAGTAAAAATAAAATGCTTATAATAATATTAAAAAATAAAGAAATAATACTATAAAAAGAATTAGCTATATAAAATAAGTTTATACTTATTTTAAAAATAATAATTATAAAAATTATTAAAATATATTATAATCTACTACTATAAGAATACTAAGGAATTAATAAAATTATAAAAAAAATATAATAATAATACTATTTTTTAAATATAAAAAAATAAATTATAGAATATATTAGCTAATATAATAGTTATAATAAAAATAAGCTAATTAATTATTAATTTTATAGAAAAATATAATTATTAAAAATATTAAATAAGCTATAAGAATATATTATAATTAACTTTATATAAGGATTATTAGAATTAAAAAATCTAATTATTAGAATTTAATATATTAATATAATTATTATTATTAATAGATTAATAAAATATATTATTATATAATTAATACTAAAGGATTTAATAGTAGAATAATATATAATATTTATACTATAAGAAGTATTTAATTAGACTAGATTACTAATTAAAATTATTTTAGATTAAGATAAACTATTTAGATTAAAATATTAATAGATAATTATTAAAGTATATAGAATTAAATATAAACTATTAATTATAAATTATTAATAAATAAATAGACTAATTAAGAGAATAATATAATTTATTAAATAATATTTATAATATTATTTAGATTAAAACTAAGATAATTAGATAAAGATATTATTATTAATATAATTTATATTAAATAATATAAAAAATATTTTAATAAAAAAAGTATTATATTTTACTAATTTAAAAAAATACTTATAAATATTATAAATTTTTATATTAATAGATAGAAGTTTTAATAAAACAATATTATAGATAATATATATATAATAGATATATATAATAATATCTAAAAATATTTAATAAGCAGAATAAAGAATAAAATAATATTATAATATAAAATATAAAAATATATTAATTTTATAAAAAAAAGAAAGTTTACTTTCTATAATAAATATTAAGATTAAAAAATTTTAATATTAAAATAAAATAATTAAATAATAAATTTAATATAATTAAATATAAATTATTTAAAATTATAAAAAAATTTAAAAATAATAATTATCAACTCTAGTTATTAATAAAAATATATATATCTAATATTTTATATATCATTATTAGAACTTATAAAAAATCTAAAAAATAGAAATAATAAAATAAATAATAAAGAATATAAAATAAAAAGAATTCTAAATTATAAATAAAAAAATAATTAGATCTATTATTTAATTAAATAAAAAAAATACTTATTAAAAGATAATTTATAGAAATCTATTATAAATTTAAATTATTATAATAAAATTTAAGAGTATTAAATAATAATTAATTTAAAAAAAAAAAAAAAAGCAAGCTAGAAAGAATTATTTAAAATTAAATTATTAGAATTATTAAAATTAAATATTAATATAATTAATTTTTATTTTTTATATACTATTTTTTATTTTATTTATTTATTTATTATTTTTTATTTTTTCTTTTCTTTTAATCTTTTTAATTTTTTAATATTTTTTATATTTTTTTAAAAAAATTTATTAGCTTATTTTTTTAATAACTTTTACTATTTCTAAAGTTAAAAAATTTTAGTTAAAGCCTATTTTTTTCTTTTTAAAAATATTTTTATATTTTAGTAAAATACTTCTATATTAACTTAGAAATAAATATTTTAATATAATAATAATTTATTATATAAATATACTTATTATAATACTTTAAAAATTTAATATAAATATATATCTTTTCTAGTTTATTATAATACTTATAAGAAAGAATATAAATAATATTAAATTATTTAATTTATAATAAAAATATATTTTTTAGAATTATTTTTTTTTAATAATATAGTTAGCTTATTACTATATAATAAATATTTTAAAAGATAGAAATTATCTATATTATAAATAAAAGATATAGATTATTTATTATATTATTAAAATACTAGTCTTTAGAGAAGAGAATTATTAAAAAATTAAAAATATTATAATTAATAAATTAAGCTAATCTCTATAAAAGCTAATATATAAAAAAATAAAAATTATCTAAAGTCTTAGAATTAGGATATTAAAGAAATTAGAGATATTCTATAATAATTTTAATAAATATATTAAAAAATAAAGTATTCTATAATAGCTATATTAATAATAGAATATATAAGAATATTTTTTTATTATTTATTTAATTTTATTCTATTATTTTTAATTAATTATAATAACTTAAGTATATATTCTTCTATTAAATAGAATATTTAGTTTACTTTATTTCTTTAAGATTTTATACTTATATAGTTTTTTATATATCAGAATATATTAACTTCTTCTGTTAATATAACTATCCTAGTTATACTCTGACGGTGTTCGACCGAAGTTTCCGACAGAGATAGGTTAGGATAATTTAATAATCTCTATAAAGAGGTTAAACTATAAAGGGTTAAATTGTAATAGGATAAACCGCAAAGGGTCTTCTTAGCCTTTACAGATTCCAACGGCGACATCCGCCCTTAAGGATTTGATTGGTGCACGGACCGACTTTGAGAATGGTCGTGTTCAGCGTCGTGAAATGATGCTGACAGGGGAATCCGTAAGAGATGGCATACCTGCCATCAAATACTTCATGGCTGCTCTTGCCACACATTTTCAGCAACAAAGTTACTTAGAGCTCTTTTATGCCTTCATCAATGGTCCAAATGCCATTGTGTACTAGGTTGAAGTACTCTAGGGCTCTTCGGCTCTTGAAAGGATTACTTTACCGCTATCCTCGATATAGGCATTACAGCGCATGTGCCCACATATATGCTTCTATTTTTTAAATATTTTAATTATTACTATCAATTTTTTATTATAAATTTTATAATTATATTCTATAGTAAAGTAAATTTAAAAAAAAAAAATTTATTAAATATAGCTTTTTTTAATTATTTTATTATAAAAGTATCTTCCTAATAATATAATTAAAAATATTTATCTTTATTAGATAAGATTTATCCTATTTAAAAGTTTTTAGAATAAAAATAATTATAAAAATTATTTTTAGCCTTTTAAAAGCTTTTTAATAGATTTAAATTTATTAAAATAGGATATCTTTCTAAGTAAGATTTATTAAAACTTTTATTATTTTTAAATAATTTTTAATAAAGTGCTAATAAAAATTTATAAAATTTAAAAATATACATATATTTTTAATATTTTAAAAGATTTATCATTTTATAATAATAGCTACTTTAAAAAAATCTATTTTAATATTTTTTTAGAATATAATTAGGCCTAAAAAGACTATTTAATCTATATAAAATTTATATTTAAAGATATTATATTAAAGTCTATATTTTTTAAGCTATTTAAAAAATTTTTAAATATAAAGTGTCAGAAGATTAGAAGCGTCACAACCAATAGATTGGGCTAATCCCTACGGAAGCTAATGCACAAAGGAACAAAGATTATCTATAACCTTAGGGTTAGAGTATCAGAGAAATTAAAGACATTCTATAATAGCTTTAATAAATATATTAAAGAATAGTAAGATATTCTATAATAGCTATGATAATAATAGAATATATAAGAACACTTATTTACTATATAATTAGTTTTATTTTATTGTCTTTAATTAACTATAATAACTTAAGTATATATTTTTTTATTAAATAGGATATTTAGTTTATCTTACTTCTTTAAGATTTTACACTTATACAGCCTTTTGTATATTAGAATATATTAACTTTTTTTATTAATATAACTATTCTAGTTATACTTTAATAATACTTAACCAAAATTTCTAACAATCAAAGACTCTTATTATGAAAAAGAAGTTTTATATAAGAATAATTAAATTATAATATTTAATATATTTAGACTTTCTTTGATCTCTACTAAGACAAAGTAACTTTAGTGTAAAGTAAAAAAAAAAGAAGAATATAATCTAATAAAATAGTTTAAATAACTAGAAGATTATATTAATTAACTTAATAGTTATATTTAAATACTTAAAAAGTTAAATAAAGATTAAGTTAATTATATTAAATAGCTTAAAGCTTAGATAATAAAAGCCCTAATTAGTACTATTAACACTAATAAAAAATTTAAGATAAAAATATTAAAACTTATAATCTTTAATAAAACTTAATTAAAATTTAAGATATTTCTTATCAATATAGAAATATATATTAATAAAAATAAGATCTAAGATAAGAAATATAAAATTATCTTTATTATATTATATCTTACTAGAGAAGCAGTTAAATAAATATAATTAATATTTAATAACTACTATATTACTAATAATAAAGATAATTAAGATAATTTAATAAAAATAATCTTTATAAGTTATAGGAACTTTAAGATTAAGTTAACTAAAGCATTTAAAAATATTAATAAGATTAGAAATATTAAAAAATAATTATATTTTCTATACTAAACTAGATTAACTTAGTAATTTATAATAAGATTTAAATAGATTATAGCATTATTAACTTATAATAATAATATTCTTATTAGACTATTTAAAAATATATTTAAAAAAAAATTTAATTTAAATTTATTAAAATAGATTACCTGGACAAGTTTAATAAATTTATTAAAACTATAATTAAAATTAATAATAAACTGTTTAAAATTAAGTGAAAGAAATAAGAATTCTAAATATAAAGAAAGCATAATAGAATATTTAAAATAAATAAAAAAAAACTATAAAGATTATATTGAGAATAATATAATTAAGATAATAATATTATTATATAGATAAATATAATCCTTATAAAAAAAGAAAAAGATAAATTAATTAAAAAAAAAGCCTACTTTAATTATAGAATATTAAAACATTTTATAAATAAATATTATAAGCTAAAAAGAAACTCTAAATTAGTTAATTAAGAATTATAATAATAAATTATAATAACTATTTATATATATACTCTAGAAGAGAATAGTACTAATAAATACTTAAAAACTAATAAAGAATTATTAAAATAATATAAGTAAGGAGTATAGTAGTAAGCTAAAAGATAAAAAAAATTATAAAAAAAAATCTAATAATAAAAAATAATAATAAAAATAAAAAACACTATAAGAAATATTAATAATATAGAAATCTAAGTATTTATAGCTATATATAAGAATATTCATTATATATTTTTAAGAAATAAATAAAATTATAAGATATAGAATTAATTACTTAAGAATAGTTATTCTAGAGATTATAAACTAGATAAAGAAGAATTAGAAGATAATAATAAAAATATTAACTATAAAGATTTCTTATTAATTAAATTATTTTATACTTAATTAATATTATAAAATAGTAATAAAAAGGTAATAAATTAGTTAGTTAAATATTAAAATTAAAAAAAACCTCATCTAAATCTTTATAAAAAGATTAAAGAATAATTTATAAAAATAAAATAAAAATAAACCTAATAAGAATATACTAATAGATATAATTATACTTAGAATAAAATATATAATAAAAAAACTTATAAAAATAATTATAGCTATAATATAACATAGATTACTAAAAAAAAAATAAAAAAATTATAGAATTAGAAAAATAATCTATATAATTATATATCTATAAAAGTAATCTATTAGAAAGAATCTTAATATATTTAAAAAGAATACATAGAAAGATATAAAAAATATTATAAATAAATATACTAAAACTACTTAATATATAAATATAATAATAAAATCCTAGTAATTATTTATAAAAGAATATTTAAATTAAATAAATATTAATCATATAATAAATAATTAGGATATATATTAAATTATATTTATATATACTATCCCAACTTAGAAGGATATATATATAATAAAATATATTAGATAATATATTATAATAATAAATATAAATTCTACTATTTTAGTAAGAAAATTAATTAATAATTTTTAAAAATACTAAGTATTACTTTATATATAAAATTTATATATTTTTAAGAAAACCTAGAATGCTAGTATATATATAAAAAAAATAAATATTTAATATATTTAGATTTATCTAAGTAAGAATATTATATAGTATTTTATTAATTTTATTATAATAAACTTTTTATAAATCCTTTAAAAGAATATATCTAAGTAATATAAAGCTATATAGATTAATATTAATAAAAATATCTAATTATAGTAATAATTAATCTAAAATATTAAACAATTATTATTTTAGTAGAAATTAAGGGAATAAAGCTATAAATATTTTTAGATTTAAAAGCTATTAGAAATTATATAAGCTCTGATATAATAGATAAATTATAATTTAAGTATTATAAAATAAACTAATAAATTAAAATTATTAAAATTAATAAAGAGCTAATTATAAAAAGATATAAAAAGAAAATAAAACTAATTCTTATATTATTAAAACTATATATTATAATAATTTTATTTAATATTATAGTAATAACTAGATATAATATAATATTAGAAATGCTATAATTATAAGAATAAAACCTAGTTATTAATTAAATAATTAGAATAGTTTCTATTAATAATAGAATTTTACAGACTAAGTTAAGAGAATATAAAAAATTTATAAATTTATAAAAAAATTAAAAAATAATCTTTTATAAATAGAACTAAAAAGAAATACTAACTTAGATAAATAAAAGATATAAAAAATAATATAATTTATTAAGAAATAAATAAATAAAATATAATAAAGATAACTTATAGAAATAAAATAAATATAATTTAATAAGATAATATAGAAATAACTTAAACTAATAATATAATTAAAACTAAAAAAGATTTATAAATAAGAATTAAAAGAGATACTTATAAAGCTATTTAAAAAATATTATAACTTTATTAAATTATTTATAAAAAAAGAATATTAATTATCAAATTATAAGAAAGAATATAAAATATAAATATTATTAAAATTAAAATTTATACTATTTTTAATTAAGTAATAATATAAATCGTAAAATTAACTAGAATTAGAAAATAAATTTATTAGAGAATTTCTAGCTATAGAATATATATATAAAAAATAAAGACTAGTCTTAAGTAGATTAATATTTATATTAAAAAAAAATAGAATAAAATAAATAATTATTAATTACTAAGTATTAAATAATAAAATAATTAATAATATAAATAAAGTATTATATTAAGAATAGAAAAAAGATTTATTATAAAAAGTAAAAATTATAATAGTCTTTAATATTTAATAAAATTATTATAATCTAAGAATTACTAAAAAAGATATTTAGAAAATAATATTTCTTATAAATATAGAATTATTTAAATAAGTAATTATATTAATAAATTTAAAAAAATTATCTACTAAATTTATAAGATTTATAATATATATATTAATTAAGTTTTTTAATAAGTTTATTATAGTATATTTTAATAATATTATTATTTATTTAAAAAATATTAAGGAATATAATAGCTATATATAAGTAATAATAATTAAACTAATAAAAATAAAATTAACTCTTAAAATTAAAAAATATAAATTTAATATAACTATAATTAATTATTTAGGAATAATTTATACACTAAAAGAATTAAAAATTTAATTAAAAAAAATAAATATAATATTAAATTAATTAATGCTAATATATATTAAAGATGTTTAAGAATTTTTAAAAATAAGTAGATATATTAGATAATATCTTTAGAATTACTCTAAGATTATTTAATCTATAATTAAACTATTTAAAAAGAATCTTAAATTCAAATAAATAAAAAAAAAAAAAATTATTTAATAATATTAAAGAATTAATTAAGAAAATATTAATACTTATATTATATAATTTAAATAAATAAAATTTAATATAATTAGATGCATTAAAATATATATTAAAAATTATTCTTAAATAATTAAATAATAAAGAAAAATAAAGATCTATTATTTTCTTTTTAAAAAAATTTACTATAGTAGAAAGAAATTATAATATTTATAATAAAAAACTATTTATAATAGTTAAAATATTTAAATAATAAAGATATTATTTATAAAAAATTAAGAAAAAAATAATTATAAAAAATAATTATTATAATCTTAAATACTTTATAATAATAAAGAAATTAATTAAATAATAAATATAATAAACTAAATACTTATTAAAATTTAAATTTTAGATTGAATATATTAAAGAAAAAGAAAATATTATTATAAATATTCTTAGTAAAAGATTAAATTATATTATAAATTTTAAATAACTAAAAATTAATATTTTAAAAAAAATAAGAATAATATATAATATAATATTAAAATAATATTTATTACTATAATTACTATTATTAATTTAAAATTTTATTAGTAAATAATAGATACTATTAGTAAAGATAAAATACTTATAATAATATTAAAAAATAAAAAAGTAATACTATAAAGAAGATTAGTTATATAAAATAAATCTATACTTATTTTAAGAATAATAATTATAAAAATTATTAAAATATATTATAATTTACTACTATAAAAACATCAAAGAATTAATAAAATTATAAAAAAAATATAATAATAATATTATTTCCTAAATATAAGAAGATAAGTTATAGAATATATTAATTAATATAATAATTATAATAAAAATAAGCTAATTAACTATTAATCTTATAAAAAAATATAATTATTAAAAATATTAAATAAGCTATAGGAATATATTATAATTAATTTTATATAAAAATTACTAAAATTAAAAGATTTAATTACTGGAATTTAATATATTAATATAATTATTATTATTGATAGATTAATAAAATATATTATTATATAATTAATATTAAAGGATTTAATAATAAAATAATATATAATACTTATATTATAAGAAGTATTTAATTAGACTAGATTACTAACTAAAATTATTTTAAATTAAAATAAATTATTTAGATTAAAATACTAGCAGATAATTACTAAAATATATAAAATTAAATATAAATTATTAACTATAAATTATTAATAAATAGATAAATTAATTAAAAGAATAATATAATTTATTAAATAATATTTATAATACTATTTAAATTAGAATTAAGATAATTAAATAAAGATATTATTATTAATATAATTTATATTAAATAATATAAAAAGTATTTTAATAAAAGAAATACTATATTTTATTAATTTAAAAAGATATTTATAAATATTATAAACTTTTATATCAATAAATAAAAATTTTAATAAAGTAATATTATAGGCAGTATATATATAATAAATATATATAATAATATCTAAAGATATTCAATAAACAGAATAAAAAATAAAGTAATATTATAATATAAAATATAAAAATATATTAATTTTATAAAAAAAAAAAAAGTTTACCTTTTATAATAAATATTAAAATTAAAAAATTTTAATATTAAAATAAAACGATCAAGCAATAAATTTAATATAATTAAATATAAATTATTTAAAATTATAAAGAAATTTAAAAATAATAATTATTAATTCTAACTACTAATAAGAATATATATATATTTAATATTTTATATATTACTACTAGAACTAATAAAAAATCTAAAAAATAAAAATAATAAAGCAGACAATAAAGAATATAAAATAAAAAAAATTCTAGATTATAAATAAAAAAATAGTTAAATTTATTACTTAATTAAATAAAAAAGATATTTATTAGAAAATAATTTATAAAAATTTATTACAAATTTAAATTATTATAATAAGATTTAGAAGTACTAAATAATAATTAATTTAAAATAAAAAAAAAATAAACTAGAAAAAGTTATTTAAAATTAAATTATTAAAATTATTAAAATTAAATATTAATATAATTAACTTTTATTTTTTATATATTATTTTTTATTTTATTTATTTTTTTATTATCTTCTATTCTTCCTTTTTTTTTAATTTTTTTAATTTTTTAATATCTTTTATATTCTTTTAAAAAAAATTTTTAATTTATTTCTTTAATAATTTTTACTATTTTTAAAGTTAAAGAATTTTAATTAAAGCTTATTCTTTTTTTTTAAAAATATTTTTATACCTTAGTAAAATATTTTTATATTAATTTAGAAATAAATATTTTAATATAATAATAATTTATTATATAAATATATTCATTATAATATTTTAAAAATTTAGTATAAATATATATTTTTTTTAATTTATTATAATACTTATAAGAAAAGATATAGATAATATTAAATTATTTAATTTATAATAAAAATATATTTTTTAGAATTATTTTTTTTAATAATATAGTTAACTTAGTATTATAATATAAGTATTTTAAAAAATAGAAATTATCTATATTATAGAAAAAAATATAGATTATTTATTATACTATTAAAATACTAGTCTTTAGAAAAAAAAATTATTAGAAGATTAGAAATATTATAATTAATAAATTAAATTAATCTTTATAAAAGTTAATATATAAAGAAATAAAAATTATCTATAATCTTAGAATTAGGATATTAAAGAAATTAAAAATATTCTATAATAGCTTTAATAGATGTATTAAAGAATAGTAAAATATTCTATAATAGCTATAATAATAATAAAATATATAAGAATATTTATTTATTATATAATTAATTTTATTCTATTATCTTTAATTAACTATAATAATTTAAGTATATATTCTTTTATTAAATAAGATATTTAGTTTACTTTATTTCTTTAAGATTTTATACTCATATAGTCTTTTATATATTAGAATATATTAACTTCTTCTATTAATATAACTATCCTAGTTATACTCTGACGGTACTCGACCGAAGTTTCCGACATAAAGCTAGTGCTTCTTAAGAATATAATTAAAAATAAATAGATTATTTATATACATATTTATAAAATTATCTAAAAAATCTTTTAAAATATTATTAATATAATTTTATTATAATATAGGAGTATTAGTTAATTTAAATAATATAATTATAAATTTATATAGCTTTTATTAGATTTAGAAGGTGATTTTCTATTTATTTTTTTTAATAATTTATAGCTTATTAAAAGTTATTATAATATTAAATTTAATAAAATATTAGATTTAAGATATTAATTATAAAGTCTTTTAAATAAAAAATATTAAATATTAATTTTTCTTAATAATTTTATTAAACTTTTTATAATTTATATAGATTTAAATTCTATTTTTAGACTTCTGGATAAGGAGGATAAAGGTAATAATTAAAAATATATTAAACTTAATAAACTATTTTTTAAGATTAATTTTAAGTTAGATCTAGATTAATATAGCTTATTTTAATTATAATATCTTAGTAGATATATAAAAAGTTTTTTATCTTCTATTAAAAGAATTTAGTAATTATAAAAAGTTTTTTAAAATAATACTTTTACTAATTTAATATAGAAGATATCTAGTAAGTTATAATATTCTAAAAATAGTATTATTTAAAGATTAAAACTAGTTTTCAAAAACTCTCCTCGTTCCGAACCAACCCACCCATTGGGTGGTAACCCAACCCAATTTTCACATCAATTTATTCGCCGCATCGAGTACAATACAATTCTCGCTGCGCACCCTATTTCACATCAAAACAATCGAGAAATCCGTCGTCAAAAACACCCGTTTTCCCTTAGAAAAATTTTTTCGTGTTCGCGCTCCCGTAGGCGCTTGGGCCACCCCCCTAACAGTCCCTAGCCACACTAAAACAACTAACTACTGTCGCAACCCTGGAAGTTGCTAAAATCCGGTAACACAGGTGTAAGCTGTAAAATTGTATGCGTGAAGATGTTTGATTCTTCAAAAGTGCTCCTGAGCTAGGGGATCGCAAGATACCCATCTTTTCCAGCTGTTAGCGCGGACTACGCGCTAAGATACTAAATATATATTTACTTCTTATTAGCTAGATACTATTATATTCCTAGTATTATTGCTTTTTTAATGAAGCTAGCTTTTTATATAATATTAAATTTGCAATATATTCTCTTAGCTATACTAAGAGTAGGCTGACTTAAAATAACTAAATAGTATAAATAGCTTTAAATATTCTATATTAATTATTTCTTTATATTTAAGTTATTTAGATTTCTTAGTACTAAAGTAGGATATTAGAGTGAGAATATTTTTAAAAAACCTTTTCTTTAAACCTTTATACATTTTTATTAATTAAACTAAAATATTATTTATTTAAATCTTATCTTTTATATCCTGCTCTTAGGAGCAGCAATTAATAACTTTTAATAAAGATAAAAGATTACTGTAGATAGTAATAGCTGTTAATAACTTATAATTAAGTCTATTAATAGGGAATCTATTTTTATTATTTTAAATATTAAGCTTCTTAATTAGAGTATTTAAATCTATTTTAATCACCTTATCTTTTTGCTTTTTAAGTAAATATAAGATATTATTTATACTAATTTACTTTAAGAAGTTATTAAAATTATATTTTTCTAGTGTCTTTGTAAGTCTATTAGTAATTATTTTTTTATTTTTAATATATTCTACTTAAATCTTTTTCTCTTTATATTCTTACTAGAGCTAGTAGTTATAAATATTAATATATTAAAGCTTACTCTTAATAAAAGTAATCTTCTTATTTATAAAAAAAGAATCTACTTATTATTATATTTTAAATAAAGCTTATAGTTATCTAGCTTAATACTTAACTCTTTAAATAATTATTATATAAATTTTCTTTCTTTTATAACTTAGCTAAGAGCTAATAATTCTGCTTTTATAATTAATATTATTACTATATTTTATTTATTTATTTACTACTCTATTATACTATTAAATAATATTATAATATAAGCTTATAAGCTTTTCTAATTAATTATATTGTTTATAAAGAAAATATTGCTAATACCTTTAAAATTATTACTATCTCTAAGCTAAAGAGCTAAATATATATAATTTCTTAGATAAAAAAATATTTAATCTATAGCTTTTTAGTATTTTAATAAAAGATTTATAAGAAATTAAGCAAGTTAAAATATAATAAAAAAAATATTAATTTATATGCTGATAGCAGTATACATAAGTGATTTTACTTTATATATATTCTTTTTTATAGTAAGTCCTTTAAATAGCTTCAATTCTAATTTCTTTATAGATGTATTATATAGTTAATTTAACTCTATAAATTATAAGATTTTTTTAAGATATATTATTTAATTAAGCTAAATAAACTTCTTCTTATAATTATATAAAATTTTAATATTTAAACATTATTATAAATCTTCTTCTCCTATTATGGTATATTTCTTTTTTAAAATATTTATTATTTCCTTTACTTTAACAGCTTAAAGCTTATGATAAGTAATAATAATATTATTAATATAAAAGAATAAAAAAATATTATTTTAAATTATATAGTAAGGCTTATAAAGAATAGTTTTAAATTTTAACTTTTTAAGTAATCTAGTTAGTATTTTCTACTATAATAATAAAGAATTTTATAACTTATATAAAGCTTTATTAAGCTTATAAATTATCCCTAGTTTTTTATACTCTAGAGATATTTTTATAAATACTAGACTTGGTAGCTTTATATATATAAATATATTTACTATATTATATTACTTTATCTCTAAGTTAAATCTTATAGTAATTACTATAAAGATATAAAATAAATATATAATAAGAGTAATAGTATATATATTTTTATAATTAAATCTATATTATTAATCTCTTTATATAATAAATCTTACTTTATATTTCTTAAGCCTTTTATATTTATTAAATTTATATATATAAACCTATATATAATTTAGAATTTATTAATTATTAATATTAACTATAAGTATTTTATTTTAAGATTTTATAAAGTTATAACTTTTAATATATTCTTTTTTAGCTTTCTTAAAGAGCTTGCTAAGAAAGTGTTTTTTTAAATTATTATACTATTTAAAAGATAAAAAGAGATCTTTTCTATATAATATCTTAATATTTTAGTTAAATTTAATAATATAATTTATATATATTTTAGCTTTAAGACTAAGCTTATCTTATAGTTTTTAAAAGCTAGTTTTTAAATATATTATTTATCTTATTAAGGAATAGTTAATTATCCTTCTATTAACTATATTAATAGGTTTATTTATAGTACTAGTATTAAATATTACTTTTTATAATATTAAAAAATTAGTAGAGTATTTTCTTTAACTAAAAAATTAACTTTCTTATAATTATATTATAGTATTTATAAGGACTGCTAGAGGAATATTTAGTAATATTAAATAAACTTTAATACCTTTTAAAATCTTATTATTTTTATTATTTTTTTAAGGATTATTTATTGCTGTAGATAATATCTTTTATTTATTTATAAATATTTCTTATTTAGAAGGGTTTTTAGAGTTAATAATCTTTTTATTATAATTATTAAGACCTTTAAATATAACTTTAGAATTTATATTTATCCTAATATCTTTATTTTTTAATATAGGATTATTATATAGCTTATTATTTATTACTTTATTAAAAAATATAGATTTTATATTAATAACTTCTTCTTTATTTAATTCTTTAAATTAGGATATAGAGTCTTCCTATATTTAAGTAAGCTTAATAATTTTATTAACTATTAAATTATAGTCTTTTTTTATATTAATCTAGTTTAAAAGATTAGTAATCTTATTAATTATAGTTATTACTAATTTATTATATAGTATTTTAATCTTTTTATTAAAAATGCTATCTTTATTAAAGAAAATATTTTAAGTATTAATAATTTTTCTTATTACTAGATTCTATATTTTATAGATATTTGTAAAATTATATTTAATAAGATATCCTATTTAAACTTTAAATTTATATTTTAAGAGCTTCTGCTCGCCTCTTATATATAGTATTATTAATATAAAGGCTTTTAAACTATATATATAAAGGTAATCTTATTTTAACTTCTTATTAGATATTATTTTTCTATCCTAATAAGCTAGAAAGATATAAAAAACTTTATATAGTAATTTTTAATTTAAATTATATATTAGTGTTTAGTTATAAAAGTAAATTACTATTTTATTTACTTCTAATTATATATTATAAAGAAATTTTATATTAATATATATAATATAATCTTTTATCTTTATTACACTTTTTAAGTATTTAATAGCTGTATTAAGTGCTTAAATATATAGTAATAAAGGCTTAATAATAATAAAGCTTTTTTATAGCTATTTCTTAACTTCTTTATACTTTAAAAAGATTGTATTATTATATTCTATAACTTTTAGTTTAATATTATACTACTTTTTTAAATATTTAAATAAATTTTTTAAGTATATTAGAATAGTTTTTCCTTATATATTAATTATAGTATAATTTTATATTAGTTAAAAGAAGTAGTTAGTAATAAATATAATACTAATAAAGTTTTTAATTATACTTTTTTTAAAATTATAAAAATCTAGTATTAATTACTTTCTTAAAGCTTTTAGCAAATTATATAACATTCTTTATATAATATAATAAGTCTTTTCTTAGTTATATCTATTATATTTATAAATTTATATTTATTTACTCTTTTTAATACCTTTCTACTCTATAAATCTAGTGATTTTTATACCTTAAAAAGCTTTAGCTAGGTATTTTAATACTTAAGAACTAGAGTAGCTTAACTATAGATATTACTTTTTAATTAAACTATATAATATAGCTCTTTTAATATATAAATTATATTTCTTTATATATATAGCTATTTCTACTTTTATTATATTATCTTTATTTAATATATATTTAAGAATATATTATTTAAATATATTTTAAATAGCTGTTACTAAGCTTTTATTAGCTTTTTATAAATAATCTAGTATTATGCTCTAATCTTATTAATATTTAAATTTTAAAAGTATATATAGTAATATTATATTTATTATAAATCTTTTACAATAAGTAATATTATATAATTATAATAATTACTTTCTTCTTTTTAAATTTATAATATATATATCTACTTCTTTATATCTTTTAATCTTAATTTTATCTTTTCTAGCTTATAAGAAATCTCTATATATTATTTTTTAATAATTTATAAAGTAGCTGTAGTTATTAAATATATATATTATAGCTCTAGAATTAAGAATTATAGAAAGTTTAAAGATATATTTTAAAATTATAGCTAACATAGCTATAAATATAATTTAAAAAATGATTATCTTATAGTAGTTAATTTTATAATCTAATTATTTTTCTTCTTTAATGCGTTTATCTAATGATTTTAATTTAATATATTTTTTTAAGCTTTTTAATCTCTTTAATAAGCTTTATATTATTCTTTAACTATTCCTTATAATATTTTTAAATCTTAAGATATAGTATCTATTCTTCTAGTATTAAATATTAGAATATATAAAAGTATTTTTATAAGCTATTATAATGTATTCTTTTATATCTTATATATAAAGAAAATTAAGAAGCAGCTAAAATAGATAATTTCTTATATTTTAAACTATTCTTTCTTTTTAATACTTTTAAAATTTTTTTACTCTAATTTCTACTTTTTTTTTAATTATTATTATTATTCTTTTTAGTTTCTTCCTAGTTGTTTTGACTATTATATATTAAAAATATACTTTATTAAACTATACTATATTTTATAATATTAAGTATTATATTAATATATTCTTTAAATTACTTTGCTAGTTTTTTATAATTTAATAAGCTATCTTAAATCTACTTTAAGAAGGCTAGTTATATTATTTAAACTTATTCTAGGATAAATCTTTTAATTATATTAAAGAATTTCTCTATTTAATTTACTGTTACGGGCCAGTCCCGCCTTATGAAACAGCTATATGTTCATATTCGAATATACTAAATACATGAGGAAAGAAAGAAAAAAAGGAAGAAAGTAGGAAGTTCCGCAACAGCAGGCATCTTATATGAAAAAAGGGGGAACGCTAGTGTTCATTCACTAAATTGATAATACCCGTCTAGGGCCTAGCGTTGCGCTATTGGGATCTGGGAATAGCTTCAAATCCTTGTTGAGTTCTGCCTCCCATAGGCGGTAAGTACTTCGGGCCTTGGCATAGACTTCGTGAGGGCTCAGTCCCGAACGACAATATGGGGTCAGCCCATAACATTAGCCCCCCCCTTCGAGGCTTCCCAGACGTCAAGCGCTTCGGTGTCGACAAAGTTGATTGCGGGCTCCCAGTACAGACCCTCATAACCCGTCCACTTCACTAGATATTGCAGCTCCTTGCCTCGGCCGTGGATACGCTCACCCACGATGCTGTCGATCCCGAACTCGATATGGCCGTCGACCAGGATTCCTGGAGGTTGGTAATCCGTCGTATCCTGCGAAGGGAACGGATCTGTGTGAGCGGGACGAAGCAGGACTGTATGGAACACGTCATGAATCCCTTGCACATTAAGCCGGTAAGCGTGCGTGCCAATCTTCTCTAGGACGGTATACTTGGCATGCCGATGGTCAAGTTTCTTTGACGGCCTCAGGGACCGCACATTGCGCAGATCCAGCCAGACCTTGTCACCTGGTTGGTAGTTATACGCGGGTTCGCGGGTGCGGTTCGCAGCTGTCTCCATACGCTGCTGAGCGGCAGCGAGCTCTGCTTGTGCCAATTCTAACGCTCCAGCGAGCTTGTCAATGATAGTCTTCGCGATCTCTCTTTCCTTCAGCTGGTTCGTGGGTTCGTGCTCTGCAGCACGAAGGTCAATAACCTCTAGATGGTAGCCGTGTTCGAGGAAGAAAGGGCTGACACCTGTCGATGAAGCATCCCGGTTGTTTATCGCTAACTCAGCAGCGCCGAGTAGGTCCTTCCAATCCCCTTGGAGGTGCGAACAATACTTCCGGAGGTAGTCCTCCACAACGGCATTCATACGCTCGGTCTGTCCGTCGGTCTGCGGATGAGCGGTTGTTGACAGTCGTCTTACGACACCAGCGCTTCGACAAATATATCCCCAGATCTCACCCACAAATTGTGTACCACGATCCGATACGATGCCTGTTGGGAAGCCATGTCGGGGGACGAAATACTTGAGGAATTTCCCTGCCACTGTTTCGGCTCGCAGGTCCTTCAGCGGAGTCAATATCACGCCCTTTGACAGTCGGTCGACAATAACCATGAGGTTCTTATAACCACCAGAGTCTGGTAGCTCCACCACAAAGTCCATACTGATCTCGCGCCACTTTTTATAGGGAATTGGTAAAGGCTTCAACAATCCTTGTCTCCTATCTCTCCAAATTGTATTTGCCTTGCACTTATCGCAGTTATTGGTGAATCGTCGAATATCGTCGCTGAAGCCCGGCCAAAAGAAACTACGGCCCACGATTGCGCATGTCCCGTTGCGGCCTGGATGACCCGACAATGCAGAGTCATGGGAGACCTGCATGATCTTGGTGCGGAGGGGTTCATAAAACGGCACCCACCTCCGATTCCCGTGCCAGAGCCTGTCGTCTTCGCTAACTGTGCATTCGGCGATAGTCACCTTCAGCCCTAGGTCCCGGGGGAAGCGTCTCAACCCCTGCTTCACTGCATCCTTGATCCGTTGGTATGATTCATCCTGTTCCTCGGCTATCTGCCATAGTTGCTCAATCTCCGCAGCGGGGTCTGCTGGATGGTCACTGGCAGCTATAGCGTTCGTTCGGACGGTCTGGGCTGGGGGAAGCAGCACGCGGTCTCGGTAGGCCAATCGATCGTCATTATAGTCCTTCGGCATGTCTTGTGCTCTCCGGGAAAGTGCATCAGGGCGAAAGGCTTGGGACCCAGGTCGATAGCGAAGTTCAAAGTTAAAGCGCGAGAGGGTTAGTTGCCACCGAGATTGTCGCTCATTGAGGCGTCGTATAGTGTTAAAGTACCGCAGATTCTTGTGGTCTGTCACGATGGTAAACTTCCGCTCTACTGAGACCAGCTCAGCTTCCCACTGTCGAAGACAGTCTATAATCGCAAGCAATTCTTTGTCGTGGATCTCATAGTTGCACTCGGCCGGTTTGAGCTTCCGAGAATGGTATGCGCAGGTGCGCAGTACCCCTCGGTCATCATACTGCGAAAGAGTTCCTCCAGTGGCGTATCCAGATGCATCAGTTTCAACCACTGTGTCACGGGCCGGGTCGAAGGGGACAAGCGCGGGTTCAGTTATGAAAGCTTGCTTCAGGAATTCAAAAGCCTCATCCGCAGCTTTGGACCATACAAATGGTCGTCCCTTCTGAGTCAGGTCCGTGAGCGGTGCTGTGAGCTCGGCATACGCTTTGATGAACTGGCGGTAGAAATTGGCGAACCCTAAGAACTGGCGGACCTCGCGTACAGTTGATGGTGCTTGCCATTCCTTGATAGCAGCAATCTTGGCGGGGTCCATTCGAACACCTTTCCCTGCTTCGATGATGAATCCTAAGTATTTGGTGCTTTGGACTTCAAACTCGGATTTGTCAATGTCGACTTGGAGCCCTGCCTCTCGAAGGCGTTGCAAAACACGTTTAACATGTCTTCGGTGTTCAGCCAACGTGCCGTCAGTGAACACCAAGATGTCGTCGATATAGGCGGAAACAAAGTCGTCAAGGAAGTCTCGTAACGTCCAGTTAATATACCGTTGGAACGTACTAGGAGCATTGGCTAGCCCAAAGGGTGTTACCAGCCACTCGAAGAGCCCAAATCGAGTGCGAAACGCAGTCATCCATTCATCTCCCTCAGCAATACGAATCTTGTGGAACGCGGCAGGAACGTCGAACTTGGTGAACCACTTCGCTTTAGAGATCCTCTGGAGAGTCTCATGGATTAGGGGCAGCGGGTATCGGTCCTTCTTCGTGATGGCGTTCAGGGCGCGATAGTCAACGCAGAAGCGTAGCCCACCTCCAGGCTTCTTCACGAATAGTACTGGTGCGGCGGCTGGTGACTTGCTGACGCGTATAAACCCCTTTGACAATAAGTCATGCAACGTCTTCCGTAGTACAAGGAGCTCTTCCCTTGACATGTTGTATAATGGGCCCCATGGGACCTCTGGCTTCTTACCGTCCTTATCTTGTTCAATTAATTCGATAGAGTGATCAACTCCGGATCGGTGGTGTGGTAACTTGTCGGCTTCATTCGGGTCAAATACATCTAGGAACTCACGGTATTGTTCCGGCAACGCAGCGTGAGGATCGGTTCGTTTCTTGGGTGACAGGGCTTTGTCTATATCAGCCAGGCTGGCGGCAAAAATTTCCAGTTGTTGCTTCTTCTTCCGTCGGTCTCTTTTTCTCAATATCTGTAAAGCATTTGCTGAGATCTCATAGGTGTTGTTCTTCATTTGGGTGCGGACATCCCGCAGGTTCATATTGCTCACTTGCACTCCATCGGCAAAAGTGAGAAGTTCTTTCTTCGCATCAAATATCACTCCTTCGGCTCGCATCCATTGCAATCCCAGGATCATGTCGTATTCCATCTTCGGTACTACATATAAGCATATCTTCTTCTGTCGGTGACCACCGACGTCCATCATTGTAACCACAATTTCATCCGTTTCTTGTCCATTGACGCCATCGTAGCTGGCTAACGGCATCGGTGTTATAGCGCGTCGTGTGAGATTATTCTTGAGAGCAAAAGACTTTTTGATTAGTCCATAAGTGAGGCACCCACTATCAGCTAAGGCTTGTACATGAACGTCATTATCTAACAAGGCCTCCACTTCGAAAGGCGTGTCATTGACAGGTGCTAGTTGCTCTTGAAATTTTCTCCACTCATCATGCTCCCGGGGGCGACTGTCCTCGAGAGCGGCTAGTTTTCCTGTTCTGATTCTTCGGGTTCCACATGTCCTTGTGCCTGTTGAGTCGGTTCGAAGGTGACACCGTTCACTCGGGTACGGTTCGCAGGAGTGGCGTTGGCAGAGGATCTTGCGGCAGTACGGGGAGGTGGCCTCGGGGCATTTGGATTATAGGGGTTGGTGCAGTTGCGAGACATGTGATCTGGCAGGCCGCAGTTGTAACAGAGGAACGGGGTTCTGACAGCGTTGACGTATGCTGGGTTGGACGTCCATTCCATGGCGTTAGGATCGCGGGCTGGGGCAGCAGCAGGGACAGCTGGAGGATAAGGGTTGCCTCGTCTTGCTCCAGCAGGTTGCTGGCTGGCGGGTCGGCGTCGCCGACTCTCGATTCGGTTGTACTCCTCTAGGTCATCAGCGACCTTATTGAGTTGGGTGCGGAATTGCTCATAATTACGCGAGAGGGTCTTGCCAATGAGTTCTTTCCGGAGAGGTTGGTTGATGGCAGATCGGACTTTGGAGATCTTAACACTGTCGCTCCAGTTGGCGCCACCCGCGAGCAGTAGTAGTCGATCGAATTCGGCGATAAAGTCGCGGAAGGAAGAGCTCTTCTGGAAGTGTTGGTTGAGTTCGAGGTTCGCCTTCTCCTCCGCATGTTCGTCTTCGAAGAGGTCGCTGAGGTGTGAGAGGAAGGCTTCGAGGGACTCCTCAGGTACGAGCTCGTCCTGTGCGTATAACTGCATCCATGGGAACACTTTCGAACGTGCGTCGTCACGAAGACACTCATAGGCGTACCAGATTCGGTTGAAAGGGGATCCAATGGCGGCTGAGTCAATTCGGAGCTTGGCCCTGAGGCCAACGAAGAAGGGCAAGAACTTGGATCTGTCGGTATTATCATACAGCTCGGGGTCACGGTGCGTGTGACGAGGACGCTGGAAGATGGGCTGTATGGGTTGGGAATTGGCATAGGCAGCGGCGGGTGTGGCAGCAGGTTCAGGTTGGGGGGCTGGCGTACCAGCAGGAGCAAGACCCGGTGCAGGCTGTTGGTACGGGGGCGGTTGGGGCTGCTGTTGTTGCTGCTGTTGTTGCTGCTGGAGACGTTCAAGGAGGGCAATACGGTCATTGATATGGGTCAAGTTGTTCTGCACAACGTTGACACTAGCGTTCATGGCGTTCATCATGTGGTGCATCTGCATGAGCATCTCGTTCGGGGTCAACTGTTCGCCATGCTGCGGCTGCTGTTCGATTCCTTCGTCATCCATCGTTCGATTCAGGGTTCTATAGATCAGTCGTTCAAAAGGATGTATTTAGTATAATGTTACGGGCCAGTCCCGCCTTATGAAACAGCTATATGTTCATATTCGAATATACTAAATACATGAGGAAAGAAAGAAAAAAAGGAAGAAAGTAGGAAGTTCCGCAACAGCAGGCATCTTATATGAAAAAAGGGGGAACGCTAGTGTTCATTCACTAAATTGATAATACCCGTCTAGGGCCTAGCGTTGCGCTATTGGGATCTGGGAATAGCTTCAAATCCTTGTTGAGTTCTGCCTCCCATAGGCGGTAAGTACTTCGGGCCTTGGCATAGACTTCGTGAGGGCTCAGTCCCGAACGACAATATGGGGTCAGCCCATAACATTTACTAGATCTTTTATAAATATTTTATTATAAGCTTTTACTCTCTATATAGCTTTTTCTTATTTAAAGATCTAAGCTTCTAGATTCCTTAGCTATAAACTTATTATAATGAGGATATTGTTATAGAACTTCTTATTCTTATAAATAATAGTATATTTATTATAATTAAGTTATATCTTAAGATTTTTATACTTTTTAAAAGGTCTAAAGGCATTTTAAAAAGAAGAAATCTTATATAATTATTTTATAATTTTCTTTATATAGCTATTAAATCTTTAAATACTATTTTATTATTTTTTATATATAGTATTTAATACTAAATAGTAGATTATATCTTCTTTTTATTATATTCTTACTATTATAAATCTTTCTATAATTTTAATTTTAAATCTTTAAGTAGTTATACTTTTATTAAATATAAAATCCTCTTTTTTAGACTTTTTTAATATAACTAATCTTTCTTAGAGCTATTCTTTTCCTTTAATATAATTAAGAAAACTATAATAATGAGCTTTATTAAAAAAGACCTGCTCTTACTCTTTCTAGTCTTTAAAGGCGAATAAGTACTTAATTTAATCTTATTAAAATATTTTAATATTAATAATTAATTATTTAATTAGTTATATATTAGATTTTTAATTATTATAATCTTAGAAATTACTAAAATCTAGTAACATAGGTATAAGCTGTAAAATTGTATGTGTAAAGATATTTAATTTTTTAAAAATACTTCTAAGCTAGGGGATTATGAGATACCTATCTTTTCCAGCTGTTAGCGCGGACTATGCGCTAAGATATTAAATATATATTCACTTCTTATTGGCCAGATACTGCTACATTCCTAGTATCACTGCCTTCTCAATGAAGCTAGCTCTTCATATAATACCGAGCTTGCAACAACTACCACTAGCGCCTAAAAACTCAGCTACTCTCCATTACTAGGCAGCCTCCAGGCACTAGTCCTAATTTGCTCTAGGCAGCCTCTTAGCACTAGATCCCTATAATATTAAGTGCTCTATAGGTATCCCTCTACTAAATCTCTAAGCAGCTCTTAGGCACTAGACTCTCTAGCTTTAGATAGCCCTTATAGGCACTAAAAGACTATTTAAAAAGAAATATCTTATATTTTTTTACTATAATAGTCTCTATAATTTATTTTATTAAGCAATTAATAAAATAGGATTTATTTATTACTTAATTTTACTACCTTAAGATATACTAATTAATATTAAGATAGATAATAAATAATATTCTATATACTAATAGTATACTAAAGGATATTCTAGCCTTTTATTATATTATTTAAAAGTAATATAATATTAAGAAGTTTAAGTGTTTTAAAATAATAATCTAGAATTAGGAAAGGCCTATTTTTTAATAAAAATTATTTATAAGACTTTATAAATAATTAAAAGAGCAAAATTTTTCTTATTTTTAATAATATATAAAATAAGAATCTAGTATCTACTATTATCTAATTTTTCTTATTTTCATTTATTTATTCACTCTTTTATTATATAATAAAAAGAGAGGTTTAGAGAATTTTATATAAAAAATTACTTATTAGTTTAATAATTCTCTATAAAAATTACTACTTAGTTATTTCTTATTAAAAAATAAATATTTTATTTTACTTTTTTCTATTTTTATTTATTATATAACTTCTTATTGCCTATAATTCCCATTCTTATATAGAAAGAGAAAGAAAACAAATAAAAAATATATATATAAATATATTCTTTATATATTTATATAAACCACTATTTTATCCTTATTAATCTTATTTTATTTATTTTATTTCTATAAAAATCTTTTTAAAATAAGTAATATATTAAAAGAAAATATAGAAAATATAAAATAAAATAAAAAAATTCCTTCTAACTCTTTATTTAATTTTTCTTAATCTAATATAGATATTTTCCTTCAAGAAAAATTAACTTAATATAAAAAGAATTTAATAAAAAAGAAAATAAATAAAATTTAATAAACTAGAGCCCTAATATTTAATATTATAGATATAAAAAATAGTAAATTATTAAGACTAGATATATATAATTATATTATTAAGTTAGATTTTCTAATAATTAAAATAAAAAACCTAGAAATATTAAGCCCTAAAGAAACACTTTTAAATAATATAAATTTAAGAATAAGTAAATTATTTTCTAAGAAATTAATTATCAATAATATAAACTTAAAAATACATAAATTATCTACTAAAATTAATAATATAAGAAGAAATATTTTTAATAATAATAATCTTATTATTTCTAATAAAAATATTAAATATCTTCTAAATCTTAGAATAGTTATATTAATTCTAGAAACATTAAAAGACTCTATTTATAATAATAATAAAAATATTAATAATATTATTAATAATAATAATAATAATAAATTTTAAGAAGTTAAATCTAAGAAGAAAAATTAAAAAAATAAAAATAAAAATATTATTATTAATTCTTTAAATAATAAAAAATAACAGAGTTAAACTAATAATAATAATAATATTTTATTCTCTTCTAAAGATACAGAAAATAAAAACTAATATAAAACTAAATAAAAAGAAAAAAATTAATCCTTTAAATATCTAAAGAACTTATTAAAAATAAAAACTTTAATTTATTTATAATAAGAAATAAAATTAATAGAGCTTTTCAAGAAAAGAATATTATAAAATCTATTATTAAATTATAATTAAATACTTTTATTATATTAATAACAATAAATAAGTTTTCAGCTAAATTTTTAATAGATAATAAAATAATATAAAAAAATATTATTCCTTTTAATAGATTTTAATATGATAAAGAATAGATTCAATTAATAATTTATAAAGTTTTTACAAAGCTTTTTTAAATTAAGAAAGAAATTAAATCTTTAAAAAAAAAATTAAAAATTATAATAATATTAGATTATTAAAAACTCTATTATAGCTTTTATAAAAAAAAAACTAGATTATATAAAAATTATTCTTTTATTATTATTTATATATCTAACCCTAACTTAGTAAATATTTTATTAAAAAGAAAAATATTTATTATAAAAAAGATCTATAATATTAAAAAATATACTTTTAAAAATATATAATATAATAAATACTAAAAATATAATTATACTAAATTTAAATATAAAAATAATTATATATATAGAATATGCTTAGAAAACTATAATTCTAATATTTATTTCTATACTTTTTACTATATAAAAAAACCTTATAAATATATAGTATTAAAATATATAAATTATAAATAATTTTATATAGCTAATAACTATATATGCTTAGAATAATAAAAAGTTAACTTAAAAAAAGAGTATATAATATCTATAAATACTAATTTTTAATAAATATAATATTTTTATAAAATAATACAGAAAAGGGCTTAGATTATATAATTACTTATTTAGAATTAAGCCTTAAAAGAAATATAGATTTTATATTATTTTAAGAATTTTATATTTTAAATAGTAGCACTGTTTCTCATTTTATATATAATATTATTTTACTATTAAATTATATTAGACTAAGAGTTATAATATTTTATTTAAAAATATTAATATTTAATTTTAAATTAATATATAATTCTCTAGACCTTTAAATTATAAATATATTAATTAAAAATAAAAATATCTAATTATTTAATATTTATAATAAGAAAGAAAGAAATAAAAAAGATAATAAAATATTAAAAAACTCTCTATATATTATTAAAAGAGAATTAATTAAAATAAAACTAGAAAAAAATATTATAATTATTAAAGATTTTAATACTTATTATTTTTAATGAAATAAAAATAAAGACTTAAAAAGAGCTAAAAAATTAATTAAATAGTTAAAAAAATATAAATTTAAACTTTTAAATATTCTAGATATTTTTATATAAAATAGAAGAAGTTCTACTAGCTTAATATTAAATTTAGTATTCTATTCTTATAATTTAAATAATAATAAAAACTATTTTATATAGAAAATAGATTTAGAAATATCCTCTAGATCTAATTATAAAATATTATTTTATTCTTATAAAAATATAGAGAATATAGTATTAAATCCTATTATTGACTTGCTTTATAATTTCAGAAAAACTAATTAGAAAAAGTTCTTAGAAAAAATTAATAAATATAATAAATAATATAGTTTATTAAATTTAAAGCTAGAATTAGAAGAAGAATTTAAAAATTAAATTTAAATCTTATAAGAAATTATTACTAAAGCTATAGAAAAGAGTATATTAAAAAAAATATATCTTAAATCTAAAGCTTAATAAAATAAAGATTTAATTAATTTAAAAAAAGACTTTAGTCAAGTAAAAAAAATATAATATTATAATAAAGAAAATAAAGAACTATATAAGTCTTATATTATTAAAAAAAATATATATTTTTAAAAAATAAAAAATACAAAACAGCAAATATAGAATAAATTTTTAAAAAATACTAAAAGTAAAAAAATATTTAAAAATTTTTTTTATATAAAAAAAAGATTTTTAAATAGACTACCCATATTACTATATAAAAAAAATAATATAAAAAAAAAGCTATTTCTTTTCTATAAAAATATAATACTTTTTTTAAAATATTATTTAAAGAATCTTTTATTTTTAAAGAAATAGATCTAAATATCTTATATTTAAAAAAATATAAATAGCCTAAATCTAAGGATAATAAAATAAAAGATTTAATTTTCTAACTATTAAAAAATAAAGCTTTAGGACTAAATAATCTATCTTTTATTATTCTATAGTATGCGTATAATAATATTAAAGAAAGATTTAATATTATTTATAAAGTATTAATAAAAAAGGGTTATTACTCTAAAAGCTAAAAAAAGTCTTAGAGATTATATTAAAAAAACTAAATAAAATAAAATCAAATCCTAAGTCTTATAAGATTATTTTTTTATTAAATTGTTTAAGAAAAATATTTAAAAGAATATAAGTAAAAAGATTAACATTTATTATAGAAAATCTAGAGTATAATTTATTATATTTTAACTAAATTAGAGGTAGAATAAATAAATTATTAATTAATATAGTTTTATCTTTAGTAAATAACATTCAAATTGAAAAGAAAAATAAAAATAATATTTTTATATTATTTTTAGATATAAAAGATACTTTTAATTATATTTCTAAAAACTAATTAATAAAAATATATATTTATTTAGGCCTTTTTAAGTGTTTTATAAACTAGATTATTTTATTCCTTTTAGATAGGGAGATTAAATTAAAATTTAATAATAATTAAAGTAATAGTACTCTTATTATTATAAAAGCTTTTTAAAAGTCATCTTTTTTACTTATTATATTTTTAATTTATATTACTATATTATTTATCTTTAAAGATTTAAATAATATAGATTATAAATTAAAAATATATTTAAAGAAGGCTAGATTTCTTAGCTATATTAATAATATTAGCATTAAAATAAATTCTAAGAAAATAGAGGATAATTATAAAATATTAAAAAAAATTACTATCTATTTAATCTAAAAAAAGAAGTAAAATAATATTTAATTTAATAGAGAAAAAATAGAATTAATTTATTTTTTATTAACTAAAAATATCAATCTAGAAAACTAAAATTTTTAGATTAAAATTAATAGAAATAAGATTAAATTAAAATTTAATATTAAATAGTTAAGAATTATTCTTAATTATAAATTAAATTTTAAAGAATATATTAATAATTAGGTTATAAAAGCAACTAGGGTTTTTTACTAAATAAAAAGGCTTTTTAATATAGAAAAAGATTTAATTTCTCAAGTAATAAGATAGTTATATATAGCTTATATAATATTAATTATAAATTATAAGGTTCCTATCTAGTAAAAAAATTAAACTAATTTCTTATATAAATATTAAATATTATAGAATAAAGCTTTAAGAAAAATATTAAGAGTTTTTAAAACCTTTTTATATAAAATTATAGAATTAGAAGCTTCCTTACCACTCTTAAAAATTAAATTTAATAAGATATATAAATCTTATATATTAAGAATCTTACAATTTAAAAAATCTTATATTATTAAAAATAAGCTACCAATTGATTTTATTTTAAATCTAAGAGAAAAGGAAAAACTTAATCTAAAATATTACTATAATTAGAATAATCTAAAAACACTATAAAACATAAAAGCAAGAAATAATAATAATATTTCTAATTCTATTTCTAATTCTAATTCTGACCTAGAATTTCAGCTTATTATAAATAAAAAATATAAGAAATATAAATGTTAAATAGATTATTTAATATTATTATTTTCTTTTATTAATTAAAGTAAATTTTAGAAATTTAAATATAAATATAAAGAAAAAAATATTAATAAATTAATATCTATTAATATTCTAGAAGAAATTAAAGAAATTGTAATAAAAAACCATAATATTATAATCTAAGAATAGAGTAAAAATAATATATTAAAATAATATATTATTCATTATTCTAATGGCTTAAAATTAAAAAAAAATAATAAAGTTAGAATTTATAATCTAAATTCTAAGAATTCCTATATATATAATATTAGTAAAGAACAAGAAATTTATAATTCTAAATTTTTTAGACTTTATAAATCACTAAAAATTACTTAAAATTTATTAAGAGAAAATCTATTTATTTTAAATATATAGGTCTTTTCTAACAGTCAGTTTATATTAAAAGGCCTAAAAATAGGTCTATTAATAAGAAAACATTTTATATATAAAGAAATATATAAAATAGCAAAAAGTATTAAAAATTAAAATATTAAAATAAATTTTCAGTGGTTCTTAGGGTATATAAATATTTATAGAAATAAGTAAATAGATAAAACTACCAAATTTATAGCTGAAAATTGTCAGAAGATTAGAAAACGTCACAGCCAATAGATTAGACTAATCCCTACGGGAACTAATGCAGGATGGAACAAAGAATCATTTAGAACCTTAAGGTTAGAGTATTAGAAAAATTAAAGAATTTTTATAATAACTATAATCTAAGTATTAGAGAAATTAAAGAATTTCTATAATAATTATAATCTAAATATTAGAAAAATTAGAAGATTTCTATGATAGCTATATTAAAGATAGAATATATAAAAATACTTATTTATTATATATTTAATTTTCTTTATTGTCTTTAATTAATTATAATAACTTAAGTATATATTCTTCTATTAAATAGAATATTTAGTTTGCCCTATTCTCTTAAGATTTTATACTTATATAGTCTTTTATATATTAGAATATATTAACTTCTTTTATTAATATAACTATCCTAGTTATACTCTAATAGTATTAACTAAAGTTTTTAATAATTAAAAACTCTTATTATAAAAAAGAAGTCTTAGCAAATAATTATTATATTTACTAATTAGTAGCAATCTATTTTTCTATAAATTTAGTCTTATTCTATAATACTAACACCCTTGACTTCTAGTAGAGGAACAGTAATAATAACTATAAATAATACTCAGCTAACTCCAGCTCAAATGGCAGAAGCTATTGCTATATTAAAACAATATATCATTAAACTTAAAATATAATGTGCCAACTACTTAATCATCAAGATAGAAAAGATTAAACTATTCTTAGAAAAATAAGAAACCCTTAAGATATTCTTAGCTTAATTATATATTTACTTTAGCAATAATGCTATAAGGATTATAAGTAAGTAAGATAAAGTCCTTATAATATTAAGCTTCCTTACTAGAGAAGTAATAAGATAGTTTATATCTTATATTATTAATTAAATTAAAGCTACTAATAATAATTAACTTAAACCTAAAACTATTCTTATATTTAGTAGCTTTACTTACTTTAAAAAAAAAACTTTATTAGCTATTTAAAACTATTAATAAAGAACTTAATGCAACTTATTAAATTAAGAATATTAAGTAGTATAGATCTGTAGAAGATTATATCTTAAGATTTCTTCAAGTATTAGAATATTTTAAATGGAATGATTAGAGACTATAAGATCAGTTTTATAATAACTTAAAAGATAATATAAAAGACTGTATTTCATAAATCATACTACAACCAGATATATTTAAGAAAATAATAAAAGTAGTGTCATAGATTAATATAACACTATACATACAACATATAGAATAAAGAAATTACTAATATTAATTGAGATAGTAAGCTAATATATCCTAGAGAAGGACTAGAGATAGAGATAATAATATTATTATATAAATAAATACTATGCTAACTAAAAAAAAAAAGAAGAAACTAATTAAAAAAAAAAGCCTACTTTAACTATAAAATATTAGAATATTTTATAAAGAAATACTAAAAGCTAAAGAAAGTCTAAGGAACAGCTAACTATAAATAATAGTAATAGATTGCAGTAGCTATCTATATATATACCCTAGAAGAAAATAATACTAATGAATACTTAAAAACTAATAATAAGTTACTAGAAGAATACAAGAAAGAATAAATTTAGATGTAAGCTAAGAAATAAGAAAAGCTATAAAAGGAAATCCAATAAATATTGAAAATATCTATAAATAAAGAAACACTAAAAAAGTAATAACTAAAGATAGTCGGCATAAACTAAGAAAAAGAAATTGTAAATATAATATGGTGAAGAATAACAACAAAGATAAAAAGTGCTATATAAGATATTAATAATATAGAAATCTAAGCACCTATAGCCATGTATAAAAATACTTACTATATACTTTTGAGAAATAAGCAGAGCTATAAAGTATAGAAATAATCACCTAAAAACAGTTATCCTAGAGGTTATAAACTAGAAAAAGAACTAGAAAATAGTAGTAAGAGCACTAACTATGAAGATTTCTTATTGATTAAATTATTTTATACTTAATTAGCATTATAAGATAATGATAAAAAGGTAATAAGTTAGCTAGCTAAGTATTAAAATTAAAAGAAACCCTATTTAGACCTCTATAAAAAAATCAAAGAGTAGCTAGTAGAGCTAAAAAAAAGAAATAAAAAACTAGAGCTAAGTTATAATTAGAAATATAACTACACAAATAAAAAAATATATAATAAGAAAACATATAGAAGTAATTATAGCTATAATAATATATAGCTCACTAAAGAAGAAATTAAGAAATTATAGAACTAGAGAGATGACCTATATAATTATATACCCACAAAGGTAATTTACTAGAAAGAATCTTAATATACTTAGAAAGAATATATAAATATATATAAAAAATATTATAAATAGACATATTAAAAATGCCTAATATATAGACATAGTAATAAGATTTTAATAATAATTTATAAACAAATTTTAAATTTAAATAGAAATTGACTATATAATAGATAATTAAGATATATATTAAATTATATCTATATATATTATCCTAATTTAGCAGGATGTATGTATAATAAGATATATTAAATAACCTATTTTAATAATAGATATAAATTTCACTACTTTAGTAAAAAGATTAACTAATAATTTTTAAAAATACTAAACATTACTTTATAATTAAAATTTATATATTTTTAAGGAGACCTAAGATACTAATATATATATATAAAAAGTAGATATTTAGTATATTTAAATTTATCCTATAAAAAATACTAAGTAATATTTTATTAAAATCATTATAATAGACTTTTTAAGAACTATCTAGAAGAATATATCTAAATAGTATAAGATTATATAGATTAATATTAAAAAAAATATTTAATTATAGCTATGATTAATCTAAAATATTAAACTATTATTATTTTGATAGAAGTTAATAATAAGAAACTATAAATTTTACTCAACTTAAAGGCTACTAGTAACTATATAAATCTTAAGATTATAATAAAGCTATAAATTAAATAATATAAAATAACGTAATAGATTAGTATTATAAGAATTAATAAAAAGCTTATAATATAAGGATACTAGATGAAAATAAAATTAATACTATTAAAATTAAAACCTTATACTATAACTCTTTTATTTAATATTATAATAATAACTAGATATAATATAGTACTAGAAATATTATAATTATAATAATAGAATCTAATTATTAATTAAACAACTAGAATAGTCTTAATTAATAATCTAATCCTATAAACTAAGTTAAGAGAATATAAAGAAATTATAAGCTTATAAGAAAGATTAGAGAATAATTTTCTATAAATAAAGCTAAGAATAGATATTAGCTTAAATAAATAAAAAATATAAAAAGTAATATAACTTACTAAGAAATAAATAAATAAAATATAATAAAAGCAACTTATAGAAAGAATAATATAAGAGTAATCTAAATAGTAATTAATAATATAACTAAAATCTAAGAAGATATATAAATAAGAATTAAAAAAGATACTTATAAAGCTATCTAAAAAATATTATAATTTTATTAAACTATTTATAAAAAAAAAATACTAATTACTAAATTATAAGAAAAAATATAAAGCAAGAATACTATTAAAATTAGAATTTATATTATCTTTAGTTAAATAATAGTATAAATTATAAGACTAGCTAGAATTAAAAAATAAGTTTATTAAAGAATTTCTAGCTATAGAATATATATATAAAGAATAAAGATTAGTTTTAAATAGATTAATATTTATACTAAAGAAAGATAGAATAGAATAAATAATTATTAATTACTAAGTATTAAATAATAGAATAATTAATAATATAAATAAAGTATTATATTAAAAATAAAAAAAAGATCTATTATAAGAAATAAAAATTATAATAATCTTTAATATTTAATAAAGTTATTATAATTTAAAAACTATTAAAAAAGATATTTAGAAAACAGCATTCTTTATAAATATAGAATTATTTAAATAGATAATTATATTTATAGATTTAAAAAAATTACCTACTAAATTTATAAGATTTATAATATATATATTAATTAAGTTTTTTAATAGATTTATTATAGTATACTTTAATAATATTATTATTTATTCTAAAAATATTAAAGAATATAATAGCTATATATAAATAGTAATAATCAAGTTTATAAAAATAGAATTAATCCTTAAAATTAAAAAATATAAATTTAATACTACTATAGTTAATTATTTAGAAATAATTTATATACTAAAAGAATTAAAAATTTAACTAAAAAAGATAAATATTATATTAAATTAACTAATACTAATATATATTAAGAATATTTAAAGATTTTTAAAAGTAAGTAAATATATTAAATAATATTTTTAAAATTACTTTAAAATTATCTAATCTATAATTAAATTATTTAAAAAAGATCTTAAATTTAAATAGACTAAAAAAGAGAAAAATTATTTAATAATATTAAAAAATTAATTAAAAAAGTATTAATACTTATACTATATAATCTAAATAGATAATATTTAATATAATTAAATATATTAAAATATATATTAGAAATTATTCTAGAATAGCTAGATAATAATAAAAAATAAAAATCTATTATCTTCTTCTTAAGAAAATTCACTATAATAAAAAAAAACTATAATATTTATAATAAAGAACTACTTATAATAGTTAAAATATTTAAATAATAAAGATATTATCTATAAAAAGTTAAAAAAAAAATAATTATAAAAAGTAATTATTATAATCTTAAATACTTTATAATAATAAAAGAATTAGTTAAACAATAAATATAATAAATTAAATATTTATTAAAATTCAAGTTTTAAATTAAATATATAAAAGAAAAAGAAAATATTATTATAAATATTTTTAATAAAAGATTAGATTATATTATAAATCTTAAATAACTAAAAATTAATATTTTAAAAAAAGATAAAGATAATATATAATATAATAATAAAATAATACTTGCTACTATAATTACTATTAATAAAATAAGATTTTATTAGTAAATAGTATAAGTAATTAAAAAAAATAAAATACTTATAATAATAATTATAAATAAAAAAGTAATATAGCAAAATAAATTAATAATATAAAATAAATCTATATTTATTTTAATAATAATAGTTATAGAAATTATTAAATAATATTATAATCTATTATTATAAAAATACTAAAGAATTAATAAAATTATAAAAAAGATATAATAATAATATTATTTCCTATAAATAAGAAAAAGAGTTTAAGAGTATATTAATATATATAATAATTATAATTAAAATAAGCTAATTAACTATTAATCTTATAGAAAAATATAACTACTAAAAATATTAAAAAAATTATAAAAAAATATTATAATTAATTTTATATAAAGATTACTAGAATTAAAAGATCTAATTATTAGAATATAATATACTAACATAATTATTATAGTTAATAGATTAATAAAATATATTATTATATAACTAATACTAAAGAATTTAATAATAGAATAATATATAATATTTATATTATAAAAAGTATTTAATTAGACTAGATTACTTACTAAGATTATTTTAAATTAAGATAAACTATTTAAATTAAAATATTAGTAAATAATTACTAAGATATATAAAATTAAATATATATTATTAATAGCAAACTACTAATAAATAAATAAATTAATTAAAAAAATAATATAATTTATTAAGTAATACTTATAATATTATTTAGATTAAAATTAAGATAATTAAATAGAAATATTATTATTAATATAATTTATATTAAATAATATAAAAAATATCTTAATAGAAGAAGTACTATACTTTATTAATTTAAAAAGATATCTATAAATATTATAGATTTTTATATTAATAGATAGAAATTTTAATAAAGCAATACTATAGATAGTATATATATAATAAATATATAATATAATATTTAAAAATATTTAATAAATAAAATAAAAAATAAAGTAATATTATAATATAAGATATAAAAATATATTAATTTTATAAAAAAAAAAAAGAGTTTATTTTTTATAATAAATACTAGATTTAAAAAATTTCAATATTAAAATAAAATAATTAAGTAATAAATTTAATATAGTTAAATATAAACTATTTAAAATTATAAAGAAATTTAAAAATAATAATTATTAACTCTAGCTATTAATAAAAATATATATATATTTAATATTTTATATATCACTATTAGAACTAATAAAAAACCTAAAGAATAGAAATAATAAAATAGATAATAAAGAATATAAAATTAAAAAAATTCTAGATTATAAATAAAAAAATAATTAGATCTACTATTTAATTAGATAAAAAGAATATTTATTAAAAAATAATTTATAGAAATCTATTACAAATTTAAATTACTATAATAAGATTTAAAAGTCTTAAGTAATAATTAGTTTAAAAAAAAATAGTAAGCTAGAAAAAATTATTTATAATTAAACTATTAATATCACTAAAATTAAATATTAATATAATTAACTCTTATTTTTTATATATTATCTCTTATTTTACCTATTTTTTTATTATCTTTTTTCTTCTTTTTTCTCTAACTTTTCTAGCTTAGAAATATCCTTTATATTCTTTTAAAGGAATTTATTAGTATATTTCTTTAATAATTTCTATTATTTTTATAAATAAAAAATTTTAGTTAAAGCCTACTCTTTTTCCTCTTAAAGACACTCTTAGGCTTTAGTAAAATACTTCTATACAGCCTTAAAAATAGACATATTAACACAGTGACAGTTATTTGCATAAATATACTTATTATAACATTTTAAGAACTCTATCTTGATATAAGTCTTTCCTAGATCCCCACACTAATTACATAGGAAATAATAAGCAATACTAAATTGCTCAACGCGCGAGAGAAGCAAGTTCTTTAAAATAGTTTTCTTTAATAACATAGTTAGCTTAGTACTATAATATAAGTATTTTAAAAAACAAAATGTACCTACACTATAAATAGAGGATATAGATTATTTATTATACTATCAAGACGCTAGCCTTTATAGAAGAAGATTATTAGAAGATTAGAAAATATTATAGCTAATAGATTAGACTAATCCCTATAAGAACTAATACAGGATGGAATAAAGGATTATTTAGAACCTTAAGATTAGGGTATTAAAGAAATTAAAAGATTTCTATAATAGCTATAATCTAAGTATTAAAAAAATTAAAAGATTTTTATAATAGCTATGATCTAAGTATTAGAGAAATTAGAGGATTTTTATAATAATTATAATCTAAGTATTAGAGAAATTAAAGGATTTTTATAATAGCTATATTAAAGATAGAATATATAAAGATATTTATTTATTATATATTTAGTTTTCTCTATTATTTTTGATTAATTATAATAACTTAAATATATATTCTTCTATTAAATAGGATATTTAGTTTGCCCTATTCTTTTAAGATTTTATGCTTATATAGTCTTTTGTATATTAGAATATATTAACTTCTTCCATTAATATAACTATCCTAGTTATACTCTGACGGTGTCAACCGAAGTTTCCAACAAAAATCTAGAACTAAATAATATTAAAATTTCTATTAGTTATATTAAATAATTACTAAAAGAAAGATCTTTATTAGAATAAGAATTAGATTAGAATAAATTAAAAGAAAAAAATAGAAAGAATCCCTATATAAAAGATATAATAATATTAATTTTAAATAGAAAATAAATCTATTAAAAATTAATAAGTTATTATAATCTTTAATATAATAATTAAAAATAAGACATAAATATTTTTTATTCTATTTAAAAAGATTTAATCAGCAATACGAGAATGATATTTATAATAAATATAATTTTAACTTAAAACAAATACTATATTATTTAATTTTAAAGTGCTCTAAATATAATAATATTAGACAATAAACTATTAAAAAGCTTACTATAGAAAAAAAATATATATATTTCTTATTGTCGGAAACTTCGGTTGAATACCGTCAGAGTATAACTAGGATAGTTATATTAATAGAAGAAGTTAATATATTCTGATATATAAAAGGCTGTATAAGCATAAAGTCTTAAAGAGATAGAGTAAACTAAATATCCTATTTAATAGAAGAATATATATTTAAATTATCATAGTTAATTAAAGACAGTAGAGAAAACTAAATATATAGTAAATAAATATCCTTATATATTTTATTATTAATATAGCTATTATAGTGCTTTTCTAGTAATATAATCTACGTTCTATGTTTAAGCAAATATATTATTTTATTAGTATTCTGCTATGCATACTATGTTATTTTAACCCTTAGATTATAAATAATTCTTTATTCTATCTTACATTAATTCCCATAGGGATTAGTCTAATTAATTAGCTATAATATTCTTTAATCTTCTAACAATCCTCTCTTTTAAAGGCTAGTATTTTAATAGTGTAATAAATAGTCTATATCTCCTTTCTATAGTATAAGCAAGTTTTAACTCTTAAAATGCTTATATTATAGTACTAAGCTAACTATATTATTAAAATTAAATATTTAAAAGGATAACTTTATATTGTATATTAAATAGTTTAGTATTTAATTATTAATTCCTTACATTTAGTATACTACTTCTAATAAAAAGTATATTAAATTTAAAGTTTCTAGTTGCTATAGTAAGTATATTAAAAATAATTAATATAAGTATATTAATATAGCTTCTTTAAATTTAGTATAGAAAAAGTTAATTACAGTACAAGATAAAATTTATACTTAATATTAAAAGGCTTAAATAAAGCTATTAAAGACAGCTGCTTAGTTAGATTATTTTAAAAAATAAAATAACTTTCTTTAAAAGCATACTAGTCAATTTATTTAAATAAATATAAAAGATATTAAAAAGTTTAAAAAATTAAAAAAAGAAGAAGAGCAAAAGATAGTAAAAAAATAAATAAAATAAAAAATAATATATAAAAAATAAGAGTTAATTATATTAATATTTAATTCTAGTAATTCTAATATCTTAATTATAAATAATTTTTTTTAATTTACTTCTTTTTCTATTCTAAATTAATTATTATTTAATACTCCTAAATCTTATTATAGTAATTTAAATTTATAATAGATTCTTATAAATTATTTTCTAATAAGTATTCTTTTTATCTAATTAAATAATAGATTTAATTATTTTTTTATTTATAATCTAGAATTTTTTTTATTTTATATTCTTTATTATCTATTTTATTATTTCTATTTTTTAGGTTCTTTATTAATTCTAATAGTAATATATAAAATATTAAATATATATATATATTTTTATTAGTAACTAAAGTTAATAATTATTATTTTTAAATTTTTTTATAATTTTAAATAATCTATATTTAACTATATTAAATTTATTACTTAATTATTTTATTTTAATATTAAAATTTTTTAAATTTAGTATTTATTATAAAAGATAAACTCTTTTTTTTTTATAAAATTAGTATATCTTTATATTTTATATTATAATATTATTTTATTTTTTATTTTGCTTATTAAATATCTTTAGATATTATAATATATATTTATTATATATATATTATTTATAATATTACTTTATTAAAGCTTTTATCTATTAATATAAAAATCTATAATATTTATAAATATCTTTTTAGATTAATAAAGTATAATATTTCTTTTATTAAAATATTTTTTATATTATTTAATATAAATTATACTAATAATAATATCTCTATTTAATTATCTTAATTTTAATCTAAATAATATTATAAATATTATTCTATTATTTATATTATTCTTTTAATTAGTCTATCTATTTATTAGTAATTTATAATTAATAATTTATATTTAATTTTATATACTTTAGTAATTATCTATTAGTATTTTAATCTAAATAATTTATCTTAATTTAAAATAATTTTAATTAATAATTTAATCTAACTAAATACTTCTTATATTATAAATATTATATATTATTTTATTATTAGATTCTTTAGTATTAGTTATATAATAATATACTTTATTAATTTATTAATAGTAATAATTATATTAGTATATTATATTTCTATAATTAGATTTTTTAATTCTAATAATCTTTATATAAAATTAATTATAATATATTTCTATAGCTTATTTAATATTTTTAATAATTATATCTTTTTATAAAGTTAGTAATTAATTAGCTTATTTCTATTATAATTATTATATTTTCTAATATATTTTATTATAAGTTATTTTATTCTTAAAAAGTAATAGATTTATTATATCTTTTTTATAATTTAATTAATTCTTTAGTATTTTTATAATAATAAGTTATAATATATCTTAATAATTTCTATAATTATATTTAATAATACTAATATTAATTTATTTTATAATATTAACTTATTTTATAGAGTTATTTTTTTATTATATAGTATAATTATATTATTTTTATCTTATTATATTACTTACACTATTTACTAGTATAGTTTTATTTTATTAATAATAATTATAATAATAAATACTATTTTAATATTATATTATATATTATCTTTATTTTCTTTTAGAATATTAGTTTTTAATTATTTAAGATTTATAATATAGTCTAATCTTTTATTAAAAATATTTATAATAATATTTTCTTTTTCTTTAATATATTTAATTTAAAATTTAAATTTTAATAAGTATTTAGCTTATTATATTTATTATCTAACTAGTTTCTTTATTATTATAAAATATTTAAGATTATAATAGTTACTTTTTATAATTATTTTTTTTTTAATTTTTTATAAATAATATTTTTATTACTTAAATACTTTAACTATTATAAGTAATTTTTTATTATAAATATTATAATTCTTTTCTACTATAATAAATTTTTTAAAAAAAAATAATAAGTTTTTATTTTCTATTATTATCTAGTTATTTAAGAATAATTTTTAATATATATTCTAATATATTTAATTATATTAAATTTTATTTATTTAAATTATATAATATAAGTATTAATACTTTTTTAATTAATTTTTTAATATTTTTAAATAATTTTTCTTTTTCTTTTATTTATTTAAATTTAAGATTCTTTTTAAATAGTTTAATTATAGATTAGATAATTTTAAAATAATTTTAAAAATATTATTTAATATATTTATTTACTTTTAAAAATCTTTAAATATTTTTAATATATATTAGTATTAGCTAGTTTAATATAATATTTATTTTTTCTAATTAAATCTTTAATTCTTTTAATATATAAATTATTCTTAAATAGTTAACTATAGTTATATTAAATTTATATTTTTTAATTTTAAAAGTTAATTTTACTTTTATTAATTTAATTATTATTACTTATATATAACTATTATATTCTTTAATATTTTTAAAATAGATAATAATATTATTAAAATATACTATAATAAATTTATTAAAAAACTTAATTAATATATATATTATAAATCTTATAAATTCTATAGAAAGTTATTTTAAATTTATTAATATAATTATTTATTTAAATAATCTTATATTTATAAAAAATATTATTTTTTACATATCTTCTTTAGTAATTTTAAGATTATAATAATCTTATTAAATATTAAAAACTATTATAATCTTTATTTTTTATAATAAATCTTTTTTTTACTCTTAATATAGTGTTTTATTTATATTATTAATTATTCTATTATTTAATGCTTAGTAATTAATAATTATTTATTCTATTTTATTTTTTTTTAGTATAAATATTAATCTATTTAAGACTAGTTTTTATTTTTTATATATATATTTTACTATTAGAAATTCTTTAATAAACTTATTTTCTAATTCTAATTAGTCTTATAATTTATATTATTATTTAATTAAAAATAATATAAATCTTAATTTTAATAATATTCTTACTTTATATTCTTTCTTATAATTTAATAATTAGTATTCTTTTTTTATAAATAATTTAATAAAGTTATAATATTTTTTAAATAACTTTATAAGTATTTTTTTTAATTCTTATTTATAAATCTCTTTTAGCTTAGATTATATTTATATAAATTACTCTTATATTTTTTTTTTTTTATAAGTTACCTTTATAGTATTTTATTTATTTATTTTTTAGTAAGCTATATTATTTTTTATATTTTTTATTTATTTAAGCTAATATTTATCTTTAATTCTACTTATAAAAAATTATTTCTTAATTTTTTTATAAGCTTATAATTTCTTTATATTTTTCTAGCTTAATTTGTAGGATCTTATTATTAATTAAAACTATTCTAGTTATCTAATTAATAACTAGATTTTATTTTTATAATTATAGTATTTTTAGTATTATATTATATCTAGTTATTTCTATAATATTAAATAAAATTATTATAGTATATAGTTTTAATTTTAATAATATTAGTTTTATCTTTATTTAGTACTTTTATATTATAGATTTTTTATTTATTCCTATAATACTAATCTATTATATTATTTTATATTATTTAATTTATAGCTTATTTATGACTTTAAGATTTATATAATTACCTATTACTTCTAAGTTAAGTAAGATTTATAACTTAATATTATTAACTTTTATAAATATAATAATTATTTAGTATTTTAAGTTAACTATTATTATAATTAAATACTTTTTTTAATATTAATCTATATAATTTTATACTACTTAAATATATTCTTTTAAATAATTTTTAAAGAGTCTATTATAATAATATTAATAAAATACTATTTAGTATTTTTTTTTAGATAAATCTAAATAAATTAAATATTTACTTTCTTTATATATATATTAATATTTTAAGTTTTATCTTAAGGGTATATATATTTTATATATACTATAATACTTAGTATTTTTAAAAATTACTAATTAATTTTTTTATTAAAGTAGTAAAATTTACATCTATTATTATAATAGATTATTTAATATATTTTATTATATATATATCCTCCTAAGTTAGGGTAATATATATAAATATAATTTAGTATATATCCTATTTATTTATTATATAGTTAATATTCATTTAAGTTTAAGATTTATTTATAAATTATTATTAAAATCTTATTAATATATCTATATATTAAATAATTTTAATATATTTATTTATAATATTTCTTATATATATTTATATATTTTTTTTAAGTGTATTAAGATTCTTTTTAGTAAATTGCTTTTATAAATATATAATTATATAGATTATCTTCCTAGTTTTATAATTTCTTAATTTCTTTTTTAGTAAGCTATATATTATTATAATTATAATTACTTTTATATATTTTCTTATTATATATACTTTTATATATATAATTGCTTTTCTAAATATAGTTTAGTTCTAGCTTATTATACTTTTTTCTTAGTTTTACTAGTTACTCTTTAATACTTTTATAAAGATCTAAGTAGGGTTTTTATTAGTCTTAATATATAGATAACTAATTTATTACTTTTTTATTATCTCCTTATAATACTAATTAAGTATAAAATAATTTAATTAGTAAGAAATCTTTATAATTAGTACTTTTACTACTATCTTCTAGTTCTTTTTTATTTAGTTTATAATCTCTAAGATAACTATTCTTAAGTAATCTTATCTATATTTTATAGCTTTAGTTATTCTTTAAAACTATATAATAAGTATTCTTATATATATCTATAAGTACTTAAATATCTATTAATATATTAGATCAACAACTCCCTCGTCCCGAACCAACCCACCCATTGGGTGGTAACCCAACCCAATTTTCACATCAATTTATTCGCCGCATCACATACAATATAATTCTCGCTGCGCACCCTATTTCACACTAAAATAATCGAGAAATCCATCATTAAAAACGCCTATTTTCCCTTAAAAAAATTTTTTTATGTTCGCGCTCCTATAAACACTTAAGCCATCCCTCTAATAATCCCTAGCCATACTAAAATAACTAGCTACTATTAGCATCTAAAAACTTAGCTACTCTTCATTATTAGATAGCCTCTAAACACTAGTTCTAATTTACTCTAGATAGCCTCTTAGCACTAAATCTCTATAATATTAAGTATTCTATAAATATTCTTTTATTAATTCTCTAGATAGCTTCTAAACACTAAACTCCCTAGCTCTAAACAGCTCTTATAGGCATTAAAAGATTATTTAAGAAGAAATATCTTATATTTTTTTACTATAACAGTCCCTACAGTCTATTTTATTAAATAATTAATAAAATAAGATTTATTTATTATTTAATTTTACTGCCTTAAGACGCACTAGTTAATATTAAAACAAGTAATAAATAATATTCTATATACTAATAATATACTAAAAGATATTCTAGCCTCTTATTATATTATTTAAAAATAATATAATATTAAGAAGTTTAGATATTTTAAAATAATAATCTAGAATTAGAAGAGGCCTATTTTTAGCAAAAATTATTTATAAGATTTTATAAATAATTAAAAAAGTAAAATTTTTTCTATTTTTAATAATATATAAAATAGAAATCTAATATTTACTAATATCTAATTTTTCTTATTTTTTTTTATTTATTTACCCTTTTATTATATAATAAAAAGAAAGATTTAAAGAATTCTATATAAAAAATTACTTATTAGTTTAATAATTCTTTGTAAAAATTACTACTTATTTATTTCTTATTAAAACCCCTTAGAACCCCTCAAATCTTAGCCCCTAGAGCCTTATATACGTACTTTGCTGGAGTTATTCTATATTAGGCGAAGATTAACAGTATGTATTCTTATTGGCTGGCATGTGGGGTTTGCACTTTGCTAGCGCCAAAAATTTCTAAACCTCCCTAGTATGATTTAGGATGACGGTTACAAAACATCTTCTTTCCCGAAATGGAAAATGGCCCCGACAAAGGTACACAGCGACGTGACATTGGATTAATAAAAATAATTCCCAATCCGACCATGGATCAAGTGTTTACGTACTTACCCCTCAAATTTTCAGAAGCGTTTATAAATTGATCTTGACTTGATCCAGTTACATACAATGCCAGCTGGCCGAATATAAACGACTGCTTGCCCACCGCCAGGTAGGTCGGTCTTGTGGAAGCAAACTATCTACTATTCATCAGTCAGAAATATTTCCTTCTAAGACGGAACTAGAAATGTCTTTCTTATCCATCGCCGCTGCTACCATTGCAGCTATGAGCCTCGTGGCTCCCGTTCTCTCAACCCAGACCTTTGTCAACACTGGGACTCTCAGTGGCTGGTCAAGTCAAAATATCGAACACGAGGGTAGCATCAATCAAGTGACCAACGTAGTTTACAATGGCACAACCGCTCTCAAATTCACTCAAGTCTACGACTCCTCCTATACCGGCCGCTATCACTCCGAGAAGGCTGAGGCGCAGGTATATAAACTCGGAGACCAGGGGTTTTACGGCTTCGCGTTTAGATTACAAGACGCCTGGCAGGCTTCTCCAGCCCAGTCTTACAACATTGCCCAGTTCATTGCCGATTTCACAGACACTGGTTGTGATGACTGGATGCCATCGAGTATGGTCTGGGTTATCGGTGACCAGCTTGCAACTCGGGTCAAATATGGCAGTATCTGTGCCCAGCAGATTAAGGAGTGGAAAGGACTGGAAACAGTAACTCCCGGGGTGTGGCACACAATCGTGATCCAGGCGAACTGGCAAAGTGATAATACCGGCTATTATAAGATGTGGTACGATGGCGCGAAAGTGGTCGAGGAATACAACCTACCCACCATGATAGATGACGGACGCCCCTTTGATTTCCATGTCGGCATCTATGCGAATGGGTGGCATGATCAGGGTGAGAATCTGGGAACCCAGAATACACGGGAAATCTGGATTGATAGTGTTGGCATGGGCACTACATTTGCCGACGCCAACCCAGTGTTGATTGAGGGTTGATGGAGGTGAAAATCGCTTGGATGATTGTATTTTCAAGTCTACTGCAGAGCTCACTGAACTATGATTTAGTGTATCTAAAATCAGTCTGCAGTACAAGTTGCCGATATCGCCCTCCCCCCTACTTTCACCCAATTTAAAATGATTCAATAATCAATAGTCTTCAGCCTTATCAAGTAATTGGTGCCATCATTCATTTTCCATTGTCATTTGCATATGTCAACCATACGAGCAAAGGGCGCTGACCGACCTGCTACGTAAACCTTGCAGCATCCCATACGATCTTTATGCAGGATAAGTAGGTAATGTATTTTCTCGACCGTGTAATCAGACTATTACGTACAATTAATCTAATATGGCCTTGGTAAACCCAATATCCGCTCAGCAACATAGTTGCAAACCATCTCCCGACTAACCGGTAGCGATTCTCGGGATGAACACCTCACGGAGGTACCTTTCCACATGATACTCCTTTGCATAGCCCGTCCCTCCATGCACCATAACGGCTCTCTCGCAGGCTTGGAAAGCAGCCTCGGCGGCGAGATATTTGGCGCAATTGGCATACTCCCCTCCCGCATAGCCCTGGTCATACGTACGGGCCGCATGGTATCACATTAATCGAGCCGCTTCCAGCTTCATACAACTATCCGCAAGGGGATGTTGAATAGCTTGATTTTTCCCTATAGGGCGCCCAAATACGTTCCTCTCGCCTGCGTAGATGGCTGCTTTCCGCAATGCCGCATACCCCAAACCCAGAGCCTCGGCGCCGATCAGGATACGCTCCGCATTCATCCCGTGCAAAATCATCTTGAAGCCTCCGTTTTCTTTTCCAACCATGTCGCTAGAAGGTACGCGCCAGTTGTTGAAGAAAAGTGTATTTGCGTCGACAGCTGCTCGGCCCATTTTAGGAATCTCCGTGATCTCTACGGCAGACCGATCAAGATCCGTGTAGAATAGCGAGAGGATGAAAGCCGCGGCCGACAAGATTGGGAACCAACTCGACAAGAGCGTAGCATTGGGACCATTGGTGAACAAGGCTGCCTTTGAGAGAGTCAGTAAGATGATCGAGAGAGGGAAGAACGAAGTCGAGTTAATGGTCGGCGGTGTACGCTACGGGGACCAGGGGTGCTTTATCGAGCCAACAGTGTTTTTGAATCCTAGGCCAGATGCTCAAATCTATAAGGATGAAATTTTCGGCCCAGTTGTGACTATCAAGACCTTTGAAACGGAGGAAGAAGTATTGAAAATGGCTAATGACACTGAGTATGGCTTAATGTCTGCTGTGTTCACAAAGGACATTAACCGTGCGATGAGAGTGTCTGCACGGCTAGAGTCGGGAGTTGCTAGCATCAATTGCCTCAGCTATGTGAGTTTGAAGTCTTTGGAAATAAAATTGTTTCTTGTAATAATATCATTTCCCTCAAGATGAACGCGCAGGCCCCCTTTGGAGGCAAAAAAGCATCCGGGATAGGAAGAGAATTCGGTGAATACGTATTGTCATATGACAGGCTTCTCCTATAGCCTGAAATTGTTCATTTGGGACTGACTTTGATAGGCCTTGCGCGCATTCACTGAACCGAAGACCGTTCTCATCAAGTGAGTAACTGGTTCTTGTTTAAACAACTTTACTAATCACTCGTGCAGTATGAATTCATAAGGCTTGTATCAATGACGGCGCGGATAGCGTCAACATAGGGATATTAGCAAAAGTCATGGAACAGCTACGGATGTACCGAAATTGAGATATTGGCTATTATTCGTTTATTCGCTCCAAAATACGTTCCCCAACTTCTGTAAGATACCAACTATAGGTCCCAATGTAAAGAATGGGGAACATTTTGTTGTCCGTGCAAATTTGAGTACATTTACGACATTCATAGCTAATTTATGAAGTATCACATATATCACTGAATGTTGTGCTGGAGATAATTTGCTATTTTCCTGAAGAGGACAGATCACTTCCCCGTAGGCTGTCACAGCAAGAGCTCCGGACCAATGAAACAAGCAAGTAGATCAGAGTAAGTGCACCCTCAGATTATTTTCTACAAACCATCAAACTACCCCGTTTATTCAACGTAAAGCTACACCCTACCTAGCGCCCGTGGTACCTCCTATACCAGCTGTTCGGGCACTTATGCCGTGCGTTGATGGGCGACGATAACTGCCCCATGGGGCTGGGCTAAGGGGGCTCACTAGTTTCCCAAATATCTGGGGAATTGTGGATCAATCATATACAATAGACTGGTAATGATGGTAATGCAGGGGGAAAGTCCATGCTTCGGCCTTCATCTCCGACGAGGACGAAAGTTTGTCTAGGGCTGATTATCGGATTTGGTTGAACAAAGACCTCTATTCCGACCACTCTCAGTAAGCTTCCCAGTATACCAGTTTATTGGAACATATAAGCCCGGCTATTTGGCCCACATTCGCCTTATGCATCCGTATTGTATGCTCTACCAACACCAATCGACACAACACTGGAAACACCCAAAATGACACACCATCCTAGACGCCAGGTTGGGACGTTCAATCTCGCTGTAAGCCACTGTAACCACCACAGATTAGAAGCAATACTGATTTACCATGCCAGCTTGTTCTTTCCTTGTGCTTTGGCAGTTTAACCTATGGATACCCTTTCAGCGTCACGACAACGACGCTCGGCCAGTCTTCATTCTTCACATATTTCGACCTGACTCAAGATACAACGGCACCCAGATACGCCTATACCAATCGCATAATTGGAGGACTGAATGGATGTTTCTCTGGCGGCGGATTTATTGGTGCATTGATCGGTGATTGGGCCTGTGATGCGCTTGGCCGAAAGAAAACACTTCTCTTGGCTACACCCATCGCCAGCCTTGGGGGCGCAGGGGCGGTCTATATTGCTATGTTGCTTGCTGGACGTTTGCTAGGGGCGCGTTGCAGTTGGTGTGTACTTCAGCCCATGGTTTCGTTGAGACGTATTGACTCCGTTCGCTAGGCATTCTAATGGTGCTCATTCCACTATTCCAGTGTGAAATAGCTCCTCCAGCCACACGTGGATTTCTGGTCTCTCAACATGGTATGTCGAGCTAATTCTTTCGTTAATGCACAATATTGAAGCTGACTTCTTAGGTGTCGTTCTTGTGTTTGGATATGCGGTTGCTGCTTGGGTCGGCTTCGGCTGTTTCTATGCCACAAATCTCGACTTTCAATGGCGTTTCCCGCTGTGTTTGCAATGCTTCTGGCCTCTGGTAATGCTTATTTTGACTCCTATTCTACCGAAATTTCCTCGATGGCGTGAGTAGTTACCCCTATCAATTCTTTCAAGGCTCCATCGCCATGCTAACTATATAAATCAGTTTTAATGCAGGGCAATCGTGAAGAGTCATGGAGAATCATGCAAAAGTTACACGACAGTTCTAATAATGCCTCGCGGGTATCGTTTGCTCACGAAGAGTTCTGTCAGATGAGCAACCAAGTCACAATAGATCAAGATCTTGCTCGCTCCGAGACCGTGGCGACTTTATTCATGAAACCGTCGTACCGAAAGCGCATGTTCTGTACGTTCATGACAATGTTTGCGACAGAATCAACGGCAATTTTAGTGATATACAACTACAGCGTTTTACTATATGAAGGCCTGGGCTTCTCTAGCAGCAATTCGTTACTTCTTGCAGCGGTCTATGTCACAGTGGCTTGCTGTGGAAACTACATCAACTCTCTCCTCGTTGATCGTCTCGGTCGCGTGAAGTTATTGGGTATGTTGTTCTTCAATCATTCATGGCGCACGAAAAACTAGTGTTGTTAGTGATTGGGCTCTCCGAGTGCCTCGTCAGTCTTATTTGCGAAGCAGCCATATCTGCACAGTACATAGGGACAGAAAATGACCCTGGATTAAGCGCTGGCGTCTTTTTCCTCTTTCTTTTTATTGCCTTGTAAGTATTCCTTCCCCCTGTTCCTTTCATGGCGCGCTGAATACTGATACGATATCCAAATCAAGTTATGGGTGCTGTCTTGATGCTACATCCTACGTCTACTGTACCGAGATCTTCCCCCACCCATATTCGCTCGCGAGGTATGGCGTTGTCATTGGCCATTCTGTTTGCATCAACAGTGGCATACCTGATTCCAGCTCCTACCGCTTTTGCCCGGGTTGGTTGGAAATATTACATTCTTTTCACCCTCCTCACTGCTATCGATATACCAATAATTGCCCTTTATTTTCCGAAAACAAAAGGTCTCGCACTAGAGGAGGTGGGTGAGAAATTTGGTGATGACGTTGCTGTGTACCTTACCCAGATAACCACCGAACAGAGGGAGGAGCTTGATAAGGTGGTCCAAGCTGAGAAGAATGCTTCTGCGGCTACGCACATTGATAACGTCTCTGCATAATGCAAGATCCACGGTCAAATGATGTCGAGAAGGGAAGAGAGGATGCATTCTTACTATCGTGTGGTGGGTTAATGGAAACTGGAAAACGATAGTTCCCGATGTCGTGTTACGTCTGAGTCCAATATTGACTATATATAATGCCACTTGTTTGTTTAGTTTGGGTGAAATTTGCGAATGTCTATATCGGTTGTGGAACAATGATTCCAATGTAAAGAGCTGCATCTACAGCGACTCCTAGATCATGCACCGGATTCGCAAAAGGTCTAGTGGAATCATTCTACCCAGAATGCATTTCTAATCAGATTGATTAATTTGCGGGGTTCTCGATCTCATCTTCGTTTAACATTTCCATATCGGGCTTTCCGTCCGAAGGCCTGTTGTCCGGAAAAAATGCCGAATAAGATAGGGTACCCCGGACAGAAGGGCGAATGTCATCAGCTGATTCGTGTTGGTGCTCCAACATATTTACTAGTTATCTATTTTAATTGTTTATAACCTCGACATATCTCTACACACCTGAGGTCACTTGCTATTCTCTTCCATCTTCGTGGTGCATATAACATCCTCCAACAATGAGTTCCTCTCAGAACGTTGCAAGCCTGCTGGCCCCAGCAGCAGTCCCATCATTCAAATGTCCAGCAGGGACGAAAATGCATATTCTCGATCTCGGTACATTGGAAGCAGACGAATCATGGTATGCACGCCTGCAGCTCAACCTCATCAATTTACTTATATCGTGTTAAGGATTCTGCGTGGCGCCAATGCGAGCAAATTATCAAATAAAAACCCACAAAATAAACGCCGGGAATTGATCCTCCTCTCGGCGTTAATTGAATATCCAGGTATTGGACTTATATTGTATGAAACTGGGTGTGCCGAAGACCTTGACGTGGTCTGTATGATCGAGAGATTTCCCTCTTGCGGTTGCTGACACCGATGTAGGCATGGGGTGCTCCATTGACGGACATATTTCCACGTATTGCGTATTCCGATGAGAAGAAACTACCAGCTGCAATTAAGGCTACTGGCAATGACATCAAGGACGTCAAGGCGGTTATCATAGGTCATCTCCACCTAGATCATGCTGGCGGCCTGGAGCATTTTCTAGATACCGATGTTCCTATTTATGTCCACGAGGAGGAGTTCAAGCATGCATGTTGGGCTGTGGCTACTGGCGCTGATCTCGGGGTTTATCTCGGACACTATATGCACCTAGAACGTCTTAAGTGGAATACCTTCACGGAATCGCAGTTGGATCTTTTCCAGGGTATCACGGTCCATCATTCACCTGGACATACTCCGGGACTGTGCATCATGCAGGTCAATCTTGAAAAGGATGGAACGTTCATCTGGACAACCGATCAATTCCATGTTGCCGAGAATTATGACCTAGGTCACCCTCATGGAGGCCTGGCACGCGATCATAATGCGTGGTTTCGCAGTTTGAATATGATCCGCAGGCTGCAGAGACTATTCAACGCGAAGATCATTTTCGGACATGACAAGGATGTTGCTATAAAATATATGACGGAGAAGCCGTTCTATGAGTAGTATAAAATCCAATTCTCTGCATTTGTTCTCTCGATGACCACATTGGATTCCAAGTTTCTGTCGGTGGTTAATCTGATATGCGAGCACTGACTGTATGTATATATTTCATTGCTGGATAAAATAACCTTGGGATGATTTATTAATTTGGATCCATGGATTTTAACGACAGTAACTTTTTGACAACTTACCAGACGTAATTTAACTGTTTTGTAAATAGATTCAGCTATGTTTAGCCTATGACCCTTACTTCTTATAAGTCTCTCCATAGGGTTCTTTACGAGATGACAACTCCTCCATATTCAACGGTTGTAGGTAAAAAACCTGAACTAGGAGGCATCGATGGATTCATCAGCTCTCTTTCCATCCACATCCCGTCCCAATTTGTTGCTTGTCAACCTTGAAGCTATTCACCTCGTGTTCACTCAGATAGCAGTAACATTGACCCCTTCTAATCTATCTGATCCGTGCCTCCCTGCATAATCATGATTGCACGAATTTTCCAAGCGAGTACTCTCTGGAGTCATCGGTATGCCTATCAATGCCCCAAATGAGGGCCAGATTCCCCGCAATCATTGGGAGTCGTAAGCTCCGGGGAGCATTGAGGGCATAAGTCTCCACAGGATCCCATAGATTAGTTAAGTCATAGTCGACCTCTCGGTCCTGGGCTTCCAGATCCAGATACCCAGGGGCAAAGTCCTCCAATTGACGGGCCCAATCATCCGGAGAATACATGTCGAATATGAGCTCTCCTCTTTGATGAGCCAAGTTCAAAATACCAATAAGTGGTTGATCGATATCCATCCTTCATTATTCGATGTTAGTCCTCTCTTTAGGGACTAGGAGTGAAAAGGAGAAGGAAAGAGGAGATCTTACGGTTTATTCCATCTCCTGACTGCCCAGGTTGATTCATCCCCGTTGAGAACCTCTCCTAAGGACATACACTCCACATATCTATAGAGCATTGCTCCGCCCATCCGCCAGGGTCTCAGCAGGGCATAATATTTCAGTTGTCCGTTGATTTTGAAGTTCATCACCGCCAATCAGCCTTCATTTAGACTTTCTTGGTCTATCACAATGAATTCACGCGGAGTTACCTTAGGAAATATAACTGTTCCTGAATGGGTCATAGAAACCGCGCGAAAGTCTGCAGGGTGTAGGTAGTAATTAATTAATAGGTTTTGGTAGGAACTGAAGCTTGGGTCATCTGCTGCTGTGGATGATGAGTCGACCACTATAGCAGGGATATGACAAGAGTTCCAGCCATGATGGCTCATCGGGTGAGACATTGATTGGTTTTCATGATTATAAAGAAGGATGAGTACTTTGAGAAGACGCTTGTAGTTTTCTGAATGCTGTTCCCTGTCAATAGGAGCTAAGCAGACAAAGCGCTTTTGATGGGTGAGGTACTTGGGGAGAAGATTCGGAGGGTAGTCAAGTGGCGAATCTCGCAAGGGTGCGCGGCGATGATAAGACTAGATTACGGTCAGTCCAGAAGCATCTCATGGAGAGAGATCGAATGGATGCTTATTGAATTACATCTCGGAAATTTTGATCTGCGGAGGCCCATTTTTCAATGAGCGCTCGTCGTTGTTGCATCTCTTCGTTGAGATCTGTCTTCGAAACCCATTCTTCCTATTAAGAGTTAGTCGTTAGATTTCGTGGGGATATCGCTCTAAAAATGACGTTGGACTTGCACCAGAATACACACCTGTACAAACTGAGACCAGCCTTTCGATTCCTCTCTCAGATCATTCTCAGACAAGTCGTCGTCTAGGTGAAGTCGGACAGTTGAGGGAATACCTCCTGGCCAGACATCCTCAGAAGAGAGTATATGTTGCAGCATATCTTTTCACCTTTCTGTAAGATGTTCTGTCAATGCCACCGTCTGAACGTCAACTGGTGAATGTGTCGCGCTCCTACTTGGTTGAATGCAACACCTAAGGACTACACTTTACCCCCCAGACTCACAACATCTTGTCGCGAAACTTCAAAGACTGCGTTGTGGGACAGAACTGGTGTACTAGTCTGCGTTAGGTATTTTTCTCGTCCTTTAGAACAAAGGTTTTTGATACAACCCGCATTACCGTACCGCATACTCCGTACAGAATTTCTTGCTACGTGCATTACGGTGTATACCAAGGTATGTACGAAGTGATACTTCCCATCTGTACCGGTATAGTCCGCTGAAAAAGTCTGTACTAAGTACCACTGCTCTATAATAGCCCTCGAAAAGATGCGAATCTCCTGAGTGGATTTCTTATATTGACTTCCCAGCACGGAGTACTCCGTACAGCGGAGTTGTAATTTGAGAGTTACAAGGTACGGTACGTACCGGTATGATTACTCAAGAATACATTACTGTAATACGTACTACGTACTAGTACGCTAATGGGGTCATTCCATGACGCAATGATACCCACAGGTAATAAATTAATAATCTTCAACCTCAACTTTTCATTCATCAACATCAGATTCCATCTCTGAAAGCACAGTTCCATCCAATCTCAAGGTTAAAATACAATATTCCGACTTTAATGGCCAAGCCAGCCACCAATCTACTCAAAATGCCTACTGGCCGTCTGCTACTCCGACCAAATGGTCATAGCCCTCCAACCGAGATGCCCACCTTGATCTATGGGACAGCTTGGAAAAAGGACCGCAGCGCAGAGCTTGTATATACAGCTCTAAAAGCCGGATTTCGCGCCGTAGACACTGCGGCACAGCCGAAACATTATCGTGAAGATCTGGTGGGAGAGGGAATTAGAAAAGCGATTACTGAGGGTATCGTCAAGCGCGAGGATATCTACGTGAGTACCTTAAAACCATGCATCCTATGGAATTTCTTAGCACACTATATACTTATGTCCAACAGCTCCAAACAAAATACACCCCAATCTCAGGACAGAATCCGCATGACATGCCATATGATGCAAGTCTTAGTATAACAGACCAAGTCAAGGCTTCAATTCATTCATCTCTCCAGAATTTGAGCACTATCAAAGATGATTTGAATACTGCCAATGGCACCTATATTGATACGCTGGTGCTCCACTCACCACTACCCACCATTGAACAGACCATAGAGGCATGGGTCGCAGCTGAGAGCTTTGTGCCCGACGTTATACACAACCTCGGAATATCGAATTGCCCTCTTCCGGTACTGAAAGCGCTCTACTCATCGCCTGAGATCAAAGTCAAACCGGCTGTGGTCCAGAATCGCTTTTACCCGGATGAAGACTACGACGTGGAATTGCGCTCGTTTGCTCGTGAAAATGATATCATATATCAGTCTTTCTGGACACTGACCGCAAATCCAGAGCTTGTCCAAAGTGGCCCGGTACAACGTCTTTCTGAAAGAGCAGAAATAAGTGTCGCGGCTGCTTTGTACGCTCTTGTGATGAGTCTAGGAAAGGTCTCGGTGCTTGATGGAACCAAGAGCGAAGCTCACATGAAAGAAGATCTGGAGTTGACTTCCAAGATTGAGCAATTTAGTGGAGAGCAGCAGCAACAATGGCAGGATCTGGTTAGCAGCTTTAAGCTCCTCATTGGAGAACCATCATGATTCATTGCGATGCTACTGATAGGACTATCTGCAATTACAGTCACACTACTACTAAGATTACATGGTCAAAGTTTACCGTCCCCAATACCTCTCAAAATTATCCGCCATGTAAGCAATAGCATCAGCCCGGAATGTATCCGGCTCGATATACGCCAACCCCGTGACATTTACATTAAAAGCAATGTTTGACGGATTCTTTTGACCATAGACAGGCCACTGCAAGCCTTCCTTGTTGATACCTTTCTTGTTACTAAAAGCATTGCTATTAGGATCCAAATCATGTACGAAACTGATCCAAGCGGTGGACATGATACTAGCCAGCTCGTCGAAAGTGGCGGGCTCATTGGCAAACGGATCAACGGCAACCGCATTCTCATAACCTTGGCCAGCAGTGTTGTCGAACACGAAGGCCACCTCCTGGAAGTGTGTGCTGCCTATATATTCGCTCACCCCGTTAACGAGGACATCAAAATGGTACGAATATGCAGGAACGCCGTTTCGAGCCCAAGCTTCGGTTGTGATTCTTCGGCCAGTGTGCATTGTCAGGTCACCTCCGTATGCAGCTGAGCGTTTCCATTGCGTACCATAAGGTGATCCTGGCGGGGGACGACCCTTTAGGGTAGATGGAATACCAAGATTGGGATCATCAGGATAGAGTTCAGCGACCCTGTCGATGACTTCTTCGGTGAGCGATGGCGCATCGTATAGAAGCGATTCCTTGAATTCCTCGGTGGTGTTGATACCGGGAATACCAAACGAGGTGCCTTCGTCAAAGTTTGTGCCTATCAAGAGAGGCACTCTGACAAAATTGCCGTTCTTGGTCAATGTGGTAGCTGACTCGGTGAGGATATCGCCATCAATCACCACACCGCCCGACGAAGTGACACCGCTGGAATTGAAGATTGCGCTGAGTTGTTCGGTTGGTACAGCTCTCAGGCAGGCGACTGTGTCGCTTGCACTGCTGCAACCAGCCAACTTGACAATGTTCTGATAGTTTGTTTCCCACGCTGAAGCGTTGACATAGTAGCCTAGTGCCGTTGTGCCACCAGACTCCGCAATACCAGCTCGGAAGAGGCCGTCGTCGCGACCTCCATAAGCGATGAGGTGTGTACCAACGGAGGCTCCACCGGCAGATTCTCCATGAATAGTAACCTTGGATGGATCACCACCAAAGGCAGCAATATTTTCCTGCACCCAATGCAGCGCTAAACGTTGGTCACGAATACCGAGATTGGTAACGCCCGCCGCGGCAACCTCTTCACCCCAGAGGAATCCCCAGCCCGATAGTCTGTAGTTCACGCTGACGCCGATAATGGGCTTTCCGATCTCAACTGAACGCTGAACCAAAAATGACTGGTTGTACCTTGGATCCTTACTGCCTCCTTCAAAAAAGCCACCACCATGAATCCAGAACAGGACGGGCAGCTTTGCGTCCGCAGCAATGTTACTAGGCCTAACGACATTGATGGTGAGACAATCTTCGGAAATATCGTTGCCGAGTACCCATTGATCACTGCCATAACCAATACATTCGGGACTGTACTGAGTGGCATTTCTTGTCCCGGTCCATGTCTCATTGAGTGATTGTGGTACTTGTAACCGAAGGTCTCCTAGGGGTGGTTGGGTATAGGGCATGCCCAAGAAGAAGTCTTGGTTATAGTAGGAATTGTGAACTCCATAGTAACTTCCGTTTTTCAGAGTCACTGTGGGAATTCCTTTGGGGACATTGTCTGTTTCGACGTAGGATCTTTTTCCAACGACTGCTGCAGAAGCAGAAGAGAGAGTGCCTAGGAGCAGTAAACCGCGAGAGAGTAATTTAGGCACCATCCTGTCTCTGGGGGTGGTTTAGACGTCTGAGCGACAGAATACTTCACAGTCCGCAAATTCTCCGCAGTCACCATGATCGCATTTATAGTCCTCTGAATCCCATCCACTCATCCATCCATCCATCTATCCTGTGGGGTTTTCTAACATAGATTTATCCGGATGGTGATCTCCACCGTTAAAGCTTGACTCTTAACCATGTCCCACAACTGATCACACATTATTCCGAACAGTTTCAATTGCACAGCTACATTGCGTGCCAACAACGTGACTACCTAGCCCTAAGTACTTGCCTAATCCGGTAATAATCCGCACTGACAACTTCTGCAGCCCCATTTGTCCTGGCTTTACCCCATATCCTCAGCCTTCTCCACATTTTAGACACGTTTAGCTGCATGCCATGGTTGCAGATCCCATGCAATACACTTTAATGATTGGAATGATTTCTTCGGACTTGTATTAAGAGCCGACTTGGCTCTATTAACTATGCTATAGCGTTGAATTTTCAAGGAATATGGGCACTAAGAACCCCGCGATTTGGTCTGTTATTTGCCGGGGATGATTATGGTGTGTTTGTGTTGCTAGATCGGATAAGATTCACGGCAAGTAGATATTGAATATGAGGTCAGAGCAGTAGGCACTGATTATTTAAGTGCCGCGGTAGTTATAGGCTAGGTTTCCCTCGTTAGGTTATATAAGTGCCGAGAGTACTTGTAGACTCCCGAGGTCGTGATCTTAAAAAATACGAGCGAGAACATGATCATGACATAGGACTCTTTCGCCTTGAATGTATTGAGCATAGGAAATTGCTAGGATTCTACAACTTCCAGAGTAGGATGGCCGTCCCCAGTGCTTGTCAGAAGTACGACCCGATTATCCTCCTTCTCTCCTTCATCTCTCGTGTATGATGAGCATGGCCTTTTAATACATCTGTCAATAGGTTGGCCAAGTCATAATCCGCCGCTTGTCCCTGCGCTTCTAATTCCATGTATCCTGGCGCAAAAATTCACAGTTCATCCTCCCAGTCCTCTAGATCAAGTATGTTATTAAGGAGTCTTCGCTGCATAGCATAATCCACGATTGCGAGAAGCGGGTCATCCATATTCAACCTGTCTCATATTAGTTTACAATTCTTAATCACGATCAAGGAATGGGAGAACTTCACGGTCTATTGAAGCCGGGGTTCGCAAATGGATAATCATTGTAATCAAGCAATCGACTCAAAGGCCTTCCGGTGCCGGTATGGTGGCTCATGATTTCAGCAAAGCACCAGGGCAGGACGCTGGCTTGCAGTGAGATTTCTCCGTTAGCTTTAAAAGTCACTACTTCGACACGCCCCTGCTTCAGACTGTTCTGGTCGATTACTGTATAACCAGTCCGTGATTGTTCCTTAGTGAATATCACTGTACCCGATTGGGTCATGGACACAGCGTTGAAATCAACCGGTTGCAGATATATGTTAGACATCAAGTTTTGGGCAGAAGACAGGTCATCAATATCCAATGCTGCAGGTGACTCGGCCATAATGTAGGAAATATGAGGGGATTCACAACTTGCGTATGCTGTCAACGGATGGGCGACATTCTTATCATTGTGAATGTACAAGAGAATAAGAAACTTGATAAGTCGTGTGTAGTTATCTGCATGACATTCCGTATCCACTGGCACTAAGCAAAAGAACCGTTTGAGACACTGGCCAGAGAGAAGATGCGGGGGATAGTCCACTGGTGAGTCTCGTAGAGGAGCACGCTGTTGATGAGACTAAAAAATCTCAAGTAAACCAATTTCATGAAGGGTTGATTCTAATGAACCTTACGTCTCGAAAGGACTGATCCGAACTGGCCCACCTCTCAATGAGTGCTCGTCGCTGTCGCATCTCGTCAATGATATCAGCTTTTGGAATCCATTCCTCCTAGCGAAAATCAGTTATGTCAGGGACTGCTTGGCCTACGGATAAACATACCTGCACAAATTGGCGCCATCCTTTTGATTCTTCCCTCATGTCGTCGTAAGAAATATCGCCATTTTGGTGAATTCGGACGGTGGATGGAATGTCACCTGGCCACAGCTTTTCCAGCGTGATGATCGGTTGCAGCATGCTTTTCGAGTCAGGCTGACTGTATCTAGACACAGACTATGGCTAGAGTGGTAAGAAAACAGTGTAGTCAGTGTTCAAGGCTTACCGAGGACTCAAGTAGTTTGAATACTTGAGTTGATATCTCGGCCAAGGGTGAATCTTCGAAGGTACGTAATTGGATGCTTGTAATATAAAGCACAACTAAAATCCACAAGTCAATACCGTACCCCGTAGTCATAGGTATTACCGTACGTAGGCGGTATGGGTTTTTGAAGACCGACTTCTTGAAAACTAATACGCAACCTTTACTATATTTCCGTATAGTATTAGTTTGAAGCTAGAACGTGGAGTTTCAAGTTTGAGAGATGCAAATTTGAGCACCAAATTTGAGATGTTAATTTCGGTGGCGTCCACTAACTCGGACTAGGTATTTGGAGAACATCCCAACAAAAGTTGGTGGATACCGACTCCGTACAGTCGTACCGAGTACGTAACACATAGCATCCTAGTAATCCGTATTTGTGAAAGAAAAGAAGGGGGGGGAAAAAACCGCCATCAGCTATCGTATCGTAATGTAAATTCGGTACCAAAGCATCAAAGAAAATGATTTACTACGTACACAGCAATGGAGGTTTTATCAGTAGATACACACTAGTGAGGGAAGAAGAAAGCGTCAATTGCGTTAATCGCTGCCTACGCAGAAAAAGAGCATGGAGATCTGTTTTCGTGAAAGAAAAAACAGAGCCAAATCGTTTAATGGCATAGTCCCTTTTCAATCTCATTTGGAAGATACCAGTTGACTACGGATACATGCATCCATGGATATGTTGAATGAGATTGACCACTAGTAGATGATTTGAGGACAGTGTCATTATGTGGCAGGATAGTCATATAGTAATGAACATGGGTAATGATCATAAAATTTATATGTTCATCAATCAAAGTACTCTTTTTCTATAGTATTATCGAATAAGCATGGATACAGGCCTGAGAAATACCACCAAAACCCAGATGACTGCTTAGGTAACGAGCAATGCCTGCTTGCAAAAAGGGAAGCTTATATGGCATACTTGAAGTCCTGGTTATTTTCCATTTCCTTGGGCGGTGCCAATTCACCTCTTGCCAACTTCTTGTTCTGGAGGACGTAATACTGCCTCATGGCAAGCAGTGCCACTAACAACAACCCCTGACAGATAGCCACGGTAATCAAAGCAGGTGCATACACCGGCGCATACTGACTCCTGAAGACAGCACTTGAAAGAATACCACCGATATTCAGTCCACCGATGAACAGGCCCAGTGCGACGGCTCGCGAAGAGGCGTTGGTCAAGTTGCTACTGAGCCAAAGTGGCATCAGGAGTTCGGGCATATAAGTACCGAAAGTGATCATGTATGTCAGGAAATAGCCCACGTGGGTGTGATTGACAAGATCGAGAGTAGCAAGGAGGATGAAACCAATCATGGAGACAATCAACGTGCAAAAAGAGACCAGGGCGCGTTGTTGATAGCGATCGGATAGCCACGAGGAGACGATTTGTACAAATGCAGCGACAAGATTGGGGCCGACGGTGTACAAATTACCCTGAGGTGTGGATTGAGCGATTCGTTTGACCATTGTCTATCTCTATCATCAGTACAATAATGACAAATTAAAGACGAGGAAAGCTTACCGGGAGAAAGTTAGAGGCACTAGCAACACCGACACCACAGAGGAAAGCCATGGCTGCAAATGCCCAAACCTGCCATCTGCGAACAACCGCGAAAGCGACATTCCAAGAAATCTGACCGGCTCCTTCCAAGTTGGATTCACGACGCAAGCGGATCTGTGCAACTCGTCGTTCTTCGTCTGTAAACCATCTCGCGTTTGTGTCTCGGGGTAGGATGAAGAATATTATGGCTGCGAGGCCAACGGTCATGCCGCCTTCGATGAGGAAGAGGTACTGCCAGCCCTGCGCAAATTAGCTTCGGATCATAGATATGCAAGTTCGAAGAACGTACGGTCAAAGATCGATGCCATTGAGACACATCCCATGAGATCAAACCACTTGTCGCGCCCTTGAGCAGTAGATTGTCAGCTAAGAACACGCTATCTCAAAATAAGAAAAGGGGGGACGTACAGCAATAAAACCTGTAAATCCCCAGGCCGCAGTTCTCAAACCAAGTTCTTTTCTCGTGTAGAATAACGAGTAATACAAATACACGCATGGCATAAAACTGGCTTCGACCACACCGATGAGAATTCTCACTGTTAGAAGACCACCGAAATTTGTCGTGGAGGCAGTAATCATAGATAGTGAGCCCCAAGTTCCCATCATAATAGGGATGACTCTAGCAGGGTTAAAACGTTTGGCCAGGCTGAGAAGTAGCGTATTAGCCCGAGAAAACCATCAAAGACAATTTCGTGTAAGCGCAACTTACAGAGCGGCGGGTATATTGCAGAGACCGTAAGGAATATAGAACAAAATCAGGACAAGCGAATACTCGTTGTTCACGAGACCGAGGTCTTTCTCAAGTCCCATTGTTTTTGCGTTTCCCAAATTTGCGCGATCGAGTGTATGGGTGTAGTAGACGAGAGCTATGTAGTTAGGGCAAGACAGAGTTAGCCCTCACTCGGCACGGAGTTGTATATCAATATCCTCTTCACATACCACACATTGGCAGAATCAAGAGATCGAATTTGCGAACCAAAGATCTCTCGATCTTCGGATCGACATATTCATTGCCCGTGATTTCTCCATCAACGGGCGTCGCAACATCTTTTTCAGGGTCTGAAGGGACAGACAGCACGCTTGGCGTGTTGTCAACTTTGATGTCGGTCATGGTGGTAACCAAACTGTACCAAATATCTAAGCACAATGTTTTTTGAGGTAAGCCCTCGCAGCAATCAAAGAAGTCTGTAGTTGGAAGTCTGTATGACCTGACTTAAATTGTACCTCTGATAACTACCATTGGATAGGTTAGGCACTATTATATCTATTCTCCCAGAACCAGTTTGATAAGGTTATTATGGAACAAGGATACAAACATCAACAATAACTGACCTCAACAGGAAATGTTAAAAAGATCCATAACGCCTCGACGCAATCGCGACAAAGATGTCGCAATTTGCCACAAACCTAGCTAGTTGATTGGTATGTTATTCATTATTATCTCCCTGGACACAGGCCACGCACCAATATGAAGCGACGAAACATGTCAAAAGTCGACCATTTCAAGACTAAAAAGTTGACATTGGTTCAGTCTCCACCCCTTTTCGTTTCCCACGATGTTGAGTCGCCGACTCGGTGACCCGGTGTTAAGGCCGGACAGGTATGAGTCAGGTTAAGCAATTAGGTGATTAGCAATACCTTTTCAACCTGTGGATGTCTACTCTTGACTCGTGTAAAAGTCAATTTATCATTTCATCGGTCCATGGCGTTGTCTGACGAGCCCTATCATGGTGGGGTGGGACCTGACATTTCACTTCTGACTACTTACCCTTCATATTTCAGATATAGAAATTTTCGCATTGTAGACCGATGCCTAACTTTCAAAGATCTTCATGAGATATCGCTCGTCATGGCAGGTCACTTATCCAAGATGAATGTTGAGCTCCTCTCGGTGTTGAACGCCTCTCTAGTCTCATACATCGAAGCAATCGCTCTCGTCACTATCCTCATTTTTCTGCTCAACGAGCTATACCGATGGTCCATCCGCGTCAAAGGAATTCCAGGTCCCAGAGGTCTTCCTATTGTTGGAAACCTGCATCAAATAGGGAAAAAAGCCATACCACCCGAACAATACAGATTATGGTCTTTGAAATATGGCCCTGTATTTCAAATTCAGCTGGGGAATAAACCTATTCTTGTCATCAACAGTGCAGCAGCGGCGAAGGATTTACTGATCAAAGAGAGCGGATCCCTCAATTCCCGGCCTCTATTTTATGTGTTTCACAAATTCGTTAGTAAGGAAATTGCTAGTATTGGTACTAGTCCATGGGACGAGAGCTGCAAGAAGAGAAGAAAAGCGGCTGCATCGGCGTTGAATGTCGTTCAAGTTGATTCTTATGCTCCGGTGGGTTGTATCTCATGCTATCTTATGACGCATCAAAAGCAATTGACTGATTGAGAACTCAGATTCTGAGACTGGAATCAAGTGAGTTCATCCATGAATTGCGAAAAGCATGTGACAATGGTCGTACAGCCTTGGATTTCTTGTCTTATGCGCGACGGTTTTCTATGAATTTATCTTTGACACTAAATTACGGAACTAGGTATATTAATTTTTCGATATATAGAAATTGTTTGACTGACTTGCATGTAGGGCCGAGAATCAAAAAAACTTTGACGGTAATTCTATGATTAATGAAATCAACGATGTCGAAAAAAACATTGGCAAATACCGGTCAACTTCGAGCAATATCAAAAACTATGTGCCGTTATTACGCTTGCTGGACCCGATAATGCTCATGCTCCCGGGCAACTCCTTGCAGAAAGCATTGGATATTGGAAGACGGCGTCTGAGATACCATGCAGCACTTTTAGAGGGACTAAAGACGGAAATCAGTCAAAAGACCGACAAGCCTTGTATCAAAGGCAATATGCTTAAGAATCCGGAGACGAGAAGTTTGACGGATTTGGAGCGTCTTAGTGTGAGCCTGAGCATTATGGCGGTAGGTTAATCTTCGATCATAGTCTCCTTGAGAATAGAGAAACTAACTACTTGCGAGCCATAGGGCGCCGACAGCAATACACCAACGGTTGCGTGGGGAATTATCTTCCTGGCCCATCATCCAGAAATACAAGAAAAGGCATTTGAAGAGATCAAGAAGTCTCATGTTCTTGATAATGACCCATTTGGAAATGGTAAAGTACCATATGTCGATGCCATTACCAAGGAGTTGGGCAGATACTATACAATTCTTCGTCTTGCCATGCCGAAAGAGGTAACAGCGCCAGTTGTATACAATGGTGTTACGATCCCGAAAGGCACTATGATCATTCTGAACTCGTGGGCATGCAATCGAGGTGAGTTACTTTACAATATTCTACGTTTCAAATGTTCACAATGCGTGGCGCTGACCGTATCATTTAGATCCCGACCTATTCGAAGATCCGTATAATTTCGTACCCGAACGATGGATCGCAAACTCCGACTCCCATCAACAAGCCCACCAATTCGCTTTCGGAATGGGCTCGCGTATGTGTGTGGCAGCAAACCTGGCGCACAAGGCTCTTTATCTTGCTTTCCTTCACTTGATTGCGCATTTCAAGATTCTACCAGCTACAGATGATGAACCGGCCACTGTGGCGGATCCTATCATAGGTGGTGGGGGAGCAAGTTCGGTATCGACGCCTCCATTGTACACACGGGCAAGGTTTGTACCTCGAAATGAGTTCAAGATCGAACCCTAGCTAGATAAATAGAAGATAACATTTCAATCAATGAAGCAACTCAGTTGTCCGTATATAGAATTAGGGCTAGGGCTAGGGCAAGATAAGAGATAAGACGAACAATCGGACGAATCACCGAGCCCCCCCAAACTCTAAGTTGACGATATCTCCTGCCAGATGGCGTGATCTTATCTCTCTTTCTTCTCCTCCTCATCCTATCGTTTTCGATGAAGAGATAAATGAATATGGCCCGTCCTGACGAACTGTTCGACAACGGGTCGCCGATAGAACTTTTCCTCCTTTCAACCCCCGCTGACCACAACGTCTGGCTATCCTGTGTCCACTCTTTAGCCTCATATCCTAGCTTTCAATGTCAATGAAATGCCGCACTCCCCCTCGCAGCAGGAAAAAGCGCGCCTACCTCGTCCGGCTGCCTTGGCATGTATTGAATGCCGACGAAAACATCTCAAATGTGACGCCAAATCACCTGTGTGCTCCCGGTGTCACGAAGCGGGCTTCCGATGTAGTTACTTGAAGTCTAAACGAGGGGGGAAACGCAAGTATTCCCGATCTGTTACAGATTCTGCTGTGAGCGATTCTTCACCTGTACAGCACCAGCAACGAACTCAATCGCCGCAACGGCAGTGGATGGATACATCGCCTGCAGCTGCGTTGATATATCTAAACCAGTCACGTCCGACGGCCATTTTGTCCGCAGATCTGACGAATACGGACAGTGTTACTACTGCTAATACCACCGCTATACATAATCTTAATGCACAGCCGCTGGTCGATGTCCCGGTAGCTACGACTGCCGATGTGATAGCATCCTCTTCGCCTCAGTCACTTCGTTCTTTACAAGAACAACGAGTTACGCAAGACAGCGATGGAGTGCTACGAGGCCCTGCGGAAGAAACGCTAGTCGAGCTTTACTACGAGAATTTCCATCGCTCTCATCCTATATTGTTTCCTAAAAGGGTCTATGATAGCGGTCGGCGATATCCAAGTTACTTGAATGCTGTGGTTCAGTACATTGGTAGCCATTACTCCGTCATTTCTGCAGCACCGCTAAGAGAGCTTGCTGCCACTGAGCTGGCTCGAACTATCGGCAGCGAGAATTCGCCACAAATTGTTCAGGCTAGACTGCTTTATGCAATTGCCTTACATGGCAATGGTGAGATAAAAGAGGCTCGTACCCGACTTCATGAGGCTATAGACATGGCACTTGCATTGGGGATGAATAAGAAGGAATTTGTCAACTTCTACTCGAGACAAGGAAGCGACTTGGAGGCCGAGAGCATGAGACGAACCTGGTGGGAACTATACGTTCTGGACGGTTACCTGACAGCTCTTGATCCAAGAGGCCCATCCAGCTTCCGCATGAGTTCGATCAGTGGTGATGTTGAAATGCCTTGCGAGGAAAATATCTACGCGGAGGGTAGAACGCCCATGCCCCGTTCGTCATCACGTCAAGAACTCGAAGCACGTATTTTTGGAGAGATAGATTCCGAAGAAACAACAAATCTCTCTTCATTTACGTATCGTGTTGATGCAATAGACCTTATCGCTCGGGTTCTCGCTGTTCGAGACCCGAATCGTGCACACCGTGATAAAGCACAAGCAGTTGACAATACTCTTGCTAGCTGGGCGCACTATCTGCCGTCCAACAAGACCGATATTGTAAATGCATACGGCGAGATTGACGAAATGTTACTGCAGGCGCATATGATGGTACAATTTGCCGCCATATTGCTGCACTTCCCACGCAGTAACTTGATTCTTGACTTTTGTGCCGACCCTGATGCAAACGACACTACTTGTGTTGACAACCTTCTTTGCGGTCCGATTTCACATAAATTGCCGCCATCATCCACGCGACATATCCATGGCATAAAGGCCACAGAGGCCTCCAAACGACTCTCAAACTTGTTTTCTATATGCACTTCCATGCAAAAACACAGCCCTCTGTTCATGTTCGGTTTATCCCTCTGTGGTGTCGTACAATGCTCGACCTTCATCGCACATGTCCGGTTTGATGGCGCCGGTAAATGTCTGGAACAACACCGCGACCGTGTCCGACTTTTGAACGGTCTCTTAAAGTCTGCTAGCGAGACCTGGCCTCTGTCAAAGGTAATTCACCAGAAACTGCGAAGAGTTGCCGCAATCCTGTTCCAGATCAGATCGGTCGCTACCTCGATGTCTTCGGCACCACCCGTGACGGCTACACAGCATGATGAAGACAGGGTAACAGCTGCTGAATTTGATCCTGTTGTAGGGGTTGCATCACAAACTAATGATTTTGCGTTTCAGTTGGAGAATGTATGGATGTCGATTGACGGTCAATTCGGCTCGCCGGAGTTAGCGCCCTGGGTCTGGGGATAATGATAATTAGTCGATTGTATATTTTCCAATGATCCATAAGGCATAGAACGCTTGGAATATACCGAACATGAAAGACGCAATAATTCGTAATCTTGCAATTTCGTTAAGTGATCTTAGACTCGATGTGAAGTATCTCTCTTGCACGAAGTAGTGCAAAGAGGTCGTTGCGAATAACCCATGCGGATCATGAAAAAGGTCATTCGCCGACTGTACTTAGTCTGAACTATCTTTATCACCCATATTGGCTCGTTTTCTAGTGAAGAAAATGAGTCCCCGAGTGAGTCGCCGATATGGTTGATAGTGATGTTAGGGTTTCCCCACTATCGGAGTGAAGCCGATGGAGCTGCGAAGTATGTATCGTTGTAGCACGCAAAGCTGTTGTAGGTCACATGCACGGGGGAAAATAGAATTGATCAAGGAAAAATATTTTAGAGATTTCGCTCAATCCATATTTGAAATTTGTAAATGATCGAATGACTACATCACATCTGTGTGAGCTATCAGCATGGCTACCCTAAACACCAGAGGAAACGATATAGCCTCAAACATCCTATCGTCAACTACAGAATCAAGTCAAGCCGTAGTCTTGTCAGACGCAAGAAGACCTCCAAGCTCACGACGAGTCTGGCTCTTCGGCCTCGGAACACTGGGCGTCATACTCGCCAGCGTCCTCCTCAACCCTTTTACATCTCCCCAAGAAAACATACCAAACATCGATCCAACAGACTACGCAGCTCGAACAAAGCATGTTCTCAGCACAACCCCGCTGATTGATGGACACAATGATCTTCCGTATCTGATTCGTACGGAGTTGAAGCATCAGATTTATAATGACCGGTTTACGTTCAATACGGGGTTGTTGAGTAATACTGATCGGAAGAAGTTGCGTGATGGAATGGTTGGAGGGCAGTTTTGGTCGGCTTATATTCATTGTCCGAAGGATAGTGAGACAAAGAAGGACGTCCCTCTAGACGAGGCTACTGTAAGTTTTAACCTCTTCTCATAAAACAACTAAGCCGGTGTCTTACAATGTTTGCAGTGGACACTCCGCGACACCCTAGAACAAATAGACATCACAAAACGCTTCGTCGATGAGTTTCCCGACCTATTCCAATTCTGTTCAAACTCAACATGCGCTCGCGAGGCATTCGCAAATGGTAAAATTGGCAGCTTCATTGGCATCGAAGGCGCGCATCAAATCGGCAACTCGCTCGCATCGTTGCGGCAATTGTATGATCTTGGTGCAAGATACATTACGACAACACACAACTGTGATAATGTCTTTGGGACCGCGGCGAGCACCGTATCAGCCGGTGGTGAGGATAAGGGACTTACCCCTTTTGGAGAGGAGTATGTCGCTGAAATGAACCGTTTGGGCATGATGCTTGACCTGTCGCATGTATCTCATGAGACGATGCGGGATACACTGCGTCTCAGTGAAGCACCGGTTATATTCTCGCATACTGGTGCATATGCACTTTCCAAAGTGCTACGGTTTGCACCTGATGATGTTTTGAAAGCCACCGCGGAAAAGAGTGGTATCATCATGATTACCTTTATCAATAGGTTCTTGAGACCCGATGACCCTGATGCGGCTACTATTCATGACGTTGTTGATCATATCTGGCACGTTGCTCAAATTGCCGGATGGGATCATGTTGGTGTTGGATCTGATTTCGACGGAACGCCTGTGACTCCTAAAGGTTTGGAGGTATGCTTTCTCCCTGATCCCTTGTATCTTTTGAGACTTGCTAACACAGTGTATAGGACGTCTCAAAATACCCCCGTCTTGTCGAACTCTTGATGGAACGAGGTGCAACAGACGATCAAATCCGCAAGTTTGCCGGTGACAATATTCTGCGTGTATGGAGCGAGGTTGAGAAGGTTGCTGAGCGCATTCAAGCTGAGGGCCGAAAGCCTAATGAAGCAATTTGGGAAGGGAGGACATGGGTAAGGAGCGAGATGAGCCCACCTATTATGTTTAGGGATAGTATTGGTAAGAGGATTCCGAGTTATTTGGGAGATCCTTGATTTCGTGGTATTTTACATTTGAGTTATCTGAGCTTTGAATATGTGAGATAAATTCACGTTTTGCCATCATACAGAGACGAAGGGCCAGCAGTATGATGCACGCCTGCTCTTCCTCCTCGGTATATGCAATAACAAGGTTAGCTAAATACATCTAGAATCAGGACAACTTATCTTGCAAGCTGAAACCCAGGAACGGAGCCAAAGGGTTACCGGTACAAACTGTAGGTCTGTGCGAGACCAGGCTGACTTAAGGCTGAGATGACGCTGGGAGACGAACAGACAAATTTCGCCCCAAGCGTCGCTCTCAGTAGCGTGAGTACTTGAGTTCGCATGTGATACGTGTGTACGGAGTAGCTCTACCAGAGCTCTGAGTTCCGAAAGACTGCTGTAATGCACAGTAACATTTGAAAGGAGCTCTTGTTATGCTATATAGTTTGGTCTGGTCGAATTACGACCTGGTGAGTGGCTCGTTCTGCTTAAAGGTCCACGGGTGGACAGGGCTGGGTTCCCTTCGGTTTTCCTCTGCCCCGCGACTCCGCACAGTTCATTCTGCCTTGGCTGCTGTTGACTTTCGCTTAATTGACAGGTGACTTTCGTAATGTACTATATACTTTGATTAGATTATCCCACATGCCCTGGAGACGTTAGGGCTACCTATTTCTGCGTTCAACAGACGGGCAACCACTTAGAGTAGGCGATAACGATGGGCGCCCGCCCTATGGGGATGGAGGTCAGAACCGGGATGGGGCTTAGGGCCTTCTGGAGGTTGCAGGACAGGGTCCGAAAGGAAAGAAGCGCTGCTGATCATGAGGCTACGAGGGCGGGAAGGCTCAACATGTCTAATTTTTTTCTTTCCCCGTCGAGTTTATAATACCGGTAAGAGAGGCACAGCGAGAGGGCGTGGCTGCGCTACTCATTGTGGCTGACCTTCTGCATTGAGGGTCACCATCGTCTTCTGTTTTAACCGTCCAAGTGCCCCCTAATTTTTGCATCTTGCAACATCAATGTTCTTCGACAAGCGTGTCCTACTGCAACCCAAGCATAACCAGCCAAGCATAATAACCCCAAGGATTCTATCGTGGCCTCGCCACGATCCGACTCTATGACCCGCCTCCGTACATCGCTATGCTTTTTTGTATACCTATCCGTCGCTTACGGGCAGCAGCAGCCTTCCGATCTTATCTGGCAGCTTGGCGACGTCGACCGCCATCGTCCAACCCAGAGCCCTTATCTTGGCTACCAGAATTTCACGTGGTGCTGCGTGAAGGCGATTGCGGAAGCTCTGGAGGTAGAAAGCGGCCTCCTGAAGCTTCGCCCTGGTTACGACGAATGGATCGTCGTCGATAGTGGAAACATCTCTGATCTCGTCAGGTACACAGATAGCTCATTGTTTCCATGCACAGCCACCTATGTCAAAGGAAACAACAATGGGACCCCTATCGTTCGAGTACCATACGAATGGGTTGTAGATTCTTGCCCAGGGTGGCAGCTCAACGACAATACAAACCTGAACGCATGGCTCCAACCACTATCTGGATTCATCTTGCCCGCGGTCATTTTCTGTTTATCGGTACCCAGACGCCGCAAACTCAGAGTCCCGCGAGCCCTGTTTAGTCCAGAACTCTCCCGCAGTAGTAGTTATGTGGTAGTGCTCCCTGGTGCTATTCTTGCTGGTATTATGGTGTTTATCGATACTATTATTTGGCTCTGCACTTGCTTCGCTTTTGCAGGACCTATGATACTCAGCGGATTGTACGAGGCACTCCTTGACAACAGGATGCTTGATTTTGTGAAAGAGAAGATACGGAACGAACGTCTCACATTGGACATGCGATGCCGCCTACTTATGGTAGTCCTTATCGGCAATCTCGATTTAGCCCTTGATGAATCTCAAAATGATGAAGTTCAATCTGAAGGCATTCAATCGCCTTGGCGACATATGGAGGACTTTCTTTACGATATTCGTCTCTACGAAGTTGATCAACCAACACAAGAATTGTCGCCACGGCAGATAGCATGCGGCAATCCAAACCACCACACGGTCCCCCGACCCAGAACGGCGAAAATAGAGAAGCAGATCAGGAAGACAAAACGGAGACTTCGTACTATGCTTCACTGTCAGTACTCGTTTGGCTCCATTGTAGGTGCGCCAGTCATGTAAGTATTGTGTCAGCAACCAACATCGTCAGCCCCGTTCCTGTATTCTGTATCTAATCGTCCCCAGATTCTTTTTGGGCGGGTTTGTTTTCGCACTACTCCAGAGTTTAACGATCATCGGGGATGAGAGTGTGGCGCTAGGTCCTCCACCTTTGACTGTGCGAATGCTGAATTAGTTATTTTGTTCTGACTTCAAGCGCAGGTCTCGCCTTCGGCCAATGGTACATGGTATGTTTTCAGCAAAGGTACGATTTTCAAAAGCTCTGACTCTTGAATAGACAATCCCCCACATCGCAATAGTCTCCGGTCTCCTTTTAGCAGGCAATAATCCCAATATCCTCGAGGGTGTCTTTGCTACCGTGCGAGACGACCCAAAAGACCGTGGGCCAGGTTTCTTCGGTCTCCGTTTTGAACTGGCATATCCGAGTTGCTACAAAGTAGCCTGGCAATGGCTACGTGGCCCAACAAAGCGTAGGTGGATAGAACAGGTAATCCAGACGTATCACCATATCGAAGACGTACAATGTCGGGTAGTTGTCATCGACCGTGACATAGATGAGCTGCAAAAGAGGGTCATACTGTCACTATTGGACTGGTCTTTGGTGCTAACCTTAACCTTGCTTTTACTCGGTGTCCCTTTAATTTTGGCCTTCCTGGCAGCCTTTTATACCCCTGAGGTTGGGATATCATGTCGATCTTTGACCATTACCATTTATGGCTTCGTCCAGTTCGGTCAAATATTACTCTGGCTTTGGGCCTATGCTGGTCCACCAGCCAAAGTCGAGGGCAGTAGAGCCATTACAAACTTCTTCCGCGAAAAGGGCTGGCTAGATTCGCATGGGTTCTACACTCCTACCTCGGTGAAGCATTTTATGGGCCGTGGTCCGAGTATTAATACTCTCGATTGTGAGGATAGGGTTCGCCCCTGCAAGTTCTGGACAGTAGAGTCGTTGTGGTGTGTGATTTGGTATGGAATTGCTCTCATACTCTTAATCACTTCCGTCTGCGCTGCACTTGGAGGAACACTGATGCAGCTGATTGGACTATATACTACCAACATCTGCAAAATCACTGCAGGTAGCTGGTTCGCGCCCCTTAGTCAACGCCCTAGTGTTTTGATCTCTGTCAATTCGCCTGACAGGATTAACAATGCCCTTCGTATGTCCCCCGAATCCCCGGCGCCAGTTTGACTACGCAGCCCTGAAGATATCGAATGCTAATAGAACTCACTGTAGAATACTGGGTTCCATGCGCCGTCACTGCTATAATATTCATGATAGTGGTGGGCTTCATGGCCTGGTGGTACCAGCGTAGGATGAGAGACATGTTCACTGAAAGTGAGTTGACCCCGTAATCTTCATACTGTTGATCCAGATAAGATATATAATCAGATCTTTGATTGGATCATGCTGACCTAAATATGTCTAGTTGTTCGAACAGTCGACGACGAGGAGTGGGATAGGCTCGATACTAAGAGGTCACGCCAAGCATTAGGGCGCGAACTACCAACGTAGCAGCAAACTGTTAGGGGTATTGTTACTGTTTGGATGGAGGCATGCGCGTCTGAATTTGCACATTTGCTGGCGGGGGATGCCTGAGGCTGGAACTGGCTATAAAGGCGGCTTTCCCTCATTAGTATCACCATCTTATTCTTTCTTCCTCTCTCTAGACTGAATTCCTTTGTTGAATGCCACCATGTCGATTCGATATCTTCGTGCCTGAGTGTAAACAGGTATTGATATTCTCAGTGCGCCAAAGGTTCCTAAGGCCTTGTCTATTCAACAAGCTTATTGATTAATTACTTGTAACCTAATTTGAGATTAAGCTCGTAGCAGTTGAAGACAATGGCTTTTGCGCCGGTTCGTCTGTTGACTTTACAAGAAGATAAGAGCTGTAGGAAGCCCTACCTAATTGAGGCTGATCCGGAAGGCGCCGAGACGGCTCAGCCCGATAAGCTAGCCTTGATTAGTTAGTGTAGATCGTAGCGGTGCAATACGCACGTATTGTACTGTAATTCCGTATGTTTTAAGTGGTAATTTCAAGGCAATGTCCACCGCTTAGCTGCATTGTAATCTTACAGCGTAAACATCATTACAAATGAAAGTTTTGTAACCTCATTTTACTAGTAATTATTAACTACCATCAAGCTTTTTTAGAACGCTTGTCAAGTAAAGTACATACTAGAATTGGACTAGTGCGGCACAATCACGCCCCAAGCATCGAGATTAAAGAAAGTTCAAAAGTGGCTCTGGAATTCAGAGCGTATATCACACCAACCAGGGCCGTCCGTTACGCTGGCTAGTGATTTTGGAGGCTTGGATAAAGTTTTTGACTACTGGTACCACGTAGGTACTAGTCGTCAATACCAGGTGTTGCCTAGCTCTAGCGCGAGTACGCTCCAGATAAATCTGGCATGCAATTCGGTCTGAGCGTGACAACAAGTCTCACAACGGAGCCCAGTCTACACCTGCACACCAGAGAATCACCAACTATCATCCAGTGAGACGAGTAACAGGCGAATAAGCATGTTGGAACCCATACTTTCGCCCGACGAACTTTGGCCAGGGGGCATTCCCTCGTCAATTCGCCTTCATGCAGATGCGTCCTTGTCCGAGGGTGATGATATAGACTGGACCGAGGATGATTATCCGTACTCGGCCGACGAGGAAGATGCAGACTTTTCGCAGGATGCTTTTGTCAGGGAGGAGTCCAAAGGCTGGTGCCAATTCGTACATGTACGTATATTTCTCTATTATCATTCTTGGATGATAGTCAGAAAACTAACTTATTCACTATAGGAGGAATGGGTCCCGATGACTGATCTCAACGAGGAGATGCAACAACGACGAGCGTTAATTGAAAGATGGGCCTCTGCCGATCAGGCTTTCCGAGACGTAAGTTTTGCTGGCGCCTATTACACAACCTCATGGAGACTCTAGCCTTTTGTCATTGCCTTTGAATTTCAATTTTATCTTTGTGGATCATCCTTAAGCCGATTCATTCTAGTCTTACCACGATCGAGCGCCTCTACGAGAATCGGCAACAGACTATCCGCCAAATCTCCTCAGCAAGGCGCCTAGTAAGAAGCGCTTCGTGTGTCTAGCCCCTGTTGATAAAGAAAACCACGTGGACAACTACATACGTCTTGTGAAAGTTGTTATTCTGCTTTATTTTCATGAGGATTCTACAGGCAGCCATCCGATGAGCCATTTTAATGATGACAATCCTCAAGTGCCCGGCATAATGGTCGACCCGTCATCTACCACGCCTGATCTGTCAAGCATCAACTCTTACCGAAATCTGTTGAGCAGCTACTACCTGCAACCAGCTGACTTTCGCGTAGTCTCCATGACTCGTACGGGAAGGGTCATATTTCCCCACATATGGTGGCAGGATTTTACCGTGATAGATCAGAAGTCCTTGAACGACGGCCGAGTACTGCTAATGAATTTCAAATACGATGGGCAAGTGAAAACACGTGCAAGGTTGCTACCCCAGTCGATGACTAAAGTAATGATGTATCGCCATGTCTTGGGTCACCATCTTGAGGAGCATATCGGTCGACATGGGTCGCACGGACATCCTATATGGAATGGACCGTAAGACTTGTCCAATTCCCTCGACTGTCTTGGAAACCAGCTAATAAGGGTTTCAGAATCGATATCAACCAGCCCATGATCGCTATTTTGGACGCCTTGACACGAAGAAACATCTGGAAAAGTCCGAGTCAGTATCCTCCAGATTATTGGGCGCGCGAGGTGGATTACTTTGCGCCTGGCTACCTGGAGTTGGAAGCTGAAGACCGAGAGGCTGATTATGATCTGAACAACCTGACCAACTATGACGACTTGATTAATTTTTATCCTCCCCCAGAACAACGAGAGGACCAATTCAAGGAGCTAATAAAGGCCGGGGTCTTCAAAACACACGGCGACGAGACAAGGCAGTGCTCTCTTGGGAAATATCATGATTTGTGATCATGGGGGATTGACGAAACGCTACTCGGAAGGTGAAGGCAAGGTGTTGAGGTTGAGTTGAGGTTGTCGAATTTATGTACAATTAAAGGAGACTAGTCCTAAAATAGACAAGTCAATCACGTGAGTGCACGGGCCACATAGCGTGACTTCCCATTGAACAAGCTCAGGCGGGATGAAGTCAGTTTGTCCAAAAGAAACTTAAGAAACAACTTACGACTGATCCATCAAAAACAAAGCAACGGACGTTATCTTCTCGTCTCTGTCGACTGCTCCCAATAAGACTTTCGACTAGCTTTCAATTCTACGCCGCATATATGATACTCTGCGATCATTGCCTTCTGCGATCCACTGCGAAACGTTATTCTGCCCGCCTCGGTGTTCGCTCATCGACAGGCTTCTAGATTCACCATCTCGCCGACTACGAACAATAACCACACCCGCCACGCGTTTCATCTCCTATTGAGCGTCTCGCGCGATTATTGTGCCATTGATAGTCCGTTTCGATTGAATAGGGCATCTTATTGTTTCAACTGTCCACGAATCATTGCGTCAACTTGAGCGCCCCCACCCGCAATACCATCATACAATCCATGTCAACGCGCATTTCAAATCATTGACGTTACAACACGATTTGACTGTTCTCGCTTTCCGGCGCCACATATCATCAACATAGCAACAGACTTCGAGCGACTTTATCCGATCAACTCCTCCAGCCTCGTTACGCTACAGGGTCACGATAGTGAAGAAAATCAACTTATCAAGAGTGACCTTTGGGTCCTCTTCTATCTTTTAACACCTCATCAGGAAGATTGACTGCAAGTCAATCACGCAAGCATATTCAAAATGGCCTCCCAAGGAGTACCGACTCGCAAGCGTCCTGCTCCAGGGACATCGCCTGCCGTGCATGCGCCTATGGGGTCTATCCCAAGTTACACAGACACCACCAATCAACTCTCCGACGACCAATTCCTTCAATGGGGTCAAGATCCTCATGCCGCCGCTGCTGTCGCGCAACCATTTCCTCTCGATACGAACCCATACGCTACTATGTCATATGCCGCCGCCAACCAGGACGTTCCAGTACCCACGAATCAACCCTCCAACCAGATCACTAGAAGACCTATGAATCAGTTGATGAATAGGAACCGCTCTTTTGAGCAATCGTCCGTTTCGTCTGTTCCGGATAGCGGTGGTGATGGATGGGGGGAGAGCTTAGCAGAGCTCGAGCAACGAGCGCTAATTGCGAAGAGGGAGGCCCAGGCCAAGCGAAAACAGATTCCGCCTTTTGTTCAGAAGCTCCGGAGGTATGCTATATTTTTTGAGTATACCTGTCATGTAATGAGGAACTTGTACTAATCACTGGTCTATCTAGTTTTCTCGATGAACCACAATATGCCGATTTCATTCGGTGGTCAGATGACGGAAATTCTTTTATTGTGCTAGATGAAGACGAGTTCGCTCGCAGACTTATTCCAGAGCTGTTCAAACACAACAAATATGCCTCCTTCGTGCGCCAATTGAACATGTATGGCTTTCATAAAAAGGTCGGCCTATCCGACAATTCGATGCGAGCCAGCGAAAGGAAAAACAAGAGTCCGAGTGAATACGCCAATCCGTACTTTAAGCGCGGCCATCCGGATCTTCTCTGGCTTATTCAAAAGCCCAAGAACGCCCCTGGCCAGGGTAGCAAAGGCGCTAAAGGTGCTAAAATCAAGACCGAGGAAGGCGAAGAGCATGATGCTGACGAATTGGTTGACGACATCGGCCGCGACGAACGCCCCCGACTTGGCGGTCAGCTTGCGATAACTAATGGTCAAGATGTCATGCCTAAAGACCAATTGGCTGGAGTATACCGTGAGCTTCAAACTATTCGCCAGCAACAGCAGATTATCTCAAGTACGATATCTAAATTACGCCGCGAACATGAGCAATTATACGCCCAAGCCGCCAATTTCCAAGAACAGCATAGCCGCCATGAAAACTCGATCAACGCAATACTCACTTTCCTTGCTACTGTTTACAATCGCAGCCTGCAAGGGCACGACGGACCTCAAAACATCGCCAATTCGTTTTCCGGGATTATATCTCAAGACCAGGGCAACGTTGTTGACGTTGGTGACGACTTTGCTTTAAGTACCTTAGGCAACGATCTTGGTTCGGGGACACCTAGATTCAAGAAACAGCCGCTACTTCTTAAAGCCCCTCCACAGGTCAGCACGAAGACCAATGATCGTGCGACCACCTTGTCTCCAGCTGCCAGCAATTACGATACACTCTCGAATCGTAAATATTCCCGCCAAAGTACTACGCCGGCACATACTATTGAAGAAGTGCAAGACGTCACCAGTCCTCCAACAGCTGTTCCCTCACGACCAACGCAAGACCAGCGCAAGCCACAGCGTGACATCATGTCCATGATTCAACTTTCTAACGCAGCCAATGGAATCCCAACAACTTTTGCCGACTTTCCCAACATTGTCAATTCTCTTGAAACCTCCGGTGGGAACTCGGCACTTACTCCAAAACAGCGGGCAGACATGTTGCGGCAGATCGCACGTGACACAACCGTAAGTGATCCGAGCATCGCTGGTTCCAACAACGCCCTCATCACTCCTACGCCTCCACCAATGCCGGTCGATTACTCTGCCCAACTTGCAAATACCCGAAATGAGATTGACAACTTGATGAAGATGCAAGCAGAACAAGATCGCTCTGTGCAAAACCTCACCAATTTGCTGCAGCCATTGAGCCCGACGGGTCAGATTCCAGGCCTTCAGGAGGGCCACGTTCCCCCGCCATCTCTTGACCTCGATCAGATCTTTAACAGCCAAGATTATTTCACGGACTATAATGATCTAGAAAACAAAGGAAATTTTGATCTTGGCGATACGTCTGCAAATATCACGACAGGGGTACCTTCTCAAGCTTATAGAGCGACTGCAAACGATCAAACTACCAACGATGATCTCTTCAACTTTGACAATCTCGGCAATGAAGCTGTAGACACGGATCTATTCGGCGACGCTGCTCAAGCGTCTGGTGCGGGCGCAGGCTATTTCGATAACTACGAGGACTACATCAAACCCGGATTTGGCAATGAGGATCTCGGCAATCGCAACACGGCTGCTACTGTTGCCGGTAATGGGAACAATACGACGAGCGCCACCTCTCCAGAAACGGGTCGCATCATCGAGACACTTACCGACAGTGAAGCAACAAGTCCTACAAACACTTTAGACGAGAATTACCAAGGCGTCAACACAAACAATACATCCGACGTAAACATACAAAGCCCAAAGCGGCGGCGAAGAGCTTGATTTCCTGAACATACAGAACCAATACCTCAATACACGGGAGGCAAACTTTTCTTGTTTTTTATAGCATTGAACTGAGACGACACGAAATAAATTTTAACGAGATTTGTCCAAAAGAAAACACGGCGCAACTAGTTATCTTCATATACGAGGGACAGGGATGGGGGGTGGATAAATTCTAATTGATGATATACGGAGTACCGATTTCTTCCTTTTTTTTAATCCCTCCTACATAAACGAATGCTTGGGCCTGGCTACTATTCCCCAGGGCTGATGTACCATGTACAAACATACATACAATACCTACATACCGAGGCTAGGTTCAAGGTAGATAAATACTACGTACATGGATTGTTTATGGAACATAGGTAGAGATTGTGTTTACCTCCGTACGTCAACATAAGATATATCCTGTTATTGGACCATCCTTGCATTAAATAGATAGGTCTATGCGAAATCGCGCTATGAATCTATCAATCCCAAAACTGCTAGCAAATCCCAAAAAACCTCATTCGAGTCGTAAGTCATACATATATATAAATGATCAGTCCTACATAACAATGCAATCCTTATCTCTAGATGCTTGCGCCCTTCGATCCGGTACGCTTTGCAGTGGTTGTCGTCGACCAGTTGACGGAGTAGTAGGTGTACCGCCGCCACCGGGGTATGGTTGGATTCTGCGTGTTCCGTATTCCGTGTTTAGGCCTAAGCCTGGTTGCGGTTGCGGTTGCTGTCTGTTGAACATTTCTGCGGCTTTGTTGCGAGCTACTTGCTCGTATGAAGGGGGTGGTGCGTCGTCTGCTATGTCGTCGTCGTTATCGGTAGCGCCGGGTGCGTCTTGGGGTATGTTGTGCAGATTGTTGTTGTCGTTTGCTCTACGAGGAGGAGATTGGAGGGAAGATGATGATACTGAGGGGTTACGGAGACGGGGGGTTGAGCCCGATGCGGTAGATTGAGAGTATCGGTGTGCTGGCACCGTGTTGCGCGCGGCTGTGCTGGCGACTCTGGTGGAGGAAGACCGAGCCCTTGGTTGTCGCTGGCGTTCCTGTTGTTGCTGCGCTTCTTCTTGGAATTGGAGTGAAAGGGCATATGCATAGTCTGCATCTTCTTGTTCGGTGTTGTGTTGTGAAGGGGTCGAGGCAGTTGTGGCAGCATTATTCCGGCTTGATGTTCGTTGTGAGGCAAGATGTGACGGTCCAGCAGGACCCGGAGCAGAAGGGCCATGGCCGACTGGCCTGAAATCACCGGCATAGTATTCAGTGTTTGCGCCCGTAATATCAACGAGCGATTCCCATACAACTTCAGCATGGTCAGCATAGCCGGCATCGGTGATTAGAGTAAATAGCTGTTCGGACTGAGGGTGTTTGTAGAGAGTTGAAAAATGGTCATTTCGGAACAATATCGACACTGATCCAGGTGGAAGCGTTTTCCCCAAATGGTCGAGTCCGAATTCAGTCAGCTGTGTTGTGTTTTCAATATTCACGAATTGATCAATGATTTGAATATCGTTCATCAGACGTTCTTCTTCAGGGGTTAACGTTGCCCCGTTGCGAAATACGCGATCCTCTATCTCTTCCTTGCGGAACTGTAGGAGTTGAATGTCCTCGTAGTACTGAGCAACTCGTACCATAGAATCGTGAACATCACTTGTTGGTGTAGCAATCCATCCATGAACCAAGGGTACCTTGAATGAATCATATAGCTGGATATCCTTGGTCTCGAAGAACGATCCTAGTGCCGCTGGAGAAACAAGTGTGAGCCGGGGGTTGACATTCATTCCGGTGTGCAGCATAGTGAGAAACCGGCTGAGAGCCTCGATATCAGGAAGCTCTTCGTTAGAATATGTGACTAGCTCGTCAAATAGAGCCTGAATGAGCAGCCCTAGCGAAATATTCTCTCTAGTCTGCAATGCCCGAACTATCGGCGGTTGTGCTTCTCTATCGGAACGCATAATGAGTCCATTGACAAGAGCAAGAAGAGGGCATGGTCCGTTTCGACTCTGAACCAGCACGGGAGATTCCCGCAGTTGCCCAGTATAATCGGTCCAGTTAATATGACGAATCGCATAAGTTTCTGCCTGTTTCTCCTGAAAACTCTTCAACTCGGCTTCGGACATCGGCGGCAGCGGATCCAATGTAGGCGGAGGCGGTTGTGAAATTGGCGGCTGGTCTTCGACCCTGTCCTTTGGAGGTGGATCTGGTCGCTTTTCGCTAGACCATGGATTGGCTTCGGTATTCGTCGGAGTATCCTCGAGATCTATAAGTTGCGGCGACGAAGCTCGCGGTACCTGTTGTGAAGAGGACGCATTGGACGCGTTCACGGATTCGGGGCGTAGTGATAGTTCCTGCCAGTGATTATCCGTATCCCACTCTTGTTCGGTTTGGTTGAAAGCATATGTGTTGTCAGCGCCGCTTTCTGTCGATGGCATTTTCCCCTTGTCCGACGACGTTTGTGTAACCAATTCGGTATTAGGCAGGGCTACTCCTCCATCCGGCTGTTGGCTGGGCTGACCCCATGGATCTTCTGGTTGGTCGAATATTGACAAGCGCGCTGTCATGGGGATAATCCCTGAAGCTTTGGGAAGTAAGCATCAATCTGTAGGCATGATTAGTTACACGAAAACTTACTTTGACTATTTCTTTCAGATTGGTCTGGAGGTAGATTCGGTATTGATGAACTTTGTTCTGATTGAGATGGCAACCGTTCGCGCTGACTATTATCTTCCCAAGGATTTGGACTTGGATTTCGAGCACGCAGGAAAGGGTTGTTTGAGCGGAAGCGCTGTGGCGACGTCCCTAATGCCGACTCTCCAGCCGACGGCTGTTTCTGGTAGCCGTCATCACCGGATCGTATACTGGAACCTGTATGTTGATAAGTGACGTTGTTCGGTCCGCCTGGCATCTGTTGTGAAGTTCCAGTAATATGCGCCATTCCCACAGGCCGTTCTACCAGCTCATCCTCCCACGGGCTACTACTCGCCACCGGCGACTTTTGTGCTTCTTCTAGAGGCATCAGGTCGAATGCCGGAGATGTTCGTAGGTCGGGTGAATATATCGAGTCCGTATCAAGCTCCCAGCTGTCCTTTCGAGAGGACTGCTGCTGAGTCGCTGACCGTGGCGAGGTAGAGCTTCGCGACTGAAGCAATCGAGGATCCGAACCGTTTCTGGCTCGCGATGGAACGTGAATCCCCGGCGGTGGATTTTTTCGGAGCACCATGGGCACGATATAGTTTAGTGTTCTCAACGATCAGAAGTCGTCCTGTTAGAGTCCGGTAACTGGGCGCAGTATATTCAGCGGCATGGGATCGCTTGTATATATTTAGGTCAATGTTCCTGTTTTCCGGATGAGTCGGTGGCGATGATTTAGGGATGGCCGTTGTCGTAAAATCGGAGATCCGAACGTAAATATCGCAGTATGCAGGACCGAGTGTTGTATTGGAATGTGAGCGTGAGCACTATACATAGGTAACTTCCAAGCAGCAGTGACATATGAAGTGACATATGACTGTACAAAGAGTCATTGAGTAAGTGAATGAATGATGAACGCTTCAATACTTGGTCCCGGTATAGGCTGCCATGTTTCCCGAAGGCACGCTCCCAGGCAGAGAAGATATTCAGAGGATGTCAGACCAGTCAAGCAAGCACCCAAGGAAGGAAGATGTCATAACGCGGGGAGAATGGAGCCCGTCAAGCCTAGGCAATCGTGTTACCACACAATACAGACATATCCACCAAAATGCTAGATAGATAAGCTGACAGGGTGTAACGTACTGTAATCCTTATCCGGAGCGGAACTACCTATCTTCCCGAGGCGGGCAAGGTTGTTCTCCAATCAGAAAATGCGATTGCGCCGCAAACAACTTTTTTATTTCAAAGCTGCGACAGAGCTGCTGCCTCACTCCAGATAGCTGAAGGGACTGTAAAGACAGTTAGCTGTCAGCATGGACTCATTCGTACGGCCAAATCAATGGGTGGCCATACGGCTGTCTTCCGACATGTACAAGCTAGTGAAAGCGACTCCCAATACGTGAGTCTCAAGTTCTGAACCTTTGAATATGCGGCTAATGTCGAAAAAACAGAACGATCTTGCTCGGTAAATACGGCAGCTTTTATACAAACCAAATCCTCGGTCGACCCTTCCATTTGACTTATGAGCTCTCGAATGAATCGGAAGAAGATGGCTACAGTCTGCGCATTGTCCCAGCCGCCGAGCTTCATGCGGAAGCTCTCATCAGCGAAGGTTCCGGAGAAGCGGACGGTATGATAGAGGAAGCAGATTCAGGAAACACAGAACAACAACCCATACGTTCGAATCGCGATATCAACGATGACGGTTCAGCGCAGACCCTGACATGGGAGGAAATTGAAGAGTTGAAGCAGAATGCTACAGGTGCGGGAAAAGAGATTATCGATAAATTATTGGAGTCCCATTCGACGATTGACAAGAAGACGGCATTTTCGCTGGCGAAGTATAAACTGCGCAAAGAGAAGAAGTACCTCAAAAGGTTTACCATTGTGCCTTTGGACGTGAATATTTTGACGGAATACATGCTCGAGCAAAAAGAAGCAAGCAGGATAATGGAGCTTCGTCATGAATCGATAGGGCTGTTGGGATGCTGGGGCAATGTCCATCATAGTGGAAATTTAGAGAGTATCGATCCGAGCGGCAGATATCTTGTTCTCGATGACACGGGCGGTCTTGTCGTTGCTGCTATGGCTGAGAGGATGGGTATACTCTATTCGACGGGCGAAGATGAGGATAACGAAGAGCCTGAAAACGAGTCGGAGATCAACGGGAAAAAAGAAGAGGCGACGACAACTCCAGGTCAAGCGAATAAGAAGCAAGCAAAACCACAAAACCAACATCGCACCAGAAAACAGCCCATGACCGCAAAACAAAATACAATTACGGTCATTCACCCCCATTCACAACCCAACCTCAGTCTCCTGAAATATTTTGGATACGAAGCAGAAGAACCCGACGAAACGCATCCCCTCTTTGATCATCTCAAAATGGCTACCTGGCTTCAGGTACTCGACCCCGAAGCTGACAACATATACTCCGAAAAGCCAGAGGAAGTCGACGATGCGACATTGAAGTCATACAAACCTCGCCAACGCGGAACATATCATCGCAAGCATGCAAGGTGGGCTCGAGTCCGGGCCGTTGTCGACGAAGTACGAGAAGGTGGATACGACGGTCTTATAGTGGCGAGTGTAATGGATCCGGATTCTGTATTGAAACATCTCGTTCCTTTACTCAACGGTGGCGCGCCAATCGTGGTATACTCGCCCTCAGTCGAACTACTCACAAACCTAATGGACCAATACTCCACAGCCCGCCGCACAGCATACATCTACAAAAAGGCCGATCTCGAAAAGGAGCGAAGAAGCATTGATCCTGAAAACATGGATGTCGATCTGCCTTCTATCGAATCACAATTATCCTCGGAATTCCCTCTTGATCCGACATTAGTACTAGCGCCTATGCTTCAGACATCGCGAGTCAGAGAGTGGCAGGTTCTCCCAGGCCGAACGCATCCCCTAATGACTGGCCGAGGCGGTGCGGAGGGATACATATTTCATGGTATTCGAGCCATTCCGCAATCACAACATGTTCAAGCGCGCGGAATTTCGACTCGCAAGAAGCGGAAATTGGATGTCGGGGATATCGGTACTCCTGAAGATGCATCGACGCCAATTAATTCGTGGACGTTGTTTGTATAGTAGATAGTAGAATAGAAGTGTAACATGCAATGATACACCACAATGTTCAGAACAATAAAATCACATTGGTGCTACCTAGTATTGATATCAACAGACACATAACATCTATAGACTTTTTCCCATGAATTTTCTCTTTGCAAAACTAAGCCAGAACTATGCACAATTAGCATGCCGATATCAAACCATAGGAAGAAAAGACTAACCTTGGAAGGACCTTCACCACCGGGGTATAATCTAGTAAGTAAACGAATAGCAAGCTCTTGTCGGACTTGGGACAGGTATCTACACTCGTCAGTCAACGCATATTTTCGAAAACAAAGAGTCGGTCCATCTCACTGTCGGAGTTGCTCTGCATCCTGTCGGTCGCGTGGACGCTCAAAAGCCTGGTTCAGAGGAAACGAGGCATCGCCCGGAATAGCGAATTGTTCCAGCGCAACATTGATCAATGCCTAGCCACTCTAATCAGCCATCAAACATCTCGACCAAACCATATTGGTGGGTAGTATACCTTCTCAGCATCCCTCGCCGTCATAGTAGGCTTCACCTTCCCCAAACACTCACTCAAAAACAATATACCATAAATCAACATGCGGTCTGCGGGACCCTTGATCTCAAAGTTGCGAAAGAGCACATTGGCGCGGAAGAGGGAGAGGATCTCGTCGATGCAGTCGTACGATTCGCTATTTGGGTCGATGTCGAGATCGGACTCTGAGGGTGGAAGCGCGGGGAGGACGTATGCGGGGCCACGAGTGCGAGTGCGCAGGGGAAGGAGAGGGAAGTTTCCTATGTATCTTTGTTAGATTGGCTGTCCTAAAGATAGCGATGTAGTATACATGTTTGTATATGTATACAGAGATCAATAGGGTTGCGCACCGATAACTGGGAGGTCGGCCTCGTCGAGGAAGATTGAATGGTATGCCTAATGCATGGTGAGCATGGGACGATCTTTGCGGTCAATTGCGAAAGAGTTCGATATACATACAGGCATTTTGTAAGACCAAATGAGTGACTGTACTATACTTTTGGTTTCAAGCAAAGCCTATCACAGAGGAGTCGTAAGTGAAGTTGATGTTAGATAGGCTGATGTTATGACGGAGCTGTTGGCGGTGCGGAGGGCGGCTTGCTGTTGCTGCCTTGGTGCCTGGAACTGCAGGCTGCAATATAGCTACACCAAGCTAGCCGTAACAGGTTAGATCATCACTTTCCGCGCAGAACCTCTTTACGCGCTGTCCGCCGCCTTTACGCGTCAACCGATTGACGACAGCATTTATTCTCGATTCAATTGCAGCCACGCCATACGATACCACGATTTCTGATACGCAACCGCCACTGGACAGAAGAAAGAAGAGATACAGAGACAAAAATCAAAATGTCGGACTACGACGATGATGTTGACATGGATTCCACGGCGCAGACGGCAATGAAATTTAGCTCCGATACCAACACCAAAGGAAAGAAGATTGTTGCTGATTTACCTGTTGGAGCTGAGGACAATCTACCATGGTGTGCTGACCTCCCAGTTATCCTTGAAGAATGTTTATTGACAGATTGTAGGGTTGAGAAATACCGACCAAGCTCGCTGGAGGAGGTGCAAGGACACCAGGATATACTAGCCACAATCAACAGATTCATCGACTCACATGTATGTCAGACGATTCTTGATTTTGACATGAACCAGCTCTAATGGTGTTCAGCGACTACCCCATCTCCTCCTCTACGGCCCTCCCGGTACAGGCAAAACCACCACAATCCTAGCCCTCGCCCGACGAATCTACGGCAGCAAAAACATGCGACAAATGGTCTTGGAGCTCAACGCATCAGACGACAGAGGTATCGACGTGGTTCGCGAACAAATCAAGACCTTCGCAAGCACAAAACAAATCTTCTCTGTGGCCGCTCCCGCCGCAAAGGAGAATTCCCTGGGGGCATTCAAATTGATCATCCTTGACGAGGCCGATGCGATGACCGCTACTGCGCAGATGGCGCTGCGACGGATTATGGAGAAGTATACCGCTAATACGAGATTCTGTATTATTGCGAACTACACACATAAGCTCTCGCCAGCTTTACTGTCGCGATGTACGAGATTCAGGTTCAGTCCACTAAAAGAAGTGGATATTCGGTCGTTGGTGGACAAGGTTATTGAAGCGGAGAATGTGCGGATACAACCAGACGCAACTGAGAGTCTCGTCAGACTGAGCAAAGGTGATATGCGACGAGCCTTGAACGTTCTTCAAGCTTGTCACGCGAGTAGTACGTCTTAAACCCATCCTATCAAGAAAGCTAAATACTAACATATAATCAAGGCATCCCCCTCCCCATGCGCAACGCGCCCAAAGATCAACCACCCCCCGAACACGAACTCATCACCGACGCAACAATCTACAACTGTATCGCCGCCCCTCACCCCTCCGACATTCGCGAAATCATGACCACCCTCCTATCCACCAGCGACGTCACATCATGCCTCAACACAATCAACACCCTCAAGACAAGCAAAGGTCTCGCTCTAGCGGATATCCTCAGCGGACTAGGCGAGCAGCTACATACCCTAGAAGTCCCCGCTCAGACTCGGATTAGCTGGTTGGAGGGGTTGGCGGAAGTTGAGTGGCGGTTGTCTGGTGGAGGGAGCGAGATGGTGCAGACTGGAGGTTTGGTGGGGGTTATCAGGACTGGGTGTGAGTTGATGGGTGATAAGGGTGTGGCGATGGACTTGTAATGTTAGATCTCATGGACGGAGTTAGGTTATCTTGATTTGCGATGAGCATGACCATGTATGAAAAGCATACACTTGAAGGAGAATAAAAACTTTAATATAACTGGTCTTACCACTATGGATTTGTCTTTATATTAGATTAGACCAAAGCTTATGGGAATCTCATAACCGCAATAAGCGCTGCAAACATGATTCATCGCTCATAACATCCTTTTCTCAGCAGAAGTTCTTCTACTTTCCAGCAGTAGCACTCTCAGCACCTACACCAGCCGAAGCAGCCAACGCCTTCTTCTTCACCAATCTCAATCCACCCAACAACATAGCAATAACCTCCAAACCAAGAACAACTCCAAGCGTAACCATAGCACCAATCACACCCGCAACCGCATTCGAAATACCGGATCCATTACTCGAGGATGACGACGACGACGCAGACGCCGAGGAAGACGAAGCAGTAGAGCTAGCACAAACACCGGTAGTATTACCGCAAACCTGACACCACTGATCCTGACTCGAAATCGCAAATTTCTGTGTCTGAGTCACAAACTCTGTCCAAGGGAGTTCGACCTCCGAACCACCGAAAAGCGGGTACGCAGTTAGGTTTATGGTGGTTGCTGAAGTACCGTTGTTGAACAAAAAGCGCACGCTGATGTCGGATGGAGATGGGAACGCGCCGTTGGTCACGCTGGCGTTGGTGACGAGTTCCCAGACCATGCTGGATGCGTAGTCCGGGATACCGTAGAAGATGGGGTCGGCAGCGGGGAGGTTGGCGAGGCCAAAGTAGGATTGGAAAGTGCCGTACGACCCGAATTGGACATTGAGACGGGGATCAGAGCTGGTGGTGATGGTTTTGTTGAGAGCAATCAAAACCTGGCTGGCGAGCTGGGCGCCGGCAATGGCACGCGCGGTGCTGGAAGCGTTGTAGGCGAGGTTGTATTCGTGGATATTAGCGAGAACGAGAAGCTCATGCATAGTCTCGTTACTCACGCCACTCAACGCCGGGTAATCAGTCGTCGAGTTGTGGATCAACGCAACATTGAGCAAATCCCAGATAACGTATGCATTCTTAAAGCTCAATTGGGACTCGGTGAAAGTGGCATTCACTGCCGGAGCCACACTCTTGTACAAATCCGTAGTCGAGTTGAGATACTCCAGGTAGATATCCGAGTTGAAGAATTCGTTACTGCTGATTAGGGCATTGCTGCAGGATGAAGAGCTCTGAAGCCATGGGTTATCTTCACTTCCGCTGCCGGAATTTGTGATGCTGATAGGGATGAGTTGGTATCCATTGAAGGGGGCTTCGACAACAGTGCCATTGCGAAGAGTCTGGTTCGATGCGCTGCCAACAGGTGGGTAGAGACCCTGCAGCCAGCCCGCGGCCGAGTTCTGGAGCACATTATCCAAAGGTGCACTGACGGCCAATTGCGACAGTTTCACAGTCTCGCTCTGAATGCCTAGGATCTTGGTCGCTGAGCCATCGGCAATGTAGCGATCGTGGAAGTTTGTGCCTGCACCGAGAACTTCGAGGTATCCCAGGTCAGTGAGGGAGGCAGGCGGGGTGCTCTTGGATGTGCGGTCGCCGTGACGATGGAAGATGTATGCACCGAGAATAGTCTCGGCGGCAGAGAGCTGGATGGCTGGGATCAGAGCCACAGCGGCGAGGAGATTGTTTTTGTAATACATTTTTTCTCTTCTGATTACTTCCACTCAGACCACTGTGAGACGAGATGAAAAGAAACTTAAGAGGGGACGAAAGAGGGGTAGACGCAGCTTAAGAGGGAAATCAATGACTCCCATCTTATCCCTCGATAAGAAGCATAAGATCCACTTTACTCACTTGAAAGTTCAGAGTTAACACAAGAATACGAATGGATTTCTTTTCCTTTTTAGCGGGATCCGCGGAAATGTTTTTCTCGTTTTCCCTCGGAGAAGATCTGACCACGGATCAATTGACCAGTTACTACGTACATAGCTACGCGGGGTAGGACTCTTCAGTCTTTTCTCCAACAGAAACAGGAAACAAATACACAAGTGAATGCTCATTTGTCAATCCGTCAGTCCTGGTCGGCGGGTTGCGATATTCGGCAAGGCCCGATAAGCACGGCACAGGCTGTATCTCCGAATATCTTCCGGTTGGTCGTCTTGGCCTTGGCATTTGTTATCTGATTGATTGCGCAGATTGAGTCACAAAATCGGAGTCAAAACTTACGAGCAGATGGGAATGAAGAAGAGAGATGGCAGCGGCTCAGAAGTGGGGAATTAGGAATGTCACCACGGAGCCTTCCGGTGCCTTAGTGTGGCCTCATGGCGATGGCATCATTTTCGACAAGTTATCGTCCAGCGATTGAAGTGATAAGGATAGTGGCAATGTATAAAGGTCAAAGCTCGTCGGCAATCGTGTTTCCGCGTGACTTGGCGGTGGCTGATTGTCGCGTGCCGTTTAAGCTTAATTGTTGTGACACCTTCGATTAGGGCAAGGCATGCAAAGCCCTAAGACATGATTAAGTGCGTAGAAGGAGGTCTACATTTCGTATCAAGAACTTTGTACCCAATTTCCATTACGGCTTAAGATATGTAGTTTATATATAAGTTCTCACGATAATTCTAGAATTGCCAAATGCTCGATAATCTTCTAGATGGTGGAATGTGGCTCATCTGTATGCATCGCTCCGGACGTTCAAATCGCTCGACTGCCTAGAATTTAAGTCTTGTAGCTAAAATCCTGGAACTGGTCTCGCTTGACGATTGGTATTCATTACCTAGGTAGCCCCGCTGACAATTGTAACCAACTGATTGATTTTTTCGGTCTTTGTTGTTATGTAGGATCACCTGGGAAAGTCAGGATATATATCTCCGCCACATGCAGGGTCAGAGAGTGATTTCAAATTGAAATCGACCTCAAAAAGTCGACCAAAACGAGAAAACACAACAGAAAGACTGAAGTGGAAACAACATTGAACCTACCTAGGTACCAGTAGCACCACAAAGTAACTGTCTAACAATTGATAGCTCAGCGAATCCCCTACCTAGGTACATATCCACGTAATCAGCGGGGCAGGAATTGATACGTATGCCAATAACTCCAAGACATCAGGGCAAGTACTTTAATTCAACTTCAAACAAGCTTCTCAACATTATCTAGTGGCATGATTACATGAATTTCGAATAGCCCGGAAAAACTGTGGCTTCAGATGTTCCGTCGATCATCCCGTATACATAAAATGAGGGATCTAGAACGCTTGGAAGTAAGTGAGACACGACTAAGCATTAGGTTGATAATAAGGTTGTGTACTATTAATCTGCGATTTACCGTGATTCGTTTCAGGGGCATTATTTTGGCAAAGGAGACCGGGGAGTTAGCAACGATTGTAGTCTAGTAGAAGATGCCGGCAGTAGTTCCGGCGGACAAGGTTGTTTAATCAAGTCTGAAACGACTGTTGACGACGACATTGGTGCAATTTCCCACCATTGATATCCATCCTGAATAATGATGATCTTATCAGACTATGGCGCGGAAGGTATAAAAGGATGATATTTCCTTACTTGACAACCGATATCAGGAACCACAGCACACTCGTTCAAACAACTTATTCTCTACGCACAGGATGCCTTCTCTTACTCAAGTCTCTCTTTTCCTTCCTTTGACCATCTCAGGTCTCGTCCAGGCTGTGCCTGCACCTGCACCTACCACTCCTCCAAAGCTGTCAGAGCGAGCCTCTAGCTGCACCTTCTCCGGTTCCGAGGGCGCATCTTCAGCAAGCAAGTCCAAAACTTCTTGCTCAACAATTATCCTCTCCGACGTGGCTGTGCCATCCGGAACTACTCTGGATCTGACTGATCTGAACGACGGTACTTCCGTCATTTTCGAGGGTACCACCAGCTTCGGCTACGAAGAATGGGATGGTCCTTTGATCTCTGTGTCCGGAAAGGACATTACCGTCACCGGCGCCGATGGCCATGTTATTGACGGCGATGGCTCTCGCTGGTGGGATGGTGAAGGCTCAAATGGCGGAACCACCAAGCCCAAATTCTTCTATGCGCACGATTTGACCTCCTCGACAATCAGCAGTCTGAGCCTCAAGAATTCTCCGGTTCAGACGTTCAGCATCGATGGTTCCACTGACTTGACGCTTTCCGACATTACCATTGATGATTCTGATGGTGATAACGGTAGCGCAGCAAATACTGATGCTTTTGACGTGGGAGAAAGTACTGGCATTATGATTTCTGGTGCCACTGTCTACAATCAGGACGATTGCTTGGCTATCAATTCTGGAACGGTTAGTAGATCGCTAATACAACACCAGTCAAGTCGATGTGTAGATAGATAACACTCATTAGAACATCACCTTCACCGGCGGCTATTGCTCTGGCGGACACGGACTTTCGATTGGATCTGTTGGTGGAAGAGACGACAACACAGCCTCTGACGTTACCATCGAGAGTTCAACCATCATCAATTCAGCAAACGGTACGTTCTGTGTCTAACAAAATTGATGATAAATACTGATCTCGTAGGTGTCCGAATCAAGACTGTATATGATGCCACCGGCTCCGTCACTGGAGTCACTTACAAAGACATCACCCTGGCTGGAATCACCGATTACGGCATTGTGATTGAACAGGACTATGAAAATGGCAGTCCTACCGGCACCCCCACAACCGGTGTACCCATTACCGATTTGACTATCGACAACGTCCAAGGAACTGTGGAGAGCGATGCAACGGAAATCTACATCTTGTGTGGTGACGGAAGCTGCTCTGACTGGACTTGGACTGATGTGAGCGTGACGGGCGGCGAGACGAGCGACAAATGCGAGAATGCACCTGATGACATTAGTTGCTAAGTTCTAATATCGCGCCTTGGTGAGGTTGTCTCATTCACTGCTGCAATTTGTCCTCCGTCGGGATGAAATGTAGCAATAAATTATTCAGTCGATCGAACAAATGTCCGAGCTGAAAAGACCAAAAATACGTGGCCAATAGTTGGACTTAATTGAACCGTAACAGTAAGAAGGGCGTGGGTTTCGTATAGACAAGGTCAGCCTTAACAGTCATAGTAAGAATTGAAAAAGCAAAATAAAGGGGCAGTCACGATGATAGGCGGTGGTTCCCCAAGAATAGGGACTAGCGGGGGCCATGTGACCTGGCGATTGGCGGGCAGGAGCGAGCTAAGGGGCCTGAGGCTGCACTAACCGCGAGAAGGCGCCAATCCTTCAGCTGCAATGCCTCAGGCCCCCCGGTTCACAGCCTAAGGCGCGTCAGCGCAAACGCCCTGGTCCATCATCTTTCCTCGTGTCGCGTTTGATCTGACCTCATATTTCTCTATTTCTTTTTCTTCTCAGCCTCTCTCTCACTCTTCATTTTCCGTGAGAAAATGAATTTCGAGTCAACATGTTGCGCATTCGACATCAGTAATAGGTCGACCATCACGTATCACAGAGATACGGTGACACAGTCACGAGTCACAAGTTTAGGCGTCAAGCGATCGACAAACTGTCCGGCTGAGAGTCATACAAGTGGTTTCTGACGCAAATCTCAGCTTTATCTGACTAGTACTGACTCACACTGCGTACTATAAAAGCACAAGTCTCCGCTGGCGGAGCATTTCGCGCAGATGTTGGGGACGAAGAAAGACTCTTTAAGCGCGACTCTGGGTTCAAACTCGCAATCTCAAGGCAACAAAATAAACACAACCTCTGGTGCCCCCCCTGCGCCGACTGGGGCCAACAGGCCTATCACCAAAAGGATTACTGACCCTAATATGAGCGATGGGCGACTGCTGGTCAATCGACGATGCATCTATGAGCGCAAACTTCCTGGCGACGCATATGTCACTGCCCATGCAGAACGCCTTCAACATGGCTACTTTAGCAGCAAGAACACTTCAGACCCTGAAATCGCCCACGTGGACTTTCTCGCCGTCAATTTTGTGATGCATCCTGGTGACACTGGCAAACATCGATTTAAATCTGCAACGATCAAAGCGTCGATACAAAATTCTCCACTGGGCACTGACAATCCATATCCATATCCTCAGGAGAACCCTCGATTCTTAATGCATGCGCCTCATCTAATATACGGCGCTGTTTCCCCCGAAACCTTACAATGGACCTTCAGCCTGGCGGGATCACTAGGCATATCTGAAAGCCCAGTCTCGGCATCAGTGGCTCCGTCGGGCACTAGAAGCGCATCGTACAAGATTTACGAGATGATGAAGATTCAGGGTTCATGCAGGACCCTCAGGAGCCGCGATGGTCCAGAATTCGATGTGGAAGATGGTGAGGTCGTCTGGTCACTGACTGAGAATGGTCTGCAGAGATCTGGCCTGCCTAGGGAGTTCACTTTCGTCATGTTGATCCACAAACCAAGTGCCGACAGCAAAATCACATTCAAACTCGACATCGATCCAGTGATTGATGCTTGGTATGGGAAATATCCTGCCTGGTGGATCAATAGACCAAGCTATCAACCTCTACACAAACGGGCAGTCAATTTTCGAACCGAGTTTGGGCAACGCTTTACTCCTGTCGATGACTCAGAGAAAGGCTTCAATTTTGCTACTTTGGCACAATCACTAGATGACTATGTGAACATGCCAGGTAGTACTTACTCATCAAATGTATGTTCACCTGCTATGTACTACGGTTAAAATGGTGCTGACTATTTTTAGGTGTCTCCTGACGGTGTGTATAACGATCCCAGTGGCACGAAAATTTCCAATCCAGGGAATCCACCACAGTCGTCGCTTCCTTCCGGTGACAATAGCAACGACAATGACTCACAACCAATCTATATCCCTGAATACCCCCAAAACCCAGGATATCCTCAGTACCAGTATCCTCCGTCTCAGCCAACATACTACCCTCCGTATCCGAATACAGGTCGGGCCTGGCCAGCCAGTTCGCCGTTTCAGCGCGGATGGCCGCGCGGTGAACCTTACTATGGAGGACCTGTTGGTAATGATGGCAACAATGCGGAGAGTACTATTAACGTAAGGATTTCTCTGGATAGCGCTTTTGCCTCAAACATCGTGGCTGCCACTTTGGGAACACCGATTCGACGTCCATCTCCTTTTCTGAAAGCCCCAAACAATACAAATAATCTGGATTCATCACCCCTATCTAAAGCACCAGCATCTAATGGAACGTCGACGATGAGGACAAAATCATTACGGCGAACCAAATCTCGTGATCGGTTGGATAGACTTTCATCCAGTCCAAGATCCTTAGTCAACACGGATCCCGCAAAGCATGATTCGTTCTATCAGAGGCAATCGGATCATCTGAATTATGGAAAAACAACAACTGATCATACATCGAACGATTTGATAGCCAGTCCACAGCTTGATTCACCGACAATGTACGAAATCAACGACACCCCGCCTCCTAATAGCATCCGTGACCCTACAATTGTCAATGGACACGGCTTGGATACTCCATCTAAATCTACAAACTATGATGGACTCACAAATGGGATCAAACAATATACACCTCTCACGAATGGCGTTCAGAGCACCACACCTCCTTCGAGCGGTATACAACGCATGCGTAATGGTATGGGTACTGGTCATCTTCGTCGAAGATCTGCTTCCTACGCGCAGAATGGATATCAGAACCAGTACAACCGCTACTCTTATCCTGTGGTATCAACGGAGGATGAGCCGGAGATGTTTTAGCGTTTCCAACAAGGTGCAACAGGTTTTCATTTGTCTAATTTCTTATGCATTTTCTGGAGTTGAATCTATAGACTGTTTGAATAGCGTTTAGCAGTTGCTTTTCATCTCGATTGTTGTTCTTAATTTTGATGTGAGCGTTTAGAATGGGTGGCATTTTTGAAGCATGATTTCTATTTTGGTTTGTCAAAATTGCTTTTTCTTTAGGTTAGACATGCTACTAATATTGGCTCGTTCTTAAAATAATGCATTTGATGATACCACCTAAATCTCCGATCCCAGTATACTTCGTAGAGATAATTTCATCTTCCAGCTCAAATGTTGTGGTAGCTGATCAGATAAGATTAGATCCTTGTAGGGTATATTATTGGCTACCAAGCCCGGGTCAATAAAGCTGCCGTCGGAGCTCGTCTTCCGTTGACCTCACGATTCGCCCTCTGCATTTTTGTCGCAAAGCATCTTGGATATTTTTATTGGCATCTAGCAACTCTCTCGTTCAGGGATCAGCATTGGAAACAGGCGAAAAATCATCTATGATATAATCTAAATTCAGATATTTACAAACCAACTGTCCTGGGTTTGAAAACGCTGCTCGCGGACTGCTGGCTGAATGCCCAACATATGAGAAGCGCGTTCGATTTTTTCGACCTATCTCCAAAGTACGAAATATCTAATAAAATTTTCATATAATTTAACATCATGTCTTCACATTACACCACCGAACCACCGCCAACCGCCTCCGTCACACTCAACACAACCATCGGAGCCCTCCACATCTCCCTCTTCGCAAAACAGACACCTCTCGCCTGCAAAAATTTCATCCAACACTGCCTCGATGGCTACTATACCGGCACATCTTTCCACCGCATCGTTCCCGGCTTCGTAATCCAAGGCGGCGACCCCACGGGCACCGGCTCAGGCGGCTCCTCAATCTACGAAGACCCCGAATTCGAATACGACCCCGAAGCACGCGATCCCAATGAAAAAGTGGTCTTTCGCGATGAGATACACAGCCGTCTACGATTCAATCGGCGCGGTCTTGTGGGGATGGCGAAAAGTGAAGATGGGACGTATGGAAGTCAGTTTTTTATTACCTTGGGAAATACAGAAAGAGAAATGAATGGGAAGTGTACGATGTTTGGCAGGATTGAGGGTGATAGTATTTATAATGTGGTCAAAATTGCGGAAGCGGAGTTGGTGGAGGGTACGGATCGGCCGGTCTTTGCTGTGAAGGTTACGGGTTGTGAGGTTGGGGAGATGGGTCCGTTTGAGGGGAAGTTGAAGAAGAGGGAGAAGGTTGCGAAGGTGATTGAGCCTGCCAAGGGTGATGTTACGATTAAGAAGAAAAAGAAGGCAAAGGGTGCGAAGACGCTACTTAGTTTTGGAGGTGATGAAGGAGAGGATGGGGAAGATCTCGGCGCCATCAAGTCCAAGAAACCCAAGTTCAACACCAAACTCGTTTCAGCTGGGGAGTCGTTGGAAATGGATCCGAAGACTCGTGCAGAAGAGCGAAGGAGTTCTATTACAGAAGAGAAGCAGCCGATGAAACGACTCAAACCTTCTCCAGATCTCTCATCTACAAACAACCATGTCCAAAAACCACGACCCAAAAGCCCAGATCCTTATACACAAATCCCTGTGAAAGATCCGGAAGAACCAGAAAGATCCCCATCTCCAACTCCGCCTCCAGCTGCAAGACAGTCAGTTTTGGAACGAACAAATGCGCAGATTGCGTCTCTCAAGGCGTCGATGCGACGGGATATAGCGGCTCCTGCAGAGACAGGCAGGAAGAAGTCAGCACTAGAGGCTATGATACCGGAAACTTCTATCAGAGGCCGTAAACGACCGGCGCCTGGTAGTGCAGCCATGAACGGGGGAGGCAGAAATGGTCAAGGAGCTGAAGCTGACGCATTGAAGTTATTCAACGCATTCAAAGCCAAGCTCGAAAATTCAGACGTACAAAGCGGTCCGGACAAGAAACAGAAAGAAGAAACCAAAAAGACATCGCGAAACATCAAACTTGAGGAGGAGGTCGAGGATGAAGAGGCACAACTATGCGATCTACACTTTATTGCGAATTGCCAATCCTGTCAAAATTGGAACGAAAACGCTGAAGGACCTGGTGCAGAACAAGATCAAGACGAAGACTCGACAGATTGGCTGTCACATCGGCTGCAGTTTGGAAAGGATACGTTAGGAAAAGATTTGAATTGGAAAAAGGAGCACCGAGAGGATGTAGACTCTCTTATGGTTATTGATCCCCGTGAAAAAGAGAAGGAATATGTACATCGGGGCGGTAAGAGTAGAAAGTCGGGGAGAGATAGGGAGAGAGAACATAAAAGAGAGAGGGCTGGCGAGAGGGAATGGGATCGACGATGATATGTAATCTAATGAAATCAATAATCTACAGCACATCAAACTATATTTGGCGCTATAACTACAAATCAACCACAGTAGACCCTGGCTATAACGAACAAAAGGCCTTCCAACATCTACATCGGATATCTAGAGATTTTAACTCATATGGGAATGGGGAGCACTCTGGTATAATAACCTGTCCGATCAATAACGATTCGGAGCACTCTTCATATTCATATGAATAAAATTCACTCGATATCAATATAATGACGACAATGGGGCCCTCTCTTCGTTATAGCCAGGTTCTACTGTAGGATAGCTGAAACAGAAATCACCATATCCCATCAACGCAAACGAGGCCCAGAATATAGGGCTCGTCCAATCAATCTGAGGCAACATCATCTTCTGCAAGGTCAGTAAATACCTACCATCAGGTACAAACTCCTCTGGGCTTTTACTCCCAGTCTCTGTGGTGGAAGTTACATCCCATGCTTCGAGCAACTTATCAAGGAAAGCCGTAGCTTTCTCATTATCGAAATTCAAAAACTCCACTTGCGCACGGCGTAGGGCTTCCGCCAACGACAGACTGGGCGTATCCTTGATCTGCCGATAAAACAACGTCATCAAAACCATAGACGCAAAATCACTAATCTCAAACAGCGTCCCGATATACGCCTGACATCCAGTCCCGAGCACGACATGCGTGAATCCCAAGACATCGTTTCCGGACGTCGCCTTCCCCAGACCGCTGAGACAAGCTGCGAAGACGATTAGGTTCGCACGGCTCTGGATTGGCGACATGTCGATGACGCGAAAGTCTTCGCCGATGGAAATTGAAGATAGAAGCGGACTTCCGGCGTTGACGGTGCCGTGGGTTCCTATGTGAAGGATTGAGGTGTGGCCTTGGATGTGATCGCGGAATTGGGCGCGAGAGAGGTTTGATGCTTCGATGGGCTGTACAAAGGTTAGCTTCTCGTCTTGTCTTCAGTAGAAAGGAACGGAACAATTCAGTACCCAAGTTGAGAACATATTAGAGATACTTATTGCTTCGACACCGGCCATAGGAAGAAAAGTCTCTTTTGTGGCTCGATCACTTGCTGAGGGTTGATCACCTGCGAGAGCTTTGGTGAATACTGAAACTGTCGGCACAGCTGATGCCGCACGTCGCTTCGACAGGTGGTAAAGAGCAGTCAAACTAGGTGTTTGAGAAACAGCTGCATGCAGAACCATGGGCTTTCCATTAAACACCAGCGCTGAAACCGGGAATGCGGTCAGCGGTTGAGATAGAGAGAAGATGATGTGACTCTTCTCTCGGATTATCGCCGCAAAAGGGGTCAAGAGGACATCTGAAATCTGCCCCGAGAGCTTCTCCATTCGTTTTTTGCGGTCTTCCTCTTCGGGTTCTCGTATACCGGACATGTCTCTCATGACCTGCATTAGTTCCATTGCCCATTTCCGGATGTCTACGTCACGGATAGTATTGGTCTCATATGCTTGTATACCTTTATTGGTAATAGCCATCAGGATCCCTCCTGATCTGTTAAAGCTCGCCTCAATCACCACGGTATTATCATTGAGATGGCCGTACAAGTCTCGCGGCAGTACTGTTGAATTCATGGTATCCATAAGAGCATTTGCTGAAGATGACCAAGTCCCAACATCCAGACGTTCGACTTCTTTAACCAGCTCATCCAACTCTTTGTCTTGCTCTTCCGTTCGTTTATGGATCGATCGAAGATGAGTTAGGGCTCGGCGCTTGTATATACTCTCGGACATTCTTCGTTTCCCTTCCTCGTCAGATTGCTGCTGGGCTGACGCTATAAGTGAGTCGATCAGAGACCTTGCTCGTCCCTCTTCCATAAAAAGTAGTGCATGCTCTTCCCATGATACCTGTGGATGACCGTGGTCGTAGGCATCGAGGACGCTCAGGGGCAGGTTTATATGAGCACACTGCAAACATATGATCACCAACTGCAAGAATGTTTCAATGAGTCCTCTATTCAATACTCCAACTTTGACATCCATATCACTGGCTTGACTCCGACGCAGTTCAATGAGACGTCTCGCCTTGAGCAACATCCGAAAAGCCACTTCTGGTTGAGTATTCTTCAAATAGATCGTAGCTGCATTGGCCTGTCTTATCGACAAATCAATAGGGCTCTCACTCGGCGACTCATCGAAATATTTCGGACGTATTTTCAAAATGAGGTCTAAAACTCTTAAACCTCGTTGCCAATCCGTAGCTTCCACGCATACAAATATTGCATTATTAGGCAGCAAGGAGAAGAACATGTCGACATTTTTGTCAGCCAGAAACTCCTCCAGTCTATTATTGAACAACTCCGAATCAGTCACTGAATCCAATATCTCCCGCATTTTGGTGACGTCGCCTATCCGGCCATACGCGATCATCTGGTACATGTATTGGCTGTATACTCTCTTGAATTCTTGCGTAGCTTTGATGAAATCATGCATAAAAGACTCGGCTTTGTCCAGGCTTCCGTCAAATATAGCCTGATTAAACTCCATATCGGCAGTCCAAAACTTGTCTGAGATGGCGTTACTAAGAGCAAAGTCATCTAGTATATCGTCAAGCGATTGACCAAAGTATTTTTGCGCAATGTCAGATTGCGTTGGACCTGATTCGTTTTCGGGTTCGCCTCTAATGAACGCAAAACTCTCGTCGTTTTGCTCGTACCAGCGGAATTTCTCTTTCCATCTGCGGTAATTCTCTAATGTATCCAGGGAGTCCCTTCGTGCAAGGATTCTGCTCATGTCATTGTTGAAAGTGGACATGAATTCAAATTTCCGGGTCAGTAAATGCTGGCGTTCGATCTTCCCAATGGGGGTTTCCACATTAATGTTTTGGATTTGTTGACTGAGGCTTTCCACGACACTGTCGAACATTGTAAGGCATTGATCCCCCAACACTGCTGTAGCAGCGATGTTGCTCATTTCAGTTTGAAGACCTACTCTGGCGAAGAGAGCTATGAAAGCTGGCACTAGAGCCCCGAGCTCTGCGCAGCATTCATAGGCACATTCGTAACAGGCATTGGCCGTATCGAATTGAGAATATTTTCCCCATTCCCGTCGGGCAAACCGTATCATCATCGTGCCTATATGAAAGGCGATGAGTTCATTTTGGCACTCGCGACCCCATTTTCCAATTTCACCTGCACGTTTTCGCAGGTCTGCCATGTTTGCGTTGCCTTTGGAGACTTCGACAAGAATCTGATTTGCTTTGACGATTTGAACGTTTGCTTCATCTATGTCGAATAGTTCTAAGGACTGTTCCAGATGCTCGCTCGCCTCTTGTAGAAGGGCTGATCTATCATTATCTGTAGGATCATAGTCGTAGGATTTGGCATGTAAGATACTGGCTAGACGGAGATAAACCGCAGCTTTTCCACGAGGACTATTTGATGCTTCAAAAAGTTCTAGTGCTTCCGCGTAGCAACGAAAAACACCATCAGAATCTTTGGGCGCAATCTTGGCTTCGGGTATGTCCCAGATGTTGCTTTCTCCGGCGGCGTGAGGGCTAGGAATCGGGACAAGATTCTGGATAATCGGACTCGTGAATGGAGGTGAATACAAACTGTCACCTTCGATAAGTTTGGTGTTTGCCATCCCAACCTGATCTGAGAGACGCTCGTAGGCATGGAACAATTTCGATAACAGCGTCTCTAAAGCCGGAGATTCCATGGCGTAGTGCAGCTCAATGTTCAATTTGTGCCCGTACAAGGATGTCGAATTGGTCGTTTGATCCAATGGTGCCATTTGCAAAAAGTTATGCAGATAAGGTGCCACAGAAGCAATTGCTTCTTCGGGAGTCTTGCCATCATTTGGCTTCCAATTACCGTCTGGATAGGACGGGTGACGTACCGTCAGTAGTCTAAACTGCTGCGGAAAGTTGAGTAAGACGAGGAAAAGCATGCAGACATTGAGATCCTTTTGGTTACTGGCAGCTTCTTCTTCCGTTGCATTGGCGCAATATTTTTGTATATTCTGATTCAACTCGGCTGTGATTTCGTATGGACCTGAGATGCCCCCTATCAAGGCCGTGTTTGTTGGAGACTGTGATTCATGCTGATACCGGATGCATGGCGGGTAGCGTCGGTAGTAATCTACGAGGAGTTTAGACGCACCGTATCGCAGACCCCAGTATGAAGCAAGTTTTCTCGGTTCGCAGAGTATGTTGTCATCAACATGAGTCTTGAACTCGTCCAATGCAGTATAGGCATCGTTGAGTCTGCCACGAAGCATACACACATGTACTTTTGATCGAAGGAAGTAAGCTTTTTGCTCAGGGTCGGACTCATCGGAGGTTGTCTCAAGTTGCGATTCATATTGAACGATGTTGTTATATGCCCGGCGAAAGTCTCCTCGATATTCCTCCAGGAATAACGACTGTATATCATCTTCAATCTGCGTCTGAATATCCATGATGGACTTAAAAATTCATTGTGTATCGATGTCGAGTCAAAAACTTCAGATGTTTGATTAGAGTTGATCTGATCGAACGGACCGATCCGCCAGTTCCACATGGAGATGTCCCCGCTTTACTCAGCCACAACGTTCCTCCTTTACACAACTACTCTGAGAGAATTATATGCTAAGAAGAATGGAAAATTCAAATGAACTATTGGAAGCGGCCGCGGCCGCGTCCTCTACCGGCTGGTTTCGGGAGAGGCTTCTCTGTACCTTCATTCCGATACCCATCATCCAATAGCTGCTGATGTCTTCCCCGCGTTATTTCGTTGATCCGTTGAGCCTCCAATTTCTTGCAAGTATATGACCATTGTGTTATAGGTGTCCATCTGCTTGTCATATATTCCCCGACTAGCTTGACTTTTTCTCAAGCATTTGCCCTGCCATCTGGTCAAAATGCGCAGAGCAGTGTCGCCTTTCTCATCAGCATCGTTGACTCTGCCTCCATGCGCCACCAATATATCCAGTATGACTCGATTGATAGGCAATCCGAGCAACCTGTTGCACCTATATTATACAGGACACTCTGTCCCTTTTTGTCCTGTATACCAGCATCCGCCCCATGCTCACATAGAAAACGGATTAACTTCTCGAGACAAGGGCATGTACTCCAGGAATCTTTTGAATGGCAGTCAACCGCGTAATATAGAGCGGTTCTGCCTTTTTCGTCTTGAATGTTGATCGTGCCGTGGTTGCTCTCTATATGGATTCAATTGAGTCTGATGTTCCGCTTTCCAAACACTAAACAGACATCCATAAAATTTAGCTCATATAGCAAGGTGTTGGCTGCAAGGGTTTGAAAGAATACTGACTGGTCCTACATTTCTAACATTGTTACATTAGGCAGTTCCTGGTTCATTGAATTGACACTCCATCGGCCACGCGGCCTTCTTTGCCGAGACGCTCGTTGATCGCGGCCTGTGCCCCTATAGGTATGTATGCTTTACCTCTCGGGTCGATGGGCTTATAGGAAATAGCCAAATCACGTTGACAAGAAGTCGGTCGTCTAGGTATTGTAGACCATTGATAAGATTCGACCTCCCAGATCATGGCTCTTCAGGTATTCAAAAACAGGGCCGGGATGTCACCCTTTAGCAAGACATTGCCTAGAGTATTAAAGGGTAATTAGATTCAACTTTTTGAGGTTTTTAAGCTATAATCGCACCATAGGGGTGCTTTTACGAAAACGCAAAGAGTTTTTGTTTTGTAAATCCATATTGTCCAATACACTTTCTATACGAAACATTCATAATAATAAGAGTATGCGCGTCTAAGTTTACCCTCCTTCAAATCTTGGGCCTGCAGAACAGTCAGTTAAAGTAGGTACTGGATAGACTGAGACTTACCAGGGCTTCGCTAAAATATTCGATCAGCTCGACTTCCTCCTTAAACCACATCCCCTGTTTGTGGGAGAGGGGCTTCTCTTCCGGAAATGTTTGAGCAGAATCAAAATCAACCCAGAGAACCCGATCGTGCTCTCCCGATACTATCATCATATTCCTCGGATAAGGGTCACCATGGAGGACCTGAGCATGATGAATGTCATCGAGGATCTGGCGCAGTTCCTTCAGGCGATGTTCTGAAAAATTGGCTAAACCAATCGGTTGCATATTTTCGATATACTCGATAAAGATAGCATTAGGAGGCAGCTTATCTCCAGCAAACATATGCAGGTTTGGCCAGGAATTCGGTTGGATCTTTGTAATTGTTCCGTAAAAATCAGGAATAGCTCCTCGCTTACACAGCCCCTTTGCTTTCAGCCGTCGATAGGCAGTAGATTCGCAGATAAAAAGATTAATTTCATAATCGGTAGGGTCGCAATCAGAGCTTCCTCTATCATGATACTTATAACCTTCAGCGACGTTCAGCTTGTCGGTACAGTCCACTTACCACTTTCATCACACACGGTTTTCCATTGACAGCAACCTTAAAAACAACAGAATTTTTAGATTCTTTCAGCTTGCGAAGAAATTTCACATCGCTAGGTCTGATGTCACAAAGATCATCAGCCATACTTGAGTGATATGAGCAAGTGAGGGCCAGAAAAGGATTATGCAGAATCGTAGGTGACTCTGTTAAAACGAAGGTCTTGTCTGCGTCGTTATAGGCTTGTACAACTAGCCGTGATTTCTCAAAAGCTTTTTCTGTTCCGGGGTTTTTGATTTCGTCCACGAATCGTAGGTTGAAGATACGTATGCCGGGGGGATATCCTTCATTATATTCAGGGTTAGCCGGGAGTAAACCGCCAATCCGACAGGAAGCGTGTGTTGACTCGAGGGGAATCTGTGTGTCGTAAACCGTTGCTTGACAAGCGTCTAGATCATAGCTAACTCTTCACTGAACGGCGGTTCGGTGGTATTCTAATAACGAAAGGGCAGGATGCCTAAGTAATAAACAAGAAGGCCTAAGTTAACTAGTTCTATGAGCAATAGTATACTCAAGGTTAAACAGTTAATTCAAGACGATAGAATAAAACCAAGTACATGGTGAATGAGCATATCGATGCTATTCTACCCTAACCCCAACGTTTCGGATAATCCTTTGTTCCATTGTGCATTAGTCTGTGTTCGACTTCCACGATAACAAGGGCACCGAACTCCGATCCTCTTTTTCCACACAACCCAAATCAAGATGGATCTGAGCTATGACACAGCTCGCATTAAAGGCAAAACCATACTTATCACCGGCGGCGCCTCAGGCTTTGGCGCTGGATACGGTGCTCGCTGGGCAGCGGCAGGGGCAAACGTGATACTCGGTGATATCAATCCAGCCGGCGAAGAAGTCGCCGCGCAAATCCGTCAGGACACGCAAAACGAAAATGTTCATTTCATCCAGCTAGACGTCACATCTTGGGAATCTCAGGTCAATTTCTTTCGTGAATCTGTGAGATTGAGTCCACATGGCGGAATCGATACTGTCGTTGCGAATGCTGGTATCAACAATAGCGAGGAATCTCGATCCTTCGAAAACCCACACGTCGACTACTTGAACGATCCCAGCCCGCCGGCTCCGAGTTTCAAGACACTGGATGTTAACCTCACTGGCGTGATGTATACAGTGCACCTAGCGTTGTTCTTTCTACCGAAAAACCCAGGCTCGATGCCGTGTGAACAGGAATCGGTTGCCTCGGAGTCGGGGCGAGATAGACATATCCTGCTCATGGGGTCCGTTGCCAGTTTACATCCGCTGATTACGCAGGCGCCGTATACCGTTTCGAAGCATGGGGTACTTGGATTGTTTCGGAGTCTACGTGTGACAGCTCCTGTCACCGCTGGAGTTCGAGTCAATATTATCTGTCCATACTATACCGATTCCACATTTATGCAAACGCCTGTTCGGGTACTGTTGGCGGGGGTGCCACTCGGGAAAAGTGAAGATGTTATCGATGCGGCGTCATATTTGGTTGCCAATACAGCGTGTATTGGCCGCTCGCTGGTTACGGGACCCAAACTGAAACTTGATTATTCGACGGGAGAATTTGAGGCTCTGCATGATGGAACCGATAAAGAAGGGGCTGTTTGGGAGTGCTATCTAAATGACTCGGACCCAGCAGATATCTTCACTCAACGGATGCTCACGGTTGTTCATACCGCTGTGAAGGCAAGAGGATGGGCTGGTTGGGTGTCTGGTATGGCTGGTGCATTGACGTGGCCAATCCGCCGTTGGTGGACTTCAAAATGAGCACTTGAGCATTTAAGCGTGACATTACTGTATTTTTAGATACAGGACAATGTAATTTGGGCTTTTAAATAGAATGTAAGCTTCCAACCTTGAAGGGTTACATGCTATGAAACGCCTTGCTGTGGCTATGTTTCTATACAGGAATTTTAGTCATGCATATAAATGGGGACGTGTCGATTATGGCGAATAACACAGCCTCAGGCATCAACGCCTAGATTAGGTGATAATACTCATATATATGTTGATGCCTGAGGCTGCGGTATTCGCCATAATCGACACGTCCGCATATGCCGGAGTATATCTAATCTCGGATTTGGGGGCTAGTATTTGCAGGTAGTTATATCCTGTGGAGGTCTCCATTGGTCTAAATGGTCAAGCTGACGCTGCGGGATTTCAGCTGCTAATATTCTACAAAGGACTGCATTATGCCTGAGACCTCGTGAGGCTTGAGCACTGGTACATACGTTGCCCAGGTGGACATTGGAACAGGAAGGAAAAAGCGTCTCTTGTGTTCTCGGGGACTATCCTTCTGGTATGCAGTAATCCTGGTACCTTCAACCAATTGCAAGCCCTTTTCAAGCATCTAAGGTATCCACAGCCACGTCTTGGAGCCGTGCCCCGCAGCGGCCCGCAGGGTGATCCGATGGTTTTGCGCACGGCCGATCTCCTCTCGTGACGATCTATGGAAAGTATCTATTTTCCTCCACTTGTGGCCCGCCTTATTCGAGCTCCTCCTCCTGCATGGAACTTTACTGGGATAGGTTGATTGTTTCTTTTAATAGCTCTGAGCAAACAGCAAACAACCCCTAATCAGAGAAAAGTGAAAATTGCAAAAATGGTGCCACTGCTTAGCCCCCACAGTCTACTCGTTTTTCGCATTCTGACATGCTTTATTATTGGCAATCACCCTCCCTCTCGAGGTTCCTCGGTGTCCTTTGCCTTTTCACATGTTATGTCCTGTTCGGACAAGGCACTATCTTCAAAATGGCTTCAATGATATCACCAGTCGATTTGATGTCTAGCGGGATCGAACACGGAAATGGTGTCATGGTGGCTATTACAACACTTTTCACGTTTCTCGCAACAGTCGCGGTCATATTACGATTTATCTCTCGAAGGATATCCGTGACCGTGAAATGGGATGATTGGTTCAGCCTCATCGCCCTCATATTCGCATACGGATGTTTCATAGTCACGCTCCTTGACGCTACTATAGCCCACGGTGGGTATGATATCGAATATTACAGTGCAGCAACATTGGAAAAATATCTCGAAGTAAGATATTGATTCTATCTCTTTACGACAGTCATAGTACTAATGAAATTTTGATTTGTCCAGATAACACTCGCAGAAAACGTATTGTACGTCGCGAGTATCTCGTTCTCAAAAGCAGCAGTCCTTCTCCTTTACCACCGCATCTTCAAAATTCAAAAATCCTTCCGTGTTGCATCGTGGGTCGTCGGCTTTCTGATCGGCAGTTACTTTATCACCAGTCAATGCCTGTTAATTTTTGCATACAACCCAACTGAAGCACAATGGAAACCATGGCTGCCACACTCTGCCAACTTTAATGTAATCGCAAGCTGGATGGTCATGAGCAGCATCAACATGGTGGTAGATTTCCTTATTCTCTGCCTCCCGCAGCCGGTTGTGTGGAGGCTTAAGATGAATCTGAAAAAAAAGGTGCTTCTGTCTGGACTCTTTTGTTTCGGTATAGTGTGAGTGCTGAACACAATCTTGCACTCCAAGGTTCAAAAAGCGAGATTAACATTGGAAGATCTAGTATCTGTATTGCGGACTTGATGCATATTATCTGTATCTCAGACGTCGACATCAATAATCCTACAGGTATGTCATGGCTGCAACGAAGCGCTCAAGCTAGCTGCTAACCTGCATTTCTCTAAAAGCCACTGAGGCCAGCACTGCCATTTGGCAAAATGTCGAGTTGAACTTGAGTGTCATCGTCACTTGCCTTCCAACATTTCCAAGCCTGATCAGCCACTTGCGCAAAGGCCCTCGTAGTAGTGCGTCGAGGTCTTATGAGAGGTCTAATGATAATGAACATAAAAAGCCGCTCAATAACGGTGGCTTTCCTGGCATGGGAAACTCTACAGCATTTTCGGGGGGGTCCGAAACGGAGCAGAACTCGATGAATAAAGCATGTCATGGCTCGAGCTACAACATGGATCACATAGGCCCGGTGCATGTACAAACAGATGTAAGAGTGAAATGGGATAGAGAGTCGCACCAATCATCATGGTCGGTTGTTTGAATATTCAAAATATTCAAATGTTCTAATGAAGAATAAACGAAAGCTACACGCATGGATCTCTATAGCTAGGAGGGTCCATTCTACGTGGACGTTTAGCAAGGGTTTTGTTTTAGTATCCACGCACTTGAGAACCAATTTCATACTTCACACTGAAACAGTTTGCTCTTGATTTCTGCAAGCAATTTTCTCAAACCATAAATCAACTTGGAAGACCCCTCTGTATTTAAACCTTTTCCGTCTCGTAGGCCCCGATGCTGAGAGAAGGCATCATACCCAAGCTTATTGATAGTGGAACTTCCGTGGAAGCTTATGGGGAAACTGCCTGAATTGGAGAGAGCTAAAGAGAAGAGCAATTATCTTCATGTGGAGAGTTGTTTATGTGAGTGATCGGAAATGCTCCGAGATCCAGCTAGCACCTGAGCTGTATCAACGTGCCAAGATTAAGACAACAATCAGCAATAAGTTATAACAGACTAACAACGAACCATAAATCAACAAATAATTCGAGTTCTAATGCTTAACGATCGGCTACGATAATGTCTAATTGGATTGGATCTGGACGGACCGATCCGATCCGCAACCGGATCCACGTGGATTGGCCGATAAACCCCACCACCACCACTATCACCCCTCTATTTATCGAAGCTATGTATCGAAACTACTTGGCATACGATAGTCCAAACTAAACTGACTAGTATCAGCATGGACGACGACTCATTCTTCCTCTACGGCATCGGCGAAAAACCAGATGCCTTAACCCTCGGCAGCCTTGTACTGGAGAAGTACTGGATGCCCCTCATCGCGCGGCATTACACACATGATCCACTCCGGTATTCCCCTCACTCTTTCTACACTATATATTGAGCTGACAGGGTAGTAGAGGCGAACATCTAGAAGCCCACGCCTGGACCAGCAAACTCACCAACCTCGTCCTCCACGGCCGCACCCGCTTATCCCCCGGCATCGGCGTAAGCGGCTTCGACATTGTCGACTTGCGTCTTGCATGGAACAAAGATCAGGAGCGCTATGTGACTGCCAAATCTGGCCAAAAAATCACCCTCAAAGAGTACCCCCCTCCCCTCAACACCCTCCCTCGTCAAAAAGGGGGCACCGATATATGCTAACGCTAGATTCCATAGTCCAGAAAAATTCCTCACAACCCAAGTACTGACCAACCCCCAAGCCCGCGCGACACTAAAACTATGGCTCTCCTCCGCCCGCAGCGACTACGTAATGAACATGCGCTGGGCCCGACGACCCAAAATCTGGTTTCTGACGGGCCTTTATTTACTCTCTGACGCACGCACAATCGTACGCAAATCGAACTCTTCTAGCATCGATGTCGGTCTTAGTTCGTCCATTGTCGGCGCGCTAAGTGGCGTTCCAGTCGGTGGATCAGTGTCCTTGGGACAGGGCGATGCATGGGAAATGACTTTGGGGATGGAGGAGGAACATGTCTGGGCTGCGCAGTACCGTCTAATAGACGCGAAATACATATCCGCCTCATCTTCTTCGGCGAGGAGAAACGAAGACTTGGGGTTACCCCCGACAATGTCGCTGTATAAGGATATTCTGAGTATGAGAAATAAAAGGACGACGAGTCAGATTGCGAGGGATGCGGTGGATGTGGATGTTGAGTTGGGGCTGGAGCCGGTTGATGCTGTGCCTGTTGCGGTTGAGGCTTCGGCTCCGGCTCCGGTTATTGATGCGGCGCCGATGAATAGGACGGCGGATGTTATAACTCTTGTACCGGAGGAGGAGGAGGAAGCGGACGGTGAAGACGAAGAGGATGAAGAGTCGTTTGAGGAGTATGAGAAGAGGCTTGAGGAGGCTATAAAGATGTTTGAGGCTGCTCCTCCGCGGTTTCTTGAGCGGTGATGTTTATATGCTATAGTCTTTGTGGATGTATAATGATAGTATTTGTATTATACTTCAGTTGACCTTTCATATTGATTACGTCGGCGTCTAGATTAGGAAGTGCAATATCAAGTTCATTCAATTCTATATTCATACACTCTACACCAGTTGACCGATCACGTCAACCGGCATACGTCAAGTACAAAACACCCACTAAAATACAATCACGAAATAAAATAAAATCAACAAATGAAATCTCTTAGTAGACTGAATATAAACAAACACCAAAATTACATCTCTGTATACTCAATCATCTCGACGAAGGCGCTGATCCGCCCTGGCTGTATACCCGGTGATGGCTTGGGTGTTGAGGCTCGTGTGGGTGAGGATAGGCATTGTGATGCATGTGTGCACCGCCAGGTCCGTTGTTGGGATATGGGATTCCGCCTAGTGTGGGCGCTGGTGGAGGGACATGAACACCTGCAGGCGGGGTATAAGGTCGTGGTAGAGGATTGCCTAGTGAACCAGGACGGAATGGCCCTCCAGACTGTTGCTGGTGTTGCTGTTGTGAGGCAGGAGGAGCAGATGATCCGTAAGGTGATGGAGCGTTAGGCGGCCCACCAGCCATACCGATGGATGATCGTCCGGAGGATGGTGCAGGTTGTCCTTGTTGTCCGTTTACCATTGCCTGCACATGTTGTTGGTATGATTGATGGCCGCTGTGGGTGGATCGGTGCTGAGGTGCCAATGGATGAGGTGATGATGTCTGTGAATGCGCCGACGAACTATACGAAGGACCAGGGCCAGATGGTTGACGAGGCTGTGGCATACTCAACGAAGGGGCAGGCGACTGAGCGGGTGACTGCACTTGACGCGAACCATACATGACATTCTGATGAGGTGGAGGAGACGCGGCGTTTTGGTGACGGTAGGAGTCACGAGGGTCGCGAATGTCTCGAGGATCACGGTTGGACGCCAAAAGTGGTGGTGTAGGTGCCCCTTGACCGTGTGGTGGCGGATATCCCTGATAACCACGATGACCTGCACTTGAAGCATTGCCCTGTGACGGAGTCGGAGGTTGGCTGTTTGATGTAGCCTGCGAAGGTTGATAACCACCACCGGCACCATACTGACCCTGAGGAGCTTGACGAACGGGTTCTGCAGATTGCTGGGTTTGACTGCGCGGGTCAAATCTAGCCATCCAATCGTGATTTGGTGGACCACCAGCAGACGGGTTACCTAGAGATGGCGCAAAGGGAGGATAGTCCGCATACGCCGGACGTCCTGAAGGTGTTCCGTGGGAAGATTGCTGCTGCTGAGCAGGAAAGTATGGTGCTTTTTCCTCGTGACGAAGATTCGAAGTCGCCGGACCAGTATCTGTCTGTCCATAGGCCAACCTTGGCGACGAAACCATCTCACTTGCAAAACGTTTGCGAGGTGGAAGTTCCTCCGGCTCGTCATTCAAAATGCTCATAATGTTGGATCGCTTGGCAGGCACCTGGCGAGGAGGCTCCTGTGAAGGGATAGGTGCAGGTAACTCCTTGACAGGTGATACCGTGGTCTTTGGAAGAACATTGGCTGCAGCATATCCATAATACCCTGGTTGCGGTTGCGCCTGGCCGAAAGAAGAACGACGGATCGGAGAGATGTCAGGTGTATGTCGACGCAATTGTTGTGCTGGAGACCCAGGAGCCGTTGCACCGGTCAGGCTAGGATTCCGAGAATGCGAACCTGGCATTGCCGATGGTTGCACACCTTGCTGAGCTTGCATGTACACTGGAGGCTGTCCAGGTTGATACTGTCCTGGTGGCCCGTGGAAATCCGGTCGTGCTCGCAACTGTGGAGGCAATGGCTCCATGCGACCGACATCATGACTCTGCACCGTGGGAGCGACTCGAGGGGATGGCTGCAATTCAGGGCCACGTGATGCCGACAATGCACCTCCTGAAGCCGTTCGTGCTTCCCGTCGATCTTCTGTAAAGTATCCCATACGGGGACCTGGACCTGTGAAGCTTCGAGGAGCTGGAGGAGCTCCGGATTGACGCAGGCTACGCAACGGGTCATCCGACATGATTGCGCTTGTAGCAGGTGCTCCAGTTGCTTGTGCCAATGGAGGATATCTACCCAAATTCCGATCGGGAGCAAGCTCCTGAACAGTACGCGGGGGAGACATAGCAGCAACCTTCTTCTGTCCCATGCGACCATCTTCAAGGTGTTCCATGTCGGTGTGCGGAGCAAGTGGTCGAGGGGTCACTGCAGATGGTGTGGCTTCATAGCGTCTCTTGACAGTAGGGTTTGGTGTCGGCAAGGGGCCAGTAGGTTCGCCTCGCATCTTCTTGACTTCAGTAACCTTGACAATTTCCTCGAACTCATTATTACCGGAATCGATCTTGCGTTGGTAGTAGTTTTTGACCTGTAGAGTTGTCAGTGTTGTGAACAGAAAAAACAGTAAGCAAAAAGAAAAAAACGAAATAAATCAGACACAAAGAGAAAACTGTGCAGCGCTAATGACCTCACGGGACAAGAACTGGTGGACCACGTCACAATCTGTGGGACAGTCCGGGGTCCAATCGCGGCTACCAGCATCGGAAGTATAAAAACACCAGATATAACATAAAAACACTTTAAGAGATGAAATCTTACCATAATCGGCGTCTTTGTTTTCATAAAATTCGATATACCCTCGAAATCGCGTCCAAAATGCGCCAGCAAAATCGGAAAGTCTCGCACTTCCGGAACTGACCAGTAACTTGTCGGCTGCATCGCGCCATATCCCATTTCATACGAGGGTTTGAGAGCGTCGTAATCGACAGAGGCATCAAACACATAGATGGAATCTTTGTTGCGACGAGCAGGTTTGTTTCGCGGAATAAGGTCGTCATTACTTGGTTCTGGCTCCTTGATCTTGACGGCAGGTTCGTATGGATTTTCAATCACACGAGGTTCTTGCTTCGCCATGAGCGGAACTCCGGGAGCAATTGATGCTGTAGATGGAAGAGGTTGCTGAGGAGCAGGCTGCGGCTGCGCCTGGATATGCAAAGGAGCTTGCACGGCTGGCGCTTGCTGTGGTAATGCTTGCTGTTGTACTTGTGGCGGTTGTGGAGGCGGCGGTTGTTGCTGCTGCTGCTGTTGCTGTTGTGCAGCAGCTCGACCTCTCCGTCCTCCTCTTGAACCGGCACCACCTCTACCACGTCTGCTAACAGGCTTCTCGCTCTGTTCGTTCTCCTTGGCATTACCGCGACGCGAGTTCTCAGCTTCGGTTGTCGAGTCACCTCCAAATGTCGGAGCAGCTGCACGACGAGGTCGTCCAGTTTCCGTCATCTGAACATTCTCTTCATCGTCACCATTTGGCTTCAAATCGGACATGAGAGCATTGGACTTGGGTCGTGTAGTCGACTTTCTTGCGCGTCGTTGTGATCGCCATCTCTTGTTCAATTTCGCCTTGTACTTGATCTCCTCTTTGGTCATGTAGTAATGACTGATACATTGAGCATAAGTACGTCCCGGCAACTCTTCAGCAATCTTACCCCATTTCTTGGGATATGCCATGAAAGCGTCAGTAAACAACTTGTGTTCCTCTTCCGTAAAGTCGTCTGGTGGTGGATAGAAGCCATAAACCGCCAAAGCATCGGCAGGATCGATCTTGTTGTTGGTGTCTTTGAAAATACCAGCTTCAATCTCATACTTCTCAAGCATATCCGGAATGACGGCCTCTTTGTCGAGGTCCGGTCGCGCTGTGGCCTCCATCCGACGACGACGCTCAAACTCCTCTTGAGCGGAAATTGCAGATGCTTTGAGTGCGTTCTGAAAGTCGAGTTCACTGTTACCTTTGTATCGTCTACCTTCGCGACCTTCAGGAGCTGATGATGGAGCAGGTGTCACAGGTGGCGTGGCTGCACTTGGAGTACTTCCTTTTCGTTCCTCGTCTTTCTTCTGATCCAGTTCTCGTACGGTCAATCGCCAAGGTTTGTATAGCGCAGCGTACTCCTCTCGTAGTCGTTTGTTCTTTTCTGAAGCATCCCTGCGCTGTTTCGCGACTGTGTTGCGAATTGCCTCTTGTATCCGCTCGTGTGTCTTGATATTCTCTTGATAAACATCAAGTTCTGAAATTGGAGTGGGGGGACCAGAGACCAAAAATGGCAAATTATCAACAGTGATGCTCTCTTTGTTGACGGCTTCGACCGGTGTGACTTCCTTTGTCGGGGCTGCAGTCACAGTCTCGTCAACATCCATCTCCTCTTTGTAGGTTGGCGCGGGCACCACCGCTTTGTTCGAGACCTCCTCCACATTTGTTTCAGCAACAGATGGTTCTGGTTCTTCAGGAACACTGCCATCAATCATCATACCCAACAACTGAACTTTCATGAGCAGGTCTACAATCACGGGATCCTCCAAAGTTGGCGGTGGCATTTCGGCTTGCAGGGCACGCATGCTATTTTCGTAACGACTCTTCCGATCTTGAAGATAGTCGTCTGTGAATTCCACCTTTTCATCCTCTTCTTCATCATCACTAGAGCGTGTAATGTCGGGTATCGATGGAGTCACCTCGCCGTCATGTTTCGCTTCCCAACCTTGATCTTGTGTCTTAGCTTGGTCGACCTCTGGTGGGACCGTTATTGCAGGTACAGTGCCCACTGGTTTTTCTTTTTCAACTATAGGCGATTCCACCTTTTCAGGCACCTTTTCGACAGGCTTAGCTTCTTCCTCATGCTTGTCCTCAAGAGGCTTCTTGTCTTCAACAGCGGGAATTGATTCGTCCACTTCTGCATCTTCATGTGACTCTTGCCGGTTGCCGAAGGAAGCGTTTGACGGAGGTACACGATTATATCCAGGACGGAGCCACTGTTTGCTCTTCGCATGACCGCCGCGAGAAGACTGTCGGACTCCAGCACGAGGTCCAGTAGGAACACTACCAAATGTCATCCGTGGTGAAGTCTGAGGAGAGCCACCACGACCTGCGGGCGGTAACTGTGAACGCGACATCACAGGTGAAGTAGCTGCGGGACCTAGTGGAGGAGAAGTGGCAGAAAAGTTGTCGTGATGAGCTCGAGGCTCTGCTGGAATCGAGTCTCGTCGCAATGAAGCCGGGGCAGTGGGAGGAGATACATCGTGACTTGGCTGCTCGGGGGAGGCTGCGGGTCCCGTCGGAGCCGGCTTGGGGTCTCGACTGGGTAGATCTAAACGAGATGGCTCAACATTTTCCTTCGGAGCTGGGATACTGGCCTGTGCCTTGTCACCCCGATATGCTTTTGGTTCTGTCGGAGCTTCTTTGGGGGGTTCCTTCGTGGCAGAAGATATAATATCTGCTCGACTCCGCTCTGGCTTGTTGGGTGTAGCCGTCACTGATGGTGCTTGTGAAGGTGGCTGAGATGGGGCTTGTGAAGACGACTTCTCGATCGATAGAAGACTTGGGGGAAGAGTAACAGATCCAAAAGCAGGTACCTGAGGCGCAGATGGCGGTGGCGATCCCTTTGGTGCGATTGATTCCCTGAGAGTTTCTGTACGCGACAATGGAAGGTCGGGTCGATCTAAATCCCTACGAGGATCTCTCACAGGTGGTAAGGCTGCCACAGATGGTTTGCGAGTTGGTTCAATCGGTTGATCTGGTTTAGACTCAGGTCGAGGAGCATTCAATGGACCCGAAGGCGGAATCGAAGTACTCCTTGGACCAGAGGGGATACGAGCCTCTGGACGGTTTTGAATCATATCCTTCTTCCATGGTTCAAGCGGGCGATCACGGTCGTCTCGTTCTGGTCGTCGATCATCATCGCGACGATCAAATCGATCACGCCGGTCAAATTCGCGATCGCGATCGCGATCTCTAAAGTCTCGTTCTCTTTCGCGATCCCACCAACCGTCGCGGGACCTACTGCGACGACGAAAGTTCTCGCGATCATCCAGAAAGTGTCCTCGACCTCGTCCGCGACCACCTTCCCAATCGCCTCGACCACGACCGCGCCCGAGCCCACCTCGCATGGGAGGCGGGTGGCCTATGTTCTGGTTTCCTCGGATTTCTCTAATTTCCGGTGGACCATCACCAGGATTCGACGAACTCGAAACAAGACTGTCTCTAGAATTACGCCGCATGCGCACAATGTCGCCATCACGGGGACCAAGGTCGCGATTGTCTCTAAAATCTCGCGGATCGCGTGGTTGAGGCGATCGTGACCGGCGAAAAGGGGGACGACCGTCGCGGGCATCAAAATCCCGATCTACGCGGTCTCGACGAGGCCAATCTCTGTCGCGATCATCTCGTCGAAAGGGTGGTCCATCGCGAAAGTCTCGGTCACGATCTCTGTCGCGATCTCGATCCCGATCACGAAAGTCATTGCGTGGTGGATAGCCTCGACCGCGGCCTGAATATCCTCCACGAGGCGCATCAATCAATGCCTTTGGACCTCGCGGCGGCTCGCGACCTAATGGCGTAAGGTTCGGGTCATCTCGAGGACCCGGCGGTAATGAAGGTCGGCGGTCTGAATAGCGCTGTGGTGGTGAACGATCTCCGCGGGAAGAATACCCGGATGAAGGGGGGAAGCGCGAGGACATCACCGGCTCATGCTAAGCACGGAAGCGTGTCGAAAGGATCGAACAATGCAATTCGGATCAAACTGATCCTTTTGCCAGGAACGTAGATCAGATCAAAAAGTTTAAGACGAGGAACGATTGGCCTGGAAACGGTTAGTCACGGGACACGACACGTGACGTTGAAAACTGGGGTTGAGGCGACTCATGTCTTGGCCTCAGGCAGGGAACGGATGCTCGATGCGGTTTAGCGCAGCCGAGTGCAGGCGCGGCGGCAAGCAGAAAACGCCAACCTTATGTACAAAGTGCGTGATAAATTGAGAGCAAGAAAAATAACTTACTCGATGAGTTGATGAGATTCTGCAACGACTTTATGCAGATTCAAGGCGATCGATAAAGAGATAAACGTCGTGGGTGTGGCGGAGATTTGTCGCGAACAAGTCGTGCTAGTAACACAGGGGTTGGTGGCACGCGGTTCTTTTGGCCGAAGCTTCTTAGTGTTCTTCTTTCTCCTTGATGAAATTTGACGAAACAATACGTAGTACGTAGTCTGCCGAGATCAATAAAGAGAAAAAGTCCAAGTTCGATGGAGTACACCGACTTGGGATGGGTTGCGACCGTGATGAGCTGTGAGGAGTTGAGAGATTGAAATTGGTTGGGCACACGTCAGATCGAGCAAGGGTGTATCGTATCAATCAGACAGTCAAGAAGGAAAGCAGGAATGTATGTAAAAAGTGTGAACAACTCAAAATGGAGAATCGTGTACAGAATTTAAAATGCACAGTGTAGCCATAAGGTGTGTAGTGACAACACTGCAGGCGTTAAATACTCAAAGGATGAATTCAAGGAGAATAAGGAATGATGGGAGTTGGCGGAGGGAACGATGATGATCACAGGCACACAGCGCTAAGACTAGCTGGGACAGACTAGCGTGACGGCGGTCTTACTGAGACTAACTTAGTGTTGGCCAGGCAGACGGGTGATTCCAGCAGGCCAATAACAGTAGCAGCTCAAATCACAGAGTATTATATGTACAAACAGACAAGCTAGACAGTAATCGATAAATAATCATCAAGTACAATTTATCATATTGATGATTCACATTACTTGATTATACAAAACAGTCAGCAAACATTCAACACAGTGAGTACTCCTAGTAAATAAGTACAGTGCAGATTCAAGATTGAAGAGTGGATCCAGTTCTAGCCAGCCAGTCCAGCCAGTCCAGCCAGTCCCACCGCCCAGATCGCCAGGTCACATGCATTCTCTCCCTCTGATTGGCTCCCCAATTCCTCCAATTTCAAGATCGCTCTGGGCTGTGATTGGCCACTCAATTGAAGACGGTCTGTGCTTGTCCCACTGCCTGCGCCGCGTGCTTCTTTTTTCTTTTTTTATGGCGACTCAAAGCGGTTAGTACGGAGGTATTCTATTTCCCGGTTAGTCTATGCAGTGTATGCATACATAACAGCGTGTTACATGTTACAGCCGAAGCCTTGACTTGAGTCTTGACTCTAACAGGGATTCTCCTTGACTGATTCGATTGGTTTGTGATTCGATGGTCGGTGTGATGAATGATCAGCATATTGACCAATTAGATCAAAGGATCAACAGCCTTCGCCACTTGTCTCTAACTTGGGCAAAGTTGAAAGGGGAACCAGTTAGGTATCCACTAGTTAAGCAGTTCTCCGCTCGACCTCGGGAGTCAATCTTACGCATCAAAAATCGTCGAGGATCTCGAGATATGAATGTATGTATATCAATCTGGAACCACAGGGCTCTCTATATCTAGAACAGTCACACAAAATAATCATCTAAATCATCAAACATCAAACATCAATATAAATCCGAGCTCAACCAAAAACAACTCCACACCCACCACGGGTCTCGACGCAACTTGGGTATTTTTCAACATAAACAACGAAATGAAAAGAAATTCTGCCACACGGCAAAACTACATCTTGTAAATCTTGACCACCTTCAGCACATTCTTGCGGCAAATAGGGCAAATCTCGACTTCGCGCGCACAAGTAACGCAGGCGCAGACGTGTCCACAGTCGTAGAAGAGGGCATCTTGTTCTTCGCCGTAGCAAATCTGGCAGAGATCCATCTCCTCGTCTGCCACTTCCCAGTAACTGATACCCTTACCATGACGCTTGCCATCTTTATAACCACCAACGTACTTGTTGCCGGTTTTACTCTCGATAAATGTACCCTGACCGTGGCGCTGGTCTTCTACCCAGTCACCCTCGTAAGTGTCGCCGGACGGATACTCCATCTTACCTTGGCCATGACGTTGGCCAAAGATGAACTCTCCAACGTACACGGTGCCGGTGTCTGAAATATGGGTACCCTTGCCGTGGTAGTAGCCTTTGCTGAACTCGCCACTGTAGTAGTCGCCGTTGAATGTAGCATCTACAGTCTTGGTTCCAGTGAAAGCACGAGTTGGGTGTCGTCGAGATGAGGCCCAAATGTACTGAACAAGGCGGTCGGGGTTGGTGAACAATCCAGCTCCTCCCAGTTTTGCGCGTCTAAAAGATTGTTAGAATCAATCATCATATATATGTCGACAGAAAAACTTACTGTTCTTTGCTGAGTCGATCACCCACAATGAAACAATGTCCATCGCCAACGGACATGGAGAATGTATCATTGCGTGAAACTGTGACAACCGACGTATTGTCAATGCGAGACCACAGGAGGAAGTCCTTGCTATCCTCCCAGCCCAGGTTCTTGCGAATCTCTGACATGACATTGTCGCTCAATGACGAGACAAAGGCACCAGCGGGTTTCAATGCCTGATTCTCAGTGTCAAAGGTTTGGACAAAGTAGTACACATGGGGCACAGTCGGAACAGCTTCTGGCACATCAGCAGGAGATTCGGTGTTAGGAGTCGACTCGGCACTAGTGTCTTGACTGTCGGAAGGCGAGTCTTCCATGACTGTATCCTGCGCAGCATCCTGAGCGGTTTGCTCAGTCTCAGCAGGCGCTGTCTCAGTACTTGGAGCCTCAACAGGTGCCTCGACAGGTGCTGTTGTAGCATCGACATCCATCGGCTCTGCATCGGTTGCAGCTGTTGTGGCCTCGTCAGCAGTAGGAGCTTCGGATGTAGTTACATCAGCTGTGGCAGTCTCGGCTGGAACAGGAGCAGCTTCGACGGCTTCAGGCTGCTGGCCTTCAACAGGTTCGGCCGTAGCAGCGTCTGTTTGTGCGAAGAGTTCAGGTTCCGGAGCAGCTGCACCGCCACTTCCAGATCCTTCAGCTGAAGGTCTCTCCTCATCCGAGTCCTGAACATCGCGAACTTCCACGGTTTCTTCAGGCTTCTCTTCCACTGTCTTGGCGACGACTGGTTCAGGAATGGCATATGACTTGGCTGCCTCCTCGGACAAGACATGAGTCCAGAATCGTACAACGCTATCTTCCTTTGCCAAAGTTTCAGTCAAGTCGTCTTGTCGGTCAAACAATAGACCAGCACCAAGCTGCTTCTTGGTATGTCCGACTTTCCAGAGCTTCACAAGATGACTGGCAATCTGTTCGCTATCACCCGACTTGGCAAAAGCAATCTTCTTCCGAAGTTCGGCAAAAGATGTGCTCTTGGGTAAAGTGAAGTACATGACGTTATTCGTGCGCTTAGCCTGGGACATCAAGTCATAGGTGTCAAAGATACTTGGAAGTGACTCCTCGATGGTAGGAAGACCATAGACTTCAACTTGAACGGTTTGCTCGGTCTTCGATTCAGCCTCTGAATCTCCTGCTGGGTAAGACTCTGTCTCGAAATAGGTGCGGAGTGGCTCAGCAACGTCCCAAGATTCTAGCTTTCCAGGAAGGTACTCTGGAGCAACATCATGACGGACGTAAATGGCTGCAACAGCAAAATCATGGCCAGTCTTGTCGTTGGCATCCTTGAGCTTGCTGTCGTCAAGTCCAACATGAGACTCCAAGGCAGCCTTTCGTGTCAAGCACTCAACTCGGTTGTGGCTACCATCGTCAAAGGCAACCCACTTAGAGCCAGGACCACCAGGTCGCAGAATGCTAAAGAACTTGCCAGATGTACGACGGCCACGGTGAATGACAAAGCCGTAAAGGTCATATTCACCAGACTGTCCATTGGCAACGTAGGGTGCCAGATCCAACACCTCGTCGAGATCGACTCGGTTGTAAAGGAGCTTCCATTGACGAGAGGATTGATCGAAGCGTTGACGGTTAAGCTCAACGTGAAGAACAGGAGGCAGAGACCATTTTCCAGACTGTTCTTTGAAGTACCGGCCAAGAGCGCCTTGAATGGTCTTTTCCTTGTCAACTGGGATTCGAACACTGGTGATGAGCTGGGTGGGCAAGGTGTGAGTGACGTTGGATCCCTGAGGATCACTCACAGCAACAGGAGGACTGTCAAAAAGTCGAGCAAGCTCCTCGACCGCACCGGTACCTTCCAGCTCGATTTCGAGAGTTCGGCGCATTCGCTCCCAGAATTCTACCACATCGCTAGAGTACTCGTGCAGGTTACGCAGAGTCGATGTGACTTTGTCGGTATCAACGCACTGGCTCTCCGGGCTCTGATGACGCAAGCGCCACAAGAATTCCTGTAGAGCTTCGCACAAAGGACGGGGCTTCACATTGCAGTTGCGGCGATGTTCCTGAACATCTACGCTCTGGATGATTTTCCTGAAAGGCGCAAGATTGACCCACGCAGCCAATCCCGCAACTTCGGCACTATGGTTGATGACTGAATCGCCAATTGGGCGGTAACCAGTAACAGCAAGACTGTCCCAAACTGGCTCCGAGTCACTTGGATGCCACCAGAGAGACAGAGTTGGGTCATCGAAAACCCGAATGTAGGCATCAAAAGCTAGGGTGTCGTTGCGCAACAGAGCTTGGCGTTGACCCTTCTGGCGAAGATGAATCTCATCCCAAGGACCGTGGAAATATGTCCAACCCCAGTCAAGGTTGTGTGGGTTGAACTGATGGCAAGAAGACTGCATCCAGCCTGTGCGGGGCTCGTTGGGGTTGTACATGATAACACCAATCTGTGCAGAAACCCTCCAAACGTTCTTAGAGCCTTCTGTAGTAGTGTCTGTGGGGGTAGTATCGACGCCGGTATAACCGTAGCACTTTTTGTAGTTCTCGTACCACTCCTGGGAGTTTTCCAAGGCAGGAATTTTGATGCTCATTTTCGGCTCGGTTTCCTTCAAGTTGTCCGTAGCAGCACCAGAGCGGACGGTGAACTCGGTCTCCGGAAGTTTCTCGTCCACTGCCGGCATATCCTTTGAGCATTCAACGTAAATACTCAAAGACTGACTTCCGTTTCCTCGCGGGAAGAACTTGATAGTCCACCAGTATCCTCCAACGTACGCCGGCGGGGAACGCATGACCTTTGCCCGGTTTGGCTTTTCCTTGGTGCCTCGCACACCTTTGATTTGCCATGTGAGACGGGCTTTCTCGGCTGGTCGGTATTCTGGGTCATCGACATCGCTGTAGAAGGATTTCTCCCAGTAATCATCTAGCACGAGATCCGTTAGTTTAAGCCACCTAATGTTCTAGAGGAAGAGAGACATACATTCCAAAGCACTGTAATCGCCATCGCTGGACTCGATCTTTTTCAATTCCTCTTCGTCAGGGGAAGATGTGTCCTCTTCAACGCCAGCCCAGGTGGCAGGCTCCTCTTCCGGAGGGGCCGGAGCGGACTCTGTCTGTTCAGTGGATTCGGGCTGTTCGGTGGACTCGGTTTCGGTGGGCTGGGCGTTTTCCTCGGTGGTCTCCTCTGTAGCTGTGGTGTTGGGCTCTTCAGTGGCCTCTGCTGCCGGAGCATCGGTTTGCATAGGAGTATCTTCGGCGGATTCGGTTGCAATTTCTGCTGTAGTCTCTGGTGCAGCTTCTGGGGTAGTTTCTGCTGCGGGCTCGGTGTTCTGAGTCTCCTCAGTAGCCGCTTCCTGAGGAGGCTGTGTAGTGTCTTCTGAAGTATCCATTTCGGTGCTTGGGGCCTGTTCGACTGCTTCTGGTCGGTCGGGTGTGTTTGTGGGCTCTGTAGTAACTGGAGCGACTGGGACAGCTGACTCCGTGGGTGTAACGGAGGGTTCCTGAACGGGATCCATGATGAGACGGAAAGTAAAAAAGAGGATCAAATAGGTAACAAAAACAAAAACGAAAACTAAAAACAATTGCTTCTCAAGCAAAAATCAATGGCAAGCGAGAAACGAGACAAACAAGCCGGCAACTGTAATCTGCTTCCAGCACAGATCCAAAGATGCAGAACAGTTGGGTGATAAGGAGATAGAGAAGAACAAGGACAAAACCTTGAACCTAGTCTATACAATATAAGCAGGTGTAATGGGAGAGAAGTCTCGACTCTCTTAAGGCCAGACAAAAGAAAAGATGCAAGCAGAGAAGAGAGAAAAATAAATATGAGGCACGAGGAGAGGGGAAGGAACGATAGATAAGTGACTGATTGGGGCAAGAGCAGAGCGATTAGGCTAGGGCAGCTGATAAGTGATTAGCTGATTAGATAGTGGGGCACGGGGATTCGCCATGTTGGGGCGGGTACTCGGTATTGTACGGCGTATTACAGGTACGGCCGTAATTACCCGCGATTACTCCAATGAATAGCGGTCAGCCCTCGAATGATACAGTTTTTGTTACACCGTTTCGGCCTGAGGCAGTTGACGCTAGTATTAGACCATATTCTAGCCGCCTTGCGAAGCCGGGGAACAAAGCTTAGACCTGACAATGACTTGATGGCCAGCCGAGTCTGCCAAATACAAGTGCCTAGCTAAGTCTTGTACAGCATGCGAAAATGATATTCGGTCCAGAATGTCTAGTCTGTTGAGCATTGTAGAAAATTTCTGCAAGTGGGAAAAGACCTGTTCCAGGTGTCGAGATCCATAGCCACTGGCCGGCTATGCGGGTAAAGTGAGGCGAAGCCGAGCTGTCAACGATCGACCCAGCCTTTTTGGATTTGACTGTTTTTCCCCAGACTCTTACATGTTACAACCTGTCCGAGTGTGAATACCTCGTATGTAGCGCAGCCACCTTTCTCCAGCCACACAGCCATAGAAGAGCACAGCCTTGTGTAGAGTCAACTTCACCAGGCTGCCAGCCGGGGGATAGCTGATGAGGCTCTGGCATAGCCATGATACCGGTAGTACCTAGGTAGTACGGAGTACAGTAATATATTTTCAAGGCACTGTTTCAGTGTTCCTAGCGGTAAAATACACTGCACTATCAAGAGCATGATTGGGTCGTAGCTCTCCACCGCCATTGATACCTCCACTTGTTTCTGTCGCGTACTGTAATCATACAGTAATCATACAGCCGGACCCGTTCGGGACTCCGTGTCGTTATTCCGCCAGTTCCTGCGGCCGGCCCCAATTATTTGGCTCGCTCGAGTGGGACCACCGACCCGTTTCTGGCACACCGCCTTAGCAGCTCGTCGGTTTCCGTCTCAAGTTCGTCTACCGTCTACAGTCTACGGACTCTGTGGCAAACTCGTTTTTCTTTGCTGAGCAAAGATTTGTGCAAGATTTGCAATCATTCAATGAACACGAAAAATCGTTCCTGATTTGAGCAATCTTCAATACTGTTATCTCCTCAGAAACTTTCCATAGACGCAGTGCCAGCACTGACTCACCCAATCACTCATCACGTGCGTAACCAGAGCGCATTAGCCGTGTGGTCCTGCGTCCATTTCTGGCCAATCATGCATCGTGTTTCAGACGAGCTTTTGCATCGGATGAGTCAATTTACAGTTACAGGACTAGCTACTTTACTCCGTACTCTGTACAGTGTAAGCAGGTGTCTCTGCTGCCTTGTAGGCAGAAGCACTTATGCATGTTCACGTTAAAAGAGTCAAGGGTAGCTGTCAGATCAATGTTCTCGGCCAATCTGGAATCGTGGGATGCCTAGCTGCACGAGACGGGAGGCTGACTCGTAGCCTACTAGCAACATCTAATGCAGGTGAGGCGATGCAGATTGGCCGCGCGTTTCTACAAATCTGCCTGTTTCTTTCACGTCGTAGGTACGTAGATTTGCAAATATCTAGTTATTCAACTGAAACATAAAACTTCTACTCCGTAGCAGTCATCTTTTCCACAGACTCACTTCGAGAAAAGCATCCGATAAGCCCGGCCGATAAGAAATGCTCCAGATGTGGCGGGCCCCGAGTGGATCTTCTGAAAATCGGGATAGAATATTACCGTACGTATTTGCAGTCCTGTACCGTACTGTATGTATCGAATCGTGCATAATACGGAGTAATACCGTGCCTTGTCGGACTTAACTCTTTTAAGGGCGCTTAGCTCTCTATTCATTGATCCACGTTGTGTCTGCTCTATGGATAGATACAACTGTCGTAGTCAATGATTTCGTTACAATCATCTCCAACTTGCGCTACTCATCTAATGGATTAGAAAATCATTACTTGAAAGAAAGAAAAAAGAAGCAATTGAGTTGTTCGATGTTTTTCGATGGAACCCATGGTTCCACCCATCCGGTATCGGTCTGGATGTGATTGAATTAAGGTACAGTGGCAAATCTGAAGCTTATCTTTGTCCGGATCGTCTATAGACTTCTACTCTAGCCAACTATTCGGCCATTAGAATGAATGTTCTTGAATTGACTGTCAGAAGAGACAATTCGGACAAAATTCGGCAGGATAGTTGCGATTTGCCACGCCCATGATTTTTCGCGGGGTTATCAATAGGACTCTCTCGAGTCATTTGATAGATGTATCTTCTCGAGGAGCTTCGAGTGCATACCAGGCTGTAGAGACTTATGCATGTAACGCCTCCGGCCCACTTTAGGGCTACGGCAGCGAACAGCATGTATTCCTGTACATCGGGCGTAGCACATTGGCTCAAATGTAGTGCCAGGTTCTTATATCCCTGCAGTAAAGACTTTATTCACGCCAGATCAACTAAACCGAAAGTCAATCCAGCTCAATTCTATGGGGTCCCTTGCTTCGATCCACCAGCAGCAACACCATCCCGACTGGCTCTTGCAAAAGTACTGGCAACGATCAATGGGAAAGCCACCGTAGCCTCCGCATAAACCTTGACACTATCGGCGCCAGCCTTGATCTTGCCCCAGCTAACGGCCTCGTCGGGCCGTGCCCCCGCATCGCTTCCGTCAAATTCCTGGGCTGTATTGATATACACCGCGCTTTCTGCGCCGTTTCGCATCAGACATGCATTGGCGATGTGATGCTTGACTATTCCGCCTCCTAGTATAATCATTCCCGCCCTTTTGGCGCGTACAGACATTGTATTTATCCGTCTCACGTCGTCGACAATATCCACTCGGAGACGTTTGGGGGAAGTTTTGAATGTATGAAAGTAGAGCATGTCACCTAACGATCCATCTGTCAAAGCGGGACAAAAGATTGGAATGTCGTTCTTCCATGCCCAGTAACATACAGACTCCTCGTTGTTAATCTCCATGCCCAGTCTGTTTATAATCTTCGAAGGTGTCCAGTGTAACTCATCATCCGGATCCCCAGACTTGGCGGCTGCAACTTTCGAGTCCTCCTGCTCATCCACCATCTTATCGAGGATAGGAATCAACCAATCCTCAAAGGCGCAATAGTTGCTATTCGGAACAATCAGATTGCCAATTCTGTTCAACCCTTGTGCCCTAAGTCCTGCGCCTGGCGTACTAAACGCTCCAAGATACGTCGGCGCAAGACACTTAATCAAATCCTCCTCAACACCGCCAGCCGTAGTCACAATCGCCGAGACATGTTTATGCTGCACCAAGAATCGTAGTGTCTCCCTTAACCCCGACGATATCAAATTACTCGTATACCCCATGAAAATCGTCGTGCCTTCTCCGGTCTCAGGATCACGGAATGCGCGCATGTCGTTTATGATCCGTACAGCCTCTCCGATGGCACTAGCCTGGAATCCCATGGTTGACATGTTCGATACAAGCTCGGAGACAGTTATATCGCGATCGACATAGTCGTTGAAATCGACGCCGCGGACTTTTCGTACGTCGTCTGGCACCGGTGCGGAGGGGACTAGGACGGCGGCGGTTGCGGAGGAGGGTGCTTGGTCGACATGGTTGGAGTTGTTTGCTTGTTGTGTGGGTGTTTGCGAAGACATTTTCAAAAGAGCAGGTTTTATTTGTGAGAATTGGTGAGGTGAGAAGGAAAAGCGCGTCCGGAAAATTTTTTGTATACGGTAGATGCCCCGCGGCGGGGAACGGAGGTTCTCTATAGAGATTTGCGCCGAACTGTCGATTATTCAAGTTATATTTTCAGAAATATATTGTAGCTATTATTCCATATTTCCCGCGAGGAGAAATAATTCGACAAGAAGTGGCTCGATTTGAAAAGACTTGCGGTGAAAGTTCCAAGATTGTTGTACCTAGGTAGGTACAGTAGTGTTAGTCTTGATGGAAATTTTATATTTCCGTTTAAAGTTGCCTCTCGACCGACGTCAATTATCCGTGCATATCTATGCTGGTCAACTACCTAGATTTCCAGGGTTAAAGACGTGCAACTATCTAAATTGATATTTCGAAGCTCGAATTTACCATATTCAAGAAAATATTCTCGAGTCTACAGGATGTCAAGACTGTCACGGCATGTGAATCAAAAACGTTGACCAATCAGAGAGCTGCGATTACGATAACCAGGGTTAGGGTTAATCCGATCTACCGAATTCAGCCTCGGCTGAAGGCCTCATCCGGTATAGCGCTCATTCCCCGGATATTCCTGTCAGCTGTTGCATCTTTATCTTTAACTTATTTCTCTGTCTTCTTTGTCTTCTATTCTTCTTTCACAGCTGTATATAATTGATTGGTCGGTGCAGGTCTCTAAATCTGTCAATAACGTATCGTCTAATACATCCCAGTCAGCACGAATATCCCATCATGCCGCACTCCGCACTTAGCCGCGCCGAAGTGGCCAAGCACAATACCGCCGAAGATTGCTGGGTCATCATCGATCACAAAGTCTATGAGCTCTCGGACTTCCTTGATGCCCATCCAGGTGGAAATGTCGTGTTGGCCCAAGTCGCCGGAAAAGATGCCACCGTCGACTTTTACCAGCTCCATCGCCAAGAAGTCTTGACGAAATACAAGGACCTATGCATAGGAACTCTGGAAGGCGAGAAGCCTGAAGTCATTGACCAAAAACCTGGTGACCTCAGTGCTGTACCATACGCTGAACCCTTGTGGTTGCGCCCGGAGTTCAGCAGCCCATACTTTAACGAAAGCCATCGTCGTCTGCAGAAAGCTGCCCGCGAATTCACCGACAAGTATGTGACTCCGGAAGCGCAACAGAAGGAAAAGGATGGCACATATATCAGCCAAGAAATGATCGACCGTATGGCAGAAACCAACATCCTAGCTATGAGGTTGGGTCCGGGAGAACACCTTCACGGCCGCCAGTTGTTGGGTGGTGTGGTGGATGGTAAAGAGTTTGACTCTTTCCACGACATGATTTTGACCCAGGAGATGGTCCGATCAAGTGCCAGAGGTATGTCATAAAAAATCTGGTCGTTAATACCAAGCTAATCGGAATACAGGCTACCAAGATGGTAACATGGCAGGCATGTCCATCAGTCTCACAGCCGTCAAGCAGTGGTTGAAGAACAAGCCTCTGAGAGATCAGTTGATGGAAGAGGTTCTTTCCGGCAAGAAGAAGATGTGTCTCGCCATCACCGAAGCCTTTGCCGGCTCTGACGTCGCCGGTCTTCGCACTACTGCCGAAAAGACTCCAGATGGCAAATACTACATCGTCAACGGAACCAAGAAATGGATCACAAACGGCATGTTCTCTGATTACTTTGTGACTGGATGCCGAACCAAGAAAGGGTTCTCTGTGATTTTGATTCCTCGTGGTGAAGGCGTTGAGACCACGCTTATCAAGACGTCCTATTCCACAGCTGCAGGAACCGCCTTTGTTCAATTTGATAATGTCAAGGTTCCCGTGGAGAATCTGCTTGGCGAAGAAGATAAGGGTTTCGTCGTTATTATGAGCAACTTCAACCACGAGCGATACATGATGGCAGCCGCCGTCATTCGCATGTCTCGTGTCATTGTTGAAGAGTGTTTGAAGTGGTGCAACCAACGTGTTGTATTCAAGAAGCCACTCATTGAGCAACCCGCCATTCGTCAAAAGTATGCTTCTCTGCCACTCACATACTTGTGTAACCACTACTAACACAGCTTCAATAGACTCGCCAAAATGATCTCCCAAGTCGAAGCAAACCAAGCCTGGCTCGAATCCCTCACCCACCAAATGTGCCAAATGAGCTACGCACAACAAGCCAAACATCTCGCCGGCCCCATCGCCCTTCTTAAATCCTACTCCACCCAATGTGCCGGCGAAATCGCCAGTTCTGCAACCAACATCTTTGGTGGTCGTGGTCTGACTCAGTCCGGTATGGGTAAGATCATCGAAAACTTCAACAGAGGTTACAAATTCGATGCCATCCTTGGAGGTACAGAGGAGATTTTGGCCGATTTGGGTGTTAGACAGGCTGTTAAGAACTTCCCCAAAGCCATGCTCTAATCTTCTTTTCCAAGTCTACGCATCCTCGTTCTCTTTTTGACTTACACATATTTGTATATTACGTGGCATTTTTATGTACCAAGGTGCCTACCAGTTACACATCGTTTGCATCTATGATTTTTAGCCCAATAGGGAGAATTATATACGAGTGACATACATTCGATTCTCTATCGACCATTGTGAAGCCTGAGCTAGGTACGAATGATAATGTATAGAACTACATATATCTGCGGCCACTTCTTTTCAGAAAAACATTGATACCTTATTCCCGAGGTCGTCATTCAGTATGCGGTACAATTTTGACCGGGGTCAACTCGTCCAATTGACATGGATCCATTTCGATTTAGATTAACATGGATTCGAAAGAGGTGTTACAGAACGCTACAGAGATAACGACTTAATTAATTTACCAACCATTCGTTAGGCAACTCGCTTCCCGTCAGTGGTCAAGCAATCCGTCCCCTCTTCTACTTGCCCAACCACCATGCTATATCAGCCCATCGAACCACGAGAGTGGGAATGTCGGGGCCTTTTGTCTGCAATTATCCAGACTGCAACAAGTCCTTTCTGCGCAAAGAGCATCTCAATCGCCATCAGCTGAGCCACACGTCCTCCCGCCCGCATAAATGCTCGATCTGTAGCCGAAGCTTTGTCCGAAGGTAAGTATGGGAGAGTTTTCAGTTAGTTGCAAGAACTTCTGTTAACCTTATTTCCAGCGATATTCTAACTCGTCATATGCTGCAGCATAATGTAGTACCTCTGGACGAAGCCAAACGCACCCCGTCAGCCTGCCAGACCTGTCGGCGACGAAAGACTAAATGCGACTCCAATCATCCATGTTCCGCATGTGCTGATTTGGGCGAGTCTTGCGTACGGGAACCGTCTAGCATGCAAACTATCTCTCCAATGGTGCGAGGCAATTCATCCTCAGTGGGAGCAGCTGCGGAAGGAGACGAAGATGTAGATGGGAGAGAGAGTGGGATGATCGTATCGAATAGCAGCGCAGTGAGCATGGACCTGAGTCCTATGCATCTGCTGGCAGAAGCAACCATTGATATTTCTCCGGGAATCTCTCTGCCCATTCCGAGCATAACTCCATCGGTTTATTTTGAGAATGCTCCCTCAGCCATAGCATCTGCTTTCGACTTTTCGCTGCCTTCGTCTATAGAGACTAATGGCCAAATGCCCTCCATTCTGTCGACGGAGATGCAGATGGTCGACAGCACAAACTTTGCGCCGCCCAGTCAAGCCCAGCTCATCATGGCACAAATCAAATCGGCCGCATTCTACCAATTCCACCAGGCTTGGCCATTGCTGCATGTACCGACCTTTACGGCTGAGAAAACGAGCACGCTACCGATGAGCGCATTATCTAATTTATCCACGTGGATGCAGGGTGCCAATCGACATCACATGGTTCCTGAGGAGATCAACCAGCAGTTGACACAGGCGTTGATGGTGAGGACAGTGAGTTTTCGCGCAACTGGCAGCTGTAGTTTTAATTCAAGATGCTAAGGGTTCAATTAGACAGAGGAAGTATTAGCCAGTAAACCCGGGGACACTCCATTGCAAACCCTACAGGCGTTGGGGATCACTCTGATCTACGCAATTTCGATAGATGTAGGACTCGCCTCAAAGACATTCTAAGGTCGAAAAGCGTGCTAACTCTCCACAGGCAACATCCACCTTGGACTAGGCGGCACAATGGACCGACATTGCCGTTTCAACGTTTCGACGTCTAGGCATCTTGAACGATCAATGGCTCTCCGAAGATCAAGGACAGTTGGCCGAAGAACGCTGGGTACAAGCGGAGCAGATGAAACGGTAACCCACAACTTCCTCCCTTCCATAGAAGTCTATGTTAATCTTTTTATTTTTCTCAGACCTGGTCTTCACTGTCTTGCGTATTGACACCTATCTCTGCATCATCTTGGATCGCCCACCCACTCTCCGCTATCAAGAAATCCGACTATCACTCCCTGTGTCCGATGAGCTATGGCGTGCTGAAACCAGAGAGGCCCGCACCCGCTTACACTGGTACGAGCCAGCAGGTCGTTCCCGAAGCTCCTTCTCAACCATGATGCGCGACGGGCTCGAAACACAGGGTTTCATGACTGGGTACCTGCGCATGCCGCGGCTGTCCTTGGAAGACAATCACTTTAGTCTGTGTGCGTTCATGTCTGAGATATGGGGAATCTGCCGCGAGACTCACGAGGAGCACCATCTAAGCTACCGATCTTCTCAGGTCAATCGCACCGCGGATCGAGTCCGTACATGGAAGGGCTATCTCCAGGACTGGCGGGCACAGATCGAGCAAACGGATGATCTGGAAAGTGCGTTCTTCTCGGAATCTTCTGGGGATGTTGGTCCCTTTCTCAGCCTCAATCTCACTTTGTATCATCTCGCCTCGCTCAAGATGTATGCCAATCTAAGGCTACTGGAGTACAAGCGGTGCTGCGTTAATTGTCAGGATGCCGACGTTGAGAATGTGCTTCGTGCCTGGACCCAGTCTGCCGATAGTCGCGAAGCTGTCTATCACGCCGTGCAGCTGAAACGGATTTATGAACATCAGAGCACATTATACAAGTCGAGCGATCACCGACTGTCGAACGTGCTAGGGCCTGCGGGTCTGCTGGCCAGCGCTGTCGTCCTCTGCTTCTATTGTACCAAGATATCAACTGTTGCTGCCGGAGGTAGAGCCGCGGACGGCGATGAGGCTGCCGTTTCTACAGGGGAGAAAATAGAACTGGCGCAATCAAAACTCGTAGGCACGCCCGACTACGAGACGTGGATGTCGCAAGGTGGATTGGCAACCGTCAACGGGGTGTTGTTGCATGTATTCTCGGTGCCTCGTTTGTCGTCATGGTATCATGACCAGTTGGCGTCTAGTACGGCCTACTCTTCGCGACTCGTCAATTTCCTGCTCACTTTGAAGACTTGACTATTGATGTTCTAGCGGGAAACCGCCCATGTTCCCTACTTAGTTGCAGTGGTAGATGTCTGCAAGAACACGCAGGACGGAATGATGAATGCATACCTTTCCAAGCCCAGTCCGACGATCAATTCATGGGGAAAAAAAAAAATACAAGAAAAAATATAGCCATAACCCCAATGGAACATCTTGAAACTCAGTGGGATCCGGGGGTCATCCCAGTTGCTTCCGGCCCGGATGCCACATCAATGCTAGCCCTAACGTCCAGACCGAAATCCCCAACATGACCAATACGCGATTCATTGAGTTTAATCATCTCATTCCAATCAGATAATGACGCCCGATCTTGTCAATGGCAGAGTCACAAGTCAAATCTGAGTCCGTTTTCCGTGCCAGGTGGGATGTAGTCGATGGATGTTATAAAAGACAGCATAATCCCCTTGAAACGATCATGGCAGATACTCAAATCATCAATTCTTCTAATCATACATGTATCAGCAAAACACCGTTCAACTCCAAAACGCTCCCTCGTCGGTCAAATCTAAGCGCTCAAAACCCCCGTGCACGAATTCATCCACGTGCTTTCTACCTCTTTTAACACTACGTACTCCATAACTTGGGCTCCCACCACGATGCAGCTACTCCCCTCTATCCGATCTGTGGCCGCTCGCGACCAGCTTACAATTGCCCGGATGCTTCGTGAAAAAGAAGAAGAAGAATTCGGCAAGAAACACGCCATACTTCGCTGCCTTCGCACAAGGCATCTACGGATGCCAATTCGGTGCTCCGTTCTATTAAAACGGGTGAGTACCTAGTCCGCTCAACTATGTACACACAGGGGCTACCTGTCCAGCAAGTTCTGACTATATTTAGTATTTGGAGTCATTACTCATATCGGTCGGAAGTGATAATGCCTCGATCTGGAGTCTATCTGAGACGAGAGGATCAGCTGAAGGGATTGGGGGTTAGCCGGTCAATCAGGGGAAAGGGGGCAGGGCAACATGTTTGGAACGAACGCCGAATTTGTGATTGATTATTTGTCTTCTAACCAAGAATTACAGTCATGATGCAGTCATAGGTACTTGGTTTATTCACTTTTTTCAGTTGCACCTAAGTAGCATGTTTTCAGTGCAATACAATTGAGAAGTGTATCCATTCTCATGCAAGTCTACTTGTACGTCAATTCAACGGCAGAACACAGCAGCTTAGAATAGTAACTGTCTATAGAGAACCTAGGTAGTACCTTGAGATACCTAAAATCTTTGAGCTGCCTGGGGATCAACCATATAAGTACTCACCCACACGTGACCCCAACAAGCCCTATTTCACTAATGCGTCATATGTAGCCATGGAGAACTTTGATGAGAGAAGGAATTACTCTAAAATGAAAGAGAAATAACCAATGTGCAATAAATAGATCGATTTTTTCACACAACGCCAAACCCTATGCTAGTAAACATAATATAAAAACAAGAAATTCAAGCTTTTTTCCTTCACGGTCTAGCATCTACTTCTTCGCCTTTTTGGTCTTCTTCGATTTCGAAGATGAAGGAGAAGAAGACGCATCTGCGGATGGTTTCTCTTCTGCCGGTGTTTCAGTTTCAGTTTCGGCAGGCTTCTTTTCCTTCTTCTCCTTCTTGGAGCCCTTCTTTTTCTTGTCTACGTTTTCCTCTTCTGTGGATGGTTGTTCCTTTTCCGATGCAGAGTTGGCTGTGGCATCTTCTTTCTTGGCTTTCTTTTCGTCTTTCTTTGCCTTCTTGTTCAAGACAGCCTTGGGGTTGATACCCTTCCTCCTTAGTCGGTTACGTTCGGCGCGAGCAATGAGTTCGGCGTCTTCCTCTTCGTCGAAAGGTCCAAAGGCTTCTTCGCCGACAGCATTACCGTTGTCGTCCGTGATGGGGGTCTTGTCGATGACCTCGGCATCGGTGTCACCAGCTTCCGAGGCGGACTTGTCAGACTTCACGCCGTTATTTGCGGCAGCACCGTTTGCCTTGCTGGCACCGGGACTAGGACCGGTCTTCTTAAGCTTGCAGACGAAGAAACCATCGACGTTCTCCCTGTGAGGGAAGTAACGCCTAGTGAGGGTCATCTTCTCGTCAAACTTCTTGCCCATGTAGCTTGTGAAACCCTCGGATCCAAAGCTTCCGAGGCCGGTATCCACGATCTTGACGTTGGGGCGTTTTCGTAGGACGTATTGAACGACTTGTTCATTCTCTTCAACAGTGACACTACATGTCGAATAAACAATGTAACCGCCAGTCTTGGAGTGGTGATCTGTCGAGTCGATAGCAGCAAGCAGAAGTTGCCTCTGCATATGAGGAATAGCCAAGAAATCGCGCTCTGTCTTGTTTGTCTTGACACTAGGATCCTTGGAAATGACACCGGTACCCGTACAAGGAGCATCGAGTAAGACTCGGTCAAAGCCACCGAGGATCTTGGGGAAAGCTTCCTGACCGTTGTAATTGCAGACAATCGTATTCTTGCAGCCGAGACGGTGAATGTTACCAATCAAACCCTTGGTACGGACTTTGCTGGCATCATTGGCCACGACAATACCGGTGTTGCGCATCAAGGCGGAGATGTATGTCGTCTTACCACCGGGAGCGGAGGCCATATCGAGAACACGCTCGTTTTCTTGTGGAGCGAGTGCCATAACGGGAAGGAAAGATGACGCAGCTTGCAGAATGTAGTGTCCTGCAAGATACTCGGGGGTAGCACCAAGAGGAACAGCAGATTCAAAAATTTGCAGACCGACTTTGGACCATTTGCCGACTGGTTGCAGAACCACACCTCGATTGATCAACGCCTGTGCAAGAGTACGACGATTGGTGCGCAGAGTGTTGGTACGAATGACCACGGGACGAGGGATTTCGTTGGCCTCGAAAAAGGCAAATGCTTCCATAGGAGTGAAAAGCGACATGAGCTTTTCGGCCAGATAAGGGGTGTAGCCGTAGTATGTGCAGATGTCGTCTAACAAGAGTTGCATGTAGTCTGCGCGAGACTTTCCAGGTTGACCAAGAGTTGCCAAATCACCCAACACTCTCAAAGTATCTGTGATACGTGTACGAAGTAGCTGCATGTTTGGCGCAATACCTGCTTTCGCTGCTGTATCCGCTTCGCCAAAGATATCGGGCCGTTCACCGGCAATATTAGTCTGCATGGCCGAGTCTTGCATTTCCTGTCTGGCCTCTTCCTCCTCCAATTCGCGTTGTTCGTCGAGTTTTCGGGATAGACCTTCAATGTTCGCCGCCGTAAGCTTTTCTTCGGCATCTGATTCATCTTCGTCATCTGAAAACATTTTCTCTCGTGGGTGGTCCTCTTCTTCGGAGTCGAATACTGATCCCTCGTCGAATTTTCCATCTTCGGCATCACTTCCATCGCTGACGTCGTCCAATTCGTCAAACTCGTCTTGCATTAATTGATCCAGGTCGGGAGCACTACCGCTTCCCCAGCTCTCATCGTCGTCATCTTCGGATTCCGGTTCGGGCTCAACAATCTTCTTTGCCGATTTTTTGCTCTTCTCAACCTTTGCAGAACTTTTCTTGGGTGCTGCCGATTTCTGTTCTTTTTCGGATTTACCATTGGCGGTGGCACCATTAGCTTTCGGTTTGACTGCCTTGGTCTTTATCTTCTTCGCCTCAGGTTCAGGCTCGGCCTCGGATTCTGCGACTGCCTTTCGTCGTTTTTTCCCGCCTTCTGCTTTTGCTTCAGCTTCAGCAGCCTTTCGTTTCTTGATGAGATTGATGGTAGCCTGATCCAATGGAGCAGGCGGCCCCTGTTTTTTCATTCGACGACCGACACCCATTTTTGCGGTCTATAAAATCAAGGATGGGGAAAATAATTGATATTGACAAAATTCATGGAGCAAATCTCACCGCGCCGACGATAAGAGACTAAACATTTTTTTTTTCGGTATCAAAGCGGTGTGACACGGCAGAATCGGCCCCACTGTTTGTGGGCGGTGGAACTGGCCAGAGCTCTCTCTGATGACGCTTGATACATTCGACCAGACTGTTTACTGTTTACTTGTTCTCTGTCGATACTACATTACAGATCGCAAGATAACATCCTTCACAATGACCGAAGCATCATTCACAAGAAGCTTTCTACAATCGGTAGACACAAAGCCCATCAGGCTGCCGTACGACTATGTCGCCGACCCTGTGACGACACGGCTGCCAGTGCCAGTACGTATCTGCTCTTGAATGGATTGAGTCTCGATTCCCCGCTTGGAGACTCAAGCTTGATGAGAGATACTCTTGCAAATCGAGGACATAATGCTGATATTTCACCTTTCTAGTATACACTTCCCCGCCTTCAACCCCCCCACCCTCCAATGGCAAAGAAGATCAAAACCACGGCTGCTCCAGGCTCCGCGAAATCAGTAACCGTTCAATTGAAGTCCGCCCGAAATCCTGTCCTCGAAATATCGCTCGACAATATTCCCCTCACAACAACAAGCATCCATGACTTGCGCGAAGCAGTACGCCAGCGAACCGTTGCGGCCGACGGGACGCAACCACCGGCAGCGGATAAGATCAAGATATTATATAAGAAGAAGCCTGTTGGCGGAAGCTCAGAACGAACCCTAGCCGAAATCCTAGGCGACTCGGAACCCGAACTCCTCAGCGGAGGTAAAACAGTCGAATTCGGTATTATGATTATGGGAGGCGCATCAGTCAAGCCGGAAGTCACAGAATCTCCTGCGGGAGCGGGGGCTAAGGTAGCAGAGACAGAGCCGTATCCCTCGAAGCCAGCAGCGGGAGCCAGCGGTTCTGAGGTCTTGCAAACCGAGGAGTTTTGGAAAGATTTGGAAGGGTTCTTGGAGTTACGGACAAAGGACACGGTGGAGTCTTTGAGATTAGCGGGAATTTTCAAGAGGGCGTGGCAGGCGGATGCTGCTCAATCCAAGTCTTGATACCATCTTAGCCTTGACAATCGAATTGATACCACCTTGTACATTCACTTGTTCTCTTTCTCATACAATGTCTAGTAATGTAGATTTGGCCAATCGGGGAAGTGATTCCAGTGGGGCGATCCGTATCAGATGCTACGTAATTGGCTGGCCGGCTGGAGCCTGCGAAATCCAGATGTGGCGGGCCTCAACTTTCAACTTCTTTTTCATTTGTATTCACAAAGATCTTGCTCTCGAGATAATTCAAATATCTCTATCATTATGGAGAGACCTACGACTCCGCCTGCTCCGGCAGCGCAACAGGGCCAGCTTCCGCGTGGTCCTATCACGCCTGAACAACAACGTCGAATAGTACGATCTACAACCCTCTGCATTTGATTTCAAATCTAACTTGAGCAGGAAATCAACCGAATGAAAGCCAAAGCTATACGCGAGCAACGCGAAGCCGAAGCAGCTGCAGCCGCAGGACAGTCAACAGCTTCCTCCAAAGTATCCGGCGTAAAACGATCCTATAACACCATGACATCAACCCAAGGACCCTCCACACTCCGCGATGCGGCCAATAACCGACCTCTCGAGAGTATCAAACCCGCGCGCGCATTCTCGAAATATGTCGAATACGAGTTCAGTAAGATGACCGATACGAAGGGTGGTTTCTTGACGCAGGAGGATGATCCACATAATAAAGCGTTACACGTGAGTGATGGGAAGGAACAGAAGCCGGCGAATATGACGCAGAAAGAATGGGAACGGAAACTGCTTCTAGATGATTTGAGGAGGAATAAGGCTGGTCCATTTGAGCCGGGTTTGAGCGTGCTTGATGAGAAGGCTAGCCAAAGAGCATGCAGGGAGTGCGGTAGCTTGGAGATTGATTGGAAATGGGAGGAGGCATTCAAATGCTGCGTGTGCAACACTTGCAAGGACAAATTTCCCGAAAAGTACAGCATGTTGACAAAGACTGAAGCGAGGGAGGATTATCTTTTAACGGATCGTAAGTTCTATATTGACTTTACGATAGTCTGACATAAAGCTAACTTATCAACAGCGGAACTCAAAGATGAGGAGCTCCTACCACATCTCAAGAAACCCAACCCTCACAAATCTACCTGGAACGACATGATGCTCTACCTACGCTTTCAAGTGGAGGAGTACGCATTCTCATCTAAAAAATGGGGCTCACCAGAAGCCCTCGACGCAGAGTTCGAGAGGCGAGAAGCAGAAAAGAAACGCAGGAGAGAAGTCAAGTTCAAGCAAAAGCTTACGGATCTGAAGAAACGCACTCGAGTCGAGGCTTATCGTCGTAATCGACAGGGTCCTGCTGGCGGTAATTTCGGCGATGATCTTGGTGGGAAGAAGAAGCATGTGCATGAATGGGGTCGGCAGGTGGAAAATCCGGAGACGGGGATGACTGTCAAAACTTGCGTTGAATGTGGGATGGAGGTTGAGGAATTAGAGTTATAACGGCTGGAGGATGTGGATTGGCGTTTGGATTTGTATTAGATACCCTATTGTTTGAAAAGTGTTAGATCTTTGACTTGATATGACTTATGAATATAAGAATAATGATCAGGAGTTCCCCCCATCACTAAATTGAGATGAGCTCAAATATCTACTGTGCTCGCCCTAGGCATCCTGATTTAGTCCACCAATTATTCTTTGCGTAGCTTCTTGTACCTCCCGAACGATTGCTCCCGCATCTTTGACTTCGCGAACCAATCCAACAGATGCTCCAGCATAGGTAGCAAGTCTACCCTCCGGTCCCCAGCCGCTGTCACCAGCTTTCTGAGCCTCGTCATGAAGCTTCTTAAGATCCTCGAACGATGCACCCCCTTGTTGCTCTATGTAAGATTTGTTAATGATCGTCCGTGGCATATATTCCTCCGGCCAGCCAAACGTGCCTCGAAGGTGATTATAAAGCAAGGTACGCGTAGTATTCACAGCACCGTCGTCTGCTCGCACAACTTCATTTTGATACCCACGACTGATACGTGTCTCGCTGGCAGCAAGGAAGCGGGTCCCCATGACTATACCAGAAGCACCCAGACACAAAGCAGCAGCCGCACCTCTTCCATCCGCGATTCCTCCAGCAGCAAAGAGAGGAATTTGACTTCCTGCGGTCATATCAGCCACTTCCGGTAACAGGGAGATGAGCCCTAGACCATCTTTGGCACGACCGTGACCGCCAGACTCCGAGCCTTGAACAACGATTACATCCGGTAGCTGAGAGCTACGGAGAAGCTCTTTTGCCTCGGCCAGTGTTCCTATTTGGATCCATATTTGTGTTTGAGGGGAGGCAGTGCGAAGCTTGAGTGACCAGTCATCTAGATCCTTCTGACCGTTTCTCGGCGCATAGAGCCATGCAGCACAAGGTTTGAGTTCTTTGACAGCGTCTGCAGCAATCTCGACGTCGTCACTCCAGAGCTGAAAGGCAACTCCAATGGGCAGAACCGAGTCAACAGAAGATAGTATAGTCGAGAACGATTTTGACTTCCGGACCATTGACGACGCTTCTCGCAAATCTGCCATAGAGTCTTGAGTCTTCATGCCTGGTCCGATGAATCCTAAGCCACCGGCGCTGGAAACTGCTACAGCCAAGGCTGGCCCTGACATTACGCGCATTGGAGCGCTGACTATGAAAGGCTTGGTGACCCATGGGTATCGCGACGTCAAAGTTTTTGCCATTGTGAGGATCTTGGACATTTTGTTTGGGATTTCGCAGAGACACGACTCTGAGGACGTTGAGCAACGCCTATATGTATCCCTTCATATAACCGTCGTTGCCGATTATCCCGCACGAACCGACACTACATCATCGATCATTGGATGTAAGTATTGCACAGCGACCTCAATTGTCAACTCAAATTGAGAATCACATGAAGACGGTTGAGTATTTGTTACAGTATTAAGCAAAGTTTGATACATAAGTAGATGAAGGTGGTTTATCAACGATTGGCAAGAGCGAGGCAGGTACATCAAGAAGCGGCAGAATGGTCTTGGCGGTGAACAGTTTGTACCTCCTCAGAGTAACAGCATGAACAGTTTCACCTGTCGCAAGGAATGTGCGCCCTAATCATGCCAGGCTCACATCCTTTGCTTAGAGATGTCCCGCATGAACGATGAACTGTCGCCCTTATCATCCGGAATTGACAGTATCACCCCTTTTCCTCAATTGGAAGACGATGTCGGTCAAACACCGTCAACCAACGACGACGATGAAGCACTACACATGAAAGCTACGCCTCGGCGAAACCGCGCTGGCACAACCCACTCCGTGATACGCGCAAGCCCTTCCCCAGAATCGCAAAGCGAATCGCAATCGCCAACGGAGTTGTCGGATGATGGGAGAGACCCCAATCCTGAGCAGATTCTATCACCTAGCATAGAGATTCAGGAAGATTCGGAGGACGCCGAATTTCAGTCACAGTACTACGTTGAAAACGAGTCTTTGGAAGGCACAGAAGATATCTCGCTAGACTCTACCGGCGAGGAGTTCAATGACGACGATGACGAGCTACAAGAGCTAAGCAGCGACGAGGACGAGGACGGTGACGAGGAGTCTCACGACAGGGGCAGTAATGGCGTGAACATGCATCGACCATTCATGCAATCCACGTCTTCGCTCACAGGCCCCAATGCATTTGCGCCGCCTTTTTATAATCGACCACCGACACCCCTTCCGCCTTCGCCGTCTTTGACTTCATTATTGCGACCGCCGTTCTCGACCACGACCTCGAGGCCTACCACGCCTGATACCTCTGATGCCGAGACACCGAATGATACGGAGGCTGCAGTCGCGAAGTCAGCGCGAATCGCGACAACTGTTCCTAGAGCGAGTCCGAAAGTGCCGACGTATGAATATTACGGCTTCGTGCTCTATCTTACGTCTTCATTTGCATTCTGTATGTGTACACATGCTCAGGAGATGCTATGATAACGGCTAACAGTGTTTAGTAATGTACCTTTTGTGGTCGTACCTTCCGTCCCCCTTCCTTCACCAACTCGGCATCTACTATTACCCTAATCGATGGTGGTCCCTTGCCATTCCCGCATGGCTCGTCATGTTTCTCGTTTACATCTACGTTGCTCTTGCATGCTACAATACTGGCTATCTGACACTCCCAATGACATCAATCGAGAATATCGTCGACGAAGCAGCCAACATTGCAGTTATTGATGGCAAAGGGCGGCGACGACTGGGTGGCAGCGAGAAAATGAAGCCAGGCTCAGCGACCAGTCAGACCATGTCCACCGCACAGAACCGGAGAGTCCCCGGCCATGCGTCGTCGAACAGTGCTAGTGGCAGCGGATATCTACTGTGGAAAGATGTCTGGGCCGAGAGTACCGATGCCGTCATGGATATACCAGTCGGAGGTGTATGCGAAGTATTGTATGGCCGGGATAGGGAAGAAGACCCTAGTATTAGCGTCGACTCGGAAAACTATGAATCAGTACATGATTCCCGGCGTAGGCGCTTCCGCGAGAATATGCTGTCCTTCGATTCTTCGAGGTATCGTCCCGCTGGATACTCGTCGCTTACCGATGCTGGTCGTTCCTGGTAGCATGTTTGTATTTTACATGAATAATGAATGATACCCTCCAACAATGTATGCTGTTTTTGTAGTTCCAGTGGCTTTCTGTAGCAGTCGGCCACCTATAATTAGTAAAACCAATAAAATTAAGCCAACAATCGTGTCTGGACAAGAGAGATGCTATGAAGGCCAAAGGGGCTAGAGCGGCAAGCTGGGCGATTTATGTTGGCAGGCGGAGACCCAGCCAATGGCAGCAGCGAGCTAAACCCAGCTAGACACGCGCAGTTGCCAGACAGCTTCCCTTCCCCATCTGAACTTATCGGAAAAGTCAACCTCCTCACCTCGTCTCAACCACAGTCGCTCGACTTATATCGTTGTACGACTACTCACAATTCTATCATTGCAGTCGGTCAACTCGCGGATGCAGATTACCTGTCGTCGCGCCGCCATACGGTACTCGGTAGGGTCCATACGGAGCTGATCACTACAATCCCGAACACACCTCCGCGCGCCGGACAGTCTGTGCTTTTCAGCGCCCATTCGAGTCACATCTACCTCGAAATTTTATAGTACCGTCTTCCTATCCGTCGGTCATATAAATCGCGGGAATCTGCCTTCATGGCCTGGCAGTCTCCTTCTGCCATGGCTGGCAATGGAGGAGGACTCGGGGGTGCGCCAGGTGAGGGGATGCCCAATCATCCTCACCCACAGGGGACGGAATACACATTACAAGGTAGGACTCGGTCGAGGAGATATACTCTCTGTTCAATTGTGTGTTGATTGTTTTTCTGATTCTGATATTTGCAGGGGTTATGCGCTTCCTTCAAACCGAATGGCATCGTCATGAGCGAGATCGCAACGCCTGGGAGATAGAACGTGCGGAGATGAAGTCTCGCATTGGCCGACTGGAAGGCGATTTACGAACGAGCAAACGACTACACGAGTCGCTAGGGAAACATGTTAAAATGTTGGAGATTGCGTTGAAAAAAGAGCGGGAAACGGTCCGCAGTCTACGTAATGGAGAGAAAGTCGAGGAGATTCGCGACCCAAAGGAAGTCGCCAGAGAAAATTTGAAACATCTCTCACACAGTGTGTTCCCTTCATCTGCTATAGATGACTACATACTAACATTAACAGCCAACAAAACACAAACTGCTTTCCTGGTCCCTGAACTGGACAACGATCCAGCCCATACCGACTTTCGACAGGATGCAGAACGCGAAAAATCCCGTGTATATCTGAGCAAATGTGCACAAGAAGTCTCGTACCATGTTATCCCTGCGTCGCATCCGCCGCCAGAATTTACAGGACAGGATTTGCAAGGTAATCTCTACGGAGAACAACAGCTACCGCAGCAAAGTCTGGAGGAGGCATATCACCAACAACGACAGAAACAACAACAGCAACAGCAGCAGAACAATATCATGGTTCGTGAGTCTGGGATACAGAACCATCAGTCGATGCCCTCAAATTTTGGAGAACCTCGATCGGCCATTTCAGCAGCTCATGCTGAGCGTCGAAACCTTGCCTCCCAGAATCCAACAAACAGCGGTGAAAACTTTGCGGCCGACAATCTGACGAGTAACCAAAGCCACACAGACGAATCTAGCATATCCCGTTCTTCTCAAACTTCCCAGCAGCAAAAGCCCCAGGAGTCTTCAGAGACTGGTGGCTGGAATTTCGAAGAGGCCGCTCCCACATCTGACGTTCCGGTTGAGTCGGTACCTCACCATCGACCTGATACAGATGCGTTTCCAAAAGCCAATTTTGTGCCTGCCAAATCACCCCCACGCGGATCTCATCGACGTAAGAGCTCAGGCGCGACGAGGCGAAAAAGCGAAGGCGCCGTAGACAGAGAGTCTAGTGCGCTACAACAAAACATCGACACAACATTCAAAGTGCGATTTGCTCTCCGTGGTCATCTCGACGTTGTACGATCTGTTATCTTTACTGGTGGTGGTAGTCCGTCTGAACCCGAGATATGCACTGGTAGTGACGATGGAACCATCAAACGTTGGATACTGCCTGCTTCATACGGTAGTTTCGGGCCTGGTGCCGGTAACGACCTTGATATCACGAGCTATTTCACACACCGCGGCCATGTTGGCGCTGTCACCTCGCTTGCCGCTTGTCCTGCCTCGCCCAACTTCTCAAATGGTGGCCGGGCAGTAGGTGACGGATGGGTTTTCTCTGGTGGACAGGATGCCAGCATTCGAGTCTGGGAACGTGGCCGAGTTGATCCCAAAGCAACTCTGGATGGCCACACAGATACTGTCTGGGGATTATGCATATTGCCAGGTACAGCGGGCTCGGTGTTCGGAGATGTTTGCAGCAACTACGGCGGCGCTGATCGCATTCTGCTGGCTTCTGGTGGTGCCGATGGTCGCATTATCATCTGGGCCGTGAGTGCACCGCCGCAAGTCACATCTCCTCAACCCGGCGCTCGACGAGGTGCTGGCCGTCGAGCCAATTCTATTTCTTCTGGATCCAACTTCCCGTCTTCTCCACAGCCTCACACAACTACCAGCACGGTCTTCCACTATACCATTGTCCACAATATCGTCCGAACCGATTCTCCGTCACCAACCTGTATCAGTCCGTTGTCTCTTGCGGGAGTCAATTTTGTGGTGTCTTACACCGACGCGTCGATCCTTGTCTATGATACTAGAACGGGTGAGGAGGTTGTCGGAATGGCCAGCTTGGAAACATATGATGGAACGCCGTCGACAGGAGTTAACTCTGTTGTGACTTCTACTATTGGGTTTGACGGAACCGCCAGCCTTGATCCGAACCGAGCATTGACGGAAGAAGAGGCAGTTGTTCACGGCGCAACAGGAACGAGCGGTGGCGTGGAGGGTGTCATTATTAGTGGCTACGAGGACAGATATATCCGATTCTTCGATGCAAACAGCGGTAAGTCATAAACACATGTCAAGGTTCCAAACCAGTCCTTATCTAACAAATTCACAGGACAATGCACGTATACCATGCTGGCTCACCCTTCCGCTATATCATCCCTGTCCTTGTCGCCAGATGGTCGAGAACTCGTCTCGGCCGGACACGATGCCAGCCTGCGGTTCTGGTCGCTGGAAAAGCGCAGTTGTACACAAGAAATCACTAGCCACCGACTCATGCGTGGGGAAGGCGTATGCTCCGTAGTCTGGAGCCGCGATGGCCGATGGGTAGTCAGTGGAGGAGGCGACGGTGTTGTCAAAGTATTCTCTCGATGACTCATGATGTAATATCTTACTACTTTTTTTAAACCTTTCTTTTGGTGCTATACTGTATTTCAATCCTCTTATCGCTTGCATTATTTTTCAAACCGACTTTGATCTTTGGATCTACTACGAGCGAGCATTTGCAATTGGGAGTCGTTTGATAATCATCTCTTTTTGAAGACGAGACGGGCATCTCTATTTCTTGTTCCGACTCTTTTTTTTTGTCGCTGTTTTATTACTGCACTAAAACTTGAACACCTTTTTTTTCTCATACCTTTCTTGTGAATACATGTATATTTTCTTTTCTGTCTAAGAATTATTCTTTCTTCAATTATGAGCTCGGACTTTTGATGCTTTCAACTGAACTAACTTGTCTTGATAACGTGTTGGTTGGGATGTGCTCGATGTCTGAGATGGGACTGTACTTCAGGTGTTGGGTGTCTACAATAATAAATGTATGTCCTTGATATTGAAGCACTATTATCAATGACATTGGCAGGCTGGCTGACGAGAAGTATAGTCCTACTTTCATATACTCATTCGTATATCAGCTGCCCTCCATAGCATAATAAAGTGGATCATCACTCGTCTGGTGCTGCTATCAATGATGAAGATCCAGGTCCAGTGGCATAACTTCCTAACAAGCACCCTCAATATTGCTATTCCGTGTCCTCCCGGACCTCATCATGATTTTGGTGGAATGAGCGGCAGCTATGCAGTGCTGATATCAATCATAGTGGTTTGTATATCGGGTGCTCTCCAGTGATATACACCCAACCAGAAGAACTGAAGGATGACCATATCAGATGCCCTCCCAGAAGCCATCCTCACCAGGAAGAGATTGAGACTCAGCTATGAATGCTGTATTGAAGATGAGTATCTGAATCTCAGGTGCTCTCCTAGACTTCATCCTGATTGTTGAAAAGGGCGACACCCATGCAATGTTGACCTCAAAATGGAGATCTATATCTCAGGCGCTCTCCAGGGGCTTCAGCGCACCTAGGAAGACCTGACATGTATATATCGGGTGCCTTTAGAAGCATATCATTCTGGTGGTGAAAAGAGCTGTTAGATATGTGGACTGATATGTATGATGGAGATGTATATGCCAGGTGCTCTCCCAGACCATATTGTTCATGGTGAATTTTGGAGAAATGGGGAGCAGCAACGACAGAGGTCTGTATATCAGGAGCTCTCCCATGGTATAAGCATATCAAACAAGTCTTTGATATCTGCATCCTTGATAGAAAAACCAAACAGGGAGCATGAAGAATCTTCAGGTCAGGTGCCTTCCCAAAGTGTTTTGTTTGTCTGTCCCAAAACGGAAGGTGCGCCCTGCCACCCACCCACCTTCCTCCTGTCCCTTCCTTCCTTCCTTCCTCTCTTCTTCTTCTTCTTCCTCTCTTCTTTCTCTTCTCTTCTTCTCTTCTTCCCTCCCATCATTACACTGTTACTCAAGCAAGACAACCATCTTCGTCCCGTCATCTTTTATCTTGATCATCAGACTCATCCTCTTCTTTCAATCTCCTTCTTCCCCTTCTTACTCGAGGATCAAAATGTCTGCACAGGTAAGAATCCCTTCTGTCGGTGGCGGTGCTGGTGGTGGTGACCGTCGAAACAACAACGGAGGACGTGGTGGTCGTGGTGGTCGTGGGGGGATCAAAAAATGGTATAGTACCGAGAAGCCCCTCAAGTGTACTTACTGCAACAGAAAGGGCCATGCCACAAATCGTTGTTGGTTCTTGCTTCGAGAGGTAAGATACCCGTTCGAGTAGCTATGAAACCTGCCGGCTGACAGACACGTTACAGGCCGCTTTGGAGGGGCGTCGAATCGCACTGGTACGTATAAATTCAAACCTACGATGCATCGAAAAAGTCACGCCTAACAATGTGTATCTAGAGACTAGAAGCGGACGGCTATCAACGCGTTCACGAGCAAGCCCAGGCTGAGGGATACTATCAGCAGCCTATCGACCAGGTACGTAACCTATGATGATAGAAAATGAGGATAGAAGACGCTAACAACAGTGCAGCAGGGGTTTCCATACCAGCAGCAAGAGCAGTGGCCTCCAACCGAGGAGGAGGTGTTGAGTGTGGCGAGACTTGCGCGAGACCGGATAAACGATTTGGAAAATCAGGTTGCAGCACTTGAGTTGGAGAATGCAAGACTGAGGCAGGATCTGGAGGCGAGAAGCTCCTCCGACATGAATACTGGCGATTCTCTATTGCCAAAAGGCGAAGACGGCCAGGACGAAGATTTGGGCCGCCCTAAAGAAGAGAAGCTCTGAAATTTTTTTTCCCCGTTTGCAAGTCGCGGGTTTTTTTTTTCTGCCCCGAGGAAGCCAGGATTCTGGCTCAAAGTTTCCCTTTTCTGCGACCTATGAACAATCTCGGGCTTTTGTTGCAGGGGTCAGGATTCTGATCGAAAACTTCAAGCGGAAACTTCCTGTATTTTTTCCCTTGTGGCTGCAAGGGTTTTTTTTAGTTCTGTATGTGCTGTTTTTCTTGATATTTCTGTTTCTGTTCTTGTTTTTCCTGTATTTTTTTCCCTTCGAGGAGGGTTTTTTTTTTGTTTCTGTATGATTTCTTTCAAGTGGATGCTTCGTTTCTTGATCAAATACAATATCTTCTCCCACAAATCTTCAACACTCAGTGAGTTGATAGGCGAAGAACTCGTCTATGCTTATTTAAGAAGAACAATATCTAGACTAGATTTTGATTCACTCATGACTTCGGTCTACGATATCTTAAAGGAGAGGGTTAATTTAATGTGTATGAATCACTAACAGCGCAAGCAGTGTATTCTGTGACTATGTTTGGGAAAAAGTGTTGTGTCATCGAGATAGGGCTAGAATTCAATAAAATAATGAGAAGTAAAGAGAAGACTTATTCCCTTACAACAGTAATTGGATCAGTATCCTGATCTCTGACCTCAATGGAAAAAAACCCCTTATCAAAAGCACATGTTACCTTTTACAAGGCAATCGGGCCAGAATTCGATACAAATGAAAGCTCAAGGGAAGAATAGCCCTCGTGCAACAGAAACTGACCAGTATCCTGATCACTGACCTCAAAGGGGGAAAAACCACTGATCACTGTCTCGGGGGGAACATGGGAAGATTTTCGCTCCAGTAGACCCGTCGCTGATCAGAGGCGGAGGGAAGACGCCGTAACGGAGACAGTCCCGAGCTGTGGTATCTTATGTTCTCCCTCCGGGTGACTTTTGGGGCGAGTTTCTGGGTGAATGTCTAGGTGAACTTCCGGTCGAATTTCGCGGTCCCTAAGCAGCCTCCGGCACTGCTTCGAGTGGAGTGCTTAGAAGGTATGTAGAAAATCTGTCCAGCACGCCATCGTCTCTCGTCTCGAAGTTATAGATACGCGTCTGTCGGATGATCAAGTTGAAACCATGCATAACAGCGTGAAGTATCCTCGCATGCTGGGGCCCGACACAGGATATCAAAAGAACCTGGTCATGCAGCCAAAAGATCAGCTATGCCAAAAGCCGAAATTTGAAACCATTCCTCAAAGATCTGTGTGGGTTACATACCGGATATCTCTTTTCATCCTCGAAAAGAAGTTTTGGAGCGTCCTTCTTATCTTCATCTTCATCTTCACCCTCTTCCTCTTCATCATTATCGTCTTCAAACTCTTCGAATTCTTCGAACTCAGCATCATCATCATCATCTTCCCCCTCCTCATCGTCAACATCGTCGTCATCGTCATCGTCATCGTCTTCCTCCTCTTCTTCGACTTTCTGGAAAGCCCGATTTCGCATCGCTGTCAGTATCAACGCCAGTTCGCCTCTCATTATTTTTTCATCGTGGCCTATGTTGCATGCATTCTTTGATAGATCCAGAGTACCATGGATTACACTTTCTGCCTGAAATCCTCATCGACAGATATGATCTTGGATAATAGCCTTAGAGCTTGATCAGTCGTTTGTTCGACTGAAAAGTGATAACTTCGAACCTCCACACAGTAAGTGGTTCTTGACACTGACATGTCTCTGTTTGATCGAGGTAGGGGGCTAACCAGTGTTTTCCCCATGAACATTCAGATTCTTCTCTGTGGTGATTATTCGGCGTTACAATGTGTGACAAAAGAAAAAAGGGGCATGCCTCTAGCTGTGTATAGGCAGTTCCAATCAGCACCATCCTAGTCAGCCGCTTTTCGCCGATATCTTAATACAAGGGTTGTAATTCATATGGCTTGAACCCTTCAAACATAACCAAAACTCAACTTTGCTAAAGTTGCTGGCACCGTAGCACTCGCTTAAGGAGTGCTGATCCTAGCTAAGTCACCTCTTTGGGCGATTATAAGTGGGATTCTCCTGGCCCTCAGTGACCCATTGCTGGTCAGGGGGTGGAAGAGCCCATGGTATCGGTAGTCTTGCCTCTCTGTGTGGCATGATTCTCCTCCAGGATGAATAATGCATTGGCATGGTCATCTCTTCGACTGGCCTGCTCAAGAGATGTGTTGAGAATATATTGAAGACGTTAGGGTCTCTCCGCTCCATGCTATAGATTGGCGATTGTTGAATCATCAAATTGGTGCCATCCATATAACCGTAAAGAACCCTTGCATGCTGAGAACCGACGCAAGAGATTAGGAGAACCTAAATGGCAAGTCGAGACATTAGCTACCCTATCCTCAAATATGGGAACCACCTGTACATACCGGATATCTCGTTTCATTATCGAAAACAAATCTTTGAACATGCTCATCTTCTCTTTCTTCTTCTTCTTCTTCCTCCTCCTCTTCTTGTCCTTCTTCTTCATCGTCTTCAAACTCGTCATCGCCTTCGTCGTAGCCAATTTCACTGTCGTCGTGGTCTTCTTCTGGCGCTGTTTTTTGGAAAGCCTCGATTACACATCGCGGTCAAAATTACTGCCAGTTCGCCTCTCATTATTGTGTTCTTTTTCGCCGTCCTGTGTTGGCAGGATAACAGCAATATGTGAGGATACGGGCTTCCGTCAGGCTTGTTCTCATATTCGAAGACTTGGGTGTACCAGTTCTTGCCGTTGAATTGCCCGCCATCGTATAAGCCGCCGGGATAACTGGGCGGCTTCCTTATTTCGAAATGGTCTGGCAAATGGGGTTGGTATTGTCTAGGCAAACTTCGTGGGAAACTTCCAAAAGCCCACTTCTCCAAGAAGCTTGCGACCTCTCCTGTGAACTCGGTCGGCCAGAATTCTCTGTGGAGGCCTTCTCTGCCTTCAGCTGGATCGAATTTGTGGTAGCTACCGTAAACACTCTTGAGAGATGGAGATTTGAACGCGTTGACGTTGATAGGGTATTGCTGAAAGAGATCCAGGGGAGCCGGCTGGAACAGAATAGGCGTTCCATGCATAAAGTTGGTAGATGAGTTGGACTTGTCGACATCATGTGTCTCGATATTATATGGTAAGAGAATGATGCCGTTCTCTTTCAAAAATTTCGAGGGAACAACGTTATGTTTCTTCAGAACCCTTTCAAAACCGTCGTCGCTGACGGTCTCCCATACGCTTTGCAGCTTTGCACGCTGCTGAGATTGCATGTTTTCGCTGCCTTTCTGACCACCAGAGAATGTGGTTTCTGTCGTGAGAACGATTCTCGAATTCGATGATGGATCTTTCGAAGAGTAAGATTGGCGGGGGGGTATAGGAAAAGAAATACTTTTGTTTGCCTGCCCGCGCCTGCCTAAATCGGCTGCCTACTGGAGCCGGACATTTCCTTCCAACAAGCACCATTATTATATACAGGTTTTTATTCCAGTACCTACGGAAGAAGATCTCCATGCTTAGGATTTCTAGGCAGACATGGGGAGGCCTTCTGTTCGTTATAGTCTGGGGCTTGGTATGTGACCGTTTAGCTGTCTTCGAGTACACGTAAACACAATGAATTGATATAAAGATCTCGTTGAGTGGTATGTAATACCAAACCCATTCCAACTTTTGTAAACTCCAAAACAGAAAGAAAAAGAGAAGAGACTGAGCCGGGTCTCTGCACCACCAGAAGCAAGCTTGTGATAACCTTGCCACATTCACAATCTGAATGCCGAATGCTGCTCGCTTCAGCATCATCAGGACGAAGTTTGGAGGTAATCTCCAAATAGTAATGAATATACGTATGAAAGCCAACGGATACACCCATACCTAGGTACCATCAGCTGGGTAGTCTTTTTAGGGACCGTACATGTACCCCTGAGATAATCTGCGAAATGTGCTGTTGGCTCGGCAGGAAAAACAAACAATTTTCGTAAGTCAGGTTCAATAAGCTATTAAGTTAGAGGAAAGAACCAAAGAGTGTAGCTTTGTCTATTCTATTTCTAAAGACATTCACAATTATCTAGGATGTTGCCTAAATTCCTAATTAGGAAAATAGGGCTAAGGCCATGTTCCATACCTGACTACACTCGACAAACTTGTCATAAAAGCATCGCATAGTAGCTAACATCTTTAGCTCCATATACCTTCTGTCAGGTCCGTCACCGTCTCATGTTCGAAGTCATGATAGTTCACCTCAACAAGTTCGGCGACAAATTCTGGGGATGGACATGGGAAATCTTGCGTATAGCAAAGGAGCAAGTTACCGACGCAGGTCTCAGGGAGCCTCTCGCCGCGAAAATGCTGGAGTCAATCAAAATACACTGATATCTAGCTAATTAACTAGTTTACGTCGCAAAATTCGTCGAGGTAAAAGATTGAAGTTCCTCGAGCCCTCTTAACCAATATCCTGTGAACTCCAATCTAGAAATATTGGATTGATTGCATCACATTGTGACTATATTTCTATTAACAAACAACGACCTTGGTATACTAGCTGACACAGACTCGTGCGTTATGCACCGTTATCGTGACACAGTTTGATTATGTAGTTGTACCTAGGTAAGTGAGCCTTGTCGGTTTTGCACCATCTGCAATGTTACGCAAGAACAGTGGCATCAAGTTGTTGCTTGAGATACGTGTAATAGTCCTATTTAATATTTGCCATAATCGACACGTCCCTGCTCATAATTGAAAACACGGGGTAACCTTGAAATTTAAAGAATATACATTGATTCAAGGCTTCTATCTCCCTCCAAGCCATTAGTAGTAGCACCCTCAGCAATAAGTTTTGACTTTTTGGCGTTTCTGTGTCTAAGCAGGAGCCAGCATGCCAGATAAAGGACTGCAGCAATCACTGTCAAACCAGCAGAGACGGCATTACCCTGCACATATCGCGGGCCTTGCTGACTGGGATACAATTGCGAGGATACCACCGCAGATATATCTGCGATCGAAAATGCCAAGGGCATTCCAGTCGCACGTTTAGCATCCGGGGAAAATGTGTTAGTTGCCCAAGTTACAGCGAGCGTGGAAATAGGATAGAGACCTGAGGGGATACGTCAGGCTATTATGTGCTAGTAGAAATTTGGGTAATATCATGACTCACCTAAGACGAGAATGAACATCCCAGCGTAGCCAGCATGGGGGTTTGGTGTTCCGACGCAAATGAGATATCCAACTGCAACTGGTGCGCAGCATCCGATGATAAACAAGCCCCGTTTCTTCAATTTATCCGACAAGTAGACTTGGGTCACAAGAGATATGGCTCCAAGGATGTAGACTGGGATAGTCATATAGTTGACCCGAATAGAGGCATATCTAGATACTAGTCAGCAAGTTGATCCCACAACTGCTTGCGTTTGGCTTTTTCTTCACTTACCCAAGACCGGCGATAATAGTAGGCAAGAAAACGCCGAATCCGTTGATGGCGACAGACGAAGTAAAGAAAGCTATTCCAAGGAGGAATACGAAAGGATTGGTGAGGGTAAGCTTGATCCATTTACGATCGAATTTGTCTTCCCCTCGAAGAATATAGTCCCGCTGTTTCCTCAATCGCATAGTTCCCTTCTCTTCCTCGCTGAGGTACCATGCTGTTTCAGCTCGGTCGGGAATAAAGATCCAACCAATGCCACCAACAAACATTGTGATACAGAATTCGACAATGAATAGCCATCTCCACGCTTCAAGGCCCCTTCGTGTACCCATAGTCTGGACAGCATACGCGAATAACCCACCGAAAGCGCCGGAGATGCATTGGGCAAGATTGGTCGTTATAATACGCTTTCCGGCCTCTTCTTGAGGATAGATAGTAGAAAATAAAAAGGCAAAACCAGGGGAAAGACCGGATTCACAGGCACATAATATCATGCGAATCGCGATAGCCTGGCCGTAGGTGTGGATAAATGCTGTTCCAAGGGTACAGATGCTCCAGATGAAGAATGCAGTGCCAATCGCTTTCCTAGCACCCCAGCGCCTAACTGCTAAGGTCCAAGGGAGCTCAAAGAGGAAGGTACAGATGCTCGAAAGTGTATTAATATTACCAAACTGACCGCCGTGCAGCCCAAGGCTAGTGTCAAAACCAAAGACCCTGGCATTTCCAAGCTGCGTAAATGTTAGGCATGATTTTTTCCAAGTTGGTGTTCCAAAACTGAAAGAGGCAATGAACAAAAAAAAAATGGCCCACTCACGTTGTTACGATCCAGGGCAGACAAAACGATGAAGACTAGAGAAACTGGCACAAGGAACTTGTCGAATTTTCTCCGAGCAGCCAATTCCTTCTCGGGTTCAATGTATATGACTTGAGTAGCTCCCTCGGAAATACGGTCATCGGAGTCTTGGGCGTCGACCTCAGGAAGCTTCGTCATTTTTTCGATTGGAGTTTCAGACTCCATTTTGAGGAAGCTTGTTTTTGCACGGTTGTCCAGCTCAATTGATCATATAAACACCTGACCAGCGGTTTTGAAGTGCAAAGACATCGATTCCATCAAGTGATACATAGTATGCTTTTATATTTCATTACGGCTGATAGCACTGGAAAGAAACACCTTATCATCTCTCATCTATCATTGTCATTGTGGTTTTTTTCCATCGTACTCTGCTGGGATGAGGCTGCGGAGGTGAGAGGAGATGATAAGAGCCATTTTGTGGGAGATCGGCTTAAGCCGATGGCAAATGCCGCAGAGGCGAGTAGAGCTGATAAGAGATGTCTGATTCCAGCGAATATTAGATAGTAAATGAACCGATAGATAACAGCGCGCATACCTCCGAAAGTCATAAAGTCGTAGAAGAGGCTTTCTCATCTGACCGATCTTCCTCTGTGTCTACCAAACAAATTCACCATCGCTATCACCATCTCGACGCAATAACCCGATGTCCCAACAGAGGGCATCGCAGATGCGACCGCCGTCTCGAGCAAGCCAAAAAGTCATGAAAGGAGTAACTGCGTGCCAGAGGTGAGTCAATTGGATGGCTGATCTAAAAGTATTACCGACTGACTCAAGTGGACGAGTGTAGGTGTCGGCGGAGAAAGCAGAAGGTACACGACATATGAATATCAAGACATTAATAACAATTGAGTAACCATATAACTAGTGCGACCAAAAATATCCCAACTGTACCAACTGCGAAAGGGCACAAATTCCGTGCCTAACATACCACACCGAAAAAAAGACCGAGGTGGGTTTCACGAGACGCCGAATGTCGTTCTATCATGTTCATACTAGAGCTAATTTGACTTTAAAGATACCTCGCGACTATGTCTCCAATCTAGAGTCTCAGGTCGAGAAGTTGAACCAGGAACTTCAGGAACTGCGACCCCAGACCCGGGCCAGTTCCGAACATGCAGATTGGTCTCCGGCAGTGAGACATGATCTTACTTCTCACCATACTGGACGGCCCGCAACTTCTGATGGAGGCGCTAGCCACTACCAAGATCTGGTCCAGAGTGTCAAGAATGTAGTTGTTGAGCCCTCACGTCAACCACGGTTTTTAGGACAGGGCAGCGGCATCACACTCGCCTGGCTGGTCATGGCGGCCATGCGCGTTGACGCGCTTCCCACTACCCTATTTTCAGGGCCATCATCGTACGACCCGTCTGTATCTACGATCACTAACGAGGCCTCTTTACCTCCGCGTCATGTCGCAAACCATCTGGTCGGAGTCTACTTCCAGTACCGCACGCCCCATTTACCTATCGTAGACCGAGCACAGGTAGAGGCTGCACTTGGCCATGCATATCTCTCTGCGAGTGACCACCAGTCTTCGGATCGAGCTGTGGAAAGGGGTACTTTTATAGCCTACATGGTATTCGCCATCGCGCTTTGTGACGTTCCTAATCCGTCCGGGGGACGGCCAGCTCAAAGCGAAGGTTGTTTTCGGTCAGCAATTGGCTTGCTTGAAAAGGTTATCACATACTCGACGAGTGACTTAGAGACGCTTCGTGCTGTACTCCTACTAGCCCAGTTTGTTGCTCTGCATCCTTCTCGAGGGAGCCTATGGCATTTAGCCGGTATCGCCCTCCGCTTATGCATTGACATGGGCCTACATTGGGAATCCGAAGAGCAGTTGTTAGATATGGATCCGCTGACATTAGACGAACACCGGCGGCTATGGCATTCCACTTATCAGTTTGACCGTATGTTGTCTATAACACTCGGTCGTCCCTTTGGCATCATCGATGAAAGCACGCGTGTTCACCTTTTAGATCCATGGATAGTATGTGGTGAATCTAGTGGTCATGAGCCCAATCTCGTTGATATTCACAACCAGCGAGCTCATAACCATTTGTTTACTATGTCAAAGCTAGAGTCTGAAATAAAGCATGTGCAGCATAGTCAATCATGGGCGCTAAAGATAGCCTGCCCCAGACCGGACTACTCAGCTTGGGTGCAAGACATCAAATCTCGTCTGCGGGAGTGGCGATCTACTATTCCGCAGCCTAGCGATGCTCACCCATCTTCAATATTTGCTTCCCATGCTTACTGGGATGCTCTCTATCATAACGCAGTCCTCCTACTCCACCGGCCCAATTCTAAAGCTCTACGCCCATCCGCGGAATCTTTACTCGTGTCTTTCGAATCTACCTGCAAGCTAGTCGCAAATATAAAGATCCTGCAGCGAGAAGGGAAACTAGACATACTATGGAGAGCGGTTCATAATCTATTCATAGCCGGATTGGGAGTCATATATGGTCTATGGTACTCTAAAGAGATCCGTGACCAGAATCCCCTTGGAAACAGCATATCAACCCTTCAATCCTGTGCATCAACACTATCTGCCCTGTCAGAGAGCTTTCCCGGGGCTGTAAGCTGCCGTGATGCGTTTGATTCTCTTTTTCTCTTTCCTCGGCAACTGTCGACTGGTTAATTACCAATGACGCCAAAGAATCGCACCAAAATCGTTTAGAATTTGAAGAACAGGCAAAGCTTTTTCTACGACAATTACAACTATCTCCTAGGGGCACTGTGGTTGCGAGGGAAAATAGCAGCAATGATATGTCAGCTATGTTGTCATCAGACAACTTCGCACTTAGCGAGATGCTCAATTCCGTAGCACAGTGGCCCGATATGCAGGGTATCGATTCCAATGACGCAGGGTTTGACCCCCTGACAGGGTCGGGGATCAACTTAGGCTCGTACCTATTCTAGGAATGTATATCTGGAGGACTAAACTTTATAGACATACGATATATTGCAAGCCCATTATTGAATTATATCGGAATCTGTATCCTAATCCGATGTATAATGAATCCTAGAAGCACATTGATAATACATAGCTCATCAGAAGAAATACTCTCTTCATAGGTAGGATGGAAATGGAAATGAATAGCCTGTAGAGGTGAACAGTCATGGGATCAGGTTTATTTTATTGAACATGTATAGGTTTTAGCGACTGGGCAACTGAAGAAGCTTTAAGGCAAAGACAAATTATCGACAATAGCTTCGTACTGCAAAGGCTCCTTGACAAGGCGGGCATCCGTGAGACCCTGCTGCCACCTTGCGAATCCCTTCTGAGGTATGGATGCAGATGTCCACATGCCTTCACGACGGAAGGTATTTACCACTTTGACAATAACATCGATAGGGACGTCGGGGAACAGCTCTGTGAGTTCATCGCGAAACGATTCTGCGTCGTGCTCAAGTACCCATTCTATGCCCTTGGTAAGGGCAATGAAGAAACGCTTCTGTGCATCAAGAGCCTCTGGGGTGAGTGGTCCAGCTTCCCGATAATATACGCTCCAGGGAACATCCTCTTGTGAGACCATTTCCATCCCCACTGACACACTGGGGTTCTGCAGAGCCATATCCTGCGCTGAGAGGTGGTCCGTTATGAAGTAGTCGCCCATACCGCCTTGAAATAGGTTACCAAGCATGACGCCGTCAAGATCTTGCACATAGTCTATAGACCTCGGGTCGACTCCGTTTTCGCGTAGCAACATTTTGAAGAAAAGCCCAACGCTGGCACCGCCACCTGACTTCATAAGGACTGTACGTCCAGCCACATCAGACAGCTTGAACCCTTCAGGAGAGCCCCGTTTAATTAATGCGAGAGGTGACCGATTTGCAATCTGCCCAAACACCGTGTAGCTCTGTACCCTGTTGTGATACATTGATGGTACCCAGATACCTCCCAAAGCCAAGTCGGCTTTATTTTGAGCGAGATCGTCGAGTACGCCGTCCCAGGGCTTGGGAATTGTAACTGTAACGTCGAGCCCTTGTTCGCAGAAGAACCCATGGCGAAGCGCAATGTATTCGGGAAGATAGTTGAGATTATACCCCGTGGCTGTGAGGAAGAAGGGCCGCAGTTGCTGTTTTTCTTCGTCATACGAAGCCATTGTGACTGTATACTGATGTATTCACGGACTGCAAGTACCGATTTGCAAAAAGTTAAAAGACTTGTACACGCAATTTTTCAATATCTGACCTACGTAAGAGTCATAGCCCTCATTTTATACCCAGTCGTGTTATGACACTAATCGGACTGTCGCGAGGGGAAGGAATGCTACCGGCAAAAGGCGAAAAACGTCCTTATCACCATCGGAAAATGCCTATGACTCGGAGAATCGGCGACTCTGCGAACAAAGATTAGACACAGCAACTTAGAAAACGTTTTTCTAAGCTCATGGGCTTACTCGTTTATATCATTTAAAGGTTCTCCAAATTGGAGAACTCCGTACAAGTCCGATGGTTGCGGCTTCAAATCAAACAGTTAAGGCCCATCTAGGCTAACTAATCGTTTTGACATCTTGGCCTTTATATACCATTGCCTTCCCTTCCTATTACCTCTCTATACGCATCATTAACATCAAAATCGAAAGAATGCCAGCTAATATTACTCTCTATACTGCACATCACTGCCCGTGGGCCCATCGCTGCCAAATCGCTCTCCGCGAGCTGAACCTCGAATTCGAGACCGTTCTTGTTGACATTCTCGTTCCTCGCACATCAGAATATCTAGCCATCAACCCCAACGGAATGGTCCCAGCACTTAAGTACGATGGTCAGATTTTGACCGAATCCAGCCTTATTTCTCAATTCCTAGTGGATTCGCATCCCAGTCATCTACTCAAGCCCAGTGCTGAAGTAGGCGGTGCTAAACAGCGATTCGAGATTGGATTGTTTGTAAACACCTATTTCAATGCCGCCCAATCCATTTTTGATAAAGCTATCTTTGCCGTTGCAGGCGAGGTGAAGGCTATCTTTGTGGACGACTTTGTGGATGCTATCGTCGAAAAGATCGAGCCGTGTCTTGCTGATGCTGCGCCTTTCTTTGCTGGCTCTACTCGTTTCACGTTCGCAGAGGTATGGCTTCAAACTTATCGAAGTCGAATTTCAAGAAGCTTATATATCTTACTGACCTTTCACTTTTTTCCATAGGTTCTGATCGGGTCATTTCTTCTTCGCATTTTCAATCTGCCTAAGTACGAGGAACTAATGCCGAATTCCCTTCTCCAGTCCCTCGAGGAGAAGGCACCCAATTTCTGGAAATGGGGCCATGCCGTTATAGCTGAAAAATCAGTTACTGCCATTTGGGACGAGGATAATGTAGTCAAACTCACAATTGCGAGGGTTGCAAAGATGCGAGCTGCAACACAAGATCAATGAAAATGATAGGCGCTAGTATGCAAATATATACCATTACTGAACATCTGGTATGTCGTTCATAGTTTCACAGCTTTTTAGAGAAGCTGCTAAATCTGATCCCTGGTATCCCAGATGGATGAGACGATGTGCGGCACTCGGGTCTTGACTATACTTGGAAGGAGATGATACATGGCAACATGGTAACCCTAAGATAGCTGTAAACCTAGCCTTGTCCACTCATCAATATGATTTAGTTACATATCTACAATTCGTGTGTGACTCATCGTCTTCTCTTTTCTTATCTGAGATAAGGGTATCTCGCGAGTACCCACTAGTGAGTGCGTAACTTTCCAAAATAGGTGGAAACGCAGAGGGGCAAAGCTGAGTTCTTATCCGGATGAACTGTACTTTCTCCTCAACATTGCCAAAAACTAGCCAGCGAAACTCGCGATAAACTGCGAATCAAAAGTCTGAGAGACAAAGGTCAATCATTCTATCTTTCCTTCGAAATCATTCCTGCTCCTGGCCATTCCTGGCTGCGTAGGACTGCGGACCCTCTGAACCAACACAAGTATTGGGCGGTACTTCCTGCTTCTTTGAAAGACCGCGCAAGCAGTTCAATTATACAAGTTAGAGCCGTATTGACAACAGCAAACAATCCGGTCAAATCCCAATTAGACTCCATTACTGTACCTCAACTCGACTATCGCACGTTCCGGGCCGCCTTCGAATTTCTCGGGGCCGTATCGTTGGCATTCAGCTGAAACAGCCCATCTTGAAGGAGAAAATGCATCCCCATCCACATCCAGATGGTATGTCCTCGTTTTGGCGGGAGTCTCCTGGCCAGCTCGACAATCATCGCTCAACCGAATCGCTCCCTGCATTAACCGATATTCTCATTATCGGTGGGGGGTTTGCCGGCGCGTCCATTGTTACTCATTTGCTTCGCCATCCTAGCTATCAGCTTTCGAGACCCTCCATCCTCATACTTGAGGCCAGACAAGTGTGTTCAGGTGCAACGGGACGCAACGGTCTGTCTATCTCTATTCTATCCGCATTCCGCCAGAGCTAACGTGTCTCCCAGGTGGTCACTTGAAGCCCGACTCGTACGCCGGCATTGCCACACTTGCTCAAAGACACGGTGTCAAGGCGGCCGCTGAAGTGGCGGATTTCGAGTCTGCCAATCTAGCCGCCGTAACGGAGTTCATTCGCCAAGAGAAGATTGACTGCGATTTCATAGTCACCAGGGCAGTTGATGTTCAGTTTTCTGAAAAGCACCAGAGCAGACTAAGAGAAGGATACGAGAGCCTTGTGGAAGCAGGTGTCGAATCCACAAAAACGACATTTTGTGCCCCGGATCACTACGCTGAGCAGGTATGCATCGACTGGACCGCTGAAGATAAGAGCCCGGGAATGCAAACAGGGATTTGCTAATAATTTGGGTAGCTCTCTGGCGTCAAAGGTGCCAAGGGCATGTTCAGCTACACCGCTGGCCATATTTGGCCATACAAGCTCATTCATCACCTTTTCCAGGAGGCGATCTCGCATGGTGTGAACTTACAAACAAACACACCTGCCATCAGCATCTCTCGTAGCGACCGGGAAGACTTCCTTTGGTCAGTTGATACGCCTCGGGGAAAAGTCCAGGCCAAGAAGGTCATCCTAGCCACGAACGCCTACACCTCGTCGTTACTACCCGAATACATCGACAAAATTATTCCCTACCGAGGAACCGTTGCCCACATCAAAACACCAGGAGTGGCCCCTTTCCTTCCCAATACCTACTCGCTGCGTTTCTCGGACTGGGATTTTGACTACCTCATCCCAAGGCCTGACGGTAGTATCATTGTTGGGGGCGCACGACAAGCATACCTCAAGGATATGTCTCAGTGGTATGGCAACACCGACGACAGCAAACCAATTGAGAGAACTCGCGAGTACTTTGATGGGTACATGCAAAGGCACTTTCATGGATGGGAGGATAGCGGAGCCTATGTTTCAGACCTTTGGACCGGCAGTAAGTTCTGGTTGGAGTCGTTTTCTATGACCAGTCCTCTCTCTTGCATGAAATTGAGGTTCAGTCTAACATTTGCAGTCATGGGTTACTCCTCCGACCGTCTGCCACGCGTGGGACCCATTCCAAACCGCCGAGACATGTATATCATGGCAGGCTTTACGGGCCATGGCATGCCCCAGGTTTTTCTGTGCGCGAAAGGTATAGCCAAAATAGTCCTGGAGGGAGGATCTTTCAAAGACACTGGGCTTCCTGCTCTTTTTGAGGAATCACAGGAAAGGCTGGATAATCCACGTAACATGGTTCGCGAAATACATCATGCTGCCTCGCCTTGCGCGAAACTATGAGAGATGCCCCAGGACAAGTGCCTACCCCAAAGAGCCCATTTTGGTGGCTCGATTGCTTTTTGCCATCATATGGACGCCCTTAATTTAGATCTATTGCCGCTATATTTCTATTAACAAACAAAGATCTCGGTATACTAGTTGACATAGACTCCTACATTATGGCCCGGGCCATGTTATCGTACATATAACATAGTTTGATTTACAGTTGTAAGTGACCTCGGGAGCCTTGTCAACTAGTTTGTGAAAAGGTGAGGCTCTAGATATCTATGGATATTTAGGTATATAAGTATGTAGAATAACTATACAAAGGTATTAGTAGATGTAATAGGTTAAGTTAATATGTAAGCTGTTACAATCTCCACTAGACTAAAAAGCGAGTCGAGCCAACCAAGACAGTGGCATATTTGGTAACTGCTGCATTCCGCAAGGACCCCATCCGCCACAAACAACTATTTTGGAGAAGGAACCAGGCTCGATTCTTAGCTGTAGGACATCATAGGAGCTCTATAATGAGGCGAGGAAGGATCCCACACGCTCATAGAACAAGGACACCTCAGATGATGACTAACACGGACGTGATCTTGAAAACTTCAGCGTCCTGATTAATCGAGTAGAGGTCGCATACCAGGAAAGGAAGAAACCGCCGGCATCTTACCTATGATGCATTGATGTCATGCGAGTCGTGCCATCCTGCGTCCCACGATCAAAAGTGCCCGACACAGATTTGCCTTAAACATGGTCTGTGCTGTCACAGTCAGAAGATCATCGTCTTTATAGTTGCGTTGCCTAGGAAAGTGGCAAGGACGAGGAAGATACTTCGTCAAGGATCACCAAAGGATGAATGACCAAGAAGCCGAGGCAATCCTGCTGGTAGATTAACCCTGAGCAGAGATAAACAAAGATTCAAGTGGTATTTTGAAGCAGACAAAGAGAACTGCTCTCGGCTGAGGTAGTATAATCACTATCTCGCCGGATGATATGGAAAATGTGGAAGACGAATTGAGATGGCGCTACCAGCAGAGAAGCCAGGTATATACAGCCAGTAGTGCCCTCACGTTTGAGATTCAACCACACTGCTTACATCATCTTTCTGTTTCAGATGGCTGCCTGGATAGTGACTCACAGATTGAGGCTTCACTGTGTTTTCGAAACTACAAGAAGAAACAAATGTTCCTAGGGTTACTATGGTTATGGCTGGGACGAGATCAAAGATTAATTTGCAGAACAATGGACTGTAGATACAAGTTTGGAGACGGGCTTTATCCAGAAATGACTAAGCTTTGTGTTCCGAAGTAATGTCTGACTGCTAGCCCTATATAGGTATGGTGTATGAAGGCACAACCCCACTGGTCCGGACCTTCGACATTCCCAACTTTCATCCCGTCCATTTCTCCCTTCACTAGAATACCCGGAAGAATCAGTTACCGACCATCTGAAATCCATTTCCATGGCCTCAACAACCCCGAGGGACCTCTACGCCTCGCTACGATCACTGCACCGTGCCGCACAAAACGATCCCCACCCCTCTCCAAACCTACCCTTGCCCGACCGATCCCGAATCGCATCAACCGACACCGCCATCGCTTTCGTCGCCCAACATACCGAACATCTCTATGCAAAACAAGAATCCTCTTTCGTCGAAATCATCGCCGTGAAGCATGGTGTTGAGAACCTCGGAAGTAAAGTCAACCACTTTGAATCTGGCGTCAAAGGCGCCCTGACCTCGCTGGCCGGCCGTTTGGACAGTGTCGAGAAGTGCCTGGATGGGGTCGAAGAAAACTTAGGTGAGCTCCGAAGCCAGGTCAAGAACGTCGAAAGCCAGGTCAAGAACGTCGAAAGCCAGGTCAAGAACGTCGAAAGCCGCTTCGAGTCCCTGGAAAAAAATGTCAAAAACATCGAGAACATTGTCCGGAACACTACCTCCATCCAACTAAACAGCTTGGCAAAATGGCTAGAGGACCCCATCCAGCCCATTTTCTCCGCCAAAGGTCTCGCCCCCGATTTTCCCCACTCCGTCTACCAATTTTGGGCCTTACTCATGAACCGTACGTAACCCCGAACATCAGCTCGTCAACCCGCTAACCCTCCTCCAGCCGCCGCCCTGACCCGTCTAGCACACCACTATGAGATAGGGGGCTGGGAACGATGGCAACGCAGTGCATCGCATGAGACCGATGTCACCGAGTTTCTAGCCTTGGAGGATGCCGTGGCAACCTGCCCAGAACGGTGCTTACAGGCCCTGGCCGGGAAATGGGGTTTGCATTATCATCAGCTGCAGCGTCCGGAATCTCGTACAAAGCGCAAGGCAGACTCCGAGGACTCCACACAATCCAGAAGACGACCGAGAGTGGATTTCGACGAGGTCGTCGAGTCTGTTATCTCCCAAGATGACCAGGGCAGATACACCTGGCAAAATCGAAACATACGCATCGGTCCCCGCCAACCGTTGCCAGAATCAAGTGAAATCTCATTCACCGAAGTCCTCAGACGATATCCAAACCCTCCGGGGCACCTCAGGGTCTCGTTTGAATCCGCCGAAATTAGACACCTACCCCGTCCATCCACACCAAGTCCAGAACGTCCTGCCCATGCCGCGGCGTCAAGTGACAGTTAGTCATTCATCGCAGGAATATTTCATCCAGGAGTTGGCTGAATTGCCTTACCTTTCTCAGTTCATCCCTGATGATCTAATTTCAACAGTTGTGTCCTGGAAACGACTTGCTTTGAACCTGCCGATGAAGATGATCGACCGCGCTTGAACTGACCTCTTTGTCTTAGAAGGTGTTTGGTGTTTTGATTCTCCACTCGTGGACTAAGGGGCACAGTGATTGGGTGGCGCTAGAATGACTAATCTCTCTGTTTGTCTGGTGCCTGGTAGGACTAATTTGATTCGCATGTGGGTGCATTGAGAAGGATAGTTGTGAACAGACTGATAAAATAGCTGGTAAAGGAGTGATGGAAAGCGTGGTGAAAAGAGTGGTGAAAAGAGTGGTGGAAGGAGTGGAAGGAGTGGTGAAATGAGATGTAGTAATATTGATAGGTAAGGTTTTTTTTCTATTACTGGTGATAGATGTCTAGGTAATTGATCTTATTGATCTTATTGGATAATGTTGCAAGCTCGGTAATATATAGAGAGCTAGCTTCATTGAGAAGGCGGTGATACTGGAAATCTAGCAGTATCTAGCCAATGAGAAGTGAATATGTATTTAGTATCTTAGTGCATAGTTCATACTAACAGCTAAAAAAGATAGATATTTTATAATCTCTTAGCTTAGAAGCACTTTTAAATAATTAAATATCTTTATATATATAATTTTATAGTATATACCTATATTACTATATTTTAATAACTTCTATAATTGTGATAATTAAGAGTCTAATATATAACTAATTAAATAATTAATTATTAACTTTAAAAATATCTTAATAGGACTAAATTAAGCATTTATTAATTTTTAAAGACTAGAAAGATTAGAAGTAAATTTTTTTTAATAAAATATATTGCTATAATCTTATTAACTATATTAAAGAGAAAAAATATCTTCATAAATAACTAATTATATTAAAAAAATCTAAGAGAGAGAAATTTATATTTAATAAAAATATAACTACTTAAAGATTAAAAATTAAAATTATAAAAAAATTTATAATAGTAAGAATATAGTAAAAGAAAAATATAATTTATTATTTAATATTAAATATTATATATAAAAAGTAGTAATATAGCCTTTAAGAATTTAATAATTATATAAAGAAAATAATAAAATAATTATATAAAACTTTTTTTTTAAAATGCTTTTAGATCTCTTAAAAAATATAAAAATTTTAAAATATAATTTAGCTATAATAAATACACTATTACTTATAAAAATAAGAAATTTTATAATAATATATTTATTATAATAAGTTTATAGCTAAGAAATTTAGAAATTTAAATCTTTAAATAAGAGAAAGCTATATAAAAAGTAAAAATTTATAATAAAATATTTATATAGAATCTAATAAATTAAATAAAGAAATTCTTTAATATAATTAAAAGATTTATTTTAAAATAAATTTAAATAATATAGTTAGTCTTTTTAAAGTAGATTTAAAATAACTTATTAAATTATAAGAAACTAATAAAGTAATTTAAAGAATATATTAATATAATATCTAATATTATAAAATACAACGCAGTCTAATAAGATATATTTTTAATATATAATAATTAAAATAATTAAAAAGAGACTTAAAAAAATAATAATAATAATTAAAAAAAATAGATATTAGAATAAAAAAACTTTAAAAGTATTAAAAAAAATAGCTTAAAATATAAAAAATTATTAATTTTAACTACTCCTTAATTTCTATTATATATAGAATATAAAAGAATGCACTATAATAGTTTATAAAAATATTTTTATATATTCTAATATCTAGTATTAAAAGAATAAATATTATATTCTAAAATTTAGAAATATTATAAGAAATAATTAAAAAATAATATAAAACTAGTTAAAAAGATTAAAAAACTTAAAAAAAAGTATATTAAATTAAAATTATTAGATAAATATATTAAAAAAAAAGTAATTAGATTATAAAATTAACTATTATAAGATAGTTATTTTTTAAATTAAATTTATAATTATATTAGCTATAATATTAGAATATATTCTTAAACTTTTTATAATTCTTAACTTTAGAGTTATAATATATATATTTAATAACTATAGCTACTTTATAAATTATTAAAAAATAATATATAAAGATTTTTTATAGGCTAGAAAAAATAAAATTAAGATTAAAGAATATAAAGAAATTAATATATATATTATAAAATTAAAAGAAAGAAGATAATAATTATAATTATATAATATTACTTATTATAAAAGATTTATAATAAATATAATATTACTATATATACTCTTAAAATTTAGATATTAATAGGATTAAAATATAATACTAGACTATTTATAAAGAGCTAATAAAAGTCTAGTAATAATTATTTAAAATATATTTAAGTAATATATTCTTAAATATATATTAAATAAAAGTAATATAATAAAAATAGAAATAGTCTTATATATAAAGAAATATAATTTATATATTAGAAAAGCTATATTTTATAATTTAATTAAAAAATAATATCTATAATTAAATTATTTTAACTTTTAAATATTAAAGTACTTAGCTAAAGCTTTTTAAAATATAAAAATTACTAAATTTATAGAATAGAAAAGCATTAAAAAGAGTAAATAAATATAAATTTATAAATATAATAGATGTGATTAAAAAAAGATTTATTATATTATATAAAAAATATCTTATAATTTATTAGGAGTTTTAGAAAAGCAATTAACACTAGATTTTTATAATTTTAAAAAAAGCATAATTAAAGACTTTATTAGTATTATATTTATTACTAATTATTTTTTTTAATTTATATAGGATTACACTATGACTGATATATAAAAAAAGATTATTTTAACATATTTAAAAGATCTATTTAGATATCTAGAAAAGTAGTATAATATTAAATTAAAAGTTATAAAATATGATAATACGATTTTTTTAAAGTATAAAAAAGTTAAGAAATAGCTATAGAAAAATTTTATTATTATTAAATCTTTATTATTATATATTTAAATATTTAATAAAGCTACTAAATATTTAAGAGATATAATAAAAACAAAAGATTATATTATATATATTAGTATAAAATTCCTTTATAATATATAGTTAAAGATAAATAGAATAATAATTTATTTTTATAACTAAATATTAATATATAATTTAAATTAAAAATCATTATATAAAGTTTTTTATACTTTTCTAGCCTATTAAGATAGAAAAATAATATCTAATAAGAAGCTAGAATAAGATTATTTTTATATATATAGCTTAAAAGCCTTTATTTTAATGATACTATATATAAAAAGTGAATAAAAGCTTTTAAAATATAAATCTAAAGCTTAAATAAAATATCTTATTAAATATAACTTTATAAATATTATAGAGTATAGAATCTAATAATAGAAAAAATTATTAATATTTAAAATATTTTCTTTAATAAGAATAATATTTTTAATAGAAAAATTAAAACATTATATAATAAATTAATAATAACTATAATTAATAAGATTATTAACCTCTTAAATTAAATTAATGTAAAAGAAGATTATAATTTAATAATTAATAGAATTATTAAACCTACTTAAATATAAAAAAACTTTATATCCTAATTTAAAAAATTAAATAAAGAAAGAGTTATTAATATAAAATCTATATTTTTTAATAAAATAATAAATAATAAGCTGTATAATAATTCTATATTAAAAGATAAAAATATTAGAATAAATATAAATTTTAAAATTATTCTTAGAGACTCTAATAATTATAATAAAAAGATTATTAATTTTTAAGATTTTTTTAAATAGAAAGTATCTATAAATAAATAAAAAAAATTATTTATAATAATAAATAATTCCTAAAAAAATAATAAAAATAATAAGATTTTAAAAGATATTAAAGCTTATTTAATACTACTAAATACTCTTTTAGCAGCCCTTATAAATACTATAATATAATTTTAAGAAGGTTAATTCTTTAATTAAAAAAATATTCTATTAATTTTTTATTATTATAAAAAATAGTATTTAATGCTAATATTATAAATAAACCTATTAATATAATTAATAAAAAAGTAATTAACTATTCCTTAATAAGATAGATAATATATTTAAAAACTAGCTTTTAAAAATTATAAGATAAGCCTAACTTTAAAGCTAAAGTATATATAAATTATATTATTAAATTTAATTAAAATATTAAAATATTATATTAAAAAGATTTTTTTTTACCTCTAAGATAATATAGTAATTTAGAAAAATATTCTTTTAGTAAACTTTTCTAAAAAGCTAAAAAAATTATATTAAAAGCTATAGCTCTATAAAATTCTAAAATAAAATATCTATAGCTAATACTAATAGTTAATAAATCTTAGATTATATATAGATTTATATATATAAATTTAATAAATATAGAAGATTTAATAAGTATAAAATAAAGCTTATTATATAAGAAGATTAATAATATAGATTTAACTATAAAAATATATATACTATAATTCTTATTATATATTTATTCTATATCTTTATAATGATTACTATAAGGTTTAATTTAGAAATAAAGTAATATAATATAATAAATATATTTATATATGTAAAGCTATTAGAATTAATATTTATAAAAATACCTCTAAGATATAAAAAATTAAAGATAATTTATAAGCTTAATAAAATTTTATATAGATTATAGAATTTTTTTTATTATAATAGAAAATACTAACTAGATTATTTAAAAAATTAGAATTTAAAATTATTTCTTATAAACTTTATTATATAATTTAAAATAGTATCTTCTTATTTTTTTATATTAATAATATTATTATTATTTACTGCAAGCCTCAAGCCGCTAAAATAAAAAAAATAATAAATACTTTATAAAAAGAATATATTATAATAGAAAAAGAAGATTTATAATAGTTCTTAGATATTAAAATTTTATATAAATATAAAAGGAAGCTTATTTAGCTTAATTAAATAATATATTTTAAAAAAATCTTATAATTTATAGAATTAAATTAACTACATAATATATCTATAAAGAAGTTAGAATTAAAGCTATTTAAAGGACTCGCTATAAAGAGAAAAATATATAAATATTAATATAAAATAAAATTATTTATATATATTATTATTAATATATAAATTAATATTTTCTTTATTATATCTTAACTTACTAAATTCTTTACAAATCTTTTACTTAAATATTAAAATATTGTAGACCAAGTACTTTTTTATCTAAGAAATTATATATATTTAACTCTCTAGTTTAGAAGTAATAATAATTTTAAAATTATTAATAATACTTTTTTTACAGATAATATAATTAATTAAAAAGTTCTTAAGTATATATTATAGTATTATTTAATAATATGATAGAGTAATAAGTAAATAAATAAGATATAATAATAATATTAACTATAAAAGTAGAATTATTAACTTTTAATTAAACTATAAAGAAAAGAAAATTTATATAATAATTATTTAAAGAGTTAAATATTAAATTAAATAATTATAAGCTTTATTTAGAATATAATAATAAATAGATTCTTTTTTTTATAAATAAGAAGATTATTTTTATTAAGAGTAAGCTTTAATATATTAATATTTATAACTATTAGCTTTAGCAAGAATATGAGAAAAGAAGGATTTAAGTAGAATATATTAAAAGTAAAAAAATAATTACTAATAGGCTTATAAAGATATTAGAAAAATATAATTTTAAAGATTTCTTAAAATAAATTAATATAAATGATATTTTATACTTACTTAGAGAGTAAAAAAATAAGACAATTAAAATAGATTTAGATATACTAATTAAAAAGTTAAATATTTAAAGTTATATAAAAAGTAAAAATAGTTTTATCTTTTATATTTCTAAATCTAATCTATTATAAAGATCTAGATCTATGAGATATAAAAGATTACTATTACTTATAGTAATTTTTTATCTTTATTAAAAATTATTAATTACTACTTCTAAGAGTAGAATATAGAGGATAGAATTTAAATAAATAATATTTTAATTTAGCTAATAAGAATATATAAAGATTTAAAAAAAAGATTTTTTAAAGATATTCTTATTTTAATATTCTGCTTTAGTACTAGAGAATCTAAACAACTTAAATATAAAAAAATAATTAATATAGAATTTTTAAAGCTATTTATATTGATTGATTATCTTAGATTAGCCTGCCTTTAATGCGGCTAAGGGGGTATGTTATAAGTTTAGTAATATATAAAGAGCTAGCTTTATTAAAAAGATAGTGATACTAGAAATCTAGTAATATCTAGTTAATAAGAAATAAACATATTTAATATCTTAGCGCGTAGTCCGCACTAATAGCTAGAAAAGATAGATATCTCGTAATCTCCTAGCTTAGAAGCACTTCTGAATAATTGAACATCTTCACACATATAATTTTACAGTGTATACCTGTGTTACCGTATTTTAGCAACTTCCACGGTTGCGACAGATAACGCGGAGTTCTAAATTTAAGTTGTGGGTCTATTACCGGTGATAGAATCGAGGTATAAGATGCCCAGCCCGATCTATCGAAATGTAACGGCTAGACGACCATTGGACGGATGATATCCCAGATACTGTTGACACCACGAGACTCAGCCCCAGATCTGTTAAGATGTAACGATTAGACGACTATGCTTCGATAGCTATTCCACGATTTCATCTATCTGGAAGACCGTAAATCCCATGAAGTCTGAGTCGGAATTTAGGGATTGAGTTTGAAATGCGGGGTTGAGTCCTGTCAAGTACTCCCTAATTTTATCGTTGTGGCTGTATGAGTCAACGAGCATTTCCGATCCAGGTCCTGTCAATCACCTATCGATCATTCGTTAACCGATCCACTGGACGTCGATGAGTTCTAGTAAAGGGCCTGGCATCCTGTGTATAGAAAATATGTAATATTTCGTTCTTCTAGTTTAAATCCACTGTTGAGTTAACTTCAAAAAAATCCGTCTTGTAAATAAGACTTATCTAATCCTTGCAGCGCTATCTATTGATTAGTAGAAATTTGAATAGTAAATACCTATATGACAGTATGTATATACTTAGTTATTATTTATTCTATAATATTTGTGAGGCCTATAAAATATATGTATCTAATAATACTTGATCTTTCTATAATTTGTAAAGAGCGGTGGAACGAGGGTCCGAGTAAGATGGTATAGGCTACAGAACACTTGTAGAATCAGATACTAAGAGAACTCTAAGAAATAGTTCCAAAGAAGATACTGCAAATATATATATAAAATTAATATAAGAATAATTACTTAATCTTTCACTTTTAATAAGAGTAAGAATCTATATTTTATATATATAAGCGCTATAGTATATTGTATACTTAATAGCTGTATTAAGATTTTATAAAAGGTTAAGAATAGTCTTATATCTCTAAATAGCTATATTCTAATAAATATCTAGTTATTTTAATAAATATACTTTTAATATTTTAGATTAAGAGTAATAACTAATTAAGTTTTTAAATTAGCTACTTTAATCTTATAATAAAATTAAACTTTATAATTTTTTTTTTTTTAAAAAGATTTTATTTTTAAGATTTTTTATATTTTTTTAAAGTATATAATCTAATAAGATTTTATTACTATAATTAATAAGCTAAGAATTTATTTATAAATATAAGAATTAAATAATATATAATTAAAATAAGTAATATAGTTGTAATTAAAATAAATAATATAACTTTTAATAGCTATGTCTAGTAATTATAAAGTAAATAAAATAGTAAAATAAAAATTTTATTTATTTTATTTTAAATTAATTCTTAATTAATATAAATATTATTTATTTTTTATTTAATCTTCTTTTTTTCTTTTTCTTTTTAAGTATTAATATTAAGTAGTAAGTTATTCTTTTTTTTTAGTTATTATTTATTTTAAGCTTAGCATAGTGGGTTAATATATATATATATAGATTTTATTTTAATATTTATTAAATTTTTTATTAAGTTCTTTATTAAGTCTTATTACTTTTATTAAAAAATATTTATTTCTATTAATTATTCTTTAATATATTTTTATTATGTTAGTTGAAGCTATATATATATTTTATTTCTTTATTATATTATTAATACTAATACTAGATAGTATTATTATTATTCTATTAGTAAATAATTTAGTAAAAAATTTTTAAATAATTTTATCTAGTATAATAAGGAAATATATATATTATAAAATATATTTATTAAATTAATTAAAAATAATATTTTTAGTTTTACTTATATTTTTATTTTAATATAAATATAATTTTTTATTCTTTTAATATTATTAATAGTTTTATTAGAAATTTAATATTATTATAACTATAGCTATTAAATCTTTAAATTCTATTATAGCTTCTAAGAATAATATTTTAAAGATTAAATCTATTATAAATACTATTTTATCTTTATATTTAACTTTTAAATTATCTATTATAAAGCTTTTAACTTTTTATATTAATTTAGTAATTAAGTTAGTAATTAATAATTTAAATATTTCTAAAAATAATATTCTAAAAGCTAAAATATAGTTTTAAATAAAATTTAATATTTTTTTTTTTACTATTTTTATTATATTTATATTTATCTTTTAAGAGTAAAAGTTATGTTATTTTTATAATATATAATAAATAATATTTTAATTAATATATATTAATATATACTTTTAATAATTTTTAAAAAAAATATTATTTAGAGTTTAAGCTTAATTTATATAATTTTAAATAATAAACTATAGCTATTAAATATTTTTAAGTATATTATATGTATTATTTAGTGAAAGAAATAGATATAAAAAATATCTGTTATAAATTTATTTTAATTATTAAAAAGCTTATATTTAAAATTAGTAATTTATTATTTAGTTTAATTTATTACTTATAATACTTTAAATTTATAGATTTAAAAAGTTTTTTTTATATAAAATTAATTAAATATTTAAAGTACTATTAATATAAGAATAATAATATTTTTTATAATTTTATTTTAAGTCTATATAAGATAAAATTTATAAAAATATAATCTTTTTTTTAGATTAATATATTAGTGAAAGTTTTTACAGTTAAATAATAATATAATAATAAAGTATTTATATTTATTTATTCTAAGCTTAAATTAAAATTTTATATTAGTTCTACTATAATAGTTTCTTTTAATAGTAATAAATAATATTTATATTTAAATAAAAAATTTATTATATTATATTATAATTAAAAGCAGACTTTAAATTATTTATAAAAAAAATATAAATATATTTATTAATATATATAGAATAATAGCTAATTAATATTTAATTATAGAATAGTAATAAACTAATCTATTTAGTTAAAAACTTATTTATTAATAATAATAAAAATAATAATAATATTTTTATTAGTTATATCTTACCTTCTAAATAAATAGTTTTATTTTAAATATATTATAGTGCTTTTTAATAAGGTTTTAAATAATTTTAAAGTTAAGATTTAATATAAAAGTTTTTTAAAAATCTTTTAATATATATAAGAAGATGTTTTATTAATTTTTTTTAAAAAGTTTTTAATTATAATTTAGAATAAAAGCTCTCTAAGAGTCTCTTAATCTATTTTAAAAAACTTTTAAGCCTATTTTAATATTTTTTTAATAGTTTTTAAAATTTTTATTTAATTTTAAGATATTCTAATATAGATTTTCTTTTTTTATTATTATTATTAATAATAATAAGAAGAAAATCTTTTCTTAAATTAATACTATTATATAGATAATATAATTTTAATAATATTATATAAAAAATCTTATAGATTTTTTTTATTTTAATAAGATATTAAGTTAGTATATTTAATATTTAATATATTCTATAATTATAAAAAGTTTTTTATAATATAAATTTAGCTTCTTATTAAAATAGTAAATATAGATATTCTTTATATTAAATTTTATTTTATTTTTAATTTTAAAGATTATAAGCTAATATTACTTATTATAATATTTTATTTATATTATAGTTATAATATAAAGATATTTTTTTAATTTTTAATATATATTTTTAATAATTTAATATAATTAGCAATAGCAGATTAATTTATAATTAAAAATTTTTTTTAAATAATAATTAAAGATTAAAATCTATAAGAGCTTAAAAAGATATTATTTTAATATTTATATTTATTAAATTATTTATTATAAACTATGCAGTTATAAATAATAAAGTTTAATTATTTTATTTTATATTTATATATGTTTATAGATAATATTTAAAAATTTAATTTATTTATTTAGTTTACCTATTAATTTATAAATAGAATACTATTAATAATTATTATTATATATTAAATTAAAAATATAAAACCTTCTAATATTAACTAATAAAAATTAATCTCTAATTAAATATAATATTGTAAGAATAACTTATATAGTTAAATATTAAATTAAATATTAATATAATAAATCTATCTATTTTAAGCTTTTTAATTATTATAATAAACTATATATATTTTATATATTAATTAATAATAATAAATATTATATTATAAATAGTACTATTTAATTTACTTAATACAAAGTCTATAATAAAATTAAATAAAATATTATTACTAGATCCTATAGAAATAGATAATAATTATAACTTATTATATAGTTTATATTAATATATTTTTTTAATTAATAAATATTATAGAATTATATATATTTTATAATATTATAGCTTATTCTAAGCTAATAGAATTTTCTCTTAAAAAGCTTTAATATTCTTATAATATTAAAATATTTAACAATTAAATCATTATAGTATTATTATAATAATACTAATTTTAATATAAAATTATTTAATATATATACTATATTATTTTTATAAAAGATATTATTATAAAGCTTTTATAAAGATTTTAAAATATTATTATTAAATTTTAATATTTATAATTTAGTTTTTTTTTATATAAAAATATTTCATTATTATATAATCTTAATATTTTTTAATAGAAATAGTTTTAGTATTTTAAAAATATTTTTATTTTTAGTACTGTTTAAAATTAATAATCTTAAACAATAATTTTTATAAAATTAATACTCTCTATATTTATTTTTAAATAAAATCTATAGTTATTTTTTTTAAATATTATTTCTAGATTTATCTTATTCTAGCTTAATAGATTTTTTAAATAAGTTTTAATTCTATTTAATAAATTTTTTAATTAAATTCTAAGCTAATCTAATAAACTTTTTAGTTAAATAAAAAATAAACTTTAAGTTTTTTTTTTTATTATTAGTAAGATTCTTATTAAATAAGTTATTAAAGTATAAATCTTTATCTTAAAAGCTTATTCCTATAATAATATCTAAATATCTAATTAATTTAAAATTAAAAATTATTTTTAATATATTCTTATCTATTAAAATACTTAATAGTATTATTATAATATCTAAATAAAAATAATTAGTTCTAATAAATATTATTATAGTATTTAAAGTATAGCTAGATGTCGTAAACCGGTACTTGTCAAGTATCTAGAAAGAGTAAAACTCTTCACTGAACGTCAGTTTGGTGGTATTCTATTATCAAAAGGGCAGGATGCCTAAGAAATGTATACAAGAGCTAGGTAGCTTAACTAGTCTGTAAGTAATAATATACTTAAGATTAAATAATTAATTTAAGATGATAGAATAAAACTAAATATATAGTAAATAAGCGTCCTTATATATTCTATTATTATTATAGCTATTATAAAATATCTCACAGTTCTCTAATATATTTATTAAAACTATTATAAAATATCTCTGATTTCTCTAATACTCTAACTCTAAGATTGCAGATAATCTTTTATTCTATTATATATTAATTTCTATAGAGATTAGTCTAATCTATTAATTATAATATTTTTAATTTTCTAATAATCCCCTCCTCTGAAGGCTAGCATTCTTGTTACGGGCCAGTCCCGCCTTATGAAACAGCTATATGTTCATATTCGAATATACTAAATACATGAGGAAAGAAAGAAAAAAAGGAAGAAAGTAGGAAGTTCCGCAACAGCAGGCATCTTATATGAAAAAAGGGGGAACGCTAGTGTTCATTCACTAAATTGATAATACCCGTCTAGGGCCTAGCGTTGCGCTATTGGGATCTGGGAATAGCTTCAAATCCTTGTTGAGTTCTGCCTCCCATAGGCGGTAAGTACTTCGGGCCTTGGCATAGACTTCGTGAGGGCTCAGTCCCGAACGACAATATGGGGTCAGCCCATAACATTAGCCCCCCCCTTCGAGGCTTCCCAGACGTCAAGCGCTTCGGTGTCGACAAAGTTGATTGCGGGCTCCCAGTACAGACCCTCATAACCCGTCCACTTCGAAAGGCGTGTCATTGACAGGTGCTAGTTGCTCTTGAAATTTTCTCCACTCATCATGCTCCCGGGGGCGACTGTCCTCGAGAGCGGCTAGTTTTCCTGTTCTGATTCTTCGGGTTCCACATGTCCTTGTGCCTGTTGAGTCGGTTCGAAGGTGACACCGTTCACTCGGGTACGGTTCGCAGGAGTGGCGTTGGCAGAGGATCTTGCGGCAGTACGGGGAGGTGGCCTCGGGGCATTTGGATTATAGGGGTTGGTGCAGTTGCGAGACATGTGATCTGGCAGGCCGCAGTTGTAACAGAGGAACGGGGTTCTGACAGCGTTGACGTATGCTGGGTTGGACGTCCATTCCATGGCGTTAGGATCGCGGGCTGGGGCAGCAGCAGGGACAGCTGGAGGATAAGGGTTGCCTCGTCTTGCTCCAGCAGGTTGCTGGCTGGCGGGTCGGCGTCGCCGACTCTCGATTCGGTTGTACTCCTCTAGGTCATCAGCGACCTTATTGAGTTGGGTGCGGAATTGCTCATAATTACGCGAGAGGGTCTTGCCAATGAGTTCTTTCCGGAGAGGTTGGTTGATGGCAGATCGGACTTTGGAGATCTTAACACTGTCGCTCCAGTTGGCGCCACCCGCGAGCAGTAGTAGTCGATCGAATTCGGCGATAAAGTCGCGGAAGGAAGAGCTCTTCTGGAAGTGTTGGTTGAGTTCGAGGTTCGCCTTCTCCTCCGCATGTTCGTCTTCGAAGAGGTCGCTGAGGTGTGAGAGGAAGGCTTCGAGGGACTCCTCAGGTACGAGCTCGTCCTGTGCGTATAACTGCATCCATGGGAACACTTTCGAACGTGCGTCGTCACGAAGACACTCATAGGCGTACCAGATTCGGTTGAAAGGGGATCCAATGGCGGCTGAGTCAATTCGGAGCTTGGCCCTGAGGCCAACGAAGAAGGGCAAGAACTTGGATCTGTCGGTATTATCATACAGCTCGGGGTCACGGTGCGTGTGACGAGGACGCTGGAAGATGGGCTGTATGGGTTGGGAATTGGCATAGGCAGCGGCGGGTGTGGCAGCAGGTTCAGGTTGGGGGGCTGGCGTACCAGCAGGAGCAAGACCCGGTGCAGGCTGTTGGTACGGGGGCGGTTGGGGCTGCTGTTGTTGCTGCTGTTGTTGCTGCTGGAGACGTTCAAGGAGGGCAATACGGTCATTGATATGGGTCAAGTTGTTCTGCACAACGTTGACACTAGCGTTCATGGCGTTCATCATGTGGTGCATCTGCATGAGCATCTCGTTCGGGGTCAACTGTTCGCCATGCTGCGGCTGCTGTTCGATTCCTTCGTCATCCATCGTTCGATTCAGGGTTCTATAGATCAGTCGTTCAAAAGGATGTATTTAGTATAATGTTACGGGCCAGTCCCGCCTTATGAAACAGCTATATGTTCATATTCGAATATACTAAATACATGAGGAAAGAAAGAAAAAAAGGAAGAAAGTAGGAAGTTCCGCAACAGCAGGCATCTTATATGAAAAAAGGGGGAACGCTAGTGTTCATTCACTAAATTGATAATACCCGTCTAGGGCCTAGCGTTGCGCTATTGGGATCTGGGAATAGCTTCAAATCCTTGTTGAGTTCTGCCTCCCATAGGCGGTAAGTACTTCGGGCCTTGGCATAGACTTCGTGAGGGCTCAGTCCCGAACGACAATATGGGGTCAGCCCATAACAATTCTAATAGTATAATAAATAGTCTATATCTCCCTCCTATAATATAAATAGATTCTATTTTTCAAAATACTTATATTATAGTGCTAAGCTAATTATATTATTAAAGAAAATAATTCTAAAGAATATACTTTTATTATAGATTAAATAATTTAGTATTACCTGTGTTCTTTCTTATAAATATTATAGTAAATTAAGAAAAATATACATTTATGCTAAATTCTTAAAATATTATAATAAGTATATGTATATGATAAATTATTATTATATTAAAATATTTATTTCTAAGTTAGTATAGAAGCATCTTACTAAGATATAAAAGTATTTTTAAAAAGAAGAGAAATAAATCTTAATTAAAATTCTTTAATTTTAGAAATAGTAAAAATTACTAAAAAAATAAACTAGTAAATTTCTTTAAAAGAATATTAAAAATATTAAAGAGTTAAAAAGATTAAAAGAAAAAGAAAAAAGAAAATAACAAAAAAATAGATAAAATAAGAAATAATACATAAAAAATAAAAATTAATTATATTAATACTTAATTCTAGTAACACTAATAGCCTAGTTATAAATAATTCTTTTTAGTTTATTACTTTTTCTTCTCTAAATCAATTATCACTTAATACTCCTAAATCTTATTATAATAATTCAAATTTATAATAGATTCCTATAAATCATCTTCTAATGAGTATCCTTTCTATCTAATTAAATAATAGATCTAACCATTTTCTTATTTTTAATCTAAAATCTTTTTTACTTTATATTCTTCATCATCAGCTTTATTATTTCTATTTTCTAGGTTTTTTATAGATTTTAATAGCAATATATAAAATACTAGATATATATATATTCTTACTAGTAGCTTAAGCTAATAATTATTATTTTTAAATTTCTTTATAATTCTAAATAATCTGTATTTAACTGCGTCAAATTTATTATTTAATTATTTACTTTTAATATTAAAAGTTTTTAATCCTAGTATTTATTATAGAAGATAAACTCTTTTTTTTTTTTTTAAGATTAATATATTCTTATACTTTATATTATAGTATTATTTCATTTTCTATTTTACCCACTAAATATCTTTAGACATTATATTATATATCTATTATATATATATTATCTATAAGATTACTTTATTAAATCTTCTATCTAATAATATAATAGTCTATATTATTTATAGATATCTTCCTAAATTAACAAAGTGTGGTATTTCTCTAGTTAAGGTATTTTTTATATTATTAAATATAAATTATACTAATAGTAATATTTCTATTTAATTATCTTAATTCTAATCTAAATAGTATTATAAATATTATTTAATTATCTATATTATTTTTTTAATTGGTCCATCTATCTGTTAATAATTTATAGTTAATAAGCTATATTCAATTCCATATATCTTTATGATTATTTGTTAATATTTAAATCTAAATAGTTTATCTTAATCTAAAATGATCTTAGTCAATAATCTAGTCCAATTAAATACTTCTCTTATTATAAGTATTACATATTATTCTGCTATTAAGTTTTTTAGTATTAGTCGTATAATAATATATTTTGTTAATCTATTAATAATAATAATTATATTAATATATTAAATTCTAGTGATTAGATCTTTTAATTTCAGTAATTCTTGTATAAAATTAACTATAATATTCTATTATAGGAGTTCTAATGTTTCTAATAGCTATATTTTTCTATAAGATTGATAGTTAATTAGCTTATTTTTATTATAACTATTATATTAATTAATATATTCTATGACTTATCTCCTCATGTTTAGAAAGTAATATTATTATTATATTTTTTCTATAATTTTATTAATTCTTTGATGTTCTTATAGTAGTAGATTATAATATATCTTAATAATTTCTATGATTATTATTCTTAGAATAAGTATAGATCTATTTTATATAGTTAATCTATCTTGCTAAATTGCTTTTTTATTTTATATTATAGTTATTAATATTTTATTCTTTTATATTGCTTATACTATTTGCTGGTAAAATCCTATTTTATTAATAGTGATTATAATAGTGAATACTATCTTAGTATTATATTATATTTTATCTAAGTCTTCTTTTAGAATATTAATTTTTAATTATTTAAGATTTATAATATAGTCTAGTCTTTTACTAAGAGTATTTATAATAATATTTTTTTCCTTTAATATGTTTAATTTGAAACTTAAATTTTGCTAGTTATTTAATTTATTATATTTATTATCTAACTAATTCTTTTATTATTATAAAATATTTAAGATTATAATAATCACTTTTTATAATTATCTTTTCTTTAATTTTTTATAAATAATATCTTTATTGCTTAAATACTTTAATAATTACAAGTAATTCTTTATTATAAATATTGTAGTTTCTTTCTGCTATAGTGAATTTTCTTAAGAAGAAAATAATTAATTTTTATTTTTTATTATTATCTAGTTATTTAAGAATAATTTCTAATATATATCCTAATATATCTAGTTAAATAAGATATAGTTTATTTAAATTATATAGTATAAATATTAATACTTTTTTAACTAGCTTTTTAATATTATTAAATAATTTTTCTTTTTCTTTTATCTATTTAAACTTAAGATCTTTCTTAAGGAGTTTAGTTATAGATTATACAATATTAGAGTAATTCTAAAGGTAGCATTATATATATTTACTAGCTTCTAAGAATCTTTATATTTTTTTAATATTAATTAATATTAGCTAATTTAAGATTATATTTATTTTTTCTAGTTAAATTTTTAATTCTTCTAGTGTATAAATTATTCTTAAATAATTAACTATAATAGTGTTAAATTTATATTTTTTAATTTTAAGGATTAATCCTACTTTTATAAATTCTATTATAATGGCTTGTATATAATTATTATATTTTTTAATATTTTTAAAATAGATAATAACATTATTAAAATATATTATAATAAATTTGTTAAGAGACTTAATCAATATATATATTATAAATCTTATAAATTCTATAGGTAATCTTTTTAAACCTATTAGTGTGACTACTTATTTAAATAATCTTATATTTATTAGAAAAACTATTTTCTAAATATCCTTTTTAGTAGTTCTAAGGTTATAGTAATCTTATTAAATATTAAAGACTATTATAATCTTTACTTCTTATAATAAATCTTTCTTCTGTTCTTAGTGCGATGCTTTATTTGTATTATTAATAGTTTTATTATTTAGTGCTTAGTAATTAATAATTATTTATTTAATTCTATTTTTTTTAAGTATAAATATAGATCTGCTTAATACTAGTTTTTATTCTTTTTAGATATATTCTACTGCTAGGAATTCTTAAATAAATTTATTCTTAAATTCTAGCTAGTCTTGTAATTTATACTATTATTTAACTAAGGATAGTATAAATCCTAATTTTAATAATATTCTTACTTTATATTTTTTTTATATATTGATAATTAGTATTTCTTTTTTATAAATAGTTTAATAAAGTTATAATACTTCTTAGATAATTTTATAAGTATCTTTTTTAATTCTTGTTTATAGATTTCTTTAGATTTTAATTATATTATTAGTATTATAGATTGCTTCTAGATTTTTTTTTTTTTTCTATAAGTTGCTCTTGCTATGTTTTATTTAATTTCTTAATAGTAACTTATATTACCTTTTATAGTTTTAATTTATTTAAGCTGGTAGTTTGCTTTAACTCTATCTTTAAAAGATTATTTCTTAATTTCTCTTATAGACTTATAAGTTCTTTATATTCTTCTAGTTTAATTCGTAATATGCTGTTATTAATTAAAATTATTTTTATTATCTAGTTAATAATAGGGTTCTATTCTTATAATTATAATATTCCTAATACTATATTATAGCTAGTCATTACTATAATATTAAATAATATTATTATAGTATAAGGTTCTGACTTTAAAAGTATTAGTTCTATTTCTATTTGGTATTTTTATATTATAGATTTTTTGTCTATTCCTATAATAGTAGTTTATTATATTATTTTATATTACTTGATTTATAGCCTTGTTATGACTTTAAGATTTATATAATTTTCTATTACTCCTAAGTCTAATAGTATTCATAGTTTAATCCTATTAATTTCTGTTAAGATAATAATTATTTAATATCCTAGATTAGCTATTGCTATAATTAGATGCTTTTTATAGTATTAATCTATATAACTTTATACTACTTAAATATATTCTTCTAGATAGCTTATAAATAATTTATCTTAGTGATATTAGTAAAATATTATTTAGCATTATTTATTAGATAGATTAGAATATACTAGATATCCACTTTCTTTATACATATATTAGTATTCTAGGTTTTTCTAAAGATATATAAATTTTGATTATAATATAATGCCTAGTATTTTTAGAAATTATTAATTAATTCTTTTATTAAGATGATAGAACTTATATCTATTATTATAATAGATTATTTAATAAATTTTATTATGCATATATCCTTTTAAGTTTAGGAAGTATATATAAATATAATTTAATATATATCCTAATTATCTATTATATAGTTAGTATCTATTTAAGTTTAAGATTTATTCATAAATTGCTGCTAGAATCTTGTTATTATATTTATATATTAGATATTCTTAATTGATCTATTTATAGTATTTTAAATATTATTATATATATTTTTTATATATATTAAGATTCTTTCTAGCAAACTACTTTTATAGATATATAATTATATAGATCATCTCTTTAGTTTTATAACTTCTTTATTTCTTTCTTGGTAAACTATATTATATTATAACTATAATTAATTCTATATATCTTTTTATTATATATATCTTCATATGTATAGTTACTTTTTTATATATAGCTTAGTTCTCCTTTAGTCTATTTATAAAGTAGATTACTTTTTCTTTATAATCCTATAAGTTATTTCTTAATTCTTTTATAAAGGTTTAGATGGAGTTTATCTTATTCTTAATTTAGATTTTTATAACTTATTGCCTCTTAGCCATTATCCTAAAATGCTAATTGAGCATAAAATAACTTAATTAATAAGGAATCTTTATAGTTAATACTCTTATTATTATCTTCTAATATTTTGTTTTTAAGATAATTATTTTTAAGTGATTTATTCTGTATCTTATAGCTCTAACTATCCTTTAAGACTATATAATAAGTATCCTTATATGCAGTTATAAATACTTAGATTTCTATATTTTAGATATTTTATATAGCGCTTTTTATTTTTATTATTATTCTTTATTATATTATTAATATAATTTCTTATTCTTAAGCTTTTTCTTACATTTCTTCTTATTTAATTATTATTTATTATTTTATAAATTTCTTTACTTTTTATAGATCTTTTATTCTTTCTTTTTTAACTTATTTTTTAAGTTCTTTCATTGCTTATTATTTTTATTTGGTCTATTCTTAGATTTAATCCTATTTATATTATTCTAGTAATTTATTATCTATTTCTAAATCTTTCTTAGAACTACTCTTATCTAAGATATATATATAAATAGCTATTATAATCTATTACTACTATTCTTAATTAGCTATTCTTTAGACTTTTTTTAATTTTTAGTATTTGTTTATAAAATATTCTAGTATTCTATAGTTGAAGTAGGCTTTCTTTTTAATTAATTTATTTTTCTTTTTCTTTATAAGGGTTATATTTATTTATATAATAATATCATTATCTTGGTTATATTATTTCTAATATAATCCTTATAATTTCTCTTTATTTATTCTAGATATTCCACTGTGCTTTCTCTATACTTAGAATTCTTATTTTTTTTATTTGATTTTAAATAGCTTGTTGTTAATCTTGACTATTATTTTAATAAATTTATTAAATTTATCTAGGTAATCTATTTTAATAAGTTTAAACTAAATCTTTTCTTTAAGCATGTTCTTGAATAGTCTAATAAGAATATCATTATTATAGTTTAATAGTGCTATAATCTATTTAAATTGTATTATAAGCTGCTAAGCTAATCTAGTCTAGTATAGAAAATATAGCTATTTTTTAGTATTTTTAATCTTATTAATATTTCTAAATGCCTTAGCTAATTTAATCTTAAAGTTTTTATAACTTATAAAGATTATCTTAGTTAAGTTATTCTATTCATTCTTATTATTAATAGTATAATAATTATTAAGTATAGATTATATCCATTTAGCTGCTTCTCTAATAAAATATAATATAATAAAGATAATTTTATATTTATTATTCTTAATCTTATTCTTATTAATATATATTTCTATATTAATAAAAATATTTTAAGCTTTAATTAAATTTTATTAAAGATTATAAATTTTAGTATCTTTATTTTAAACTATTCACTAGTATTAGTAGTGCTAATTAAGATTTCTATTACTTAAGCTTTAAGCTATTTAATATAATTAACTTAATCTTTATTTAATTTTTTAAGTGTTTAGATATAGCTATTAAGTTAATTAATATAACTTTCTAGCTACTTAAGCTATTTTATTAGATTATATTCTTTTTTTTCTATATCTTATAGGATTTATTTTGCTTTACTAGGGGCTAAAAAAGATCTAGGTATATTTAATACTATAATATTTTTATATATAAGACTTCTTTTTTAATATAAGAGTCTTGAATTGTTATAAACTAATACTTATTAAGTATCTAGAAAGAGTAAAGCTCTTCACTAAATATTAGTTTAATAGTATTCTATTATTAAAAGAGTAGAATGTTTAAGAAATATATATAAGAGCTAGGTAGCTTAACTAGTCTGTAAGTAATAGTATATTTAAGATTAAATAGTTAATTTAAGATAATAGAATAAAACTAAATATATAGTAAATAAGTATCCTTATATATTCTATTATTATCATAGCTATTATAGAATATCTCACAGTTCTCTAATGCATCTATTAGAGCTATTATAAAATGTCTCTAATTTCTCTGATACTTTAACCCTAAGGTTGCGGATAATCCTTTGTTCCATCGTGCATTAGTTCCCATAGGGATTAGTCCAATCTATTGGCTGTGACGTTTCTAATCTTCTGACACTAGACTAATTAATTAATTTATTAAAAATTATTATAATAGACTTAATAATTTTAATATCTATAAATAAAGTTAGTTAATAATTTAGTTAATAATTATATAATTAATAACTATATAAAAATATTATTAATAATATATATAGTTATAGCTTTTATTATAAAATTAAAAATAAATCTATATTTATTTATTTTTTTTTTATAAAATTAAAATATTTATTTAGAGTATTTACTAGATTTTATATCTTTAATTTATATTTAATAATAAAATTATATATAGCTAGATATTAAGTCTAATAAATTTATTTAATATTTAAATTTTTTATTTTAAAGAAATATTATAGATTATTATAATTAGTTTAAATATAAATCTTATATTTATTTTCTTTAAAATAGTATCTCTACTTCTAAAAAATAAAAATAATTATATTAAATTCTTAGTTATATACTTTTTAATTTTATTATATAGTATTAAATTTATATAATATAAAAGCTATAGACTATTAATTAAACTAGTATTAGAATAGATTCTTATTATTTTAAAGCTAGTATATAATAGTATTTATATCTTATTTAAATATATTAGTTTAAATTAATATTAGTTTATCTAGATTAAAATATCTAATAAAAGATAGATTAGTAAAAGCTTTTTTTAAATCTTTAAAAGCTTATAAGATTTTAAATATTAACTAAAAAAATTTTTAAAATATTTATTAGCTTTATAAAATATATTAATTAATAAAATAATAATACTAAAATAATTTTTAATAAACTTTTAAAAGAATTTTATAAATTTTATAAAAGATTATATATCTTTAATATTTTTTAATATAAATTAATTTTAAATTATTTAAATATAATTTTTATCTATTAAGATTTCTTTATTATTAATTAAATAACTAAAGAACTTTAATTTTTTTTAGTAAAACTTATATTTAGAAAATTTTATATATAAATTTATAGAATATAAGTATTCTAGTATCTATTTAATATATTATTTATATTATTTTTTATCTTTAAAGAAGATAAGAATATTATTTAAATAAATAATAATAAAATCATCTAATAATCCTCTTATTATTTTATAAATATAAAATTAAAATATAATAAATATATTTATTAGTCTAAAAAATATTATAAAATATTTATAATAATTATAATAAATATAAAATATAGTCTTTTATTTATCTTTTTTCTTAATTCTAATATAATAATAAACATTATAAAGATTAATCTTTATAAATATCTTAGTATTAATTAACTAATCTAATATCTTATTAATATAAGATAATAAATAATAATTCTTAATTATTATCTTATTAAAGCCTTAATAATTAATATAAACTTATAAGCTATTATTTAATTTTTTAATAAAAAGAATTAATATACCTATAGAATTTATAAAAAATTAAATCTATTCTTTTTATTATATTTTTTTAAGATAATATAATAAATAGTTAAGTTTTATTACTAAGTATAGATAAAATAATCTATATAGAAGTGTAATAGAGTTATTAAATAATTTAATTTTATATATTATCTTATCTAAAAAAAGCTTTATAACTTTTATTTTTAAAAATATATCTTTATACTTTGAATAAATATTAAAAAGAACTAGAGCCTTATTCTTAAAAAAACTTAAAATAAGAAAGAAGATAGAATTTTTATTAATAATCTTTATAAAATATTTAATTAATATAAAAAGTAATTTTAGTATTTTATAATAGAATCTTTAAATATAATTCTTAAAACTAGTAATTATAGATTCTTTATAAAAAAGCTATAGCTTACTAAAAATTATATTAAATCTTATTATATTAATTATTATAAATATTTAGTTATATATTTTTATTTAGCTATAACTATCTATAATAGACCTCTGCAAGTCCCATGGGACTGGTCCATAGGACTTGTCCATAGGCGCCCATGGATGGGATTTAGAACTAACATGCCTGTCTATAGATAGATAGAGAGATTATATCTATAGAACTAATTTTTATAAGACTATTTATAGAACTATAAATAATATAAACATAGTAGAGTTTACTATCTTTATAATTTATATAGAACTAGTCTATATTTTTAAGTATTAATTTTATATTATTATAGTATATAATTAATCTGTAATAATATAAATCTATTATAAATATAGTATCATTATATTATTATATATTATAAACTATAACTAGTTAATAATAATTAAAACTATTATCTTTTCTTCTTAATTATATTCACATCTTTTATAGAACTTTATAATAAGTATTTAGAGATATTTTATTATTATTTTTTTTTTTAGTTTTTTTTTTTTTTAAGTATATACTCACTTAATTATTTTAAAATATAATTTATTATAGTTAGTTTAGAACTTATTATAATTTTTTTATTACTTTATTTATTTTATCTTAATTATTTCTCTTATTATTATTTTTTTTATTATTATTTTTTTTATTATTATTTTTTTTATTATTATTTTTTTTACTATTACTTTCCTTATAATCATTAATAGAATTAAATATAATATTATAAAATTCTATTTCTTAGATCTTATCTTTTTATTATTAATTATTTAAAGAAAGATTATTATTTTCTATATTATTCTTTATTTTAATATTAAACTTAAAAATATAATAGAATATTATTAAATCTTAAATTATAGTTAAGATTAGAAATTCTTATTAATAATAATAAATATCTTAAGTAAAATTAAAGAGTTATTTAACTTTTATATTTATAATAAAGATTAAGAAAATATCTTAAATAATTTTAATAAATATAGAATATTTATTCTCTATATTTTTTTAAAAGTTATATAATTTTTTCTTTATAATCTCTAAATAATAGATATTAATATATATTTAAAAAGATATTAGATAGAAGATTTATTACTATTAAAATAATCTTAAAGCTTATTTATAATAATTTTTACTAATATCTATATTATTTAATATAATTTATAATTAAATAATAATTTAATTTTATTAATTTTTAAATTTAATAATACATTTACTATAGAGATTTATAATTATAATTAATTTTTAGAATAATACTCTAAATATTTCTTAAAAAATTATAGTATATTTAGTATTATTTAAGATCATTATCTATCTATTTAAATATTAAAAAAAATTATAATTTATATTATAGAGTAAGAATTATTCTAATTATATAAAGTTTATTATAAATTTTTTAAATATTATTATAATAAAGCTTTAGCTTATCTATATTAATATTAAATATATTTAATATTTCTTATTTCTAAGATATTTATTTTTATTAAAGTTAATATATTAAGCTCTTAAAATAATTAAAGAGATTATTATATATTTAAAAAATATTATAAATTATTACATCTTTAATCTTTAAAAGTATTATTATTTATTAGTAAAAAAAATATATAATATAAATTAAGTAATTAATCTAATGCTATTTTTCTATATTAAATTAAAATTATATATAATTATATTTAATATAATATCTATTAAAACTTATTTAAAGATATTTTATATAATATAATATTAAAAATATTAAATTCTATTATATTTTTATATTTTATATTAGCACTAGCTTAGATTCTTTATTTTAAAGATTAAGAAATACTATATATCTTTAAGAATTAGTATTAATAAAAATAACTAAACTATATATTTAAATATTATATTAGATAAAATTATAAAAATTATAAAATAATCTTTACTTATTTTTATAAGTATATAATTAATTTTTTTTTAAATTTATTATAATTGCTCTATTTTTTTCTTAGACTAGGCTTAATTAAAATTATTATTTTTTAAATTAATCTTTATAAAATATAATAAATCCTTAAGATTTAATTAGATAATATAGGCTAGATAAAATATATATATAAAATAAAATTTATTTGATAGATTTATTATACTATTAAATATTTATAATAGAATTTTATTATTATTAATATTATTATATATTAATACTAATATATAATTAATTAAATTATATTATTAAAGTATCTTTAATAAGACTATATTAAGATTTATATTAATATACTAATTATAAAGAAGCTTAAAGCCTAAAAAAATCTTATAATACTATTAATTTTTATTAATAAAATATCTAATAATTACTATAAATATTTACTAAAAAGATAAAATTTAATAATTAAATACTATTAAGATTTTTACACTAGATAGAAGTATAGATAAAATTTTTATTTATTTTTTTTAACTTAAAATTTAAGCTAATGCTAAGTAGTAATTAATAAAAAAAAATCTAATATAATAAAAAACTAATAAATATACTAAATTAGATTTATAAAACTTTTATAAGTAAGAAACTAAAATAAAAAATAAAAATTTATAATAAATTTAATTTAAATTTAAGCTTAGTCTTTATTATTAAATTTAATTATTATTTTAATTAATTAATAAGCTTATATATATAATATAAATTAATATTATAAAATAAAATAAAAATCAGATTATTTACTATAAATTAAAGAGATTTTTAAATATTTTATTACTATATAATATTATATACTACTTTTTAATATTTTTTTATACTTAAATATTACTTTATAGAATTTATTCTATTTAATATTTTCTATAAATAAGGAAATATTATTCTATATTATATATATATATAATTTAAAGCTTTCTAATTAGATAATAAGCTATTTAATTAAATTTATCCTAATATTCTAATTGCTTTTTTATAGTCTAATTAATTTTTTTATTTAAATAGTATTTTAAGAACTATATCTTTATTTATTAATTAATAAAATCATCTTTATTTATTAATTAATAAAATCATCTTTATTTATTTCTAAATAAAAAATCTAATACTTTTTCTTATTAGGCCTAACTAGTTATAATAAATTAAAGATAGAAGAATCTACACTAATTATAGATATAAAAAAAACTATTAATTAATCTTATATAATAAAAATATTAAGTATTATAATAGAATATAATATAAAATTATCTAGAATATTATTTTTAAAAAAGAAGAAAGAACTAATATTTAAAAATAAAAAAAATTAAAATATTATAAATTTAAAGTTTTAAATTAATATTATTTAAAAATATTATTTACTTTAAAAATAAAAGATTATAATTTCTTAATTCTACTAGACTTAAGAAGAAAATTTATTATTATAATCTACTTATTTATATAATATATCTTATTAATTAGCTAATATAAATAATTTTTATAAAAGTCTTATAGAAGTTTTATAGAACTCCTATAAGACTTTTATAAGTTTTATTAATATAAAATCTAAATAATACTCTAGAAAGAATTTATATTTTTATTAATTTTAATTATTATTTTTTTAAATTATTATATATATTTCTTTTTAATAAATAAAAATAAATAAGTATATATTATCTTTAGAATTAAGTCTTCTACTTATTAATTTTAAAATAATTATTTTTAAGCTTATACGCTATTTTTAGTAATTTAAAAAAATCTATATATATTTTATATTTATAAATATCTATTACAATATCTAGATAGCAAGAGTAAAGATAATTAAGATTATTTTAAAAATCTAATATATTATAATATTTTCTTTATATTTTAGTTTATAAATTACTATAGTAAAATAATTTAGATTAGTTATATTAGTACTTAATCTATAAATTATATTATTAATTCTTATTAAAGTAATTATAACTAGTATATCTAAGAAGTTACTTTAATCATATTTAAAAAAAAATAGAAAGTATTTAATTATTTAAAATTATAATTCTTATAATATTATTAATACTTAATATAATATAAAAAGATCTTATAATTTTCTTTTATTAACTTAGCTAGCCTTTTTAAAAAGAATAAAGAACTAAGAAAGATTTAATAATTTTTAATATAATATTAATACTACTTTTACTAAATAAGAATAATATTTATAATATATACTAAATTAAATATATAAAATAGCTTAATTTAATAATCAATCTTTTATTAAGATTAAGAATAGTATTGATCTCTAGATTAAATATTATATTTAAATTATTAAAAAATAGAAATATAGTATTAATATTAATTCTAATAAAATAAAAATTATACTATACTATAAAATCTCTAGATCTTAATAGAATAAAAGTAGAATATATTTAAATAATAACTTATAAGTTATAATATTATAGTTCTAATAAATCTATTTTAATTTTATTTTATTAGGGTTAAGAATTTAGAATTAGGGTTAAATTATAATTTAATATTTTTAATAAATATTTTTATTGTTATATTTTTATTTTTTATAATTTTTTATTATTAATTATATATTTATATTGAGTTAGATTATTTCTATATTTTAGCTATAAAATAAAAAAAAATAATTAAATTTAAGATTAAAATTAATAGATATATGAAGAGATTTAGATTCTTAAGAATAAATATATATATTTAGATCTAGGTTTTAAATAAAAATTATTAGTTAAAAATTATAACTTAAATCTTAATAAATTATAATAAAAATAAGTATATTAAGATAATTAGATATTTAAATCTTATATTTTTAATTAGATTTAAGACTATATATAGTATTAGAAGAATTATTTAATAATTATTAATATTATTTCTACTAACTCTAACCCTAATTATAAGTAATAAAAAATAAAAAATAATTTAAGGAAGCTATTAGGCTAGTTTAATAATATAAGATCTATTATATAGATAATAAAATTCTATATAAAAAATCTTATAAATAATTAGTAATAAAATTAAATTATTCTTAACTATTAGACTATCTAGATTATATATAAATCTAGAAAGAATTAAGTTTATATATCTACTATAATTCTAAATTTAATTCCTAAATATATTAATTTTTTTATTTAGGAAATCTAATATATAACTATTATACTAAAATATATGATTTTTAAAAAATTATAGTAGCTTTGATGCTAAAAAGTAATAATTTTATAATTTTATTATATAGAACTAGTAATTTTATTTAATAAAGCCTTAATGTGACAGCCAGCCAGGCAACCAAGCACGTGACACGGCGACGGCGCAGCTACGGGAAGGACCAACGACAAAGAAGATATCACGAGCTAGGGCTGTAGCCCTAGCAGCAGCCGTATTAGAAACTACCTTTCTAGCAATGCTATATTAAGAAAGAGGCCTCACATAAAGAAGTATATAAAAAAGTATTTAGTAAAGTAGATTTTAACCTCTTCTCCTTTTCTTTCTTATGCTTAATATTACTTATAGGTACTATGCACCTAGATAGCTTCTATAGCTCGAATCAAGATTATTAGTAATTATTATATAATATTAAGTATTACTATCTTTATCTTTATCTCTTATATATTAGTATAGTAGACCTTTTCAATATCTAGCTTTGATTAAGAGATCCTTCTTTTTTCCTTTCTTTTTACCCTAATACACTTATATAACAGACTACTCTAGTATTATACTTAAGTTAGGAAATATTTCTCTTTATTCTTTTATTATTATCTTTTTTCTTCTTCTTTCTGATTTCCACTAAAGCAATAGTGAAGGAACTAGGTTAGAACGGTACTAAAAAAGTACTAGGTATAAATATATTAAAAGACTCTAAATAGAAGTATATAGAGTGACAAGCTACTTTAAAATTTAATAAAGCTCTAGAAAAGGAGTTTAGCTTAGCTATAACTTAGAAAGATAGCTTTCTAAGTTTCTTTATATTTTAAAAGCTCTATAAAGATCATTCTAAGAAGCTTTTTAAATATATATGTTATTAGATTAAGAATCTACAGCAAATAGCCTCTAAGGCCTAGGAATATATCCATGACAATAAATCCATAAATAACAATAATAAGAAGATTTTATCATTATAAAAGCAAGTTAATCATTTTAAGCAGTAAGTAAAGAATTAGTAGAATATAATATAAGAGCTCATAATTGAGCGTAATAATATATAAGCCTGTGTATAAAAGTTGACTTAGCAGGGTCTTAGCTTAACTCTCTTAGTTAGCCAGAAGAAATCAACTAAGCTTCCTAATAGGAAATAATTTAGTAACAATAATAACTCAAAATTTGCCTCTTAGCTCATTAATATCGAAAACAAATTAGAATTAAATACTGATCATTATCCGACCCCCTTAGCTCACATATAGTACGTGAAAAATATGTGTAAAGAAGAAGTAGTAGACTATTTAATGCCTTATTTTCAGAAAAATTCACCAGAATGTTATCAAGACGTAGACAATATTATTAAACATTTCAAAACAATTTATTAGGATATAAACAAGGCTTCCAAGGCTAAGTATAAATTGCGTTAACTATACATAAACGATATAAAGTTCTAAAACTTCTTATCAAAATTTATGCTTAAGGCCTAGAAGTTAGAACTTATTTTATCTTTATAAAAAGATAAACTATATAAACATTTATTTTTGAATATATAGAAGTCACTGCTTAAGAAGAGTTATAATGCTAACATATTCTACTAAGAATTTATCCAAGAATATTATTAGACTACAAATCAACTTGAAATTATTGCTAAAAATGAAAAACATGCTCCAAAGAACTATAGTAATAAAGGGAACAACTATAATGATGTGGGAAAGGATATTAAAAAAAATAAGAATAGTGTTAAGATAGATAGATTAAAGAATAGTAAGAATAAAGCTAAGATTCTATAAGCAGAGAAGAAGCAGTTTATAGTAGAAGATAAATACTTTAAATATAAGATACTAAAATATATAGTAGATTAATACTTATTTAATAAAAAAGACACTCTAGATCTCAAAGCTTTGAAAATAATAAAGGAAGTAGCTAAGGAGAATAATAATAATAATATAGATTTAGAAAATAATAGTATTTAAGAAAAAACTTCTTTTTAAGTGAGATCTATACTACTGATGCTTTAGATCTTTTATAATTAATTAGAAATAATAGAGATAGCCTAACTATATTTATATAACTAGCTAGAAATAAATTATTAATTTATCTTAAAGTATTAGTAAATATAGAAATAAATAGATTTACTTTTTTAGATATTTTTCTTATTAAGAAGCTTACACGATATCTTTATTATTATATTAAACTCTTGAAGCAGCCATTCCAGGTAAAAGAATTTAATGATAAAGCTAAGAAGATAATTACATATATTATAAAATTAATGTTAGTGGTAAATAAATATATTATATATAATTTACTATTTCTTATTGTATAATTAAGCAAGCATAATATGATCCTTAGAAAGATATAGCTAGCTAGATATAAAGTGTTAATAGACTATACTTATTAATAATTACTTTAGCTAGAAAAGGTCTTCTTAAAAAAGAAGATATAAGCAAAGTAATTTACACCGCTACTAAAGAAGTTACTATTATAGGATTATATAGTAGAGCTTTAATATCAAAAGGATATAGATTATTAGAACTAACTATTTGATACTAATATTGAAGCTATAGAATAATCTTTAACTAAAACTAGAAAGGAGTTAGAGTAGAGTATATTAATTATATACTATAGCTCTTACTGTTGACAATATAAGTATAAACTTAATTAAATAAAGAAAGAGTTTAGTAAAATAATAAAACTATTAGATCTACTTGAAAGAGTAAAGTCTATAATTAAGAAAATAAAATAAGTATAATTCTAAGAATAATACTTAGATATAGATATTATAGTGATTAGCGCAGCAAGCTATCTTTAAAATATAAAAAATAAGAAGATTAAGACCTTTTTAACTAGCATTAGTAAGATTAATAAAGCTATTAAAAATAAGCTTAGCCTAGATAAAATGGAAGAAAAAGAGAAAATAAAATAATATCTCTCTAAATAATATTATAAATTTACTAATATCTTCTTTAAAATCAAGTCTAATAAGCTTCTAGAGTGGAAAGAATATAACTATAAAATCAAGTTAAAGAAGGAAATTGAGCTTAGTTATTACTCTTTATATTATATAACCGCTAAAGAGCTCTAAGCCGCCAAGAACTATATTATAAAAAATCTAGAGAAAGGTTTTATTATACCTAGTAGTGTATCGTATACGTCGCTAATCCTAATGGCTAAGAAGTCTAGCGGAGATCTTCATTTTTATATGGATTATTAATATCTTAATTTATTTATGAGAAAGGACTATTACCTATTACTATTAATTAATAAGATGTTTAAATAAATTAGTAAGATAAAAATCTTTATGAAGCTTAATATATAATAAGACTTCTACTAAATCTATATATATAAGGATTCTTCTGATCTAATAATATTCTATTACCGATATGGAACCTTTAAATATGAGATTATGCTATTTAGGTTAACTAATAGTCTAGTGACTTTCCAAAGACTAATAAATAATATTTTTATTAATTGTTTTAATTAGTTTCTAATTATATTCATTGACGACCTACTAATTTATAGCAAGAATATTGTTAAGCATAAAATTCATGTTTATATAATACTTTAACAGCTTCAGGACGCAGGGCTATAGACTAGTATTAAGAAATGCAAATTTTATATAATAATAACAAAATATCTTAGCTTTATCATCACATCTGAGGATATTAAGGTAGACCCTAAGAAAGTTAAAATAGTACTTTTCTAAAAGATACTAATAATAGTACAAGAAGTATAGTTATTTCTAAGCTTCTATAACTTTTATTAGAAATTTATAAAGAAGTATAGCAGGATTATAAAACTGCTATATTAGTTTACTTAGCAGGATATCTTCTTTATATAAATAAAGTAGTATTAAGAAGCTTTTAGCTACTTAAAAAAAATGTTAATATTAACATCTATCTTGATTTATTATAACCTGAATTAGTTAACACATATGAAAATTGATATATTAGATTTAGTAGTAACTATAGTGCTTTTTTAGCTTTATAAGAATAGTAAATAGCATCCTGTAGAATATCACTTATCCATGATAACGGATTCTAAGTATAATTATAACATCCATAACAAGAAGATATTGGCAATTATTAGAGCTTTTAAAAAATAGAGACTAGAGCTGCTAGGACTATAATAGAAGAAATGTTTTAAAGTGTTATTAGATTACTAAACTTTAAAGTACTTTATAATAACCAAGGCTTTAATAGCTAAGCAAGTATAATAATATAAATTACTACAGAGATTCTACTTTGTGCTATAATATTAACCTAGAAGAGTAAATGTACTAGCAGATACGCTTATATAATAGAGAAATAACAAAGCTAAAAATCTTGATTACTACAATCTAATAATATTACCGTAAGAGGTTCTTAATAACTAGATTATAGCGGAGTTAGCATTCCTAAACCTAAATAATGCTATCATAGATAGTAATGTTATCGAATAAATACTCAACGCAAATAAGAGAGCAGCCATAACGAAGAACACTTATAAGAAAATAGATTAGAAAGATTTAAAGTAGCACATTAAAGAAGAAAGATTATTATATTAAAACTATTTATATATTTCTAATAAGAAGGATCTCTGTATATGGTTATTAAATGAGTTATACTAATTGCCTTCTATAACGCACCTTGGACGAGACAAGATAAAGAAGCTATTCTAAAAATATTTTTATTAGAAATTATAAAATAAAGATATTGAAAGCTACATTAATAATTATAAGACCTGTAGTAGAACTAATATTTAGAGAAATTAGATATCTAGATTATTATAACTACTATCTATCCCAGATCAACTATAGCAGCATTTATTAATAAACTTTATAAAGTTTCCAAAGGACCGTTATAACTATAATACAGTATTTATAATAGTTAATTATCTTAGCAAGTAACTAATCTCTATGTCTTATAAAAAAGATTTAATAATAGCGAAGAAGATAGTTAAATTATAAATTTAATATATCTTCCCATGGATAGAATTACCTAATAGCATTATTTTAGACCACGGAGGACAATTTATATCAGAATTTTAAAATAAAGTATATTGAATATTCTAAATTAAGATAAAGCTATTAACAGCTAAATATATACAAATAGATAGTTAGATAAAGATTATAAATTAATATCTCTAGTAATATTTACGGCTTTATATCAACTTTGTAATAGATAATTAATTAGAATATTTATCTATTATCAATTTTGCAGCATTAGCTCTACCTCAAGCTTTAATAAATATATTACTATTCATAATTGAAAAAAGATATTAATCTCAAATATTATTTAATTAGACTACCCTAGCACCGTCATAAAAGCTAACTCTTAATGAAAAGAATGCATGAACATGGACTAAAAGATTACAGAAGATATAGGAGTTCATAAAAAAAAATATAGAATAAGCTTAAAAATAATAAATAAAGCAAGCTAATAAGAGATATTGACTAGTGAACTTTTTAATTAGAAATATAGTATATATTATAAATAAAAAATAGAATATAAGTCATCTAAGTAGGAAACTAGAGTATTAATAAAAAAGATCTTTCTCTATTACATAATAAATTAGTCATATCTTCGAGCTCAAGCTACTAGATAGATTATATATGCACTTAATATTCTCTTTAAAGAAGCTACGTTTAGCATTCTTAATAAAACTATTATTAGAATAGTTATTAGATGAGAGATCTAAACTAAAAATAAATAAGCAATCTAAATAGAAAATTAAGTGAGTAGTTATATCGCAAATCTAATAAAAGAAGCTTTACTATTAAGTAAGCTAGATAGATCATGACCCTAATCCAAAATGATATTTAGTAAGCTATCTAAAAAATACATTATTAACGCTGAAGGCCTTTTACGATGTAAATCTAGAAATAGACGAACCATCTCTTTAGCTTGATATGTGACTCAAGACTGCAGAGAAGAATTAATTTATAGAGAACCATGTAGAGAATAATATATTAAAAATATAAAACTAGAACACTTTATTACCTAGTTAAAAAGAGGGTGGATATACAGTTTCTTATTTCTTAGTGGCTATAATATAAGGCTAGCTTCCCACATATTCTTAAGTATTATAAGGTCTCTGTCTCATATTATAGGTGCTAAAAATGAGGGACTATATAGCCTTTTTTATATATAGCTTATGATTTTACTGAGGCTTAAGAATAGGGCTATATTATAAAACATCAAAAAATAGAAAGATTAACTAGAGACTAGGGGTTCGAATCTAGCTAGGGACAACCATTATTTTTTTTATAAATAAAGTAGACGCTCGCAGGTAAGCGCTTTATAGAGGGGGGGGTAATATAACAGCTAGCTAGACAATTAAGCATATAATATAGCAATAGCACAGCTACAGGAAGAACTAATAATAAAAAAGATATTATAAGCTAGAGCTGCAGCCCTAGCAGCAGCCGTATCAGAAACTGCCTTCCTAGTGGTACTATATTGGGGAAGGAGCCTCACACAAAGAAGTATATAAAAAAGCGTTTAATAAGATAGATTTTAATCTCTTCTCCTTTCCTTCCTCATGCTTGATATTGCTTGTAGGCACTGCGCACCTAGATAGCTTCCATAGCTCGAATCAAGGTTATTGGCAACTGTCACACTTAATTTGTTTACAAGTATATATATTAATAAATAATAATTAATGCTAGGAGTTAATCAGCATTTTATATAACTAGAATAGGTAATACCCCACAGATTTATATAAATTTAGGTAGAAAATTGGTAGCTATGGGAGTCCTATAGGACTCCTGTAAGGCCTGACTCTATCGCGAGATTGGGGCAGCCAATCTAAAGGCTTGGTTAGTTGTTGCCCTCGATCTAAGATATCGAAAGTGTATTTATTAGAATAACTAGGTATTTATTAGAATATAGCTATCTAGAGATCTAAAACTATTCCTAATCTCTTATAGAGCCTTAGCGCAGCTGTTATATATATAGTATACTATAGTGTTTATATATATAGAATATAGATTTTTATTCTTATTAAAAGTAAAGGATTAAATAATTAATTTTATATTAATTTTATATATATATTTATATTATTTTTTTTAGAACTATTCCTTAGAATTCTCTTAGTATTTAATCCTATAAATGTTCTATAGTTTATATTATTTTAATTAGATCCTTATTCTATTACTTTTTATATTATAATTATTTTATCTATAGATTTTTTTATTAAATTGATTATTATAGTAAATTTATACTCTATTTATAACTATTCTACATCTATAAAATTTAATAATAGTAATTACTCCTTTTTAGAGTAGTTAACTATTAAAAAATTTCTTTTAAAATTTTTTAAGATTATTTTTAAAATCTAAGTTTTTGAAATTTTTAAACTTATAAAAAATTCTTTTATTATTTAAGTACTATATTAGAAATATTATATAATTATTCTATCTTTTTTAGAAGTTACTATATAAGATCTTTAATATTTAAAATTTAAAAATTAAGCATTAAGATATAGTTAAAAAATTATTTAATAATAATTTATTAAGGTATATACTTTTTTAATAAATTAATCTTTAAAAGAAATTAATTAATTTTAAAAAACTATATCTTTTTTTTAATTAAATAACTCTTTATAATCTTAAATAATATATAAATTAATATTAATAGTCTAATATTCTAATATTATTCTAGCTTTATTACTAGTTATTAACTATATTATATATAAAAAAGCTTTAAAGAAGTTAATATTAGTATATTTTAAATCTAGAGATTACTATAAATATAAATAATAACTTAAACATATTAAAAATAACTTTATTAATTATAAATATTTTAAAAGTTAAAAGATAATAATTATTATATTATAGCTTAGTAATTAATACTAGATTTAATAGATTAAATATAAAAAAATTATAGATTTATCTTACTTTATATTTAATAATTTTATTAAATAGATAAAAGTTTAGATTAAAATTAAAACTATATAGTTTATTAATATATTTATTTAAATAGATAAGCTTAAAATGCTAGAAATAGAGAATCTATAAATCTTTTATATATAGTTTTTTTATAAATATGATCTAAATTATTCTAAAATATTAATAAATAATAATAATAAAATTAAGTTTTTTATTATAAAATTTCTATCGTGATCATAGCTTAAAATAATAAATAAAAATAAAATCTATTAGAATATAATTATATATCTTAAAGAAGTTATCTATCTATAAAAATTATATAAAAAGAAGTAAGAAGCTATTAATAAGCTTTTAAAATAATATTATAATAATAATAATAATTTAAATAATAAATTAAGAAAGAGATGTTTTAATAAAAACTAAAATAAATATAGTAGTTATAAAAATAAGAAGAATAATAATTATAAATTAAAAAAAATAATTAAGAAGATTAATCTAAATTAATTTATTTTTATTATAATTATTAAAGATATAAAAGCTCTAATTATAGAATAATTTATTACTATAATAGTAATAGTCTAAAGCTAAAAGAGAATTTAAAATTTAATTTTTAGCTTAACTCTTTATTAATAAAATTATAAGATAAAGAATTAAATATTAATAATAATAATAATTAATAAAAAAATATAATAGTTATTAATCTTAATAAATCTTATAAAAAGAATAAATATATAATATTAATTAATTTATTTTTATATTTTTAAAATTAATAGAATCTCTATTACTAGTTATAAAGAAATAAAGATTATAATTTCTATTATAGATAATTGTAGCTAAATAAAAATATATAATTAAATATTTATAGTAATTAATATAATAGGATTTAATATAATCTTAAATAAACTATAGCTTCTTTATAAAAAATCTATAATTATTAGCTTTAAAAATTATATTTAGAAATTTTATTATAAAGTGTTAAAATTATTTTTTATATTAACTAAATATTTTACTAAAATTATTAATAAAGATTCTATTTTTTTTTATTTTAAATTTTTTAAAAATAAAATTTTAATTCTTCTTAATACTTATTAAAATTATAAAAATATATTCTTAGAAATAAAAGCTACAAAGCTTTCTTTAGATAAAATAATATATAAGATTAAATTATTTAATAACTTTATTATATCTCTATATAGATTATTTTACTTATACTTAATAATAAAACTTAACTATTTATTATATTATCTTGAAGAAATATAATAAAAGAGATAGATTTAATTTTTTATAAATCTTATAAATATACTAATCCTCTTTATTAAGAAATCTAATAGTAGTCTATAAATCTATATTAATTATTAAAATTTTAATAAGATAATAATTAAGAATTATTATTTATTATTTTATATTAATAAGATATTAGATTAGTTAATTAATACTAAAATATTTATAAAGATTAATTTTTATAATATTTATTACTATATCAGAATTAAAAAAATAAATAAATAGAGGACTATATTCTATATCTATTATAATTATTATAAATATTTTATAATATTTTTTAAATTAATAAATATATTTACTATATTCTAATTTTATATTTATAAGATAATAAAAGGATTATAAATGATTTTATTATTATTTATTTAGATAACATTTTTATCTTCTTTAAAAATGAAAAATAATATAAATTGTCAGAGAATCCGAGAAACTACAGCCAATGAAGCAAGAACCTATGCACAGAAACTAATGCAAGATGGAATAAAGGATTATCTATAACCACTAGAATTAAGGTAATAGAGCAAATAGAGCTTAGCTCTATTTAAATAATAAGCTAAATAGAGTGAGGCTTTAATAACTTTATTAATAATAAAATATATAAGAATGCTTATTTACTATATAATTAATTTTATTCTATTATCTTTAATTAACTATAATAACTTAAGTATACATTCTTCTATTAAATAGGATATTTAGTTTATTTTATTTTTTTAAGACTTTACATTTATATAGTTTTTTATATATTAGAATATATTAACTTTTTTTATTAATATAATTATTCTAATTATATTCTAATAATATTTAACTAAAATTTTTAATAATTAAAGACTCTTATTATAAAAGAAAAGTTTTAATTAGTAATTATTATAACTAGTTAATAGTAATTTGTTTTTTTATAAGTATAAATTTATTTAGCTGCTTTAACTCTATTGACTTTTAGTAGAGAAATAATAATAATTAATAATAATAATTTTAGACTAATTCTAGTCTAGATAATAAAAGTTATTATAATATTAAAATAATAGATTATTAAATTAGAAGCCTAGTGTACTAATTATTTAATTATTAAGATAAAAAAGATTAAATTATTCTTAGAAGAATAAAAAACTTTTAAAATATTTTTAATTTAGCTATATATTTATTTTAGTAATAATATTAATTAAATTATATCTAAGTAAGATAAGATTTTTATAATATTTAACTTTCTTACTAAAGAAGTAATAAGATAGTTTATATCTTATATTATTAACTAAATTAAAGCTGCTAATGATGATTAATTTAAATTTAAAATTATTCTTATATTTAGTAGCTTTATATATTTTAAAAAAAAATTTTATCAGCTATTTAAAACTATTAATAAAAAACTTAATATAATCTATTAGATTAAAAATATTAAATAATATAAATCTATAAGAGATTATATTTTAAGATTTCTTTAAATATTAAAATATCTCAAATAGAATAATTAAAGACTATAAGATTAGTTCTATAATAATTTAAAAAATAATATAAAGAATTATATTTCATAAATTATATTATAATCTAATATATTTAAGAAAATAATAGAAATAATATTATAAATTAATATAATACTATATATATAATATATAGAATAAAAAAATTATTAATATTAATTAAAACAGTAAGCTAATATATTTTAAAAAAAAACTAAAGACTAAAATAATAATATTATTATATAAATAAATACTATACTAATTAAAAAAAAAAAAAAATTAATTAAAAAAAAAGCCTGCTTTAATTATAAAATATTAAGATATTTTATAAATAAATATTATAAACTAAAAAAAACTTTAAATTAATTAATTAAAGATTATAATAACAAATTATAGTAGCTATCTATATATATATTCTAAAAGAAAACAGTACTAATAAATACTTAAAAATAGATAGAGAATTACTAGAATAGTATAAATAAGAAATATAGCAATAAGCTAAAAAATAAAAAGAATTATAAAAATAGATATAGCAAGTATTAAATATATTAATAAATTAAAAAATACTAAGAATAATAATATAAATAAAAAACACTATATAAAATATTAATAATATAAAAATTTAAATATCTATAATTATATATAAAAACATTTACTATATACTTTTAAGAAATAAGTAGAGCTATAAGATATAGAATTAATTATCTAAGAATAATTATTCTAGAGATTATAAACTAGATAAAGAAGAATTAAAAAATAGTAATAAAAATATTAATTATAAAGATTTTTTATTAATTAAGTTATTTTATACTTAATTAGTATTATAAGATAATAATAAAAAGATAATAAGTTAATTAGTTAAATATTAAAATTAAAAAAATCCTATCTAAACCTTTATAAAAAGATTAAAAAATAATTTATAAAAATAAAATAAAAACAAACTTAATAAAAATATATTAATAAATATAATTATACTTAGAATAGAATATATAATAAAGAAATCTATAAAAATAACTATAGTTATAATATAATATAAATTACTAAAAAAAAGATAAAAAGATTATAAAATTAGAAAGATAATTTATATAATTATATATCTATAAAAATAATTTACTAAGAAGAATCTCAATACACTTAAAAAGAATATATAAAAAGATATAAAAAATATTATAAATAGATATATTAAAACTACTTAATATATAGACAAAATAATAAAATCTTAATAATTATTTATAAGAAAATATTCAAATTAAATAAATATCAATTATATAATGGATAATTAAGATATATATTAAATTATATTTATATACACTATCCCAACTTAGAAGGATATATACATAATAAAATATATTAAATAATATATTATAATAATAAATATAAATTTTATTACCTTAATAAAAAAATTAATTAATAATTTTTAAAAATATTAAGTATTATTTTATATATAAAGCTTATATATTTTTAAAAAAATCTAGAATACTAATGCATATATAAGGAAAATAAATATTTAATATATTTAAACTTATCTAAGTAAGAATATTATATAGTATTTTATTAATTTTATTATAATAGACTTTTTATAAATTTTTTAGAAGAATATATCTAAATAGTATAGAGCTATATAGATTAATATTAAATAAAGTATCTAATTATAGTAATAATTAGTCTAAGATATTAAATAATTATTATCTTAATAGAAATTAAGAGAATAAAGCTATAAATTCTACTTAATTTAAAAGCTATTAGAAATCATATAAATCTTAATATAATAGATAAATTATAACTCTAATATTATAAAATAAATTAATAAATTAAGATCATCAGTATCAATAGAGAATTAATTATAAAAGAATATAAGAAGAAAATAGAACTAGTTTTTATATTATTAAAACTATATACTATAATAATTTTATTCAATATTATAGTAATAATTAGATATAATATAGTATTAGAAATATTATAATTATAAGAATAAAATCTAATTATTAATTAGATAATTAGAATAATTTCTATTAATAATAGAATTTTATAGACTAAATTAGAAGAATATAAAGAATTTATAAGCTTATAAGAAAAATTAAGAAATAATTTTCTATAAATAGAGCTAAAGAGAAGTGCTAGCTTAAATAAAAAAAATATAAAAAATAATATAATCTATTAAAAAATAAATAAATAAAATATAGTAAAAGTAATTTATAGAAATAAAATAAATATAATTTAATAAGCTAATAATACAACTAAAATTAAGAGAAATTTATAAATAAAAATTAAAAAAGATACTTATAAAACTATTTAAAAAATATTATAACTTTATTAAGTTATTTATAAAGAAAGAATACTAATTACTAAATTATAAGAAAAAATATAAAATATAAATATTATTAAAACTAGGATTTATATTATCTTTAATTAAGTAATAACATAAATTATAAAATCAATTAAAATTAAAAAATAAGTTTATTAGAGAGTTCCTAGCTATAGAATATATATATAAAAAATAAGAATTAGCTTTAAGTAAATTAATATTTATACTAAAAAAGAATAGAATAAAATAATTAATTATTAATTACTAAATATTAAATAATAGAATAATTAATAATATAAATAAAATATTATATTAAAAATAAAAAAAAGATCTATTATAAAAAATAAAAATTATAATAATTTTTAATATCTAATAGAATTATTATAATTTTAGAATTATTAAAAAAGATATTTAAAAAATAATATTTCTTATAAATATAGGATTATTTAAATGGGTAGTTATATTAATAGGTTTAAAAAGATTATCTATAGAATTTATAAAATTTATAATATATATATTAATTAAGTTTCTTAATAAGTTTATTATAATATACTTTAATAATATTATTATCTACTCTAAAAATATTAAAGAATATAATAACTATATATAAATAGTAATAACTAAGCTAATAAAAATAAAATTAATCTTTAAAATTAAGAAGTGTAAATTTGACATAATTATAATTAATTATTTAAAAATAATTTATATATTAGAAGAATTAAAGATTTAATTAAAAAAAATAGATATAATATTAAATTAATTAATATTAATATATATTAAAAATGTTTAAGGATTTTTAGAAATAAGTAGATATATTAAATAATATTTTTAGAATTATTTTAAAATTATTTAACCTATAACTAAGCTACTTAAGAAAAATCTTAAATTTAAATAGATAAAAAAAAAGAAAAGTTATTTAATAGTATTAAAAAATTAATTAAAAAAGTACTAATATTTATATTATATAATTTAAATAGATAGAACTTAATATAATTAGATATATTAAAATATATATTAAAAATTATTTTTAAGTAGTTAAATAATAAAGAAAAATAAAAACTTATTATTATTTTTTTAAAAAAATTTATTATAATAAAGAGGAACTATAATATTTATAATAAAAAATTATTTATAATAGTTAAAATATTTAAATAATAAAAATATTATCTATAAAAAGTTAAAAAAAAAATAATTATAAAAAATAACTATTATAATCTTAAATATTTTATAATAATAAAAGAATTAGTTAAATAATAAATATAATAGATTAAATACTTATTAAAGTTTAAGTTCTAAATTAAATATATTAAAGAAAAAGAAAATATTATTATAAATACTTTTAATAGAAGACTAGATTATATTATAAATTTTAAATAATTAAAAACTAATATTTTAAAAAAAATAAAAATAATATATAATATAATATTAAAATAATATTTATTATTATAATTATTATTACTAACTTAGAATTTTATTAATAAATAATAAATGTTATTAATAAAGATAAAATATTTATAATAATATTAAAAAATAAGAAAATAATATTATAAAAAAAATTAATTATATAGAATAAATTTATACTTATTCTAAAAATAATAATTATAAAAATTATTAAAATATATTATAATCTACTACTATAAGGACACCAAGGAATCAATAAAACTATAAAAAAAATATAATAATAATATTATTTTTTAAATATAAAAAAATAAATTATAGAATATATTAACTAATATAATAGTTATAATAGAAATAAATTAATTAATTATTAATTTTATAGAAAAATATAACTATTAGAAACATTAAATAAACTATAGAAATATATTATAATTAATTTTATATAAAAATTATTAGAATTAAAAGATCTAATTACTAAAATTTAATATATTAATATAATTATTATTATTAATAGATTAATAAAATATATTATTATATAATTAATATTAAAAAATTTAATAATAGAATAATATATAATATTTATATTATAAGAAATATTTAATTAAACTAGATTATTAATTAAAATTATTTTAAATTAAGATAAGCTATTTAGATTAAAATATTAGTAGATAATTATTAAAATATATAAAATTAAATATAAATTATTAATTATAAATCACTAATAAATAGATAGATTAATTAAAAAAATAATATAATTTATTAAATAGCATTTATAATATTATTTAAATTAAAACTAAGATAATTAGATAGAGATATTATTATTAATATAATTTATATTAAATAATATAAAAAGTATCTTAATAAGAGAAATATTATATTTTATTAATCTAAAAAAATATTTATAAATATTATAAACTTTTATATTAATAGATGAAAGCTCTAATAAAGTAATATTATAAATAGTATATATATAATAGATATATATAATAATATCTAAAGATATTTAATAAATAGAGTAAAGAATAAAATAATATTATAATATAAAATATAAAATATAAAAATATATTAATTTTATAAAAAGAAAAGAGAGTTTATTTTTTATAATAAATATTAAAATTAAAAAATTTTAATATAAAAATAAAATAACTAAGTAATAAATTTAATATAATTAAATATAAATTATTTAGAATTATAAAAAAATTTAAAAATAATAATTATTAACTTTAATTATTAATAAAAATATATATATATTTAATATTTTATATATTGCTATTAGAATCTATAAAAAATTTAAAAAATAGAAATAATAAAGTAAATAATAAAGAATATAAAATAAAAAAGATTCTAGATTATAAATAAAAAAATAATTAAATTTATTATTTAATTAAATAAAAAGAATATTTATTAGAAAATAATTTATAAAAATTTATTATAAATTTAAATTATTATAATAAGATTTAGAAGTATTAAATGATAATTAATTTAAAGTAGAAAAAGAAATAAATTAAAAAAATTATTTAAAATTAAACTATTAAAATTATTAAAATTAAATATTAATATAATTAATTTTTATTTTTTATATGTTATTTTTTATTTTATTTATTTATTTATTATTTTTTATTTTTTTTTTTTTAATTTTTCTAATTCTTTAATATTTTTTATATTTATTTAAATAAATTAATTAATATACTTTTAAAGAAGCTTTTATTATTTTTTAAAATAAAAAAATTTAGCTAATATTATCTTATAATTTTTATTTAATTTTTATTATACTATAAATAACTTTTTTTATATAAGATTAGATAAAGTTATTTTAATATATTTATATTAATTATTATAAATATACTTACTATAATATTTTAAGATTTTAAATTTTATATATTTTTTATCTTATTAGAAGTAATATAGACAAAGAATTATAAAAATAATATTAAATTATTTAATTTATTTATAAAAATTATATTTATTAATATTTTATTTTAATAATATAGTTAGCTTATTATTATAATATAAATATTTTAAAAAGAAAGAAATATTTATATTATAAATAAAAAATATTAATTATTTATTAAGCTATTAAAATACTAGTTTTTAAAAAAAAAATTATTAAAAAATTTAAAAAATTATAATTAATAAAGTAAGAATCTATATATAAAAATTAATATAAAATAAAATAAAAAATTATCTATAATTATTAGAGTTAAAATAATAAAGTAAATAAAATTTAGCTTTATTTAAATAATAAACTAAATAAAGTAAGACTCTAATAATTTTCTTAATAATAGAATATATAAGAATATTTATTTATTATATAATTAATTTTATTCTATTATTTTTAATTAACTATAATAACTTAAATATATATTCTTTTATTAAATAGAATATTTAGTTTATTTTATTTTTCTAAGATTTTACATTTATATAGTTTTTTATATATCAGAATATATTAACTTCTTCTATTAATATAACTATCCTAGTTATACTCTAACGGTATTCGACCAAAGTTTCCGACAATAAATAATATATTAAATAAGTGCTAGAATGATTATATTTTATAAATCTATATATAAAATTCTTTAAGTATAAATTTTATTAAAAAAAATTAAAATTTCTTAGCTATTTAATTAATAATAAAAAAATTTTAATAAATAAAAATTATATTTAAACTATTTAAGATTAGTTTATATTAAAAAATATTAAAAATATATAATCTTTTATAAGATTTATAAGATTTTTTTAAAAGTTTATTAAAAATTACTTTATTATTATTACTCTATTAATTAATATATTTTATAGAATTAATAAGTATTTTAAAAAGCTTTTTTAATTAATATTTAAAGTCTTATAAGCTTTTAAAAATTTAAAAAAAACTTTTACTAATCTATCTCTTATTAAACATTTTAATCTAGATAGATTAATATTAATCTAAATTAATATATCTAAGTAGAGTATAGATATTATTATATACTAGCTTTAAGATAATAAAAATCTATTTTAATATTAATCTAATTAATAGCTTATAGTCTTTATATTATATAAATTTAATACTATATAATAAAATTAAAAAATATATAATTAGAAATTTAGCATAATTATTTTTATTTTTTAAAAATAAAGATATTATTTAAAAAAAATAAATATAAAATCTATATTTAAACTAATTATAATAATTTATAATATTTTTTTATAGTAAAAAATTTAAATATTAAATAAATCTACTAGGCTTAATATCTAGCTATATATAACTTTATTATTAAATATAAATTAGAAATATAAAATCTAATAAATGCTTTAAATAGATATTTTAATTTTATAAAAGAAAAGGAAGAAATAGATATAGATTTATTTTTAATTTTATAATAAAAATTATAACTATATATATTATTAGTAATATTTTTATATAATTATTAATTATATAGTTATTAACTAGATTATTAGCTAACTTTATCTATAAATATTAAAATTATTAAATCTACTATGATAATTTTTAATAAGTTAATTAGTTAATTTAATTATATTTTAAATATTATAATAATATTTATTAAGACTAATTGTTCTTATTTAAATATTATAATAATATTATTAAATATTTTAATAGATAAGAATATATTAAAAATAATTTTTAATTTTAAATTAATTAGATATTTAGATATTATTATAGGAATAAATTTTTAAAATAAAACTTTATACTTTAATAACTTGTCTAGTAAGAATTCTATTAATAATAAAAAAAAAAGATTTAAAATTTATTCTTTATTTAGTTAAAAAATTTATTAAACTAATCTAGAATCTAATTAAGAAGTCTATTAAATAGAATTAAAATTTATTTAAAAAGCTTATTAGACTAGAATAGAATAAATCTAAAAATAATATTTAAATAAAATAATTATAGATTTTATTTAAAAATAAATATAGAGAGTATTAGTCTTATAAAAACTACTCTTTAAGATTATTAGCTTTAAAAAATATTAAAAATAAGAATACTTTTAAGATATTAAAGCTATTTCTATTAAGAAATATTAAAATTATATAATAAAAAAACATTCTTATATAAAAAAAGAAAACTAAATTATAAATATTAAAGCTTAATAATAATGTTTTAAAATTTTTATAAAAGTTTTATAATAATATTCTTTATAAGAATAATATAATATATATATTAAATAACTCTATATTAAAATTAGTATTATTATAATAATATTATAATAATTTAATTACTAGATATTTTAATATTATAAGAATATTAGAGCTTTTTTAAGAAAAAGTTCTATTAGCCTAGAATAAGTTATAATATTATAGAATATATATAATTTTATAATATTTATTAATTAAGAAAAATATATTAATATAAATTATATAATAAATTATAATTATTATTTATTTTTATAGGATCTAGTAATAGTATTTTACTTAATTTTATTATAGATCTTTTATTAAATAAGCTAAATAGTACTATCTATAATATAATACTTATTATTATTAATTAATATATAAAATATATATAATTTATTATAATAATTAAAAAGCTTAAAATAGATAGATTTACTATATTAATATTTAATTTAATATTTAATTATATAGATTATTCTTACAATATTATATCTAATTAGAGATTAATTTTTATTAATTAATATTAGAAAGCTTTGTATTTCTAATTTAATATATAATAATAATTATTAATAGTATTCTATCTATAAATTAATAGATAAACTAAATAAATAAATTAAGTTCTTAAGTATTATCTATAGATATATATAAATATAAGATAGAATAATTAAGTCTTATTATTTATAATTATATAATTTATAAGAAATAATTTAATAAATATAAGTATTAAAATAATACCTTTTTAAGCTTTTATAAATTTTAATTTTTAATTATTATTTAAAGAAAATTTTTTAGTTATAAATTAATCTACTATTACTAATTATATTAAGTTACTAAAAAATATATATTAAAAATTAAAAAAATATTTTTATACTATAATTATAATATAAATAAAATATTATAATAAATAATATTAATCTATAATTTTTAAAGTTAAAAATAAAATAAAGCTTAATATAAAGAATATTTATATTTATTATTTTAATAAAAAGCTGTCAGAGGATTAGAAACGTCACAGCCAATAGATTGGGCTAATCCCCATGGAAGCTAATGCACAAGGGAACAAAGATTATCTATAACCTTAGGGTTAGGGTATCAGAGAAATTAGAGATATTCTATAATAGCTCTAACAGATGCATTAGAGAATAGTAAGGCATTTTATAATAGCTCTATTAATGATAGAATATATAAGAACATTTATTTACTATATAATTAATTCTATTCTATTATCTTTAATTAACTGTGATAACTTAAGTATATATTCTTCTATTAAATAGGATATTTAGTTTATCTTATACTCTTAAGACTTTATACTTATATAGCCTTTTATATATTAGAATATATTAACTTCTTCTATTAATATAATTATCCTAGTTATATTTTAATAATATTAACTAAAGTTTCTAATAATTAAAGATTCTTATTATAAAAGAGAAATCTTAACTAGTAATTATTATAGCTAGTTAATAGCAATTAGCTCTTTTATAAGTATAGAATTATCTAGCTATTCTAACTCTATTAACTTCTAGTAAAGGAATAATAATAATAAATAATAATAATTCTAAACTAACTCTAGCTTAGATAATAGAAGTTATTATAATATTAGAATAATAAATTATTAAATTAGAGGCCTAGTGTGCTAATTATTTAGTTATTAAAATAGGAAAGGTTAAACTATTTTTAGAAGAATAAGGAATCTTTAAAGTATTTTTAATATAGCTATATATCTATTTTAGCAATAATACTAACTAAATTATATCTAAATAAAATAAGATTCTTATAATATCTAGCTTTCTTACTAGAGAAGTAATAAGATAGTTTATATCTTATATTACTAATTAAATTAAAACTATTAATAATAATTAACTTAAATCTAAAACTATTCTTATATTTAATAGCTTTATATATTTTAAAGAAAAGCTTCACTAGCTATTTAGAACTATTAATAAAGAACTTAATATAACCTACTAGATTAAAAATATCAAATAATATAGATCTATAGAAGACTATATTTTAAAATTTCTTTAGATATTAAGATATCTTAAATAGAATAATTAGGAACTATAAGATTAGTTTTATAATAATTTAAAAGATAATATGAAGGATTATATTTTATAAATTATACTATAACCTAATATATTTAAGAAAATAATAGAAGCAGTATTATAGATTAATATAGCACTATATATATAATATATAGAATAAGAAAATTATTAATATTAATTAAGATAATAAGCTAATACATCCTAGAAGAGAATTAAGAACTAAGATAATAATATTATTATGCAAATAAATACTATACTAACTAAAAAAGAAAAGAAAAAACTAATTAAAAAAAAAGCCTATTTTAATTGTAGAATATTAGAATATTTTATAAATAAATATTATAAGTTAAAAAAGAACTTTAGATTAGCTAATCAGAGATTATAATAATAAATTATAGTAGCTATCTATATATATATCCTAGAAGAAAGCAGTATAGATAAATATTTAAAAATTAATAAAGAATTATTTAAATAATATAAACAAGAAATATAATAGTAAACTAAGAAATAGAAAAAACTATAGAAATAGATATAATAAGTGTTAGACACGCCTATAAACTAAAAAACATTAAAAAGATAATAAATAAAAAGGATTAGTATAGATTAAGAAAAAGAAGTTATAATAATAATATAATAAAGAATAATAATAAAAATAAAAAGTATTATAAGAAATATTAATAATATAGAAATCTAAGTATCTATAGCTATGTATAAGAATGCTTACTATATGCTTTTAAGGAATAAGTAGAGTTATAAGATATAAAATTAATTATCTAAGAATAGATATCCTAGAGATTATAAACTAAATAAAAAAAGACTAGAAAATAGTAATAAAAGTATTAATTATAAAGATTTTTTACTAATTAAGTTATTTTATACTTAATTAGTATTATAAGATAGTAATAAAGAGATAATAAGTTAACTAATTAAATATTAAGATTAAAAAAACCCTATCTAAATCTTTATAAAAAGATTAAAGAATAACTTATAGAGATAAAATAAGAATAAGCTTAATAAGAGTATATTAATAAAAGTAATTATACTTAGAACTAAATGTATAATAAAGAAATCTATAAGAATAATTATAGCTATAATATAATATAGGTTACTAAAGAAAAGATAAATAAATTATAAAATTAAAAAAATAATCTATATAATTATATATCTATAAAAATAATCTATTAGGAAGAATCTCAATATATTTAGAAAGAATATATAAAGATGTGTAAGAAATATTATAAATAGATATATTAAAACTATCTAACATATAGACAAAGTAACAGAATCCTAGTGACTATTTATAAGAAAATATTTAAATTGAGTAAATATCAACTATATAATAGATAATTAGGATATATACTAAATTATATTTATATATATTATTCTAGTTTAGGAGGATATATATATAATAAAATATATTAGATAATGTATTATAATAATAAATATAAATTCTACAATCTTAGTAAGAAAATTAACTAATAATTTTTAAAAATACTAGGTATTATTTTATATATGAAATTTATATGCTCTTAAGAAAACCTAGAATACTAGTATATATATAAGGAAAGTGGATACTTAGTATATTTAGACTTATTTAAGTAAGAATATTATGTAGTGTTCTATTAATTTTATTATAATAAACTTTTTATAAACCCTTTAGAAGAATATATCTAAGTAGTATAGAGCTATATAAATTAATATTAGATAAAATATCTAATTATAATAATAATTAATCTAAAATACTAGATAATTATTATCTTAGTAGAAATCAAGGAAATAAAGCTATAAATACTTTTAGATTTAGGAGCTATAAGAAATTATATAAATCTTAATATAGTAGATAAGTTATAACTCTAATACTATAAAACAAATTAATAGACTAAGATTATTAGTATTAATAGAGAACTAATTATAGAAGGATATAAAAAGAAAATAGAACTAATTCTTATATTATTAAAATTATATATTATAATGATTTTATTTAATATTATAGTAATAATTAGATATAATATAGTACTAGGAATGCTATAGTTATAAAAATAGAATCTAGTTATTAATTAAATAACTAGAATAGTTTCTATTAACAACTAAATCTTATAAATTAAGTTAGAAGAATATAAAGAACTTATAAGCTTATAAAAAAAATTAGAGAATAATCTTCTATAAATAGAGCTAAAGAGAAATACTAGCTTAGATAAAAAAAAAGCGCAGAAGGTGATACAGCCTATTAGAAAATAGATAAATAAAATACTATAGGAGTAATCTATAAAAAGAGAAAAAATAGTATAGGAATAACCTAAACTAATAATATAATTAAAACTAAAGAAAATTTATAAATAAAAATTAAAAGAAATACTTATAAAATTATCTAAAAAATATTATAACTTTATTAAACTATTTATAAAGAAAGAATATTAATTACTAAATTATAAAAAGAAATATAAAGTATAAATACTATTAAAACTAAGATTTATACTATTTTTAGTTAAATAATAGTATAAATTATAAGATTAATTAGAGTTAGAAAATAAGTTTATTAAAGAATTCCTAGCTATAGAATATATATATAAAGGATAAAGACCAGCCTTAAATAAATTAATATTTATATTAAAGAAGGATAGAATAGAATAATTAATTATTAATTATTAAGTATTAAATAATAGAATAATTAATAATATGAATAAAGCACCATATTAGAAATAAAAAAAAGATTTATTATAAAAAGTAAAGATTATAATAGTTTTTAATATCTAATAGAGTTATTATAACCTTAAAACTGCTAAAGAAAATATTTAGAAAATAATATTCTTTATAGATATAGAATTATTTAAATAGGTAATTATACTAATAGATTTAAAAAGATTATCTATAGAATTTATAAGATTTATAATATATATATTAATTAGATTTCTTAATAAGTTTATTATAGTATATTTTAATAATATTATTATTTATTTTAAAAATATTAAAGAATATGATGGCTATGTATAAATAATAATAACTAAACTAATAAAAGTAGAATTAATCTTTAAGATTAAAAAATATAAATTTAACATAACTATAATTAACTATTTAGAAATAATTTATATACTAGAAGAATTAAAGATTTAATTAAAAAAAATAAATATAATATTAAATTAGCTAATACTAATATGTATTAAAAATATTTAAGAATTTTTAAAAATAAGTAGATATATTAAATAATATTTTTAGAATTATTTTAAGATTACCCAACCTATGACTGAATTATTTAAGAAAAATCTTAAATTTGAATAGATTAAAAAAAAAGAAAAGTTATTTAATAATATTAAGAAATTAGTTAAGAAAGCACTAATACTTATATTATATAATCTAGATAGATAGAATTTAATATAACTAAATATATTAAGATATATATTAAAAATTATTCTTAAATAGCTAGATAATAAAGGAAAATAAAAATCTATTATTTTTTTTAAAAAAATTCATTATAATAGAAAAGAACTATAATATTTATAATAAAAAACTACTTATAATAATTAAAATATTTAAATAATAGAGATATTATCTATAAGAAATTAAAAAAGAAATAATTATAAAAAATAACTATTATAATCTTAAATACTTTATAATAATAAAAAAATTAATTAGATAATAAATATAATAGATTAAATACTTATTAAAATTTAAATTTTAGATTAAATATATTAAGAGAAAAGAGAATATTATTATAGATACTCTTAATAAAAGACTAAATTATATTATAAATCTTAAATAGCTAAAAACTAATATTTTAAAAAAAGATAAGAATAGTATATAATATAATATTAAAATAATACTTACTATTATAATTATTATTACTAACTTAGGATTTTATTAGTAAATAATAAATACTATTAGTAAAAATAAGATACTTATAATAGTATTAGAAAATAAAGAAATAATACTATAGAAAGAATTAACTATATAAAATAGATCTATATTAGTTCTAAGAATAATAATTATAAAAATTATTAAAATATATTATAATCTACTATTATAAAGATACTAAAGAATTAATAAAACTATAGAAAAAATATAATAATAATACTATTTCCTAAATATAAGAAGATAAATTATAGAATATATTAGCTAATGTAATAGTTATAATAAAAATAAACTAATTAACTATTAATCTTATAGAAAAATATAACTATTAGAAATATTAAATAAGCTATAGGAATATATTATAATTAACTTTATATAAGAATTACTAGAATTAAAGAATCTAATTACTAGAATTTAATACACTAATATAATTATTATTATTAATAGATTAATAAAATATATTATTATATAATTAATACTGAAGGATTTAATAATAAAATAATATATAATACTTATATTATAAGAAGTATTTAGTTGGACTAGATTATTAACTAAAATTATTTTAGATTAAAATAAACTATTCAGATCAAAATATTAGTAGATAATTACTAAAGTATATAAAATTAAATATAAATTATTAATTATAAATTACTAATAAATAGATAGACTAACTAAAAGGATAATATAATTTATTAAATAATATTTATAATACTATTTAGATTAGAACTAAGATAATTAAATAGAGATACTACTATTAATATAATTTATATTAAATAATATAAAAAATATCTTAATAAAAGAAATACTATACTTTATTAATCTAAAAAGATATCTATAAATATTATAGACTTTTATATTAATAGATAGAAGCTCTAATAAAGTGATATTATAAGTAGTATATATATAATAGATATATATAATAATATCTAAAAACATTCAATAGATAAAATAAAGAATAAAATAATATTATAATATAAAATATAAGAACGCGCTAATCTTATAAAAAAAGAGAGAGTTTACCTCCTATAATAAACATTAAAATTAAAAAATTTTAATATTAAAATAAAATAATTAAGTAATAAATTTGACACAGTCAAATATAGATTATTTAAAATTATAAAAAAACTTAAAAATAATAATTATTAACTTTAGCTATTAATAAAAATATATATACACTTAACATTTTATATATCACTATTAGAATTAATGAAAAACCTAGAAAATAGAAATAATAAAATAAACAATAAAGAATATAAAATAAAAAAAATCTTAGATTATAAATAAGAAAATAATTAGATCTACTATTTAATTAGATAGAAAGAATATTTACTAGAAAATAATTTATAGAAATCTATTATAAATTTAAATTACTATAATAAGATTTAGAAGTATTAAATAATAATTAATTTAGAATAGAAAAAGAAGCAAGCTAGAAAGAATTATCTAAGATTAAATTATTAAAATTACTAGAACTAAATATTAATATAATTAATTCTTATTCTTTATATATTATCTTTTATTTTATTTATTTATCTATTATCTTTTACTCTTTTTTCTTTTAATCTTTCTAACTCTTCAATATCTTTTATATCTTTTTAAAGGAATTTATTAGCTTATTTCTTTAACAACTTTTACTATTTCTAAAGTTAAAAAATTTTAACTAAAGCCTATTCTTCTTCTTTTTAAAGATATTCTTATACCTTAGTAAGATACTTTTATACTAATTTAAAAATAGATATTTTAATATAATAATAATTTATTATATAAATATACTTATTATAATACTTTAAAAATTTAATATAAATATATATCTTTCCTAGTTTACTATAATACTTATAAGGAAGAACATAGGTAATACTAAATTATTTAATCTATAATAAAAATGTATTTTTTAGAATTATTTTCTTTAATAATATAGTTAGCTCATCACTATAAATATAAATATTTTAAGAAGTAGAAATTATCTATACTATAAATAAAAAATATAGATTATTTATTATACTATTAAAATACTAGCCTTTAAAGGAGAGGATTATTAGAGGATTAAAAATATTATAATTAATAGATTAGATTAATCTCTATAAAAGCTAATATACAAGGAAATAAAGATTATTTATAACCTTAGGGTTAGAATATTAAAGAAATTAGAGATATTCTATAATAGCTTTAATAGATATATTAGAGAATAGTAAGACATTCTATAATAACTTTATTAATAATAAAATATATAAGAATACTTATTTATTATATAATTAATTCTATTCTATTGTCTTTGATTAATTATGATAACTTGAGTATACATTCTTTTATTAAATAGGATATTTAGTTTACTTTATATTCTTAAGACTTTATGCTCATATAGCCTTTCATACATCAGAATATATTAACTTCTCCTATTAATATAACTATCCTAGTTATACTCTGACGGTATCGACCGAAGTTTCCGACAAAAGCTAGATTTATATTATAAAAAATCTTTTATAGTTATAGAATATATTAAATACTAAATATATTAATTTAATATTTTATTAAAATAGAAAAAAATCTATAAGATTTTCTATATAATATTATTAAAATTATATTATTTATATAATAATACTAATTTAAGGAAAGATTTTTCTTTTATTATTATTAATAATAATAATAAAAAAGGAGAATTTATATTAAAATAAAAAATAAAAAATATTATTATATATAAGTTTTAAAAAAAAAAAGCAAGTTAAAATCTTAATATTTAATAAAATAAAAAAATTATTTTTTATATAAGAATAGTTAGAAATCTATTAATAATTTAATAAATATATTTAAGCTTCTAGATAAATATAATATTATAATTATTATTTTAAAAAAGATTATTATATCTAAGAGAAAATATTAATTAAAATAATTTTTATTTTATAAGATTTTTCTATTTAAATAATTTATTTAGAGTTAGTATAGAATTATTATAATATTAATAAAATTATTTTTTCTATTCTCTATAGAGATTTAAGATTTAATAAGGATTTTATTATGCAAATATATTTAGAAATATTAAAAACTAATAAAAATATCTTAAAATTAGATAAAAATTTTAAAAATTATTAAAAAAAATATTAAAATAAGCTTAAAACTTTTTTAAATATAGATTTAAAGATCTCTAAAGGGCTTCTATTCTAAATTATAATTAAAAACTTTTTAAAAATTTTTTAAAAATTAATAAAATATCTTTTTATATTATTAAAACGTCTTTAGAAAACTCTTATATTAAATCCTAATTCTAAAATTATTTAAAACTCTATTAAAAAGTATTATAATATATATTTAAAATAAAATTATTTATTTAAAAAATAAGATATAACTAGTAAAAATATTATTATTATCTTTATTATTATTAATAAATAAATTTTTAACTAGATAGACTAGTTTATTATTATTTTATAATTAAATATTAATTAGCTATTATTTTATATATATTAATAAGTATATCTATACCTTTTTTTATAAATAATTTAAAATCTACTTTTAATTATAATATAATATAGTAAACTTTTTATTTAAATATACTTACTAATTATTAATATTAAAAAAAATTACTATAATAGAACTAATATAAAATTTTAACTTAGATTTAGAGTAAATAAATATAGATATTCTATTATTATATTATTATCTAGCTATAAAAATCTTTATTAATATATTAGTCTAGAAAAAAGATTATATTATTATAAATTCTATCTTATATAAATTTAAAATAAAATTATAAGAGATATTATTATTCTTATAATAATAATATTTTAAATGCTTAGTTGATCTAATATAAAAAAAACTTTTAAATCTATAAGTTTAAAATATTATAGATAATAGACCAAACTAAATAATAAGCTATTTAATTTAAATATAAACTTTTTAATAATTAAAATAGATTTATAATAAATACTTTTTATATCTATCTTTTTTACTAAATAATATATATAATATACTTAAAGATATTTAATAACTACAGTTTAATATTTAAGATTATATAAATTAAGCTTAGATTTTAAATAATATTTCTTTAAAGACTATTAATAATATATATATATTAATATATATTAATTAAAGTATTATTTATTATATATTATAGAAATAGTATAATCTTTATTTTTAAAAAGCAAATATAAATATAATAAAGATAATAAGAAAAAAGATAAATTATTAAACTTTATTTAAAGCTATATTTTAGCTTTTAGAGTATTATTTCTAGAAATACTTAAATTATTAACTACTAACTTAACTACTAAACTAATATAAAAAGTTAAAAGCTCTATAATAAATAGTTTAAGAATTAAATATAAAGATAAAATAATATTTATAATAGATTTAATCTCTAAAGTATCACTTTTAAAGATTATAATAAAATTTAAAGATTTAATAGTCATAGCTATAATAATATTAATTTTTTAATAAAATTATTAATAATATTAAAAGAATAAAGAATTATATTTATATTAAATTAAAAATATAGATAAAACTAAAAACATTATTTCTAAATAATTTAATAAATATATTTTATAGCATATATATTTTTTTATTATATTAGATAAAGTTATTTAAAAATTTTTTACTAAATTATTTACTAATAGAATAATAATAATATTATCTAGTATTAGTATTAATAATATAATAAAGAAATAGAATATATACATAGTTTTAACTAATATAATGAAAATATATCAAAGAATAATTAATAAAAATAAATATTTTTTAATAAAAACTTAATAAAAGATTTAATAAATATTAAAATAAAATTTATATATATATATTAACTTACTATATTAAACTTAAAGTAAATAATAGTTAAAAAAAAGAATAATTTACTACTTAATATTTAATATTAATATTTAAAAGAAAAAGAAAAAGAAAAAAAGATTAAATAAAAGATAAATAATATTTATATTAATTAGAGATTAATTTAAAATAAAATAAATAAAATTTTTATCTTATTATTTTACTCACCTTATAATTACTAGATATAACTATTAAAAGTTATATTATTTATTTTAGTTACGACTATATTGCTTATTTTAATTATATATTATTTAATTCTTATATTAATAAATAAATTCTTAGCTTATTAATTATAATAATAAAGTCTTATTAGATTATATACTTTAAGAAAATATAAAGAATCTTAAAGACAAGATTTTTTAAAAAGAAAAAGAATTATAAAATCTAACTTTATTATAAGATTAGAATAGCTAATCTAAAAGCTTAGCTAGTTATTACTCTTAATTTAAAATATTAAAAGTGCATTTATTAGAATAATTAAATATTTATTAGAATATAGTTATCTAAAGATCTAAGGCTATTTCTAACTCTTTATAGAGTTTTAGTATAGTTATTATATATATAGTATATTATAGTGCTTATATATATAGAGTATAGATCCTTACTTTTATTAAGAGTAAAGGATTAAGTGATTATTCTTATATTAATCTTATATATATATATTTGCACTATCTTTCTTAGAACTATTTCTTAGAGTTCTCTTAGTATTCGATCCTACAAGTGTTCTGTAGCCTATACCATCTTAATTGGACCCTCGTTCCACCGCTCCTTACAACTCCTATAGAACTCCTATAGATGGGCAGAGGGGTCTTGCCCAGTCCCATAGAAATCAGTCCCATGGGACTGGGACTAGAATTATTTTAGTCCCATGGGACTGGGACTAGAATTATTTTAGTCCCATGGGACTTGCAGAGGTCTAATCTATAATAAAAATTATAATCTTTATTTTTCTATAACTAGCAGTAGAAATTTTATTAATAAATTCTATTAAAAAAAGAATTCTTATAACAGTTATTAACTAATACTATTAAGTAAATAATATATAATAAAATTAAGATCTCTACTAGTGTTAAGTATATCTATAATATTATATACTAATCCTAGAAGATATAGAAATAAATTAATTAATATTATATATTTATTCTTCTTTTAGAATCTATTAAGATTAGTAATTACTATATTTTTTTATTAGTTATTATTATTATTAATATTTAATTCTTTACTTTATAGTTTTATTAATAAAAAGTTAAGCTAAGAGTTAGATTTTAAATTTTTTTTAATTTTAGAATATTATTATTATAGTAGTAAGTTATTTTATAATTAAAATTTTTATATCTCTAATAGTTATAATAAAAATAGATTAATTTAGATTTATTTTTTTAATTATTTTCTTTTAATTTATAATTATTATTTTTTTTACTTTTATAACTATTTTATCTATTTTAGTATTTACTAAAGTATTTTTTTCTAGGTTTATTATTTAAATTATTATTATTATTATTATAGTACTATTTTAAGAGTTTATTAATAGCTTTTTATTTCTTTTTATATAATTTCTATAGATAGGTAATTTCTTTAAAATATATAATTATATCTTAATAAGTTTTATTTTTATCTATTATTTTAAGCTATAACTAAGATAGAAGCTTTATAATAAAAAATTTAATTTTATTACTATTATTTATTAGTATTTTAAAATAATTTAAGTTATATTTATAAGAAAACTATATATAAAAGATTTATAAATTTTTTATTTCTAATATCTCTAGTTTATCTATTTAAATAAATATATTAATAAATTATATAGCTTTAGCCTTAATCTAAGCTTTTATCTATTTAATAAAGTTATTAAATATAAAATAAAATAAATTTATAGTCTTTTTATACTTAATCTATTAGATCTAGTATTAACTACTAAGTTATAATATAATAATTATTATTTTTTAGCTCTTAAAGTATTTATAATTAATAAAGTTATTTTTAATATCTTTAAATTATTATTTATACTTATAATAGTTCCTAGATTTAAGATATACTAATATTAGCTTTTTTAAAGTTTTCTTATATATAATATAATTAATAGCTAATAATATAGTTAGAATAATATTAAAGTATTAAACTATTAATATTAATTTATATATTATTTAAAATTATAAAGAATTATCTAATAAAAAGAAGATATAACTTCTTAAAATTAAATAATTTCTTTTAAAAGTTAATTTATTAAAAGAATATATATTTTAGTAAGTTATTATTAAATAGCTTTTTAACTACACTTTAATATTTAATTTTTAAATTCTAAATGTTAAAGGTTTTATATAGTAATTCTTAAAAAAAAAATAAAATAATTATATAATATTTTCAGTATAATATTTAAATAGTAAAAGAGTCTTTTATAGGTTTAAAAATTTTAAAAATAGTTTTAGAGAACTCTAGAAGAGATTCTCTAATAATTAATTATTTTAAAAAAGAATAGTTATTATTACTAAATCCTATAAATATAAGATAATTATAAGTAAAGTATAAGTTTATTATAATAATTAATTTAATAAAAAGATCTATAGATAAAATAATTATAATATAAAAAGCAGTAGAATAAGAGTTTAAGTAAAATAATATAAGCTATAAAATACTTATAGAATTAGATACTAAAAAAACTTTAAGGAATAGTTCTAAGAAAGATACTATAAATATATATATAAGATTAATATAAGAATAATTACTTAATCCTTTACTCTTAATAAAAGTGAGGATCTATATTTTATATATATAAGTACTATAGTATACTATATACTTAATAGCTACATTAAGGCTTTATAAAAGGTTAGAAATAGCCTTATATCTCTAGGCAGCTATATTCTGACGAATATCTAGTCATTCTAATAAATGCACTTTTAATACCTTAGATCAAGGGCAATAACCAACTGAGCCTTCAGATTGGCTGTCCCAATCTCGCAATAGAGTCAGGCTTTACAAATTATTGTTTTATTTTGTTGGTTTTTCTATTTTTTGACTTACAATCTCTCTTCTAAATCCTATCTTTTTTAGAAATAAAATCACTTGGTGGTTTTTATTGAGGGATGGGATAATATAAATTTTAACTCCTTATGATTAGTTTTGAAGAATTATTCTGTATTAGAATATAATACTAAATATGATGTGTTTGAAGATTAGAAGCTTGTTTTATCTATATAAAATATTTTAACTTGATCATCTTGGAAGTAGATATTAAGGAATATATTAATATTAATGACATTGCTAAGTTTAAATGCTTTTTTAATAAGTGTATTGCTCTATTAATTGTGCTATTATTGTTTTTATTTTCTTTATAATAAGTCTTGAGATATTTAAGGCTTATATAGCTGTTTCTCTTAATAAATGTCTTTAACTGTATTTACCATTGTTGCAGTGAACTTGGAGGTTATAGTCATATGTGTAATAGTAAGTAATATAGCCGTTTGGATAGTGCTGTTAGATATATATATCAGAACCACCTGGTAAAAAGGCTTTAATAATAGGTTAAAATTTAGATTTCCATAGGGTGCTTCTGGCTTCTAGTAATTAATATATAATTTTGCGCACTAGAGTCCTAGTCTTTCTTGGGTCTTATGCAAATAATTTTCTCTTTGATAGAAGAGCTACTCTTTTACACATGATTTCCAGCATCCCTCCTAGATGCTCTATTGCGATGAATATTCACACTTCTAGACAAGAGATAATTTGTATTATTATAATGAAAGCTCTAAGAGTCTTAGACTAAATAATATAATTTATATTTAATATTATATAGAAGGCTGCTTCTCCTTTTGTGAGCAAATATGTATTGAGAAGTTAAGATAAAATTCTTGAGAATAGACACTATATGCATAAGATAGAGCTAGGCATTATTAAGAATAATATATTAAGTTTTAATAATAATTTAACTAGTTATGAGTTTGTGGATTGGTATTTCTCGCGCAGTGTCCTATAGTATTATAATAATGAAGTCTTCTTAATCTATAGAATAGGTTAGATTTTGAGTTTCACAACTTCATCCGTAAGGAAATTAGTCGAGAAGAAATCAAGGTGCTAAAATATTTGTTAGATAAAGGACTTTCATCACTAATAGAAGTGATTTTGCGACGTAGAATATACTGATGAATGCAATATTCCTCACCACGTCCTACTCTAGTGAAAGTACAGCTTAATTAAGTATAAATGGTGGCGAGAAGAGTGATGGAAAGAGTGATAAAAGAAGTGATGAAAGAAGTGATAAAAGTGGTGGTAAAATAAGATGCAGAAAAACTCATTGTGGAACTTCACGCAGATAAGTCAAAATGAGGAACCAGGAAAAGACCATTACTGAAATTCAGCTGAACCACGGTAGTAAATTGTTGTGTGCAGTCTTTTAGAATATTACGTCTAAGGACTGACTCTAGGATAACTACACTACAGTGCAGTATCACAACTATGAAAATTGTGAGGTTTTCAAAAGATGCGTCAAAGATCAACAGGCCATGATTAAATTATCCTTTTTTCTTTGATGAAATAGGTTCCTCTGTATGATGCTCCTCATCTTCTGGTCTAAATATATAAAAGTGACTTGATCATACTAGAGAAACATTCTTTAGATCTTATATGATCATTTGGCGAGCAAGTTGATTATGCACTTAAGAAATAGCGAGGAATGATCTAAATTAAAATAATTAGGAGAGCTATTCATCCCTATCCATGAACTATATTAGGGTAACACTCGTCTCTAGTCATTTATGCACTTTCAATGCTGCGAAGGATTTGCTTTGAATTAGCCAATAATGATCAGAACCCTGATCGACTGTGGAGATAACAATTTGATAAGGTTTGACATCTCCACTTATGGACCAAAGGGCACAGTTAATTGGACGACATCAGAATGGCTAATGCTTTGGTACCTGGCGCGACTATGTAGTATATTAATACAGTGGTGATTCGACTTTGATTGGATTTCAACCCGTCGATCGCCTGCGGAACGTAGGGAACACTACATAGTAATACAAAAAATGTTATAGATTTTTTCTGCAGGCCCTTGAGGCGTTTATTTGATGTTTTAATTAATTTATAGTAGTAATACTCTTTAGACTACGATCTGCTTCTCACCAACCTATCAAAGCACTAAGAATAATAAATCTACCTTATAGTTAGATGGAAAAAAGGAGGCTACTCTATCAATAATATTATACTTACCCTAAGAAATCTTAGATATCACTAAGATGTCTTAAATTATTAAAATAATATAGCTTATAACATTTAATTATTGCTGTCTATCTATCTATATAAGATAACCATTTCAACATCTTTGTTTATATAGTAAAATAGTGGTAGAGTTTATAATAAATTCTATAAAGTTTATTTAGATAGAATTATTATATAAAATAAATATATAGCTTTTTTTTTTGTTTTATTTTTACTTTTTATAATTAATTTTAAAACTCTATTATAGAAATTATAATAATTTATACTATTATTATAAATAATATTCTTATTATTTTTTTAATTATATAGTTTATTTTTTTATATTATTAAGAGAAATCTTATTTATTTTTATTTTAAAATATTTAATTTATTTATATATTCTAAATTATTACTATTTTATAGATCTATAAATATATATTAATATTATTATTTATATTATTTATATTATTATAAATATTTTTTATTTATTATTTACTATTTTATTAAGTTTTAAGATTAGCTATTAAGTAAATAAATTATTATTAATAAATATAATCTATTTTTTTATAATATTATATTTAAATTTTTTTATTAATATTCTTAATATTTTTCTTTAATTATATTATAATATTTATTATTTTATAATATAAATAGATAGTCTTCTATTAATTATTTATATCCTAATTATAATATTGATTAATTATATTAACTTTTTTTAGATATTATAAATAATATTTTTATTATTATTATAAATTTAATTTTTTTAAAGATAATTATATTCTAAATATATATTATAAGATTTATTTTTAATAGCTTTAATATTTTTACTTTCTATATCTTTTTTTATATTATTTTTTTTATAAGTGCTTTATTTGCATCTATTAAAATTTAATAAAGATAATTCTTTACTTAATCTAGTATTATTTATTATTAATCTAATTACTATTAAAAATCTATATAATTATAATAATTTTTTCTTTAAGTCTAATATTTTTTTATAGATTATATCTTTCTACTATTAAAATAGTTTTTTTTATATTTTATAGCTATTTTAAAGTATATATTTATTATAATAAAATAGAGGATAAAGATATTAATTTAAAAAGCTAAAAGATTAAGAAAATTTTTATTATCTAAGTAATCTTATTCTAGACTATAAAACTAGATATTAGATAGTATATTAATCTTTAGATATTAATAGTAGAGTTATTTTTTTATATTTAAATCTATTTTTTTATAGTTATATTATAGTCTTATAAGGTGCAGATAGTATTAGATCTTTATATAAAAATATAAAATAATTTATTAATAATATTATATTAAAAAGTTTATAATACTCTAAATAGATCTATTATTTTTTTATATATATAATTGATTTATATGAATTAACTAAGCTTATCTATTAATATAAAAGTCTCTTTTTGTCGCAAACCGATGTTTCATAAACGTCTAGATCAGAGTAAACTCATCACTTAACAGCGGTTAATAATATTCTGATAATAAAAGAGTAGGATATCTAAGTAATAAATAAAATAGTCTTAGTTAACTAGATCTATAAGTAATAATATACTCAAAATTAGATAGTTAATTTAAGATAATAGAATAAAACTAAATATATAATAAATAAGTATCTTTATATATTTATCAAATAATAAATTTCTAATTTATTATTTCAAATCACTGCTTTATTCTTAGTAAATTACTAATTTATATATTAAATTAAAGATTTAATATATTAAATTACTAATTTAATATCTTAACTCTAAAATATATCTTAATAATCTTTTATTCTATTATTATTATTATTATTATTATGCTTCCATTTTAGAGACCTTGTGCCAGTGACTGAGACTATGTAAGGTCTGCCATTTCCTAATTAGGAAATGGGCTTGAGCTAACTAAGATAAATACATGGGTAGAAATAGGCAAATTTTAGGAAAATAATAAGAGACTCCCTGCAGGCTAGTAAGATTAGGATATGATAAATAAAGAAATAAACGAATGTGAGTTATAAATTAAGAAGCAGGAATAATAATTATTCTTCTTCTTCTAATAAAATCTATTTTCTTGTTGCAATCTTGGTTTTTTTTAGATATTCTATTAAGATAGGAATGCCTGGTTTAGAAAATAAGAAGTGTAAATTTCTTTTTTCTATACTAAGTTCCTTAATAGTTATTTTTCTTATATCATTAAAATTAGAGCATTCTAATATTAAATGATATGGTGTTTGTTTTAAATTAGAATTACATTTATTACATATGTCATTCTTATATTGCTGATTAAACCTTTTTAAATAGGATAAAAAGTATCCATGCCCCATTTTTAATTATTGTATAGAAGACCATAATAATTTATTAATTCTTAATAGATTTGCTTTCTATTTAAAATTAATATTATTATATTTTTTATATAGGGATTCTTTCTATCTTTTTTCTTTTGATTTATTCCAATCTAGTTCCCATTCTAATAAGGACTTTTCTTTTAGTAATCTTTTGATATAACTAATAGAAATACCAATATTGTTTGGTTCTAGATTTTCAGCTGCAAATTTGGCAATTTTATCTGCCTGTTCATTTCCAAAAATATTCATATGACTGTCAGAAGATTAGAAACGTCACAGCCAATAGATTAGGCTAATCCCTACAGAAGCTAATGCATAAAGGAATAAAGATTATCTATAACTTTAGGGTTAGGGTATTAGAGAAATTAGAGACATTTTATAATAGCTCTAATAAATATATTAGAGAATAGTAAGATATTCTATAATAGCTATAATAATAATAGAATATATAAGAATACTTATTTACTATATAATTAGTTTTATTTTATTATTTTTAATTAATTATAATAACTTAAATATATATTCTTTTATTAAATAGAATATTTAGTTTATCTTACTTTTTTAAGACTTTATACTTATACAGCCTTTTATATATTAAAATATATTAATTTTTTCTATTAATATAACTATCTTAATTATACTCTAATAATATTTAATTAAAATTTCTAATAATTAAAGACTTTTATTATAAAAGAGAAGTCTTATATAAGAATAATTAAATTATAATATCTAATATATTTAAATTTTTTTTAATTCTTGCTAAGGTAAAGCAACTTTAGTATAAAATAAAAAAAAAAAAAAAAATATAATTTAATAAAATAGCTTAAATAATTAGAAAATTATATTAATTAATTTAGCAGCTATATCTAGATACTTAAAAAATTAAATAAAGATTAAATTAATTATATTAAATAGCTTAAAGCTTAAGTAATAGAAATCTTAATTAATACTATTAATATTAATAAAAAATTTAAGATAAAAATACTAAAATTTATAATCTTTAATAAGACTTAATTAAAATTTAAAATATTTCTTATTAATATAAAAATATATATTAATAAAAATAAAATTTAAGATAAAAAATATAAAATTATCTTTATTATATTATATCTTACTAGAGAAGTAGTTAAATAGATATAATTAATACTTAATAACTACTATATTATTAATAATAAAAATAATTAGAATAACTTAATAAAAATAATCTTTATAAATTATAAAAACTTTAAAATTAAATTAATTAAAATATTTAGAAATATTAATAAGATTAAAAATATTAAAAGATAACTATATTTCTTATACTAAATTAAATTAGTTTAATAACTTATAATAAAATTTAAATAAATTATAATACTATTAACTTATAAAAATAATATTCTTATTAGATTATTTAAGAATATACTTAAAGAAGAGATTTAATTTAAATTTATTAAAATAGATTATCTAAATAAGTTTAATAAATTTATTAAAACTATAATTAAAATTAATAATAAATTATTTAAAATTAAGTAAAAGAAATAAGAATTTTAAATATAAAAAAAATATAATAGAATATTTAAAATAAATAAAAGAAAACTATAAAGATTATATTAAAAATAATATAATTAAAATAGTAATATTATTATATAAATAAATATAACTTTTATAAAAAAAGAAAAAGATAAATTAATTAAAAAAAAACCTATTTTAATTATAAAATATTAAAATATTTTATAAATAAATATTATAAGCTAAAAAAGAACTTTAAATTAATTAATTAAAAATTATAATAATAAATTATAGTAGCTATCTATATATATATTTTAGAAGAGAGTAGTATTAATAAATATTTAAAAATTAATAAAGAATTATTAAAATAGTATAAATAAAAAATATAATAATAAATTAAAAAATAAAAAAAATTATAAAAAAAAATTTAATAATAAAAAATAATAATAAAAATAAAAAAGACTATAAGAAATATTAATAATATAAAAATTTAAATATTTATAGTTATATATAAGAATATTTACTATATATTTTTAAAAAATAAATAAAGCTATAAAATATAAAATTAATTATCTAAGAATAATTATTTTAAAGATTATAAATTAAATAAAGAAAATAATAGTAAAAATATTAATTATAAAAATTCTTTATTAATTAAATTATTTTATATTTAATTAATATTATAAAATAATAATAAAGAAGTAATAAATTAATTAATTAAATATTAAAATTAAAAAAAACCCTATCTAGACTCTTATAAGAAAATTAAAAAATAATTTATAAAAATAAAATAAAAATAAATCTAATAAGAATATATTAATAAATATAATTATACTTAGAATAAGATATATAATAAAAAAATTTATAAAAATAATTATAATTATAATTATAATATAATATAAATTACTAAAAAAAAATAAAAAAATTATAGAATTAAAGAGATAATCTATATAATTATATATCTATAAAAATAATCTACTAAGAAGAATCTTAATATACTTAAAAAAAATATATAGAAAGATATAAAAAATATTATAAATAAATATACTAAAACTATTTAATATATAAATATAATAATAAAATTCTAATAACTATTTATAAAAAAATATTTAAATTAAATAAATATTAACTATATAGTAGATAATTAAAATATATATTAAATTATATTTATATATATTATTCTAATTTAAAAGGATATATATATAATAAAATATATTAAATAATATATTATAATAATAGATATAAATTCTACTATTTTAATAAAAAAATTAATTAATAATTTTTAAAAATATTAGGCATTGCTTCATATATAAAATTTATATATTTTTAAGAAAACTTAGAATATTAATATATATATAAGAAAAGTAAATATTTAATATATTTAGATTTATCTAAATAAGAATATTATATAATATTCTATTAATTTTATTATAATAAACTTTTTATAAACTCTTTAAAAGAATATATTTAAATAATATAAAGCTATATAGATTAATATTAAATAAAATATCTAATTATAATAATAATTAATCTAAAATATTAAATAATTATTATTTTAATAGAAATTAAAAAAATAAAACTATAAATACTTTTAGATTTAGAAGCTATTAGAAATTATATAAACTTTAATATAATAAATAAATTATAACTTAAGCACTATAAAATAAATTAATAGATTAAAATTATTAAAATTAATAAAGAGTTAATTATAGAAGAATATAAAATAAAAATAAAATTAGTTTTTATATTATTAGAACTATATATTATAATAATTTTATTTAATATTATAGTAATAACTAGATATAATATAGTATTAGAAATATTATAGTTATAAAAATAAAATCTAATTATTAATTAAATAACTAGAATAGTTTCTATTAATAATAAAATCTTATAGATTAAATTAAGAGAATATAAAGAATTTATAAACTTATAAGAAGGATTAAAGAATAATCTTTTATAAGTAAGACTAAAAAGAAATATTAGCTTAAAAGAATAAAAGATATAGAAAATAATATAGTTTATTAAAAAATAAATAAATAAAATATAATAAAAGTAACTTATAGAAATAAAATAAATATAATTTAATAAAATAATCTAGAAGTAATCTAAATTAATAATATAATTAAAGCTAAAAGAAATTTATAAATAAGAATTAAAAAAGGTACTTGTAAAACTATCTAAAAAATATTATAACTTTATTAAACTATTTATAAAAAAAGAATATTAATTACTAAATTATAAGAAAAAATATAAAGTATAAATATTATTAAAATTAGGATTTATACTATCTTTAGTTAAATAATAATATAAATTATAAGATTAATTAGAATTAGAAAACAAGTTTATTAGAGAATTCCTAGCTATAAAATATATATATAAAGAATAAGAACTAGTCTTAAATAGATTAATATTTATACTAAAGAAAAATAGAATAGAATAATTAATTATTAATTATTAAGCACTAAATAATAGAATAATTAATAATATAAATAAAATATTATATTAAGAATAGAAAAAAGATCTATTATAAGAAATAAAAATTATAATAGTCTTTAATATCTAATAGAATTATTATAATTTTAAAATTGCTAAAGAAGATATTTAAAAAATAATATTCTTTATAGATATAAGATTATTTAAATAAATAATTATATTAATAGATTTAAAAAAATTATTTATAGAATTTATAAGATTTATAATATATATATTAATTAAGTTTCTTAATAAGTTTATTATAATATACTTTAATAATATTATTATTTACTTTAAAAATATTAAAGAATATAATAGCTATATATAAGTAATAATAACTAAGCTAATAAAAATAGAATTAACTTTTAAGATTAAGAAATATAAATTTAATATAACTATAGTTAATTATTTAGAAATAATTTATATATTAAAAGAATTAAAGATTTAGTTAAAAAAGATAAATACTATATTAAATTAACTAATACTAATATATATTAAAGATATTTAAAGATTCTTAGAAGTAAGTAGATATATTAAATAATATTTTTAAAATTATTTTAAGATTGCTTAATATATAACTAAACTACTTAAAAAAATCTTAAATTTAAATAGACTAAAGAAAGATAAAAGTTATTTAATAATATTAAAAAATTAATTAAAAAAATACTAATATTTATATTATATAATCTAAATAGATAAAATTTAATATAATTAGATATATTAGAATATATATTAGAAATTATTCTTAAATAACTAAATAATAAAAGAAAATAAAAATCTATTATCTTCTTTTTAAGAAAATTTATTATAGTAGAAAAGAACTATAATATTTATAATAAAGAACTACTTATAATAATTAAAATATTTAAATAATAAAGATACTATCTATAAGAAGTTAAAAAAGAAATAATTATAAAAAATAATTATTATAATCTTAAATATTTTATAACTATAAAAAAATTAGTTAAATAATAAATATAATAGACTAAATACTTATTAAAATTTAAATTTTAAATTAAATATATTAAGAAAAAAGAAAATATTATTATAAATACTCTTAATAAAAAATTAAATTATATTATAAATCTTAAATAGTTAAAAATTAATATTCTAAAAAAAGATAAAAATAATATATAATATAATATTAAAATAATATTTACTATTATAATTACTATTACTAATTTAGAATTTTATTAGTAAATAATAGATATTATTAATAAAAATAAAATACTTATAATAGTACTAAAAAATAAGAAAATAATATTATAAAAAGGATTAACTATATAAAATAGATTTATATTTATTTTAAAAATAATAATTATAGAAATTATTAGAATATATTATAATTTATTACTATAAAGATACTAAGGAATTAATAAAATTATAAAAAAAATATAATAATAATACTATTTCTTAAATATAAAAAGATAAATTATAGAATATATTAATTAATATAATAGTTATAATAAAAATAAGCTAATTAATTATTAATTTTATAAAAAAATATAACTACTAGAAATACTAAATAAACTATAGAAATATATTATAATTAACTTTATATAAGAATTATTAGAATTAAAAGATCTAATTATTAGAATTTAATATATTAATATAATTATTATTATTAATAGATTAATAAAATATATTATTATATAACTAATACTAAAAAATCTAATAGTAAAATAATATATAATATTTATATTATAAGAAATATTTAATTAGATTAGATTATTAATAAAAATTATTTTAGATTAAGATAAACTATTTAAATTAAAATACTAATAGATAATTATTAAAGTATATAGAATTAAATATAAGCTATTAACTATAAATTATTAATAAATAGATAGATTAATTAAAAGAATAATATAATTTATTAAATAGTATCTATAATATTATTTAAATTAAAACTAAAATAATTAAGTAGAAATATTATTATTAATATAATTTATATTAAATAATATAAAAAGTATTTTAATAAAAGAAATATTATACTTTACTAATTTAAAGAGATATCTATAAATATTATAGATTTTTATATTAATAGATAGAAGCTTTAATAAAATAATATTATAAATAGTATATATATAATAAATATATATAATAATATTTAAAGATATTTAATAAGTAGAATAAAAAATAAAATAATATTATAATATAAAATATAAGAATATGCTAATCTTATAAAAAAAAAGAGAATTTATTTTTTATAATAAATACTAGAATTAAAAAATTTTAATATTAAAATAAAATAATTAAGTAATAAATTTAATATAATTAAATATAAATTATTTAAAATTATAAAAAAATTTAAAAATAATAATTATTAACTCTAGTTATTAATAAGAATATATATATATCTAATATTTTATATATTATTATTAGAACTAATAAAAAATCTAAAAAATAAAAATAATAAAATAGATAATAAAAAATACAAAATAGAAAAGATTTTAAATTATAAATAAGAAAATAATTAGATCTATTACTTAATTAGATAAAAAAGATACTTATTAAAAAATAATTTATAAAAATTTATTATAAATTTAAATTACTATAATAAGATTTAAGAGTATTAAGTAATAATTAGTTTAAAAAAAAATAGTAAGCTAGAAAGAATTATCTAAGATTAAGCTATTAGAATTATTAGAATTAAGTATTAATATAATTAATTTTTATTTTTTATATATTACTTCTTATTTTATTTATTTATTTATTATTTTTTATTCTTTTTCTTTCTTTAATTTTTCTAATTTTTTAATATTTTTTATATTCTTTTAAAAGAATTTTTTAGCTTATTTCTTTAGTAATTTTTATTATTTTTAAAGTTAAAGAATTTTAATTAAAGCTTATTCTTCTTTTTCTTAAAAATATTTTTATACTTTAATAAAATACTTCTATATTAATTTAAAAATAGGTATTTTAATATAATAATAGTTTATTATATAAATATATTTATTATAATATTTTAAGAATTTAATATAAATATATATCTTTCCTAATTTATTATAATACTTATAAAAAAGAATATAGATAATACTAAATTATTTAATCTATAATAAAAGTATATTTTTTAAAATTATTTTTTTTAATAATATAATTAGCTTAATATTATAATATAAATATTTTTAAAAAGTAGAAATTATTTATATTATAAAAAAGAGATATAAACTTGTCAGAAACTTCGGTCGAACATCGTCAGAGTATAACTAGGATAGTTATATTAATAAAAGAAGTTAATATATTCTGATATATAAAAAACTATATAAATGTAAAGTCTTAGGAAAGTAAAATAAACTAAATATTCTATTTAATAAAAAAATATATACTTAAATTATTATAGTTAATCAAAGATAATAAAATAAAATTAATTATATAATAAATAAATATTTTTATATATTCTATTATTAATAAAATTATTAGAGCCTTACTTTATTTAATTTATTATTTAAATAAAGCTAAGCTCTATTTGCTTTATTATTTTAATTTTAATAATTATAGATAATTTTTTATTTTATTTTATACTAATTTTTATATATAGATTTTTATTTTATTAATTATAGTTTTTTAAATTCTTTAATAATTTTTTTTTTAAAAGCTGGCATCTTAATAGTTTAATAAATAGTTAATATTTTTTATTTATAATATAAATATTTTTTTTTTAAAAATATTTATATTATAATAATAAGCTAACTATATTATTAAAATAAAATATTAATAAATATAATTTTTATAAATAGATTAAGTAATTTAATATTATTCTTATAATTTCTTATTTATATTGCTTTTAATAAAATAAAAAGTGTATAAAATCTAAAATCTTAAAATATTATAATAAATATATTTATAATAATTAATATAAATATATTAAAATAGTTTTATTTAATCTTATATAAAAGAAATTATTTATAATATAATAAAAATTAAATAAAGATTATAAAATAATACTAGCTAAACTTTTTTATTTTAAAAAATAATAAAAACTTTTTTAAAAGTATATTAATTAATTTATTTAAATAAATATAAAAAATATTAAAAAATTAAAAAAATTAAAAAAAAAAAAATAAAAAATAGTAGATAAATAAATAAAATAAAAAATAATATATAAAAAATAAAAATTAATTATATTAATATTTAATTTTAATAATTTTAATAATTTAATTTTAGATAATTTTTTTTAACTTATTTCTTTTTTTATTTTAAATTAATTATTATTTAATACTTCTAAATTTTATTATAATAATTTAAATTTATAATAGATTCTTATAAATTATTTTCTAATAAATATTTTTTTTATTTAATTAAATAGTAGATCTAACTATTTTTTTATTTATAATTTAAAATTTTTTTTATTTTATATTCTTTATTATTTATTTTATTATTTTTATTTTTTAAATTTTTTATAGATACTAATAGTAATATATAAAATATTAAATATATATATATTTTTATTAATAATTAGAGTTAATAATTATTATTTTTAAATTTTTTTATAATTTTAAATAATTTATATTTAATTATATTAAATTTATTACTTAATTGTTTTATTTTTATATTAAAATTTTTTAATTTTAATATTTATTATAAAAGATAAACTCTCTTTCTTTTTTATAAAATTAATATATTTTTATATTTTATATTATAATATTATTTTATTCTTTACTTTGTCTATTAAATATTTTTAGATATTATTATATATATTTATTATATATATATTATCTATAATATTGCTTTATTAAAGCTTCTATCTATTAATATAAAAATTTATAATATTTATAAATATCTTTCTAGATTAGTAAAATATAGTATTTTTTTTATTAAGATATTTTTTATATTATTTAATATAAATTATACTAATAGTAATATCTCTATTTAATTATTTTAATTTTAATTTAAATAATATCATAGATATTATTTAATAAATTATATTATTTTTTTAATTAATTTATTTATTTATTAATAATTTATAGTTAATAGTTTATATTTAATTTTATATACTTTAATAATTATTTACTAGTATTTTAATCTAAATAATTTATTTTAATTTAAAATAATTTTAGTTAGTAATTTAATCTAATTAAATACTTCTTATAATATAAGTATTATATATTATTCTATTATTAAATCCTTCAGTGTTAGTTATATAATAATATATTTTATTAATCTATTAATAATAATAATTATATCAATATATTAAATTTTAATAATTAGATTTTTTAATTCTAATAATCTTTATATAAAATTAACTATAATATATTTCTATAATTTATTTAGTATTTCTAGTAGTTATATTTTTCTATAAAATTAATAGTTAATTAGCTTATTTTTATTATAATTATTATATTAATTAATATATTCTATAATTTATCTTTTTATATTTAGAAAATAATATTATTATTATATTTTTTTTATAATTTTATTAATTCTTTAATATTCTTATAATAGTAGATTATAATATATTTTAATAATTTCTATAATTATTATTTTTAAAATAAATATAAATCTATTTTATATAATTAATCCTCTCTATAGTATTATTTTTTTATTTTTTAATACTATTATAAGTATCTTATTTTTATTAATAATATTTATTATTTATTAGTAAAATCTTAAATTAATAATAATAATTATAATAATAAGTACTATTTTAATATTATATTATATATTATTTTTATTTTTTTTTTAGAATATTAATTTTTAGCTATTTAAGATCTATAGTATAATCTAATCTTCTATTAAAAATATTTATAATAATATTTTTTTTTCTTTAATATATTCAATTTGGAATTTAAATTTTAATAAATATTTAATTTATTATATTTATTATTTAACTAATTCTTTTATTATTATAAAGTATTTAAAATTATAATAATTATTTTTTATAATTATTTTTTTTTTAATTTCTTATAAATAGTATCTTTATTATTTAAATATTTTAATTATTATAAATAATTCTTTATTATAAATATTATAGTTTCTTTTTGCTATAATAAATTTTCTTAAAAAAAAGATAATAAATTTTTATTTTCTTTTATTATCTAACTATTTAAGAATAATTTTTAATATATATTTTAATATATTTAATTATATTAAGTTTTATTTATCTAGATTATATAATATAAATATTAATACTTTTTTAACTAGTTTCTTAATACTATTAAATAACTTTTCTTTTTTTTTATTTATTTAAATTTAAGATCTTTCTTAAGTAGCTTAATTATAGATTAAATAATCTTAAAGTAATTTTAAAAATATTATTTAATATATCTATTTACTTTTAAAAATTCTTAAATATTTTTAATATATATTAGTATTAGCTAATTTAATATTATATTTATCTTTTTTAATTAAATCTTTAATCCTTTTAGCATATAAATCATTTCTAAATAATTAATTATAATTATATTAAATTTATATTTCTTAATCTTAAGAATTAATCTTGCTTTTATTAACTTAATTATTATTATTTATATATAACTATTATATTCTTTAATATTTTTAGAATAAATAATAATATTATCAAAATATATTATAATAAATTTATTAAAAAACTTAATTAATATATATATTATAAATCTTATAAATTCTATAAATAATCTTTTTAAACTTATTAGTATAACTATCTATTTAAATAATCTTATATTTATAAAGAATATTATTTTTTAAATATTTTTTTTAGTAGTTTTAAGATTATAATAACTTTATTAAATATTAAAAATTATTATAATTTTTATTTTTTATAATAGATCTTTTTTTTATTTCTAATATAATATTTTATTTATATTATTAATTATTTTATTATTTAGTATTTAATAATTAATAATTAATTATTTTATTCTATTTTTCTTTAATATAAATATTAATTTATTTAAAACTAGTCTTTATTCTTTATATATATATTCTATAACTAGAAACTCTCTAATAAATTTATTTTTTAATTTTAATTAATTTTATAATTTATACTATTACTTAATTAAAAGTAATATAAATCTTAATTTTAATAATATTTATATTTTATATTTTTTTTTATAATTTAATAATTAGTATTCTTTCTTTATAAATAACTTAATAAAGTTATAGTATTTTTTAAATAGCTTTATAAATACCTTTTTTAATTCTTATTTATAAATTTTTTTAATTTTAATTATATTATTAGCTTATTAAATTATATTTATTTTATTTTTATAAGTTACTTTTACTATATTTTATTTATCTATTTTCTAATAAATTATATTATTTTTTATACTTTTTTTATCTAAGCTAATACTTCTTTTTAATCTTACTTATAGAAGATTATTTCCTAATTCTTTTTATAAACTTATAAATTCTTTATATTCTTCTAACTTAATCTATAAAATTCTATTATCAATAGAAACTATTCTAGTTATTTAATTAATAACTAGATTTTATTTTTATAATTATAACATTTCTAGTACTATGTCATATCTAGTTATTATTATAATATTAAATAAAATTATTATAATATATAGTTCTAATAATATAAGAATTAATTTTATTTTTTTTTATATTTTTTTATAATTAATTCTCTATTAATACTGATAATCTTAGTCTATTAGTTTATTTTATAATATTAAAGTTATAACTTATTTACTATATTAGAGTTTATATAATTTCTAATAACTTTTAAATTAAGTAGAATTTATAGCTTTATTCTCTTAATTTTTATTAAAATAATAATTATTTAATATCTTAGATTAATTATTACTATAATTAAATACTTTATTTAATATTAATTTATATAGCTTTATACTACTTAGATATATTCTTTTAAGAGGTTTATAAAAAATCTATTATAATAAAATTAATAAAATATTATATAATATTCTTATTTAGGTAAATTTAAATATACTAGATATCTATTTTTTTTATATATATATTAGTATTCTAGGTTTTCTTAAGGGCATATAAGCTTTATATATAAAGTAATATTTAATATTTTTACAAACTATTAATTAATTTTCTTGTTAAAGTGATAGAATTTATATCTATTATTATAGTATATTATTTAATATATTTTATTATATATACATCTTTCTAAGTTAGGATAGTATATATAAATATAATTTAATATATATTTTAATTATCTATTATATAATTAATATTTATTTAATTTAGATATTTTCTTATAAATAATTATTAAGATTTTATTATTTTATTTATATATTAGGTAGTTTTAATATATTTATTTATAATATTTTTTATATCCTTCTATATATTTTTTTTAAATATATTAAGATTTTTCCTAGTAGATTATTTTTATAGATATATAATTATATAGATTATCTTTCTAATTCTATAATCTTTTTATCTTTTCTTTAATAATCTATATTATATTATAATTATAATTATTTTTATAGATTTTTTTATTATGTATTCTATTCTAAATATAATTATATTTATTAATATATTCTTATTAGATTTATTCTTATTTTATTTTTATAAGTTATTCTTTAATCTTTTTATAAAGATCTAGATAGAATTTCTTTTAATCTTAATATTTAACTAATTAATTTATTATTTTTTTATTATTATCTTATAACACTAATTAAGTATAAAATAACTTAATTAGTAAGAAATTTTTATAATTAATATTTTTATTATTATCTTTTAATTTTTCTTTATTTAGTTTATAATCTTTAGAATAATTATTTTTAAATAATTAATTTTATATCTTATAGCTCTACTTATTTCTTAAAAGTATACAATAAATATTCTTATATATAGCTATAGATACTTAAATTTCTATATTATTAATATTTTATATAGTATTTTTTATTTATATTATTATTTTTAATATTTCTTAACTTATTAATATATTTAATACTTACTATATCTATTTTTATAATTCTTTTTATTTTTTAACTTATTACTATATTTTTTACTTATATTATTTTAATAATTCTCTATCTATTTCTAAGTATTTATTAGTACTGCTTTCTTCTAGAGTATATACATAGATAGCTGCTGTAATTTATTATTATAATCTTTAATTAATTGATTTAGAGTTCTTTTTTAGCTTATAATATTTATTTATAAAATATTTTAGTATTTTATAGTTAAAATAAACTTTTTTTTTAATTAGTTTTTTCTTCTTTTCTTTAGTTAGTATAGTATTTATTTATATAATAATATTATTATCTTAGTTTTTAGTTTTTTTTTTAAAATATATTAGCTTACTATCTTAATTAATATTAGTAATTTTCTTATTCTATATATTATATATATAGTATTATATCAATTTATAATATTACTTTTATTATTTTCTTAAATATATTAGATTATAGTATAATTTATAAAATATAATCTTTTATATTATTTTTTAAATTATTATAAAACTAATCTTATAGTCTCTAATTATTCTACTTAAAATATTCTAATATTTAAAGAAATCTTAAAATATAGTCTTCTATAGATTTATATTATTTAATATTTTTAATCTAGTGGGTTATATTAAGTTTTTTATTAATAGTTTTAAATAGCTAATGAAGCTTTTTTTAAAGTATATAAAATTACTAAATATAAGAGTAATTTTAGGTTTAAATTAATTATTATTAGTAGCTTTAATTTAATTAATAATATAAAATATAAACTATTTTATTATTTCTCTAGTGAGAAAGCTAGATATTATAAAAATTTTATTTTATTTAGATATAATTTAGTTAGTATTATTACTAAAGTAAATATATAATTAAATTAAAAATATTTTAAAAGTTTTTTATTTTTTTAAAAATAATTTAATTTTTTCTATTTTAATAATTAAATAATTGATATACTAGGCTTTTAATTTAATAATCTATTATCTTAATATTATAATAGTTTTTACTATCTAGACTAGAGTTAGTCTAGAATTATTATTATTAATTATTATTATTCCTTTATTAAAAATTGATAAAATTAGAGTAGCTGAATAAGTTTATATTTATAAAAGGATTAATTGCTGTTAACTAGCTATAATAATTACTAATTAAAATTTTTCTTTTATAATAAGAGTCTTTAATTATTAGAAATTTTAATTAAATATTGTTAAAGTATAACTAGAATAGTTATATTAATAGAAAAAATTAATATATTCTAATGTATAAAAAGCTATATAAGTGTAAAATCTTAGAAAAGTAAGATAAATTAAATATCCTATTTAATAGAAGAATATATACTTAAATTATTATAGTTAATTAAAGATAATAAAATAAAATTAATTATATAATAAATAAGCATTTTTATATATTTTATTATTAATAGAGTTATTAGAGCCTTGCTTTATTTAGTTTATTATTTAAATAGAGCTAAGCTCTATTTGCTCTATTACTCTAATTCTAATAGTTATAGATAATCCTTTATTCCATCTTGTATTAGTTTCTATGCATAGGTTCTTGCTTCATTAGCTGTAGTTTCTCGGATTCTCTGACAAAACTATTTATTATATTATTAAGATACTAGCCTTTAAAGAAAAAAATTATTAAAAGATTAGAAATATTATAATTAATAAATTAAACTAATCTTTATAGAAGTTAATATATAAAGAAATAAAAATTATTTATAATCTTAGAATTAGGGTATTAAAGAAATTAGAGATATTTTATAATAATTTTAATAAATATATTAAAAAATAATAAGATATTCTATAATAACTATAATAATAATAAAATATATAAGAACGCTTATTTACTATATAATTAGTTTTATTTTATTATCTTTAATTAACTATGATAATTTAAGTATATATTTTTCTATTAAATAAGATATTTAGTTTATCTTACTTTTTTAAGACTTTATACTTATATAGTCTTTTATATATTAGAATATATTAACTTTTTCTGTTAATATAACTATCCTAGTTATACTTTGATGGTGTTCGACCGAAGTTTCTGACAATGACCTGGAGACCATTGAATATTTATTCTAATATTTTGATTTTTTATATTTTTAGCTATTTTATATATTTCCTCATATATAAAATGTTTTCTTGTGGATAGACTTGTTTTTAGTCTTTTATTCTATTATATAGTAATATAATACTATTTAATAGCTTCACTAATTATAATTATTTAATTTTTCTAATAATCTTCTTCTTTAAAGGCTACTATTTTAATAATATAATAAATAGTTAATATTTCTTATCTATATTATAAGTTTATTTTATTTTTCAAAATACTACTCATATTATGGTACTAAGCTAATTATATTATTAAAAATTAATTCTAGTATTTATAAAAATAATTTTTTTTAGAAGTTTAGTAATAAAAGCTTTATTATAATATTTTCTTATAATTATTATACTAAATTATATAAATCTTATATAATATGTAAGGATTTAAGTTATTATTATAAATATATTTAAAATAATTTAAAATATATTAATCTTTAACTCATTTTTTCTAATAAATATTAATAATGTTTAATTAAAACTCAAAATAAACTTTAAAAAAAATGATAATAATAAAAATTCTCTAGTTTTAAAAATAATAAAAATTTTTAAAAAGACATACTGATGATTTCATTACTTATAATATAAAAAAAATTAAAAAATTAAAAAAAACTAGAAAAGAAAGAAGAATAGAAGGCTATAAAAATTATATAAAATAAAAAGTATAGTATAAAAAGTAGAAGCTAATTATAATAATATTTAATTTTAATAAATCTAATAGTTTAATTTTAAATAATTTTTTCTAATTTATTATTTTTTTTTCTAAATTAATTATTGTTTAATACTTCTAAATCTTATTGTAATAATTCGAATTTATAATGGATTCTTATAAATTATTTTTTAATAAATATCTTTTCTATCTAATTAAGTAATAAATCTAATTATTTTTTTATTTTTAATTTAGAATTCTTTCTACTTTATATTCTTTATTATTAGTTTTATTATTTCTATTTTCTGAGTTTTTTATGGATTTTAATAGTAATATATAAAATATTAGATATATATATATTCTTGCTAATAGTTAGAGTTAATAATTATTATTTTTAAATTTTTTTATAACTCTAAATAATTTATATTTAATTATATTAAATTTATTACTTAATTATTTTATTTTAATATTAAAAATTTTTAAATTTAATATTTATTATAGAAAATAATTTTTTTTAAAGTCTAATATATTCTTATATTTTTTATTATAATATTATTTTATCTTTTATTCTACTTATTAAATATCTTCAGATATTGTATTATATATCTATTATATATATATATTATTTATAAAATTATTTTATTAGATTTTTTTAATAATATAAAAATTTATATTATTTATAAATATTTTTTTAGATTAATAAAGTGTAATATTTCTTTTATTAAAATATTTTTTATATTATTTAATATAAATTATACTAATAATAATACTTCTACTTAATTATTTTAATTTTAATTTAAATAATATTATAAGTATTATTTAATAAATTATATTATTTTTTTAATTAGTCTATCTATTTATTAATAATTTATAATTAATAAGCTATATTTAATTTTATATATCTTTATAATTATTTATTAGTATTTTAATCTAAATAGTTTATCTTAATCTAAAATAATCTTAATTATTAATCTAGTTTAATTAAATATTTCTATTAATATAAATAATATATATTATTCTACTATTAAATTTTTTAATATTAATTATATAATAATATATTTTATTAATCTATTAATAATAATAATTATATCTATATATTGTACTCTAATAATTAAATCTTTTAATTCTAATAATTTTTATATAAAATTAATTATAATGTCTTTCTATAGAATATCTAATATTTCTAATAATTATATTTTTCTATAAGATTAATAGTTAATTAATTTATTTTTATTATAATTATTATATATACTAATATATCCCTAAACTTTTTTTTTATTTATAGAAAATAATATTATTACTATATTCTTTTTATAATTTTATTAATTTTTTGATATTTTTATAATAATATACTCTACATTATAAGGATGTGAGACTCTGTTTTCTTTGTATCCTTATAACGAAGTTCTACTGTAACTAGTTAACTAGTTAGACTGACTAAACAGCCTTAGGGCGAAACGAACCACGTGATCTGGCTTCCGTAATGAAATTATCCTCCTTACGTATCCAAGGTATTGCCGACACCACTATGACCAAGCCTTCCTGAGACTCTCTAACCACTCGCGATTAACCTCCACCGCTGGATTATCCGCATTCCAAACCACCGCCTTCTCCTTCAACTCCCCTGGGACAGGCAAAAACTTCATAAACGGGTGATCTTTATTACACTTTCTCAGCGGAAGCTCGCCTTTCTTAGCCATCTCAATACACTCCTCGCAGAACTGTGTGTCATAACAGCAGGTGCAGTACCAAATCTCTTTGTAACCACCTGGTTTCCGGTAGTTATCTGTTGAGCATGGCCCGTCGCAGGTGAAGAAGTTAGTTTCCTTCGGGTATCCGCATTCTGCGATCTCATCAGCGGCATCAGGATACGTGAAGCCCATGCCGAGCGCGACGTTGGCCGCCCTGGCGTTGTCGAGATCACCTGCGGCAATAAGCGCAGTGACGAGGTCGTCGTACGCCTGGAGGTCGTTGCCCAGGTCGTCGTCGCAGAGCAGGTCGATGCCTTGAAGCATCATGGGCTTGAGACAAGCTTTCCAAGTTGACTCCTCAGCGGCACCAGTCTCGCGCAGGTAAGACCCTAGAAGCACAGCGGCGGGCGCGATCTTGTATGTGCTGCTACCTTCGTCCGCGATAGCCAGAGCACGGAGCTTGTCCACAAATTCCTTGTCTTCTCGGCCGTCTTTGTGTGCTTGCCGCGCTTTCTCAGCGTAGATACCAGCGAGGTATTCCTCTATACTGTCACGAGATTCTTCGAATTTAACGCGCCTCTCTTTGCTTAGTTTCCCACTGAAGCTGGGTGCTGCGATACGCTCAAGTGACTCCAGCGCAGCGTCGCTGGTTGGGTAAAAGTTGAGCATAAACTCAGCGCACCAGACCACCGCCCACGGCATCGTTTCCAATATATTCCATTTAGAGCTAAGGACTGCGTCAATCCAGGGCTGGACAATCTGTTCCGCATCGTGGTACATCCAAAGTGGAATACCGATTTCCTTGTACAAGAGATTCAGGCCTAGGAACATTATCACGCCGTAATTAGTAGGAAGTCGCGACATATCAACGAGGATCTTGTGCACTCGATTGTAGTCATGTAGCGCGAACAGTGCCCAAATATACACCGCCACCATCTGAACCGCACCTGGATTTAATTCGCGAGGCATTGGCTCATAGTCCTCGGCTGCCCACTTGACGACAGATTCGTAGTCTTCCTTCTCCAGTAGGAAAGCTACGAGGTTGGCCTTCAGTCGGGCTCTGGCCACTTTCAGGCTCTCTGGAACATTCTCCATCGCCTTTTCCAGAGACTTAGTCGCTTCGCCGAAATTGTCTCGTCGCGAGCACCATCCGAATCCCTCGAGAGCGTCCCAGCAGGTTGGGTCAACTTCAAGTGCTTTTGTGAAAAGCTCCGCCCCCCGGTCGAAGTAGTCGGCGGCATGTAGAAACCAACCGTGTGCTGAGTACCAATATTGCGTTTTTTCGATGTCGAAGCTGTTGACTACCTTCTCGTAGATCGTCTCGTCAAATTCCGGATACTGGTAGGAGAACAGCGGATTGACGTTCAGGTCTTCCGCTCCTGTCGAGCCAGTTTCATCCAACAAAGCCCAGGCCCAGGGGATCCACGAGAAGGACATAAGATGTACTCGATTCTCGTAGAAGATATCATTAGGACCAATCCTCATCAACCACAACTTCGCAGCTGCTGCGGCAAGAGGTCGAAAAAATTCCTTGTGAGATTCGATCGATTTCTGAATCCACTCCCACTGCTCGCTTGAAAAGTCCTCTTGTTTAGCAGTCGCGAGCCAATACTTCCTGAGCATGGATACAAAGGTCGCGTCCTTGAAGAAATATAGCAACGTCGCATAGTATTGACAGACCAACATGCCTCTGATCAGCCCATTGAGAGCTGTAGAATCTGTGAATAGGGTGACGATAGTTTTCACGGCGTCAGCCTTCTCAGAATCCGTAAGGCCAACTTCATTTGCTGACGTTAGATGGCCGCTCCAGTTTCGGCAGGAGTAATTGAGAAAGTCTGGCCTTTTGCCTGTGTTAGCATAATTGGTCCCAAATTCGATGATGCGATTCATGCAAACGCTGGCTATGTGGAGGTCAGCCAACCTCGAATCAACGTAGATTGGCATGGAGCCAGTGTGAGCATCGAGGCTGATGTTGCGGTGTTGAACAAGGAAATCTCGAATGCTGGCATGTGCAAAGCGAACATGGGTATCACTAAACCGCTTGAGAGTCTCTTCGCTGAATTCTTCGACGGGCTGTGGCTTTCCGCCCTCATCCGCAGGTTTTCCCACATGAACATCGACCCCAGAGTCATCCGCTTCATCGTCCGAAATTTCGTCGATGTCAAAGTCATCATCGTCTCCATCATCGTCACCTATGCCAGGGTCGGGACTTGCCTCAGGCTTTGATGCGTTGGCTGCTGGCCATTCTCCTTGAACCAATGAGTCGCTTCCTCCGCTCAACTTGAAAATGGAAGCAAATTTTCCCCTGAGGCGCGCCTCCAAAGCATCGTATCTATTCACAGTTAGCTCCCAATCCAACCATGTGGGCCTTTTATTTTTCGCGAAGGCCATATCAGAGGCGTGTTGCTCGACTTTCTTTTCGGAATCGGTGCGACTTACGGTTGACCAGTCCGGACTTTCAGCACGGCATAAAGCTGGTTAACTGTAATCCACGACTTTGAAAACGCAACCCAAAGCAATAGCTCATTCAAGTCCCCCTTGTCCACATCCTCATTAAGCAACAGCTTGTCAAAAACATGCGCAATCATAGCATCGAGCTGCGGTGGCGCCTCCTCAATAGCGTCGAAAACCGCATTCTTGCGCTCCTTGTCATGAATCTGATCCATGATGAGCACTACCTTGAAGAACATGCCGTCTGCCTTGTCCAGCACCTTCTCGCGGATGTCGCGGGCAAGCTTCGCCGCGGCCTTTTTGTCGCGGAGCTGCTTGATCTGCTTCACGACGAGAACGTCTGTCAGGCGCTTCTTGATGTATTGCGCTATGTCTCCTTCATTGCGGCTTCCTATGTCCACCTTGGCCATGATTCGGCTGAATTTGGGCAACAGGAATTCCGACAAGTCTGGACGACTGAAAAGAGCGCAAGAAAGGCGGTTCCCGAAGATCGAGCGATCAGTCAGCTCTTCGAGAAGCGAAAAGAGATCTTTAACCATTGATCGCGGTGCCTCGTCCAGGCCATCAAGAAGGATGATTACGGCTTTGAGAGACTCCTATCTTGACCATAGAAGTCCATGAATAAGTTTTTCCACAACAGCCGTGGAGTTGCCACGGAGTCTGGCTTTGATAAAACGTTCACTGCAAAGTTCCTGAAAAATATTGTCGTTCTGGGCGATTTGATAGGCTAAGGTCTTCAGCAGGTTCAAGAGGTCTCGCAGAGCGCCGTCGTCCTCTTTCGTGAAGAAGTAAACCACTGAGATCCGGTTCGGATGCTTCGGATCTTGAGGATACTCACTCCTCAAAGACGTAATGAGCGTGGAGGAGAGGCAAGACTTCCCAGTGCCCGGTCCACCGGATACCCATAGAAGTGGCATTTGTTTCTCTCTCCAGCGCTTGACAGTGCTGTCGGTCAGGAGCCAGTCGCCTGTTTTCTCTAACGTCGATTCAATATACTCGTGGTAGATGGTACTGTTCTTCTTGTACGCCACAGTGAGCAAGTTCTCGTCCAAGAGCGCCTTGGCCTCGGAGGACCTCGCAGAGATGGACAGATCATCCAACTTTTTTGCCACTTCCTCAGTAGCCTCCAAGGCCTGTTTCGTAGTCTTGTCAATCTCGATAGCTTTCTGCTCGACTCTCTGGGTCGTTGCGTAAGAGATGGCCTGCACCAGCGCGCGTTCATCCTCGAACAGCTTCCCAAGCTTGCCTAACGATCCCTTGACCTCATCGTCCTGCCCGAGAAATAGCACAGCCGCGTATTTCTTGAAGCGACCAGTCTTCATGACGGTCTCAGCGCGCGCAAGGATCTCCAACAGACAAGTGAGGATCGCAATGACCTTGGCACGCAAAACCTTATCCATGGCTCCTCCACCAACATACTGCTCGAGTCGTTCCGTGAAGCCGCCAAGCTTCTCGAACAACTCCTCAATCCAGTCGTAGCAATCCGAGACTCCTCCAGCTGCCTTGACAAGGAAAACGACGGCACCGAAAAGGGTCGATGCCGGTGCAAATGGCGTTAGCGAAAGGGCACTTTGAGCGATACAGGATAGCGCGATGAAGGGCTTAACGGCTTTCTTCAGGACATTGGTGAATTTGGGCTTTTTGTTTCTGAAAGCGCCGAATTTAGTCGACTCCTCATCGATTTGGTCGAAGAGGTCGTCGACCTTGCGCAGGCGCAACAAGAGCTTCTTGTCTTCGGGGCTCCTGTTAGTCGTGCCCATGTACTTGTCGACTGCTTCATTCCAAAGTTGATCGAAGGTGACGTCGTCAGACATTTCGTGCGATATACTATAACGGCTCAAGTATGTAAAATAGCCAAAGCCATCTTCATTTTAATCGATTTTCAGCCAGCCCCCGCTGGGAAAACGATGATAGTTACCCCTCACTAGGATGTCGTGTTCTATTTGGAATACAAAATCATGGCACCGCCACGGGAGGCGCGAGGTGAGCCACAGAGGAGAAACGGTCAAATCAAAACAATCAAACAGTGCAAACACGTATGCTGGCTCGTACGTCAACGTCGTCAACTTTCTCCAACAACCCTCTATCTCACGTTTGCCAACTGCACCAACGTGAGCACCACACCACGTTCCTGTATACGCGCCAGCATGCGCTCAATTCCATAAATCGATAGCGCGAATACGCGCACCCACCACTCGTTCATCCCCGACGTACGAATGCTCACCCATCTCCATTCTCGTCCTGCGGTACATCCCTGTTAACTGGCACAGTCGATCGCATCAATCCAAGGCTCGTACTAGCGTTGTTATGGCTGGTCATTACTGATGGGTGAGCGGACCTAGAGCTCACACCGCCTGCTTACGCATTGGTGTGTGTTTCCAAGTCAGTGTCCCGTTCGTTCTCTTGTGCTTCGTATGTGCCCATTGCTTGTTGATCCACACCAAGGAATTGTGCTAACAGTCCCGTGTCATGAACAAATTGAGCGATTGCAACCGTAGCTTCCTTTTCTCCTAGTAATGCTTGCAGATTTGTCGTTTGTCAGAACCCTTTGATACGTGGCTATATAAGATCCCTGTTTATCCGAGTACAACGGATAGTCCAGTATGATGTGCTTGACGGTTTGGCTACTAAGACCACATGAACAGAAAGGATTATTGCATTGATTGATATACTAAAGGTAGTTAATATGTTGACTATTATATGCAATCTTCTGAGCCACTGAATTCCTCACCTTCCTGCCTGGGAAGCTAGGGCTAGCTTGAATATCTGAGAGTGAACTGTCACTGGCAAGGCAAGGAGATACATAGAAAGGCATGCACGAGCCACAAGCGGTGTAGACCATGTGGAACAACCTTGGAACACATACAGACTGTTGGTCGTGGTCATACACTGATACTGCGTACTAGGCTACTAGCACATGACACCTCCTTGCATATGCGTAGCTACATGACATCCGGCTGCAACTGGGAACTGGCACTTTCTCAAGAATATGTTTTGAGAGTTTCAGTCGTCGTTTTCGAGTCCCATTTACCAAAACAGGTTTGCCATTTATCTGATCTAATCAGTTCATACGAGGGCCAGACTGAAAAGTTTCAAAGACAGGGAAGAGAAGCCAGCATGCCAGCGATTAACCGAAGTTACACACGGTGTGTCGGGCCTGCATCGATGTATAAGCCGTGCGTTTTGGAATTGCGTAAATTGCTGAGTTCTCACTGTTGCATTGACCTATTAGTGCCATCATAGGTAATCTTCGTGACAATTCTGTTCGTGTGTGATCTGGGTAGATCTGCAGATATGACCCAATCAGGATATGTGAGCGAAATTTATTACTCAATATAATAGATCGTGCGCAATAGAGATCAAAATCAGATCGAATGCCCTCCGGCATGGATTTTGAGATCGTGTTGATGAAGGGTTGATAGTGTCATTGACCCCAAGATAGATGCAGGAAATAGCCCTAACAACAAGTTCCAAGATTCGGTTTGCACGATCTGCAACGTTACACAAGAACAGCATCAGCATCAAGGAATAACACACTTTTGTCATAGAAGAAACCATGCTCACATGGTATCTCCCCAGATGAAGGAGTCCACAGAAGAGTAGAAGTGTCTTGGCATTATGACTTCACTGCCGCGTTTGTGGCCAGAAATACTCTCCTCAGAGTCTTCACGAAACATCGCCAGCTAAGAGCTTCGACTATGTACGTAGCCCTATGGAGTAAGAGACCAATCGGCTCTTAAAGAGCTGACGGACATGGCTCGCCACCAGGTCTAGAGCAATGCGGCTGTCATATCCTCCCAATCTCCATCTTCTCACGCCACATCCACAATATCCTCGCTTCTGGCACCGTCATTGACCCGGTTGGTCTGCATTTCCATAAAATCAGCAATCCCGGTACATCTGAAGCGCCGCAATAGAAACGCTGAATGATATTATCCTAGCCTCAAGGAGACTTTTCTCATCCAGTTCTCAAATTATCGGCGATAACTCGGACAGTCACAGAATGACAAGGTGAAGAAAAAGAAAGGTGAACATGTTTGCATAGTGCATAGTGCATGGACTGATTGGACTCAATGGACTGCCATGGAGCGACTGAATAGTGGAGACCAAAATTGAGCATTGGCCTCGCTGAGTCGCTGATCGATGGAAGAGGCCCTAAACAAACTATTGGCGCGCTAGGTAGACACCATCGTACGCTTATTCCTGTCTGTTGTGCCTAGCTTCACGCTAGCTGCTAGAGTTGACACGCCTATTCGCTCATGTTGATTCAGTATCTGCCAGGTTCCACCCTGTGAGTGTGGTCCCTGTCTCGATTTTGGCACATTGGTGGTTCGGATTCAATGCTAAAAGAAGGCTTTCCCCTTTTCGTATTCGATCATTTCGATGGTCAGCCTTGCAATTCTGAGATGACGAATCTAAGCCATTGTGGTCAAACTCAATGGTCATTGTACGGAATATTTGAGCTAATGACGGGGAATCGGTATATTTGCCGGCCAGTCAAATGAGAGTTGTACTCGTATGCGGCGCGTCCAATGCGAAATGCACTCTGCTGGGCAGTTGATCGCATATTCTAGCGCGTGACGAGAACGCGAATCCAAATCGAGTTGCTGCTCCTTTGCAGAATTGACACGTCCACCTAGCCCTGTCCTGGCATTCAACCGGCCCCGTGTAACATGGCAGTCAATTATCGAATCGTTAATGGTCAATCAGCACGCCGGGAATGATGATGTACGTTGGTTAAGGATGATTGGCATGTGCAGTAGTGTAGATGTTGACGTGTGCCATCGTGTGGAGGGAAATGAAGAAGTGAAAAGGTGAAGTTGACATCGCGATCGCCAGAAGGAAAGAGCCCGAGTCACGGGATCCGGATTGACGCGACTTCCAACTTTGAAAGTTCCATCGCGATCTTCGATTTCATTTTTGACGATCAACCATCACTATCACCTCTCCACAGCTTGTACTACACGCCGACATCCGTCGTTCTTGGGATTATGGATTCCGGAATGAACCGCTGCTGTTGGTACACTGGTCATTCGCAGTCTGATTGGTCTGACCAAGACTTGCAGAGTTGATAGATCCAATTCTGTGTACGCCAGACTAGGCCATGAGCGACGGACATGCAATTCTGGCATTCTTTGTGGCGTCAACTGCGGGGACACTAAACCTTTAATCCTGACACTTGAAAGACATCTCCAGGATCCAGGGCTGCGGAGCCTGGACTGATGGGCCCGGATAGAGATTGCAGACAGGATAGTACAGAGCACAGACTGGCGAGTCTTTCTTAAATAGTCACTGCCCCTCAATGTCATCCCTGAAAGCTGAAGCCATGTGGTGGGAACAGGCACTTTTTCATCCTCGTCGGATACGGAGACAGCTTGCTGTCTGCTGCCCATCATGGCTGGCCTGATGTTTGACTATCTGATTAGACGTGATAGTATTACAGTATGTTTGAATATCTTCGTGATATCGTTGATCACTGCTCACAACTAATGTTCAGGACCCGAATAATGATCCCAATATCGGATCTTCTCGTGGTAACGCGAGCTCTACATCGGGAGACGTCGTTGAGGGTTTAACAGGCGGTGGCTCGACATCAGATTCCGCCTTGGTGTCTACACTACTTCCTGCTTTGGTGATCGCTGGCTTCTGGTTTGGCTTGTTCCTCATATGTCGCCGCAATCAGCAGCGTTGGTACTCGCCTCGGTCTCATTTACCAAATCTTCACCACCAGTATGGTTCCTTTCGCATTGAAGTATTTGGTATTCCGCTCTTGAAGTTTAACCATGAGACAGTGAACGGAGCCCGGAGCTTCCACGTGGATTCATCAACTGGTTTGGCGCTTTCTTCCAAATATCCGACTCTCACGTACTACACCATTCCTCCCTCGATGGCTATCTATTCTTGCGCTTCTTGAGAAACCTGTGCATCATATGTTTCGCAGGAATCATAATCCTCTGGCCTGTTCTGTTACCTGTCCATGCTACTGGCGGAGCCGGCAATTCTCAGATGGATCAATTCAGTTTTAGTAACGTCACCAATCCCACAAAATACTATGCGCATGCTGTGATGGGAATGGTATATTTCAGTATGCAACCACCGGATCAATATTGATTGGCTTATGAAAAACGAAGCTCACATTGAATATTATGCAGCATATGTATTTTTCGTGATCACTCGCGAGAGCCTTTTCTACGCGAACTTGCGGCAAACATATCTCAACTCTCCGGCTTATGTGAACCGCATTTCGTCCCGAACGGTACTGTTCATGTCGGTGCCCGAGTCATACAAAAGTGAAAAGAAGCTGCGCCAAGTTTTTGGTGATAGCATTTGCCGTATCTGGATTACCTCGGATTGCAAGGAGCTCAAGAAGAAGGTTGATCAACGGGACAAATTAGCTTACAGGCTTGAGAGGGCAGAAATTAAACTCATCCGTGGCACCAATGCCGCTCGACTAAAAGCAGAAGCTACCAAAGAGAAGAGTGGTCTTGATTTATGCGATGATTGCGAGCTGGCTGACCCTTTGACGGCAACGAAGATCAAACGACCTATGCATCGTGCCAACTTTTTCGGAAAGAAGGTGGACAGTATTCAATACTATCGTTCCCGCCTCGCCGTGGCGATCAAAGAAGTTGAAGAACTACAGCAGAAACACCGAGATGGGGATGCAAAATACCTCACCGCGGTCTTTGTGGAGTTCAAGACACAGTCAGATGCTCAAGTCGCATTGCAAACTCTTTCTCATCACCAGCCTATGCATATGACGCCTCGTTATATCGGAATAGCACCACGCGAGGTGATATGGTCTTCTCTCAACTTGAGTTGGTGGCAGAGAATTGTTCGCATGTTTGTGGTGCAAGGTGGAATTGCTGCCTTGATCATATTTTGGTCCGTTCCTGCTGCTATTGTTGGTACGATCTCAAATGTCACATACCTTGCGAATTTGATTCCATTCCTGGGGTGGTTAGCCGATCTTCCTGCTTTTATCGAAGGCGTTATAACAGGTTTATTGCCATCGGCCGCGTTGATTTTGCTCATGTCGTTAGTACCTCCTATTTGCCGGCGTAAGTGATCAACCTTTACCTTTCTAGAATTTTGAGCTAGGCTAATCATGCTACCATTCAAAGTCTGCGCAAGAAAAGCCGGCTTACCTTCACTATCTCGGGTGGAGCTATTTACTCAATCCGCGCATTTCTGCTTTCAAGTTGTGCAAGTGTTCTTGGTGACAACGATTACGTCTGCAGCCTCAGCAGCTGTGAGCCAAATCATCAAAAATCCGTTGTCGGCCAAGGATCTGCTGGCGCAAAACTTGCCCAAGGCATCCAATTTCTACATTTCTTACTTTCTACTGCAAGGGCTAGCCTTGAGTTCGGGTGCCGTCGTACATATCATGAGTGCAGTAATCTTCAAGATCTTATCTATCTTTTTCGCGACGACCCCGAGACGCTTGTTTAATCGCTGGACACAGTTGACGGGGCTCAGTTGGGGCAGTATTCTTCCCGTATTCACCAACATGGGTGTCATTGCTCTGACTTACTCATGCATTGCACCTCTCATTCTTGCCTTTGCCTTTATCGGGCTGTTTCTCGTCTACCAAGCTTACCGGTACAACCTTCTGTTCGTATACGATTTGAACATTGATACCAAAGGTTTAATATATCCACGCGCCCTCCAACATCTGCTCACTGGGGTATATCTTGCGGAAATATGCATGATTGGGCTGTTCTCAATCAAAGCGGCAGTTGGGCCATTGATCATCATGGCATTCTACACGATTCTCACCATTCTCGCCCATATTTCTCTCAATGACATGCTGAGACCACTTATGAATTTTCTCCCACGGTCTCTCGATACCGAAGAGGAAGAAATCCAAATGAACCAAGAAGCGGCAGAAGCCTACCGACATGCGATGACTCGACACGGTCGAATCTGGAAATGGTTCCATCCGAATCTTTATAGAGACTATGCGGATCTTCGGCGCAAAGTCCGAAGGGACCATATTCAAATCGAATATTCAGAAAAGGAACTCGCGGACGCTTATTACGAGCCCTGCATTACAGCCCAGACACCTCGACTGTGGATTCCCAGAGACCCAGGTGGACTCAGCCAGGAGGAGATTCGACACACGAGTGCTATCATTCCCATATCTGACCATGGTGCGCATCTCGATGCAAAGAACAAAATTCGGTGGAATAAGGATGACGAGGATCTGCATATGTGGGAGAGGAGAGTATTGTATTGACCCGCTCTTCTTTGTTCGCAATCATCCACGTTCAATAAGATGACAAGATGAATTCGAGACTGTATGGATGACTATTGATACTGGATATGAATGGTACGAATAAGATAATGAAGTGTTTCTTGAATGTAATGCCTCCTGAATTCATTGGTCGGATTCATGATGCCCTTTTATTGAATAGCTCAAACTCGACAAAACTGGACATACATGACATGTAATATTTGAGAATCCTCATCTAACATCTGAAGTATTTGGATTATTGTAAGTCCCGATAGCTCGTGCTCGGGATCACCTACACCTGTCATAGTAAAGTCCGATGATCAACATTGAAAGTCGCCCAGTGTCTTTCAAAGCCGCATATTGTTTGAGACAAACAAATGTCTAGAATCTCATATTCAGCCCAAAGTCTGGGCATGCGCCATGGTCACACAAGCCCAAGACATGACCGCCTCTTTCAACGAATTATGTTTTCGCCTACATTTGCATGTGAGACATAGAGTAAATCAGTGGATACCGCCTACATGAGATCTAGGAGAATATTGATATTATTGATCTGGTTTCATTTATACTTCATCATCTTATATAAGAATATTGAGAAGATCGACAGAATAGTAGCTACGTAGAATAAAGCGTCATCCACTTCGGTTACAACTTATTCTGGAGGTCTATACTGTATTATTCCATATGTTTGCTTTTCTTTATTCAAATGAAGTACTACTACACTGGGAAAGACCTAGAATGACGCATTCTCAAAGACTACTCTATATGGTTGTATCCATAAGCAGATCACTGCATTTGTCGGAGGATTTGATTGAACAAACATACATGAGTTATTATTTACTCCGCGCGTTTATCGGTATTCATCCGAACTACCTATGTAGGGCAAGCTGTATACATCCGGCTTGTGCCACGTACGACCTCATCGATGGGCATATACCTAGGCACTCCACACCTACGGGGGATTTGGAAGTCAGCTGGGCAGGAGAAGACTGTTAAGAGGTATTTAAACAGTGGGAAGTCCCATGTAGATTTTGATCGCTTTCTAGTCCAGGTCAGAAACACATTCAATCCTCATTTTATACTTGAAGTATCTCGATCTTTCCACCCTCGTTCTTGAAAGATCAATTCTCTCGCTTTCGATATACGAATCTATTCTCCTTTGTGATTTCCCGTTTTCCAAACCCAGTCTCAACCACCAGAGCAACATGAAGAACTTCGCTGTCCTCGCTGTATCTGCACTCCTGGCGTTCACTGCCAACGCAGCGCCTGCGGACACTACATCAACAACACCCTCTACAACAACCCCCTCAGCAAGCCCAGCAGCCCCAACTTCAGTAACCGTCCAATACGACACAACATACGACAACTCCTCCTTCCCCATCAGCCACATATCATGCTCCGACGGCCCCAACGGCCTCGAAGGCAAAGGCTACAACACACTAGGCCAATTGCCCGACTTCCCTTACGTCGGGGCGTCTCCTACCATTGCCGGCTGGAATAGCCCTAACTGCGGCGCATGTTACAATATCACCTACAACACTGTCTCGCTCTACGTGATGGGTATCGACACTTCGAGCTATGCGTTTGTCGTGAGTCAGGCGGCGTTAGATCGGTTGACTGGTGGTCAAGCTGTGGCTTTGGGTCAGATTACTGCCTCTTATGATGCGGTTGATTCTAGTCACTGTGTTACATAATTGATATACAATGGGCGGAGCAATGGTTCAATCTTTTGAGGTTTGATCATGTTTGATATAGTGCAATCTTCTTGAATCGGCTGAGATAACTTTGAAAATGTAACAAGTATGTTTTACAATCGAAGGAATAGTATTGATCTAGTGTCGGACTGAACGTCAAAATTGGGCAGCTGCGGTATCCTGCCTGAAGGAGGAACAAGATCGAGATTCGTAATGAAACACAAGCCAGCTATCAAGTGTCTAGAATAATCAAACAAGACATCATTAAACAGAATCAATTCATCCGAATATGTAGAAATAAGGCAACTGTCAACGTGCAAGCAAATCTCGCAAAACGTAAAGACACTCGGTCTGCCTAGGTACCTAGGTATATACTGAAATCACAGATGAAGCAAATCACCATCGATCGTCATATCGATCCTCGAAACGGCGCTCATCTTCAATGACTCGCACATCATCAATGACCCGCTCATCTTCAATGAACCGGCGCTCATCATCATACCGCCTCTCATCCTCATACCGTTCCTCTTCAAAACGTCGTTCATCATCATAACGTCGCTCCTCGTCATAACGGCGTTCATTCTCATAGAGAGAATCCGCTTCGTAGCGCTCATCACGTTCGCGCTGAACTTCGCGCTGCTCTTCGTACAACTCTTGACGCTGTTCCTGGATTTCGCGCTCCTGCTCGCGTTCTCGGGCATGTTCGCGGTCTACCAGGCGTTTCTCTTCTTCGCGAAATTCTTCTTCTTTCTCCTCTTCCTTATCTGTTATATGATATAGATATTAGATACGACTAAGATTCATATAAGCGAACTCAAAAAGGGATACTGACGTTTATCATGCTCGTGCATTGCCCAGGCACCTACGGCAGCACCGAGAACGCCACCACCAATACCATATGCCAAGTTGTGATTCTTCTGCTGAGCTGGTGCTGGACTTCCGTATCCCTGAGGAGGCGGAGTACCGTAGCCCTGCGGAGGATGAGGGCTGCCATAACCCTGTGGAGGAGGTGGGCTACCATAACCTCGACCAGCCGGAGAAGGACTACCGTAACCAGGAGGTGGAGGGCCTCCGTAGCCAGATCCTGGAGGAGGAGGGCCGCCATAACCACGACCTCCTGGGGGAGGACCACCACCGTAACCACGACCTCCCGGAGGAGGGGGACCGCCATAGCCTCCTTGGCCGGGAGGTCCTCCAATATCTCTAGTACCAGACCCGTAGTTTCCGCCGGAATGAGGTACTTCGGGATGGTGCCATGATCGCTGACCGGTGCGCTCGTTAATGAACATGTATTGATTCTCTTCCGGCACCCATTGGGCTCTCCAGTCGGGTGGTAGAGGGGGATGGCCGTGATCTTGGTGAGAGTATTGGTACGACATGCTTATATTAGTTTTCTTGTGTCTTCCGTCCACTCCCGGACTATCTCCTCGTGTTTCTCCTTGTTGATTGGATTCGAGGCCGTTACGTTAACAATATCAGATGTGAACGCGAGGACTGAGTGAGGGATTTGAAAGAGACAACAGTCTGCAAAGAAGAAGATGGGGGAAAAAATGAGCTGAGCAATATGCCGACGGCGCGGGGTATACAATTTATTCACTATCGATCAACTAACACAAGCAATTTAATCAAATGCTTAGTAGTTAGTACCTGCATACTAAGTTAGTTACCTCGTCAGCGTTGCTTGTTTGCTGATCCACCCGCCATCTTCGGGTTCATCTGAAACCATCACTTGACTATGGTACGCACTGCGCTGTACTCCGTACTCAGCACTAATAAATTAGAGACATGTTCAACAGCCGGCCTGTGATTTGACTGACTGACCAGTGTCTGAGTCCGAGTCCCCAGTCCCCTGACCATCCAATCTTTGCGTTTACACTGTTCGCCGGTGCCTTCCGTGACCCCTGAAGTTCATGTCCACTGCTCAGGCTAATGGAGGGGCTGACTCCACTTTCCAATCATCGTTTAAGACTCACAGGCGCCGGTATCCGTGCTAAGGGCATATGTTACATTTGTCGCAAATCGCGATAGATATTGCACACTGTACAGCCTCGTGCGGACTTACACGTGGCTTCTACTTATATTCACTCAGCAATAGGCAGTGCTGATAATCAACTCGGAACAAAAAGGACGTCAGGAAGTTAGTGACATGAATAGAAATGGGGATGCCTAATTTTCAATTGAGACTCATAGTTTAGAGGGCTTGATATTTCTGTCTGTGATTGTGTTCAAGTTGGAGAACTTCCATTGGGGGCCTGAATGATCAGGCGGAACATTTCGGAGATATATTATGCCGCTCCGTCAGTCTTGCACGTGATGTAGATTAGTAATCAACAACTGGCCAATGATTAGTCACCAGCTTGACGATTCATCGCAGCTTCTCCCCCACACTTCCAAGGTTCACTCTTCCTTGCCTCACTTCAATTATTCCTGTTCGAAAGTGGTCGTGGACAGCTAAGACAATGGTGCGCCCAAAGAGTAACGACAAGTCCGATGATTGGTATATCGTGGAGGATCGGAAACAGCGGAAACGGATCCAAGACCGCCTAGCACAGCGTGCCAGACGTATGAGCTCTCCGTTGGCATTAGTTACAGCATTACTATGCATATGAATTGACAACTTACACAGGGAAACGGCTGGCCGAGCTCAAAAGCAGTCGTTCTGAACGGGATGGCGTTGTTGTCGAAAATACAAACCTATTGACACCACCAACATCAGCCGGCGAAAATCCGCCGTTGAGCAGGGAGATGTCGTTAGTCTCCAACTCGCCTATGGCTTCTTTGGTCCCTATGCCACCGACCAAGGGCAGCCCCGTGGAGGTAGAGTTGTCTATGAACGTTTGGACTGCTCTCTACATGAATGGCTCCATGATGGGACTGAGCTGCTCAACAGTTTATCCAGCCAAGTCACGGCCTGTGGATCCAAGCATTCCTAGCACACTACAGCCGACTGCACTACAGCTGATAACCATCCATCCGCTATGGATTGATCGATTCCCTTTCCCTGAGATGCGTGATAATTTGATCAATGCCATCAGCCTTGTGGAAGAGGAGGAATTCTTGCGCGATCTGTTTTGCATGAGTAGCTTCAAGATCAAGCCCGGCGGGCAACCGTGGGATCCGAATGCCTGGATCATTGGCGAAGCATTTCGTGAAAAATGGGGGTTCCTCTTTACAGAGCAATTTCTATGAGTGTCTAATAAGAACTCGTACGTACTTACGTCCTGCGAGAATGATTAATGACTCAAGACGGATGCAATTTGCATTTGATTGATATGGGAACATTACCATGGATACTCGATTACATGGTGAAGAAAGTCAATTAGGACTTGTTGGCAAATTTGCTGCCGGCCTGACTATCTATGACCTATATCAAACTCATCTCGACCCGTTCTATCAAAAGTTCATCCTTCCACTCCTCATGTCTGAGTATCACCTCTCTTAACTGCTCGACTGGGTCCCAGATGAAACTGACTTTGGTGGGTTTCGATTTTTCCGATTGTTCTTTTCGCTTTTTGTGATCATTCCTCCGTCGTTTGTGCTGTCGGGGCACATAGAAGCTCCCCTCAATGTCAGCCACGCGATTCGCGATGTCCTCCCAGCCCAAAACCCATGACTTATTTTCCGCATACGCGATCAGAATATCCAGGATTATCCAGGGCCGTTCTTTGTCATTCCGTGTATTAGAAGAAATGCATTTCGTCCGTTTTGCATTCAGGGGCGCAAAAGTATGGCCGGCCCACGGACCAGAGTGACCTGTGTGCCACCACGCAGCTTGTTCACTGGTACTGACGTATTCAACAAACGACTTGAGCCATTGAACGACTGCATCGTCGGAGAGTGAATTCGGAATACGCCCGAAGATGACGCCTGATCTAGAGGAGAAAATAATGAGGTCGTCTGTCAGACGTTTCCCTGCGGTTGAGGAGCTGTCAAGGGTATCCTGAGCAGTCACTTCGAGCTTGTGGTGACACTTTTGATCGCCTAATGGAATCAAGTGAACTTCATTGGACTGTACCAAGACGGTGGGCTCTTCGGGAGGGCCACTCCATGGACAAAAGGTCGGTCCTGGCTCAGCTGATGCTTCGGAACCGCCGGATTCGCTGTTGGTGGATGGGAACGATGACATTCTGAGGCAGCCAAATCAATCTCTTCGTCAAATTGGAAGTGTGGGCGAAGTCGTCAAGTACGGTATATCGAAGTTCTGTGGTGAGCGTCGTTGCGAAGTAGTAAGGTCTGCATACATCAAGAAGAACTTACAACGAAGAAATTTTATTTCCTATCGTGAAAATATGCTCGAAACTCCTTACGACTGAACAGATTAGTTTTGGAACAAAGACCTGGGTCATAAATTGTCGCTCCGTGGAATATCAGACCTATCATATCACTGTTCATTGTCGGAGGTATTAATCAAAGAACCCCAGAAGATAAGATCATTTTCATTAGATCCATCAACTATTTGAAACCGACTGTCTTAGTTTGATATCTAGATTTATTATAAGATGAAATCAGAAATGGTTACCAATATAGATCCATTTGGCCTACTACGAATACGACCACGAAACCGCATAGGGTTAGTAGTCAAGATTCAAGCTTCATGAAAATTCCACACTCCTACAGGTGTAATACTTATTAATTTTCTTTTTGCTTAAGAGCGACCTGATTCAGCATGTAAGGATGATGATCCATGCCCATACACATAAGACGGTGTGTTTTGCTATGAGTATGACTCATAATGTAGAACACCAAAAGATGACACGGAATCCAAAAATGCACTAAGCCCTTGCGCCCTATAAACTAATAAACTACATCTCATCCTTCGGGGGGTCATATGTTTATTATTGAACCTTTGTATCACAATCATCTAATCTGAAAATATTTGTGTTCCGTTCCCTATTCATAGTTGTTTTTCGTAAACCGACCAGTCCAAAATGCCTCCCCGAGTCAGCATCACAAGCGACATTCGCACCATCTCGAATCTCTTTGCATTGGCGTTCCGCGATAGCGCACCTACTGTCTATGTACTACGAACTCCCACTTCAACATGGCCCGTGTCCAGCATTCCTATGGACCTCCTCGGTCCGAAGATGCTCGAATGGACGACCTACAAGCAATCAAGGGGCGGAGAAATGATTGAAGCGGACAATTTCGCCGCTGCGGCAATCTGGTATGTTTCATCTTATCTCTTACTGAAATTACATTTCAATCGTGCCAATATGAATGAATGAGCCAGGTTTCCTCCCGGCGTTGATCTACCCGCCAGTGCCGACGATGATGAAGGAGTCGTCGAGTACAGAGCAATGGCGGGAAAAGCCAAGAAGGAGTTTCTGGGTGACAGAAAATACTGGTATCTGAACATAATTGCAAGACATCCGGAAAGAAACGATCCAGGTATGAAGTTGGTCCTGCGATTGCATACTAGAAGAGAGAACTGACGCTTGTAGGTGTTGTGCGTGCTCTTTTCGAGCCTTACATTGCGCGTGCCAAACAGGATGGCCTGCCTATTTGGCTCGAAGCCGTGAGCGAGCACAGCAAGCAGGTCTATGAGCATTTAGGCTTCAAGACCGTCGCAACCCTGCGCATGGGAGCAGGAAAAGCCGCTCCAAACGGCGAGTTACAGGACGGTGGAGAGGGAGTTCCAATTTATGCCATGATGATGGAATAAACACAGATGCATTTTCCCCTATTATTGTACAAAAACGAATGTGTCATGTATCAATTCTGTAACGTCGCCGCAGACATGACGAAATTCCCAAAGTCGTCAATCTCTGACAACCAATAGTCAAGACTACCGTCGTTTTTGAGATTGTACTCCAACAGATCTGCATAGGTCAATTTTGACTTTGAGCATTGAGGCATGACTCTTCGACTCTGCATTTCGTACTCTCGTAGCCATTCTGCTTTCGAGTTTGCTTGCCATATATTTCGTCCGCTTGGCAATCCGCTGTTGCGAAGTGACTCTCCGTTGCAATGATGGAAGAGTACAATTGCGGGATATATGTCAAAGAAAAAGGGAATGATGCATAGAAATATCGATGTACTATTTAAAAGTCAGTCAGTGGCTATAAAATCATTGGTTGTCATTATTGAGGACGTGAGTGAGAGGTGGAAACCATACCGAATCATCGACTCCGTTAGAATCCAGTCATGCCAGTCTGAAAGGTTGAGCCGAGAACGAGTTTTCTCTAGTCGAGTCATATGGACCGCAAGCTCCTATTGTACAGTTAGAACTGGTGTAATTCTCGCATAGAATATATTGTGAGTTGCGTGTACTAACCAGCATAGTCTGCACCAGCGGAACGTCAAAGTCGGTTGCCTCCTCATTCTTCTCAAAGATACGAAGAATAAAGTATATGGATATGGCCTGAAGAGCAGCAATGGTATGGTGGTAGTCATAACTTCGACACTGAGTCTGTTAGCATTCCTGAAAATCTTTCACAGTCTACTTAGATTCAACAAACCTCCGACAACAATCTCTCTTGCTCCATTCTGATAGCTCGCCAAATTTGGACGACGTTATCCCGATTCTTCATCGTGAACATTTGTAAAAGTTCATTGCATACAGCCAACGGCCCTGCCTTGAATGTTTGCCCAGACTGAAAATCGCAAGGGTCGTTGAAAAGGGTACGCGGGTGAATGAATGGAGGATTCTGCCCGCGAAGCATCATGACAGGATACGAGCGGAGCGTACACAGAAGATAACGATGGACCAGAGGATTTCTGCTCTTAGAAAAACACTCGGGGACAAATAGTCTCAAAGGCCTGGGAAATAGTGTTGTTAGGGATTCCTGAGTGACCGAATCATTCTCATCAGAAAACTCCCAGGCTTCGCCACCTGTGAGTTGGAAATCTTCTGCGTCAATTTTCACGTTGTCGAAAGTGTTGGAATTGCGAGTGACTGAATAAGGGTCATAGTCATGGTAAGGCCGGGATTTGACAATGTCCGCGTTAATGGCTTCTTGGTTTTTCAGAGTATCGACAGGGTAACCCAACGCTCCCTGAGATATTGGGTGGCTCGTTCGCGGCTTTCCTGTTTGTAATTGATATTGAGTATGAGAGTCAGGGGCATAGTCGCATGTAAGACTACGCGCCGAACACCGCGAACAATGTGGAATAGCAGCATCGCAACGTGCTTTGGCTTTGGTGCAAGCTTGACATGCTCGCTTTCTAGAGCGCACGCGTCCGATGGCCTTTTTGCAGTATGATGTATGTCGAACCAGAGATTTCTCTATAGACAATTAGCGCCTTACACACAAATACACTTTGCAGAAGATATAATTGATCAAACTCACTGTTATTAAATTCTTTTGCGCAAATAAGGCATGAGAGCGTTTCCGGCGCAGTCATCTTGACTGCTTTTTCGTCCGCGGAAGCAGTATGCTGCGTCATAGATAATTTTGGTCCGTAAACAAGAATGTATTATCGATAAGAGCTAGAAATATATTGATTAGTGAACTAATTGTGCATGAAATGTAGTCTTCAGGTAGATGTGCTGAAGGAAGCCAGAAGTCGACAACGGAGTTCCGTGCAAACTGAAAATATTTCTGCAGTGGATTACTAATGCCATTTTTGCCCTAATTGAAACTCAAAACTCAGCCTCGGTCAAGATACTGGGGCCGATCTCACACTCAGGAGAAGTCTTCTTCTTCCATTTTCTCTCTAAACGAAGTATTCCATGTTCTGAAAGGGAAGCCGTCACTTTCTCATGGTAGCAGTATTAACAGCCTTAACCCTAACCCTGATGGCTGCTCTTACCTAGGTATGCTCAAATCCGACAGTCATTCCTAAAAAATAAGTAGATCTTGCATACAGTGTAAAATAGTCTACAGGGAAAACACCATGGAGTATCTGTAAAACCGTCTCATTCCTAGTTTGGAATATCCCGTTGTTACCTAGGTAGGCAAGCGGCATTCAGGATATACAAGCAGCGAAGTATACAGTAGAAACCCGACTGAGTGCACTGCTCCAAGGCTGACAGATTCTTGATCAATTATAAGACTCAGTTGGCGAGGCGAGCGAAAATTCTGCAATGCGCAGGTTGTGGTTGTACCAGGGCTTCTCCGGCAGTACTCTATCCACTCCATGTAACATTAGCCAAGTGCAATGTACCCTAGCAAACAATGCCCCTGGTATATGTATCAAACTGGTGGATATTATGGCATACTATTAAACCGTTGTCTCGTCAATGTGGAAAGTACCTGTGCGATTGCATCGCCCAGATTTCTGAGGTGTTTCGCGAGAAGACCACTGTCCTCTTCAATGTTGAGGAAGTTGTTGAATCGATAAAGCTGCTACTGGCTTGCGGATATGTTGCCATATATGATATGATGGGGACACAGACACAGACTTCAAACGTCGCATATGTGTGACCAGTTGCCACCTTGATAATGTAGACGGAGATCCGGGAATCATATGAAAATGCGGGATTCCAACGATGGGCCAATGATTCGTGGTGAGGTATCAAACTGTGGATTTTATAAGAATCTGTGTCTGGAAGGCGAAGAAAGCAGGATACCAAAGACACAGAACATCAATCATATCTTTAACCATGGCTACCACACAAGTACAACCGCAATTCACAGTCGTATTTCAAGCGAACAACTCAAATAGTACAGCGACCGATCTTGAAGCCCAGAAAGCAGTCTCGTCGTCCGTCTCGATAGAGGAGTCGTTGAGCTCAGAGGAAAACGATGACCCCGGTTTGCAGGACAATTCCAATGTTCCTCGCCTTCCGCTTCTCAAGTTGTTTTGGTTCTTCTTCTATAACTTCGGTCTCTTTGCATGGGGAGGTCCTGTGGCTCAAATCGCACTTATCAAAGAAAAGCTAGTGGTTAAAGACAAATGGATTACACTCGCCAGATTTCAGCGCGTATTTTCCGTCTACCAGGTACTCCCTGGCCCGGAGGCAACAGAGCTATGTATGTTCTTTGGTTGTCTGTCGGCTGGTAAGCTTGGGGGTCTCGTTGCTGGTATCGCGTTTGTCTTGCCAGGCCTTATCCTTATGACTCTTGCATCCTACCTGTACTCATTAGCAGGGATGGAAAACAAATACTTCAATGCATCGTTTCGCGCCGTTCAACCGGTCGTTGCTGCTATGGTGAGTCAACAATCTCCTTTCAAGAATGATATCTGGCTGATAATTTAAACCATAGATCCTCCGAGCCACACACATCATTGCAAACCATTCGGTCGTTGATAACAAAACCCACAAGATCAACCCTATCCTGGTCATTATTGCTCTCTGTACGGCCCTTAATAGCGCCCTTCATATCAACATGTCAGTGGACTAAATTCCTCTTTGCACGCCCATATGATGACAAGACTAATCAGTCAAAATTTGTGTATAGATTTATATCCCTCGGTCTATACGGGATAGTTTATTCGTTTGTATCACATGGCATGTGGATTATCGCCACATTATTATTCTCCCTGCAGTATATCGTATACGGAGTCTATGTACACTACCGTGGTGTCCCTTCGCCGGTTTCCATTGCCCTTGGTATAGCGGAGGTGCCTACTCTTGGAAATCTCTTTCTTCTCGGGGTAGTTACCGGATGCCTCTCCTTCGGCGGTTCATACACCGCTATACCAATAATTCAGGTTGAAGCAGTTTTAAAGGGTGGTTGGCTGCCGGCGCATGTCTTTCTGGACTGTATCGCAATCAGCAATGTTCTACCAGCTCCTCTTACCATATTCGCAACATTTGTCGGGTTTCAAGGGGGACTGGTCGAGGGAGGTCTTGCAGAAGCCTTTGCTGCTTCGATAATCATTACTGTCGGGATATTGGCACCATGCTTTATATTTACAATTGCTGGGCATACTTTGTTAGAGAAATTGGTTCGTAATAAGGTCAGTATCTGCTCGAATTGTTGAATTTGCAGGGCCTTGAAAAAAATGTTGACTCTCTATAGCTTCTTTCGGATTTCTTTGATGGACTGTGCGCAGCTGTCATCGGTGTGATTGCTGTGATAGCGATTCAAATCCTTCAATCGAGTGTCAGCGTGTCTGCTGCTGATGGTACTCTTTCGGGTCCCTCAGAAGGTGCTCTTGCAGCAGTACTTTATTTGTTGGCAATGGGTGCTCTCTACAAGTTCGTCAATAAGTACACGCCGCTGCTGCTTGTCTTAATGAGTGCAATTGCTGGCCAGTTTTTGTTTATCTGAAATTCGAGACATTTTCAGTCTCAAGAAACATTGGAAAATGTATAAGAAGATAGGGGGAAAGAAAAAGTAAATTGGTCATTTGTGAAAGCGGCGTGGCAATAAGAGATTTATGGCTTAATAGAACTCATGAACCAATTAAAAGCATATTTGAATAGTACATTCTCACCGACTAGGCTGCATAGAGCTAGACTGTCGACATATCAGTAAAGGGCCCATGGAGAAGTGCGTGGCAATTTCATCTTGACAAGCTTCTCATTTAGGGTTAAGCAGCCTTTGCAATTTCCACCACAATCTTCTGAGCAGAGACGCCTTTTTTGAGCATGTCTATCCCGTCCTGTATCTTTTCCAGCCCACCCTCAATGACATATGGGTCTGGCTTAGCTTGAAACTTTCCCAATTCCAGGGCTTCCGTGATGTAATTGCCCCAAACTGCCTTGCCAATACTGGTATCAACAAGTCCTGGAACGAGACCATTGACTGAACGTTCGAACTATAGTTAGCACAACTCTGCTTTGTTTCTCTGCTCAAAAACTTTGGGCCACTTGAGTGAACATACCAAATTCAACTTTCACATTCCCGGTCTCAGTTGGCGCAAACCAGCGGACAGTTGGGAGTGTTCCACCGCCTATTTTCTGAAGAATCTCTGTACAGGTTGCACGGACCTTATCATATCCGATACAGTCATACACCAAATCTCCTGGTTGTAAGACAGCCGTGATGTTGTTGATGACTTCCGGATCGTTGTAATCAAACACATGTCGGGCTCCTAGGCTTCTCACGTATTTGTGATTTTTCGAACTGGCTGTTGCAGCAACTTCGAGACCAGCTGCAATTGCTAGCCTAAACAATTATATTATTAGTTTGGGTTCGTTTTCCGAAAATAATTGCACCCTGCAATATGCCCGTGGAGGAAATAACGAAGGGCAAAGGTGTCACTCACTGAATAGCACAAGACCCCACTGACGAACTTCCACCCCAAATCAGAATTGTCCGTCCCGTCGGCTTTGGATCGATTACCGGAAGAGGCAACTTGAGAATGGAAAACAACCCTGTCGATGCTGTATCGACCGCAAGGGGTAGCACAGCGGCATTGACCAAAGGCACCGAGTCTGGTATATGACAAACCAACACTTCAAGGCATGTTGCATACTGTTGGAATGCAGAATTTGTTGTTTTCTTGGTGAGAAGACCATCGCAGTGCCCGGTCACTCGTTGTCCGACTTTGAATCGTGTCACACCCGATCCGAGAGCAACAACCGTACCAGATAAATCCACTCCTAAAACAAAGGGGTATGGAAGTTCCAACTGCGGGCTTTCCTGCATCTATATTCAAGCCAAACATTAGCTTTCATGTCGATGACAATGACTATTAGAACCCGACAAGAAGGACCGAACTGACTATCACGTCGACTGGATTCATCGCCGTATAAGCAACCTTGATGACAACTTCGTTTTCGGCAGGATTCGGTATAGGCCCTGGCCCAACTTTGAAGGGCCGTGCTCCTTTCTCGGTAATCCATGCGGCTTTGTTTTCGGTGATCTGAGACATGGTTGTTGCGATTTATATCGAGCTTTGGACGGCCTTGGAGGTATGAGACAAGGTAGATAATAGTAGAGACTCTATGGATAGATAAAAGATGATAATTGTTGTTAGAATTGGATAGAAGTTGGTCTTTTATAATATTTCAGGAGTTGTATTGCTATGTAGTTTGAGGACCTAATTCATAATAATTTTCAGTGAACACGGAGCTCCATGCCCTAACTATTCTTGCTTACAAACTCGTTACCCAAAAATTTATGGGGCGAAGAGAAGCAACCTAGAAAAACAGGCGTCTTGAATTTTAAAATATGTTCATAAGTCTTATTATTATATGCTATGTACATAACGATAATTAGATATTATTAATGATGGTGTCTCCATTCATCGTGATCCCCGGATATTGTGTGGGTTTCAAAAACCCTAACGCCTCAGCAGACGCAAAACCACTAGCAGCTCCAAAATTCCTCAACACTGTTTGACACCAATCATATCTAGGATCCTGGCAAATGTCATAAAATTGCTGTGCTGCCCAGAGCGGAACCATGATGATTTGGAAGCCGTATCCGCCCCGGAGGCTAGCAGCGGATTGACAGATTTTGGTTGCGTAGTAGTCACCAGCCCTTTGCACACTTTCCTTTGAAATCTTATGGACTCCTTTGTAACCCATAGGAAATGCCCCGCGATTCAGTCGGGTTTGATGTTTTTCTCTGGCAGCATACAGTTGAAACATTGCGGTATGAATAACAAGCTGACCAAACCAATACAGCAGCATGTTTTGAGCCACATATGTATCCCTAAAGGATATGACTTGTGGGAACATGGAGTAGAGATGGGGCTTGTCTGCGTCAAGATATGGATGGCTTTTGGGACCTAGTGGACCGCTTTCGTAGAGACCGACAGGCTCCTGGTCTTCGAACGTGACATACCACTGCGTAAGCCGCACAATGATTGCATGCCAGCAGCTGAGGAGGTCATCGATCCCTTGAATGTCAATTTTCCCTGACTGGATGGACGAGAGGATATTATCGGACGCCTCTAATAGACCTGGAATGCAGACTAGACAGTCCAGGAAGATATCATGAGGAGTATTCGACAAGTTTTGCCATTCCGGGCGAGCCAAGAATAACATCTTTCGGCTTCCATATGCGTCCCACAACTAGGTTTCTGAATCAGCTCTGCGAATACAAAGCTATCTACCAGGTGAATTGACTCACTGCGGTATTTCTCACGCGGTTATATAGACTCATATTGAGAGGGGCTTCCTTGGTAGGTGGGCCGCGAAGTTCGAGAAGTCGCGAGGCGCCTTTGACGTGAACCATCCAGCCCTGAAGACGGCCATAGGTGCTGTGAAAGAGCTAAATCATGTTAGTCATGCAGATGAAGAAGATGAAACGATGAGTAATCCTCTACCTCGTACAAAGCCATGATCATTGTCGTTGTAAGCACGCCCTCATTGGCCGACTTCAGCAAATCAAGTGGCATGGATCTTAGTCTCTGTAGTGCGTCATTATAATATCGTTGGCTTTCATGCGAATGCACGTGTTCTTGATGCACGTCACCTATGTATGCAAGGCAAAGCGCGGAGAGAGCGGTATCTAGTACCTCCCAACGACCTAGTAGATTCGGCAGACTCCGAATCCAAGAGGACGGGGTAATAAATTTGCGGTCACTAGCCATAGAAGCCGGCAAATAACGTTCCAGGAAATAGGACAGGACCTGCATCCTATTTTCCGGGGCTACATTAATGTAAGATTCGGCGTACAGCCCGGATACCATGTCCCTCCACCCGTCGTTGTTCGTCTTGTTGCTTGTATCATCTCCCTGTATGGGTGTACTGTCCCCATTTCCCTTGCCTTTGGCACGCCTTAATCTGACCTTATTGTTTCCCTCGCCGAGGCGTCGGGTGGGAACTACAAGGACAAATGAATCGGACGAATAACCGCCACATTGCAGCCCAGCCTTCTGACATCGTTGACAGTCCGGCTTTGCTCGGTCACACTATTGAAAACAAAACCACAAGATCAAACGTTAGTTGCTGCAAATATTTAATTCACAGACTAAAGTAGGTTGGACCACATACCTTTATTTTCCGACGTTGGCAGGTTAGACAAGGCCGGCCAACCAATGCCTTCTTGCTTGCAGAGATGTTTGGCATTTTGACTGCGTTTAGGCAATTTATTGCCCTTAATTGACCGAGTGTCTCGAATATATCGCGTAACTATATGAAACGGACAATCAATCGGGTCAAAGTCTCACAGTACCAAGGAATCTGGGTTCCGGTTCTGTCAGTACCTTACTTTTTCGTCCCTTCGTACTTGATGATGCGGAATTTTTTTCGTTGATGTTGGATGTTGACCGTTGTCTATCAGCCCCGCCTCTTGGCTACATTGGGCAGAAAATTCCGAGCTTTTAGGCTTTGAATTGCTTAAAGCTGCTGTTATAGGGGCGGACTAACCCTGTTCAGCTTCATAAATTGCTTATTTGGTGGGGAGAGTTCGTGTTCATTCCGGTAGCATCCGATAGGTACATGCGTCGTGCTGTGCTACATAAGTTGGCGGTTTGTATCATTATTTTTGAGACAATAACACACGTTGACAGAGCACAAGCAACGATACAAGGTCTCTTCGTATAATTGTCGCGGAACCCATGGATGATAATATCAGACTCGCTAGGTGCTGAGATTTGACATCCCCCACTGGAAACGAAAAAAAAAAAGCCCCTAAAAAACGAGCAGCAGCCATAATGAGCAACGACATCGTCGTTATTGATGACCGAATTTTTTGTCAACAATCTTGCGTATCCTTCAGCTTACCCAAAAGGAATTTTTTCAAGAGGATCATGTATTATCTGCAAAACCAGTGACAACGTTTCGAGTTCCCGTCTTAGGGCTAGGTAAACTGAATACGTACGACGGAATCGTTGGCTGTGGACATTGCCAAATAGATACTTACTTCAGTACAAAGGATTTCAATCTTCCAAGATGTTTGTTTTATTTCTGACCATTTACTTTGCGCTTACTTCCAATAAAACTAAATCTGCTCGGTAGTGTTGCGTTGTGTAACCCGTGGACGTCTCCGGCTACCTAGGTATATATGCGCGGAAGAAGACTGCAAGACTGTCATCACAACTGACAATGCCAAACATTTGAATTTTTGTAGCACAATTCAATGCTTCAATGTTCAGAAGTTTGGCAAATTACACAACCTTGGAATTTATCTACCTGGCAAGGCCCCCGAGTTTTGATGAAACATCATTGATTGATTACTATTGACATGGAGCTGTTTTGACAAAGACTCCCGATTCTCAGGAGAATGACTTGGTTAACGGACTTCTCAATTCTATCACAAATCTATTAGTGGAGAGTGTAATTATAATAATACATGGGAAAATATCAGTCCTTCTGCTGGTAGATTCTGCAGCGACAATCTAACCCATTACCATAGGAGCATCACCATTTGCATGAGAGGGAAGTTTCTTCGTGGGAACGGCCAGGGAGCACAAGCATGCAGTACCACAGAAAGCAATTGCGACTATGAAAGCAGCCTTGATCCCAACCATATATGCCTGCAGAACCCCAGGGAGAACATCCGGTGGGAAGACATTTTGAAGCTCCGAGGCTCCTGTGATGAGTACCAGGCTGGGGTTCACGCTTGGAGCGGTCTTGGGTAGAGTTGCGAGCAATCTATTAACGAAGGCCGATTGTGCCGCTGAAGTGCTGAATGCGCCTCCCAGTGTTTGAAAGACTGATGACTCTGACGTTAGTACTTGATCGAACATCAGAGAAAAGGATTGGATACTCACAAAGAAGATTTGCAGTGACGGCCGAAAGATCTTTTGGATCCGCGTTAGCCTGAGCGATACTCAAGCCATGCATGATGGCAAAGGCCATCGAACATCCAACAAAGAATTGATATCCAACCCACTTTGACGTTGGAGTGCCAATATCGAGCGTGTATATCAAGCCGACTGCAACCGTGGAAAGCATAGAGCCCACAAACATGACTTGTTGGGGGCGGCCAGTCGACATAACAACTGCTCCCCCGGCTAGAGCGAAGACAGCCGCTGCAAGTACGAGGGGGAGATTGTCGACTCCAGATCTGATTGCACTTGCACCAAGGATACTTTGGAAATATATGGGTAGATAATACAAGAGAGCAACATAGCTACCCATAAAGAAGAACTGATAAGGTGCTGTGGCCGATAGTGATCTGTGCTTCCATAGTCTCGGTAGCATCATGGCATACTCTCCAAGCCAGATCTCCCAACCGACTAGGGCAATGACAATAAGCCCAAAGCCTACAAGAAGGCCAATAACAACGCCGCTGTTCCAGGGGTGTGAGCTTCCTCCATATTGGAGGGCAAGTATACAGCAGGTAATGCCTCCCATAGCCAGCGTAATCCCGACCGGATCTATGTGTAATAGCTTCTTCGTCAAAGGGACATTAGGCGGGGCAGCAGCAGCTGGAAGATAAAAGAAGAAGAAAACGGATACAGCAGCGAGGCCGCCAATGGGCAAGTTGATATAGAAACACCATCTCCAAGTGACACGATCCGTGAATGCTCCTCCAATTATAGGCCCTAGAACTGCAGCAACAGCATATGTCATACCAATAATGCCCATCATCATTGGTCGCTTTGCAGGTGGTACAGTGAGAGTCACGATGCTCGTTCCACCGACAGATAGGCCGGCACCACCCACGCCAGCAATCGCTCGACCAACGATCAACGCTTTGGAGTTGGGCGCAACTCCGCATAGAAGACTTCCCAATTCGAAGATAAACATGGATATCAAGAAGGTCCACTTGAGATTGAAGTATTTGTAGATTTTGCCAGCGGAAGTCTGAGCTGAACCGAAAGTCATGAAGTAGGCCGCTGCGTACCATGACACGTCGTTGAGGCCATGGAACTCGTCTGTTATCTTGGGGATAGCCGTGCCAACGATGGTCTAGAATTTCCTTTGTCAACTTCGATTTTCCCATGGAGAAGAGAACTATGGTCATGAGTTGATCATACCTGATCTAATGCAATAAGGAAGACGGCAATTATAGACGCTCCTGCCAAAGCCATAAATTTCAGACCCTGTGGATAATCAGCGTCGGCCATTGCCTTGGGGCCATCCTTGTCTCGAAAGGTATCCGCCTCAGATGAATTCATTCCAGCTTTCTCGCGCGGCTCTGTTTCGATGGAAGCCATTTCTGTATTTCTATACACGAAGACCGATGTGAAGTGTCTAGGTCAGATAAGGTCCTCGGCAGGTAAGGAAATAATTATAGGTGTAACCAGGTCCGCTCTCTTAAAGCCCAGTTCTAAACTTGACACAGGGTTGACATTATATGAATAGCTCGACCCGTATAAGGTGCAATCATAGAGTAAGAAGAGCTACATAAATCCAACGGACTTTCGGATATCAAGTCCTTTGGTCTTGCGCGGGTATCTGCTTGAGACGTTTACAATCCTTCGACTAATAGGTTTCTATTGATTAAAAAACGCGCTAGGCATACCAGTAATGCTTTACTGCCTTGATCTAATAAATTGTATTCTTGTTCCAGCATTAGGGCTTGCCGTAGGACGAAATTCATCAAATATAGGCGCGAATATCGGTACAATTACAACGGAGCTCCCACGAATGCTAGTTAGAAACAGGCAGAACTGGATTAAATCCAAGACCAATGGCCATAACAGTCAGTAAGAATGTCGTTTCGCTCTTTTCATCTCATGTCGTTCACTCCCCCCCCTTTTTTTTTTTTTTTTTTTAGTACGGAATATCAAAACTGGCTCGCGGATTTCAATCTCAGAATCCGACGGAATTATTATCCGATGTTGAAAGCTTTGAACGAGGGAATAACATTATGGGTTGCTGTTGGCCCCCAATGAAGAGGAACGTCAAATCACATTTTGCTATTTTAAATAGCTTCTTTGTATGAATGAGGACACTGGATTTTAGAGGCCCTTCGGTAGACTTGATTGCCTCAGCAAGTTCTACGGCCCACTCATAAATATTGCGCCTTTTCTAACCCTCTTCACAAGTTGCTCAACACCATTGTTTACAGAAATTGGTGGCGAGGACGAGTTCAAAACGAGGCGCCTCTCATTGCTATCGTCGGATTCGGCTGATGGAATACGAAGCAGCACACTGACACGTAAAGACTGTTCTCGAATCCACTCGTACTGACCAGATCTGATAAAGGCCATCATGGCTCTGTCGTCTTCCAAGAAAAAGGTCATCAGGCGACTCAGGGGACTCATGATACTCCACAGGCCTTGGCTGACGATATGGCGCCTGTGCTCGTCTCTCGACATTTTTAAGTCGTGACTTTGTTGATTTAAACCATTTCCGTTCTCAGGGAACAGTATATGGTCGCTAGGAAAGAGAATGGCTGGGTCGGTAAAGTCGGCAACGCTTGACGGCTTTGTTCGATTGCCAAGGCAGAAGGGTACGCTATAGCACACCGAGTCTACCAGCTCTTGAAGAATCCGTATACATTCAGCAATATCCGGATTTTCAGTCAAGATTCGATCATCGATAGACTCGAAGTGTGTCCCGTATAAGATCTTATAAAACGAGTTGAAGAATATCTTGACGAGCAAGAGGCGTTGGACGCGCCATAGGTTCCAAATTGTTGCGATTTGGCAGGTAGGGTAGACCTCGCAGACAGAGCGATAGGTGGGAATAGATGGGTCAATATCTTGTCCACTTATGAGCTTCACTGGCCGCCAATAATCCGGCACATTTCGTGCCCAATCTAGGAGTCGTTCGTCAATGAACTTTGCCTCAGCCATCCACTTCTCTAGATTTTGCTGCGACAAAGGCGCCACGCCGTTCTGCGTTACTGCTTGCAGATAGGTGGCCTGCAACTCGGCGACAGACACCCCTATGGCATCAAGTGCAGAGCTCGGATTATCCGGCGCACCTATCAACTCTTTGCTCCCGAGCCATGTGTATGCAATGCTCCGTAACGACCTTTTCTGGCGCATTGCCGATGAAACTTCAGTATGAAGAATGTACCTCCGAATATATGCCCCGATCATGTCATTAACTTGGTGCACATTTGCGAATGGCAGCAAAGACACTGCGCCGTCAAGGTGTATTCTGGTGGCTGAGTTAAGGCCGTATATAGCGGCGATGTTTTCGTATAAGTGTAGCGACAACACTGCTAACAAGGTTGCTGGGTTGCTCCGCTCAACACGATCCTGTAATGCACTCCGAAGAGACGTAATAGCTTGTGTATAAGTTTCCCGTGGTGATTGGAAGCTGTCCGGGCCGTATCGCCATATGGAAAGTATCCTTGAGGCGACAGCTGAAACGGCGAGCGAGAGCGCCGAATTCTGCGGCTGCGAGCAATAGACCGGCACCAAGATCTCAAAGAAACCGCGTGCGGATTCTAGATCGCGGCCCATGCTGGCGTAGTATCCGAGAAAAAATGACACGGCATTGTCAGGTTCAGCTAGCGGACGAGGAGCAGGCACCTGAACCTGAACCTGAACTGCGTTGGTGAAGAATTTGTGATTCTGATCCTTGAACTTGATTTCGGCATATTTCGTCCTGTAGCCACCGCAGAGAAGGCCGAGGCGCTGGCATGACTGACATTTCGGTTTCTCTTCGTCGCATTTGACACGCCGTTGTTTACAAGTAACGCATCCTCTGGAACGTCCACGGTTGACCATAGCGAGACAGTGATAATGCCAGAACGAGGGGCATTGTTAGGACAATCCAATCTATACCTAGGTAAAGTATAAACAACGTCACCTGTTCTAGGCTCCACCATTTTGCACCAAGACGCCCAGCCGGATTTCGGCAAGAGAAGATCATTTTATGATCTTTCTTATTGTCGATCTAAAGTCCGCGGCCAAATCAGAACGCAGCGATCGATCAGTGGCGATTACATAATTCGGATGCAGACTCACCCTCTTTTCTATTCGTTCTGGGCACTTTCTTTGTATGAATTGTATGAATGATACGCTAATGTACCTTGGAAAGACACGCAAGATGGGCGGAGTTGAAGTGTAGGATTGCACTACCTATAAGAAGAGGTAAAAACGATATAACCGGAGATCAGATAGCACTCAGTAAGCACAAGGCCCTTTCGCACGCGACCAGGTTCAATACCAAAAGATTCGAAACAATTTTGTAGATACATACACAAGAAAACATTTTGGATACGCCGAGGTGCTTTGTTCCAACGTGTTGCATTTTCATCCACTAGCTGGCGCCAACAGCAGCAACGATGATCCCACACTGCAACTCAGCACATATATTGCGTCCAATTTCGTACGTCGTGGATAATGGCCGGCTTACAATGTTGATGTGTCTTTTACCTAGCACACAGGGAGCAGGTAAAGCATGCCCTAGTTGAAAATGCCACTTTGCATTACTTCAATAGGGTTGCAGGCTACCACTGCCAGAATTGTGTAGGGCAACAGATGATGAGGGCTATATTTGCATGGCTGAACAAGACACTGGGCAGCTGAAGATGAATGTGAGATTGATTGTATTCGTAATGTCGAGCTTGATGGAATTAGTGTTCGATTGAATAGATTTGGATCGCCTCGTTTTACTGAAACTGCACCTCTTTCACAGCTATTAGATCTGTCGATGTTCATAATGGGCCCTCTTTCATACTGAAAACCCACCAAAGGCTTCCTGGTTAGTAGCAAGCATGACTAGTCATGTTCAAAGCATCATACATATCTGTTGGTGGGAACGGACGGAAGCCAAAAGAATGACCTAAAGGTTTTTCAATACCCCTTATTTTGGTGCTGCTGGAGCTGAAAGAGATACGTGTTGGTCAGCGCTACCTATGTCAGGCCACCTTTGCCACAGTGAAGCTTACCACCCAGGCTGGTGTTATAAATAGCTCCGTTGGAGGTCTCCTTGCATAAGCGTTTAATCGATAGGATCATTATGTCCTTACACCACGATTGTTGGATTTGTTTTCAAGCTCATGATTAGTAGTTTCTAAGCGAGTCCAGTCAATCCAGAACGCGATGTAAGGCCATATAATGGAAATTCCGTCGGTGCGATCTCCTATTAATATCAGCGACGCGCGTCGCAGTTGAGATTCGTAGGAACGCGCAAACAATCCGATGTCCAAGAATCCTAGCGTGGGGGTCTTGTCGTCCATGACCTTGCATGAAGATAGATCATAGCAGAAACTAGAAGTAGCAAACGATATGGAGCTTAGTGTATGCCTCATCATTGGCGAGGAAGGATCTCGACATTCCACTTTCGTTGGCTGTGTCGGCGTTCTCTCCGTTGAAAATTAGGGCTATGCTACGGTATCTATCCGCTCTATAGGGCAACTGACTCGACGATCGCATCTACACAACGTGGAGAAAGGGAGAACGCGCCGGAAAATGAATCATGGAGTACAATTACTCGATGATATTTCGATGTGGGATGGAGTCAGGCATGGGTACCACCCCGTGGGGAAGCATGGAATACCCCCAAAGGTTAATCCTTGGGAAAACTCATTATTCCACCAATCTAACACCCAGTACTTATTCTGGGGTAATCGTATCTTTCTCCAGGCTCCCCAGTACATATACTCGATGTAATCCTTTCTCAAATTCATCGGTATATCAAGTTTGTGGACTTACAATACAGCTTCTCTGGCTGATATTCGTTCCGCAACTGTAGTATATACGCTTTCAATCATCAAAAATGCCATATCTTGGACTAAAAGGCAATGGCCTGCTGGCTGGCATAGCCTTGTCATCTGGTATGGGTTTTGTTCTGTTTGGTAAGTACTATCTACAGACTTCCTTCTCCAGTTCTACTCTGGATAGAGAAAAGTGTTGCTCGTTCTTCCTGACTCACGTCTACCCTTGGTATTTAGGATACGATGACGGCGTCATTGGTGGTCTTCTCACGTCTCCCACTTTCGAGAGCACTTTCCATCTCAGCAGCGGCATGCAAGGAACTGTGACATCTCTATTCATCATCGGTTGCTTGGTCGGTTGTCTGTTCACGGGTATTACCAACGGTAAATGGGGCCGTCTCACAATCACTCATGCCGGCTCAATTGTTCTCAGTATCGGTGCTACGTTACAGGCTTCCAGCTTTGGGGTACCACAGCTAATTGTTGGGAGAATCGTCGCTGGGATTGGCCTCGGCCTTATCACAAGTAATGTAATTGTGTGGCAATCCGAGAGTGCCCCTAGGAAAGTTCGAGGCATGCTTGTTGCCAGTGCGCTGAGTTTGTTGATCGTTGGCCAGGTAATAATTCCACTAATGGAAAATCCTAGATTGGCCATGGTCCTGACATCATTGTATAGCTTCTCGCATACTGGATCGACTACGCGATGGCAGATTACTCTTCCAGTGTAGGCTGGCGTTTCCCATTGGCCTTCCAGGCATTCATTGCAATTTTGACCAGTGTCATGCTGTGCTTCATGCCTGAGTGTACGTCGCCTTATTTTATTGTATCAAGAAGAATACTGATCAGACAAATTAGCTCCCCGTTGGCTGTTCCAACAAGACCGTACCGAAGAAGCAACTCAAATCCTACGCCTACTCCAAACCCACAAGGGTGTCGTGGACGAAGATGCTCTCACTATTACGATCTCCGATATTATCGAGGCTCTTGAGATGGAAAAGAAGCAAGCTGGATGGAAAGATTTGCTCAAAGAAGATGCAGTGTGCTCCCGACGCCGAGTTCTTCTGGCCTGCCTGTTGAACTCCTGCCAGGCTTGGAGTGGAAGTACTCCGATCAGCTACTACACCACTGTTATGTGAGTATCAACAGACTACTAAAGTCGAGGGGGATTTTTTTTCTTCAGCTGAACCGGTGATACTAACTTCGTCTAGATTCCAAAACTCCGTCGGATTATCCTACAATTTATCACTTTTGATGTCCGGCTTCCTACAAATCTGGTTCCTGGTGGCTTCCTTCGGAACATGGTACACCATTGAGAAAGCTGGTCGTCGGAAATCTTTCATGTTCTCTGCAGCCTGCATGGCAGCTGTAATGGCAGCCTTGGCAGCTTGTATTGCAGTTGACACTCATGCCAGTGGTATTGTTGCTGCCGTGATGATATTCTTATACCAGAGTTTCTATACTTGGGGATTCATGGGCGGCCTTTGGGTATGTTTCAGTCAATCTTCTCCTCGCACAACTTGCTCCATTGAAAGTTTGATGACTAAAGATTCAATTACCTTACAGTGCTACGGACCTGAGATTCTACCCCTTGCTCACCGTACCAAAGGCTCCGGCTTAGCAACAGCTTGCCTCTGGCTATCGACCTTCGTCGTCGTCGAATTCGTGCCAACAGCAATCACTAACATTGGCTGGCGTGTTTACATTATCTTCGCCGTCTTCAATCTCGCTTTTATTCCGATGATTTACTTTCTATTCCCTGAAACGGCAGGATTCACGCTCGAGGCTGTTGACCTTGCATTCATGGACAAGGAGAAGGGGCCAGTCAAACGGGCTAACGAGCTATGGGAAATTATTAAGAGGGGTGGAGATGTTGGCTTGAGGGGGCAGATGCATGACGAGAAGAAAGAGGCGAGAGGCGTGGAGGTGATTGAAAAGGTGTGAATTCAGAACTATAAATGATGATACATGTAGTAGCTTTCGTCCATTGTAACGGTATTCTTTACTGTCTATACAGCCAGGGTTCTGCTTCAGAGCTCTCAAAGAGCTGGGGTTTCACCAAACTCGTACCCTTCAGGAAACCTATACTTGTTGTTAGAGACATGCCAATAGACAACTCAAACAGATATAGAATACGACTCACCCTTCGGGATATCTGCCTCCTTCAAATTTGGTAGCGTAGATTATGTCCGACAAAGTCTTCTCCTCAGCAGGTGTCAAAGTAATATCTTGAGTAGCAAAGTTCTCTTCGAGGTATTTGATCTTCCTTGTACCAGGAATAACAAAAACGTCCTCACCACGACTCAACACCCAAGCCATAGCCAACTGACCAGTCGTACATCCTTTATCCTTTGCAACTTGCTCAAATGTCGCGATCATATCCAGGACTTTAGGGTAGTTCTCCTTCGAGAAGCGCGGAAGAACAGCCAGAAAAGGGTCTTTGGCATGGACCTCCTCGGCCGTCTTGTAACCGCCGCTGATGACTCCGCGTCCCATTGGACTGTAGGCCACAATGGCGATACCAAGTTCTCGGGCGGTTTGAAGCACTCCGACTTTGGGATCTTCGAGCTCAATTGCAATTGGACTGTACTCTAGCTGAACAGCCGCGATGGGGTGGACTGCATGTGCACGGCGAAGCGTTGAGGCAGAGACTTCACTGAGACCGATGTGACGAATCTTGCCTTGTCTAGTATATGAGTTAGTCCAAATATGTGCTCTTTCGATTCAATTAGATAGAAAATTCGTACTTCTTCAACTCGACCATAGCCTCCACAGTCTTCTCAATAGGTGTCTTCCCATCAACTCGGTGGCAATAGTACAAATCGATATAGTCTGTGTTCAACCTCTTCAAGCTCTTTTCACAAGCTTCTTTGACATACTCAGGGTCGGAGCGCAAAGTCTGCGCGTACGTAGCCCGATCAAACTGAATACCAAATTTGGTAGCCAAAAAGATGTCTTTGCGCTTCTCTGGGTTTTGCTTCACCCACAGGCCAACGGCATCTTCAGAGTCGGCGTAGATGTCCGCGGTATCCCAGAAGCGTTCGCCAATGGCGTGTGCGTGATCAAGCAAAGCGGTTCGTTCTTCATCACTTGGGGCAGCACCATATACACCGCCTATGCTCATGAGACCAAATCCCACTACAGGCACAGAGGGGCCGTCTTTGCCGAGAGAACGAGTTAGGGGTGCCATAGTGGTAAATTGAAGTAGGAAAGACAATATATGATCTTGAAGGGAAAGTAAATTGTTGTGTGAAATAGAAATTGAATGGCAGAAGACTGAGTTCAAAATAGAAAATCGAGGCAGTAGAAGTGACCTTATATACTTTTGAGATGCGCAATCAACGAATATCATAGACGCAAATAGACTCTTAAACCCGAGAGAACTCTGTCTATTTCTAATCAAGCAAACTTGGTCCATCATCTGAGGCAAAAGTTCTGCTCTCAATATAGCCAATCAGCGTCGCTGAAACACGAACCATCCAATCAGCAGCAGCAAAAGACGAGTTACCTATTTGGGCTGTTTTTGAGGTTTGCACAAATAATCCTGTAGTTTTCTCTCGGTATATGCTATCGTTTCTATGTCCATTTGAAATCGAAGAAGAATTATATCATACACGGTATGATCCTTGGAAGTGGTGGCTCTCGTTCAATTGAAGGCCGAGCGTTAGCCCTAATCTTATACTTCACCCCCCGTGTTGAACAGACTCCCAACATCGGAAACAACGTCTGGTGTAGTCTTGGAACATTTGAAGTAATTGTTAAAAACAATTGTTCCGTTTCTATTGCACTGCCACCGATCCAACACCCATCAGCGTCCCCTCGGAATTTTACAGATATCCCAGACGGGCAACCTATCTCCCATGCCTCACCGTAATCGGTTGATCAACGAACTTCACACGCCCGTTTTCCAAAAGCCCAAATGCAAGCCCAGCAGCCGCGATCCCTGTGGCAGCATCTTCATTGTAGCCAGCGGACTTTGGAAATTGTCTTGCGCAGAGAATCTGCTTCTCTTCATCAAGAACTGCAATCGGACAAGGACCAGTGCTGTCAATAATCTCGCAGAGTTGGGGAAAACGATAGAAATACTGTCTCAATGCGGTTGAAATGAGCGACCAATTTCAGTGGAATCAGCTTCATCCTACTAGTCTTTGAGTTTTGAATTGGCACTGAAGCCAATTCTCCTGTCGATATGCCCAGTAGGTAGCAAACTACATCGACATCCATCAACTTCTACACAACACCTCGCGGTTATGAGATTTCAATCCACTTCTCCTGCGAGACAGTCTCCACAATCCCACTCTCTGTAAAAACTCGCACTGAACTTCCAGTACGATGGGCTACAACGCTAGATACGACCCTAACCCTTAGGTGTAGAGGCCAACCAATCAGAGCTTCCCACAGTTAGGGTTAGGGAGTTAGGGCAAAAATCATGTGACGAGCGGCAGATATTTTACCCTTCATTTCTCTTTGTCCCATTCAGGCACCCTTCACACCACAGAGTCATTTAAGAAAATATCTCGTTCTTCTAACAAATGAGAAATTATCGATCAACGCAGGAAAATACACCAACATGCCTTTCAGCATCGAAGTTGCCAAGGATGAGGACTTGCATGAGCTGATGCAAGTCTTATGGACATGCTTTGAAAATCCACCCCAAGGGATCCTGCGCGTCTTCTTCCCTATTCTGAACGACGATCGAGAAGCCAGTCTGCTTGCAGCCAGTAATGGCCAACGTGACGAATACAAAGAAGCATATCCCGAATTGATCTGGCTCAAGGTGGTGGACGATGAAACGGGCAAGATCATTGCAGGCGCAAAATGGTATTTTTATGAAAGCAATCCATTTGCCAGCCATGATCCTTTGAGTGAAGAGGCCGTTTGGTATCCTGAAGGCGTTGGCAGGCAAGTCGCCACGTCGGTGATGCATGCTTTCGAGAAGCCAAGGGTTACAATGGGTCAAAGGCCACACTCATGTAAGTCATCCTTTTTAACTTTATATTACAGTTTTGTGATCTTCTCAAACTATGTTTATTTTCAGCTGATGTCCGTGCTGACGACGTCGATCTCCTTCTTATTCAGTTCTCAACATTATATTTACCCTTCCTGAACACCAGCGCAAAGGGATAGGACGAGCAATGCTAGACTGGGGACTTGCAAAAGCCGACAAACTTGGCCTCGAGTCTTGGCTTGATGGCTCCGTCTTTGGATTTCCATTATACCAAAGCGTTGGTTTCCTGACATATGGATCCAACAACGTTAGCATCAAAATGCCCGAAGATTACACCGAGCAACAGCAAGCTGAGTGGGAACACTACAAGAAGACAATGTTACCCGTCGAGCATGCTGTGATGTGGCGGCCAGCCGGTGGAAAGTTTGTCATTGGTGAGACAGTCACGCCATGGTTCAATTAAGAGAAATTATTTCTCTTATCTCGTGTTTGTTAATTGTCGTCTGCGGGAGCATGTAACAGCAAACGCCATGTATCATGTATGGGAGCCCTGTGGCGCATTATGTTTTCGATCTTAGATTAATTGAGCCCGAAGAGGAAGAGAGACTAGAGCATGAGATTACCGGCGTTGTTCCAATTGGTGGATTCCAGTGCGCTCGTTAGTCAGTCGGGCCTTGGAAGTTGGAATCTGGTAGAAGGAGGAAAAAGCAATTATTTTCCTATCCATCTGTGCCGCAAAATGCGATAGGTAAACCAACAACGTACGCAACCCTGAACGATGAACATGGGGGGTCTCAGGGATTACTAGCCATTCCAGGGAGGATCCTGGTAATGGAATAGAATATCATTGGACCTTGGCGAGTCCACCAGGACAGGGATCCTTCAGGGAAAAAAGCAACACGTATGTATTGATTGCACGATACAAGGGTTGCAACACAATTCTATGTGGGAGTAAAAAAATTAAACTACGTACAGGGTAGGCATATGCAATCAATTCCAGTGATACGATAGGCTGCTGATAACTTGACTGAAGAAAAAAAGGGGGGCTTATCCCTGCTGTATGCCTGTATGGCGTGTGTATATACTACGTACCTAGGTATACGTCTGTATACTTCACTTCCTAGAGGGTCCTAATCTGAAGAATTGTAATCACAAACTCTTCTGGATGAACAAAAATCAAAACTCATATCGTCAGTCTCGACACAAGATTGGGTTTGAGCGACGATGACTCGGTTTACCGGTGATACCTGGTTGCCCGCGATAAATGTCATCTGCTGGTTTCTTCTGGTTATCGCATTGCTAGGTATTCTAACAAGAATCGGAACGAAATTGTGGATATACCGAAAGCTCACCAAAGATGACTATGTGATCATTCTCTCCACTGTCAGTAAACTGCTTACAACACTCTATGCCAAAGAGTAGTACTGAAATTTCCACTGCAAATCAAGGTATTTGAGATCGCCCAAGCAATCGCGACTTCGACCGCCACAGCGAACGGATATGGCGAACATATCAAGACGTTAAGTGATGGCCAGAAAACGGCGGTCATGAAGAGCCAGTACGCCGCTGAGATCCTGAGTATTGTCAGTCTTGCAAGTTCGAAAATATCCTACGTCATGTTCGTTCGGAGCATCACTGCGGTTCCCCTGGATCGCAAACTTGCACTGATTCTCATCATCATCTTGTCAGTATGGGGATTTGTGTCTGTCATCACAGTTGCCTTTCAGTGCCAACCCTTACCGACATGGGATTACCTGGCTGGCAAATGCTATGATCGGGTGAGTTTCGCTATACCAGAAGATAGAAAGTGAGTTACTAATGACGAGTTAGCAATCCTGGCAAAATTTCTTTAGCATATCGAACATCGTCACCGAGATTGTCATCATATCACAAACTCTCGTAATAATCGCCCGGATCCAAACGAAGCTGAGCAGGAAGCTGAAAATTGCCTTTGTATTCTGTCTACGAGTGTTGTAAGTACTCTTTCCACATCTGGAAAGTCATTTTTTGACTTATGGATCGTTACTTTTAGTGTTGTGGCCAGTGCGATTGCTCAGATAGTTGTCCTAAACAACACCTTCGATGATCCCGATGTTACCTACGCAACTTGGTCGGTCTCGGTTACAAACCAGCTCGTTTTGTGCTCTAGCATCATCACGGCCTGCTCGGCGCAGTTGAAGCCCTTCCTGGACAGCTTGCGATCAAGCGGTATGCGCCTTGACGCGCTTACTGGAAGCTATCAGTACAAGTCACAAAGACATTACGGCTATGATTCAAATCACAACCGATACGCAAACTACGGCTCTAATGCTGCCTCCAAACAACGCTCCATCAATCTGCGCAGTTTAACTGGCAGAAGTGCACAACCAGAAAATGATCTAATATCCAGCGAAGCTTACGTCTCTGCATCAAGGCCCTCGCCGGATTGGGACCAGAGCAGTGCGACAAGCCAGTCCAAGATCATTCGAGAAGTGAGGACATTCGCAGTGACTGAAGAGCGCCGTCGCTCATCTGATGCTGATGAGATCTTGTAATCTTCCCATAAATGTTTACATGGGTTCCTGGATAGCAGAATTGATTTAGAGTTGAAAATATAGACTTTGATGATTTAGGTTTCGATATCTTCGCATATTTACTGCAAAGTTTCGATATGTACGTAGTTATCTATTGAGAATACCTGTAATGTTACGTATTGTTATAAGCTATATGTCTTGCGTAGGATTGAGTTTCCTGGGCAGAGGTGACCATGCAATGCCGTGCAGATGTCACAAACCTAGATCCATCTATATATTATCTATTCATTAACAACGTATAGACTTACGTACCCCTGTCGAGATCCGTCCCCTTTAGCTTATTTCTGATATCACGTAGCGTATGCAGGCAATCGAATCCTTATCGGGGCCTGGTCTAGAGCCAATAAGGCCCAGGGGGTAGACACATGCGCTGCTAGTATCTCCATATTCGGGATTGCCGTATAATCTTGTCATCTATTCAATTGCTTTTTCATCTACTTCCTTCTCAGAAGTGAAGCACCAACTCGACACAGATTTTGGTCTAGCCGAACAAAAGGGGGTTGAGCAATACCTAAGTTGCCACAAAGATCATCGACAAGATTAAGGAACGAGAAAAACGGACCGGAAACTCGGGGTTTGTGTCTCGCGTCGTATGTACGTGAGAAAAGGTGGGAAATAGTTGACTTTTTCAGGAAAAAGCAATATACGGTTGTTCTCGGAGGAGAAACTAAAAAGTGCAGGGGTTCGCATTGCACTTGCGCATGCAGCAACCTCTTGGCTGTTGGCTGGCGTATGGTCTCATGGTACCCTTGCATATCGCCAGCCAGTATGTATGGAGTAATGATTAATTAATACTACCATACCTAGTCGCAATAGTTAGTAGACACGTCGTGGAGCCATGATTATACGTACGTAAAACTTGACTGTTGTGCAACGTTGAATGGTTCTCGTCCGGGGAATCGGGTATATTCATCCTAACCTTGTAGTTAGGTGTTATATTAACACCAATTAACTAAATTATAAGATAAATTGCTTCTACTCATGGTATTTATTCCGTGTCCCAGAGTCTTGGCCTGTCTTCGTCGATATAGTATGTTCGAAGACAAACCAACCATCAAGCTCGAGCTAGCCATGGGATTCATGTGAATTAGCCACCTTGCCCGCCACCTTTCTCTAGAAGTAAAATAGAATACCAGGGGTTGTTGTTATAGACACAGATGCTACACTAGATCAAACCGCAATTTGTTCTTCTGCTACACTTTATTCTAGAGCTGGCCATTTGAACTCCACCTATTGCAACGGTCAAAAAACCCCTGCCCTTCGTTGTTATACCTTTTGGTTGCCAGTCACCTCTTCCTTTTTCTCTATGGTGTAACAGTCAATTCTTTTTCTTCACATCTCAATTTTTTGATCATTTCCTCTTCTCTTCCAGTCATTCTTTCCTTTTTTCATTCTGATCTTCAATACTCACGCTGAAGGCGCACACACGCTATGGCGCAGAGCGAGACTATCAAAATGAGTAACCTGGTTTCAAGAGAAGTCGAGGGCACTTCCTCCAGCAAACACCGTGATGAGGCAGATTTGGCACGTTTGGGCAAGCGCAGTGTTTTGAAAGTATGATATGGTTATAGTACATCAAAAAATTCTATGTCTCAAAAGCTTACCCCCAAAAAGCGCAGTTTCGGCTTTTTGGCAGTTCTAGGTTTTAGCACTACTATCCTGATTACGTGGGAGGGCCTTTTCACGTAAGTTAGGTCTTTGGGGGGAGGAAAGGTCATGTTTGTCTTAAACTAATGAATTATCAGGACGTTTTTGCAGCCGCTTCAAAAGTACGTTACGTTTCTTCACGCGCGTAGCCTTGTTCCTGAATTTGATGCTCACTATTTGGCAGTGGTGGCCCTGCGGGTGCAGTCTACGGATACATTTTCGTCTGGGCAGGAACCGCGGCGATATTCGCTATGCTTTCTGAGATGGTTTCCATGTAGGTCGCTTCGCATTCGACACGAGTGAGTGCTACGAAGACTGACAATACAGGGCTCCAACTTCTGGTGGTCAATATCATTGGTGTTCCATGCTAGCTTCTCCAAGGGCAATGAAATTTTCAAGCTATGTTACTGGTATGGTATAATTGACCCCCAAGATTGGCCTTGTACGGTGATGATCTGACTCGGTGCAGGTTGGCTCACGGTTGTCGGCTGGCAGGCCACTTTTGCAACAGCCTGTTATCTTACCGGAACCATGATACAAGGTCTCATAGCATTGACGAATGCTTCCTACGTTCCTCATGCTTGGCATTCAACCCTTTTGTATTGGTCTGTGGTGGCATTCGGTCTGGTAATCAACACTGTGGGCGGAGCGACTCTCCTACCCAAGTTTGAAGGTTTAATTCTAGTTCTACACGTCGTTGGGTTTTTCGCCGTCCTCATTCCATTGGTATACATGTCCGATCACAGCAGTGCCAAAGATGTTTTTGCGACATGGGTCAATGATGGTGGCTGGGAGACGCAGGGGGTTTCCTTCTTTGTCGGGCTCATTGGTGTTGTATTTGCGTTTGCTGGAGGAGATGCCGCGGTACACGTAAGTTTGACACTGTCTTTGTCCTCCGGCTATGATTATGCTTGCACGGTCCTCTAAATGTTAAACGCTGATGATGTCAAACAGATGGCCGAAGAGACTCGAAACGCACCGAAGATCGTTCCTATTTCCCTCATGTTCAGTGTCGCCCTCAACGGCGTTCTAGGCTTTGCCATGCTTATAGCCTCTCTCTTCTGCCTTGGAAATCTTGAACTTGACCTCGAATCGCCCACAGGATACCCGTTTATGGCAATCTTTCTACAAGGGACGGGTTCGGTTGCTGGCGCTACAACAATGGCTGCTATTGTCGTCGTTATGGCCCTCTGTGCTACTACCGGCATGCTTGCTACGAGTTCGCGTATGTTCTGGGCATTTGCACGGGATCGAGGCGTTCCAGGATGGCGGCTTTGGAGCCAGATATCACCACGCGCCGGTGTTCCTGTCAACGCTGTTATTTTTACAGCTACAGTCTCAACATTGTTAGGTTTGATCCCGCTCGGCTCTCCCGTCGCCTTCAATGACCTCACGTCGATGTCTACGTCTGGTCTGTATCTATCGTACATGGTCTGTTGCATTCTCCTACTGTATCGTCGCCTCACCGGTGGCATTATCGATCCAAGCGAGACCAGCAATGCCGACATGTCGCCGGCGGATTATGAACAGAAAGTAAACACAGCGGGTGCAAAGCTTGTCTGGGGTCCCTTCCATGTTAAGGGTATTTTCGGCGTTGCTATCAATGTATTTGCCATTGTCTATCTGTTGATCACAGTGTTTTTCAGCTTCTGGCCACCAGCGGCCGAGGTCACCGTGTCGACAATGAATTACAGCGCAGTTGGTACTGTTGGGACAATGGCTTTGAGTCTGTTATATTATTTTATCCGGGCCCGGCATGTTTACGAGGGGCCTATTGTGGAGATTTGAACTCTTCGAACAAATCTGATCCGCTCCTTGTTGGTACATCAGCATTTTATGTATACTAAAAGTGAGACAATCCTCAAATCAATGCGGATAGCTGAGTTGCTTCTAGAACTATCACCGTGATTATGTTATAGCAATCGATATCTCTAACTGTCTGTGCATTGCTAAGGCAGAGCCTCAACGGTTGAAATATCCATATTCACGACATCTGGAAACAGTAACATACGTAGGCCTTCCACAGTATCAGGTATCAATGATGAGTATTGCTACAATTGGACACGGGGAAGATATATCTTGGACATCATAGTGCCACTAAGCAAATGACTACAGCAAGGTCCTAGTATTGACATCTGGATTGTAGGAGGTGTGCAGTTGGAAGCATGATGACAGTCCGCCGCCTCTGTCGCATTAGCATCGTGGTACTGAAGATATTTGTTATGCTGTATTGCTCGGTACCTAGGTAATTAGTTCTTGAATGGTGCCATCACCGCACATTTCATCGTGTGAATGCTTCCTTAAGTCTTCGTGCTTGGCCATACGTCTACTTATCTCAACACAGCCGCTCCGATCCGTTTTGTCAGACATTAGGTACTTCGCTGGAGAAAGTGAAGGAGAGGAAGCCCAAGTTACCCCGCCAATTCGGCCACATGATAGGCAATCCCCTCTGCAAATTAATTGGGTACGGTCTTGTCTCAAGCGGTCTGGATCCTAGTTACATTTTAAGTTCTTTAAATGGAAACTTCTTTTTGTCTTCTAATCACTATTTAATCTCTTGCTAATATGTCCGAACGCGAACTATCAGATGAAGAAGTGATCGGTTATTGTCTATCTTGCGATGATAGTCAACTTCTTGGAGATGGGAAATATGGCAACCGAGTGGTTAGAATCTCTGATACACAAGTGGTCAAGTTCGGTCGAGGCGTTTCGTATTACGAGGCAGTCAGTCAACAGAGGGCGCTGGGGCTCGTGGATGCTCAGATTGTGAGAATTCCCCGAGTACAACGGTTTTTCAGTGACAACGATGGGCGGGGATATATAGTGATGGAATTTATTACGGGTGAAATCCACCAATCACTCACTCGATCCCAAATCGAAAGGGTAGCTGCTATCCTTCAACATTTCAGCACTATCACAAACAATGCTCCAGGTAGTCTTGGTGGAGGCCCATCATTAGGCCTCCTCTGGCCAGAGACAAATGATCTATTTATCAGCACTCTATCGGACATTGAAGACTGGTTTAATAGCCGACTTTTCCCAGGTCAAGGCTTGAGACGCGTTACCCTTCAGCATTCCAAATCTATTCTCTGCCATCTTGATATCGCCCCAAGGAATCTTATCTGGCAGGATGATGGTTCTGTATATCTCTTAGATTGGGCAAGTGCGGGATTTTATCCTCGGTTGCTCGAATTCGTCAGCCAGTGGATCGTTGAAGGTAAAGATGGGGATTTCCATAGTATGTTGCTGCAAGCTATGGATCCGCTATCAAAAGCCGATATGGAACAGAAGGCTGCCATCTGCCAGGCCTTATATAACACCCAAAAGTACTCATTGTAAGTATAGACCCCTTTCCCAATTTCTACAAGTTGGTTAATTGGATTATGCTTTAGCCGTAGATTGGATCTCGAGCCGCTGGATATACTCCCTATACCTCCGCTCCCGAATGTGGTCGAACCCGAATCAAAAGCTTGATCTTCTCTGGTGATGCTGCTGCAGCAATGCCCGGGTAATAACGACCCGTTCTTGATATAGCTGATGGATGAGGTTACGGATATAATATTATTACCCACACTAGAACTATACAAAAGCTTCAATATCAAACTTTTCATGACCCCATGGAAATGGGAGGAAAGATTGGGGTTAAATCGAGGAATTCAGCCATGGATCATCTAATAGTTCTTTCGCTGTCTTTCTTTCTTCAGGGAGCCACTGCAGCATTGACCGCATGAATTGGAGGAATTTCTGCTTAGCCGTTCCATTCAGATTTTCTTCCGATTCCTCCAAGGAGACTAACGGTATGGAGACGCCACCGGCACCTAACCATTGACCTGGATTGAGTTAAATAGACGTTATCTATGTCTTGTGAGGCTAAGACTGACCAGTTTTGTCAAAGACATTGCGTGTTTCTTCACTTCGCTGGAGAAAGTGAAGGGGTGGAAGCCCGAGGTACCCTACCATTTCGGCAACATGATGAGATGGTGAGTATTGCCTTTCTTCGTCTAGAGCTTTAAATAAATGCTTATTCTCAAAAATATCCCAGATCTAGACCTGGTTAGAAAGATGGGTCTAATTGTCATAAGACACAACTTACCATGACTCCGACATTCCATATATCAGCGCTGAAACTCCAAGGCATGTCAAAAAGTACCTCAGGGGCTTTGTAGATATTGGGCTGGATATTTCCTTTGTGGCAATGTCCAATTCTAGCCTCCCCAAGATCACAGAGAACGGGTTGGCCCCATAAGTCGTCATTTGGCAAGGAAAGTTTCCGAGAGGTATATATCGTGCGATCCTTATCCACGACCTTTCGTGGGCCTGGGTGCTCTTGCTCCTGCTTTGCGAATTCCTCAAGAATTCTTTCGTCTTCAATACTTAGCATGATGTTAGAGGCTTTTATATCTAATATGGTGTTAATGTACACAATAGCACTGATCGCAGAAGAGAAGCGTACCACAATGAACGACATTTGCCTCTCTATGAAGAAAGTCTAGCGCTTGCAAAAGGCAGATCAAGGTTTGTTTAAGCAGAGGTTCGCTTAATTTGCATGATCTGGCTCTCATTCGCAACGCATGAATCGACATATGCATTGGTGGATGTACCAAGCATCGATAGACACCATATGGACCGGAGATATCAAAAGTATCGTAAAGTCCACGAATGTAGGCTCTTCCAACATGTGACGAATCAAGCTTGCTTAAGCGTTCGTAAACTTCTAGTTCCTTGGATAAAACTGGCTCCGCATTGGCAGACGTCCTTGTAAGGACTTTAACAGCGACATATTTATAATCACTGTGCGGAAATGAGCTAAAAATTGGAGATCATGGCTGGCCAGGTCGTGTTCGTACCTCCTATCGTGACATAGCCACACAGTTGAAGAAGATCCATACCCGAGTTTACCCAAAACCTTATACCTCGAATCAAGGAGCTCACCTACGTGAACCGGGTAGAACTGCTTCGGGTCATAGTAGGGAAGCCTCTCCTCCTCCATAAGGTGCGTGCCCTTGACCTGAAGAGGTTGAGTGCTCATAGATCGCCAATGTTTGAAAGGTAGCGACCGGGAAATGAAAAACTTGAAATTGGTGAGGGATGCACCACTTCTCATCATAAAGGAGTGCTTGTAATAAACGGGAAGGCCTATAATTTATCGATGTGCTTTTCATGAATGAAGACGAAGGGGGAAGATTTCATGCCGCGATGGAAGTTATGCAGATCATTGGCGTCGCTCTGGAGCATTCAATCACGTGATCTAATGGACAAGTTAACTAAAATAGGCAGGTTGTTGCTTGGCCGACGGTTTGGTTATCTAGCTAACCCTAGTCCTAACAAATCAAATCATGCCGAGTCGATCATCCATCTTTAAGTTACGCAAATCATTAAGTTGAAGCTGACAACTTTTCAAATCGGAACTCAGGTGGGAAAGCTATTATTGGTTGACGTGGCGAGAAGCTTTCTTGCGACAGCGATGAGCCTTTGATCAACTCACAGGCCACATACAACCGATTGAGAATCACAAAAAGTCATCTGCCCTACCGATTTCGTCGCATTTTTATTATCGGTCTCTTGAGATTGTATATTGAAAGATTGTATGCTCGTCTAGCTATTTAGGCAGGATTTGAAGAATGCAGTCTAAACAGTGAAGCCAAATAAAGAAGAGAGAGTACGTAAAACGTGCGGAGAGTTTCGAGTTTGTATGTATAAGCAGCTTCAACCATAATTCACAAACACTAAGAATCACTTCTTCCATAAAATTTTTGATGTTCCATCCTCATGGACATGCGCCGTACCAAGTCTAACGTCATTCTCATCCTTCAACCTAACACTGATAACATCTTGAGGGTCGTCAGGGTCGTCGTGCGATTGATGGGGCTGCGAGCCCCTGATTTCGGCCTTCTTCACTCTTGGATCCTTGGAGAGTATTTAGCTATCTGACTTGGCTAGTAGCGTGTGGCTGGGTTCTTACGTCTTGTTCCGTCTTATCACAAAATGCTTTGACAGCTTCTCTATGCTTCATATTTTTGATGTCTGACAAGGCAACGCTGCCAACATATTGGATGAGTCTCTTCCCGGTTGCCTGCATTTTGCCGTGCTGAGGATGGTAGTTCTCGCGAGAAAGGTTCTTTCGCCAAAGTTCTAAATTATTTAAGTAATATTTATAGTCGTTCTCTTGCAAGGATGATCCGCTTGCAAGATGCCGCCTTTTACAAGTACGGTATCAATTTGACCTGTAATTTAAATGTATGGCAATCATTTGGCAGTTAAGCGTGGCCGATGTAAGAGACATCACACCTGCGCTTCATCGCAATCCGAATCTTTCGCAATTTTGAAATGATGGAAGAAGTCATCCAATCGTACTTGCCCCGATAGCGCCTGGTATACCCACTCGAAACAGCTCAGTAGCCAACCGGATCTTCGCAGAAGAATATCCAGTTTCGTCTCAGATTAGGGGCGCTAAGTTCTTGGGCTGCCCCCGGGTCACTGTTGCCTAATACGTAATTGCTTTTCTTACTTAACATGATAGTCAGGGGAAGAGGACAGGGCTGACTGAAACAAGCTAATAATGTTCTCATGAACCCCTCCCCTAACTAACTACAACGCGCGCGCTTCGCTAACCCGCTGATGCCTGAATAGATCACTCAAGCAGAGCGGACCTAAATAACATTTATAAAGATCAAAGCGAATGATCTAACATATTACGACAGCACTAGCAAAGTTCATTTATAAAGTATAGAGAATCCTGATCCATAATGCGCAACGGGGGCTTAGGGTTAGGACTTTGTCCTAGCCCTAAGCCCAGCAAAATGAAGGGAACATTAGCCAATCAGATGATGTACAATGAGTGTACTTTTCGAGCGCCAATCAGAATGTAGAAAAGACGAAGGGTTAGGGTTAGGGTGACACTGCTGTCTTGCGCTCAGCAGATATTTTACCCAGAATAGAAGAGCTATTCAGGCGTGGAAAAGGACGATATCACTGGTTTTCTTAACTTGACCGGCTGCATTCTCTACTTCTATACCTAGCTACAGTGATGCTTCATAACTTCCACGTAACATTGAGAAGTGGACGAAGCTTCAATTTTAATCCCGAGCCTAAAGTTTATATTTACTCGATTCGATGGCGTGATCCATCGAGAGCCAGCTTTGATTCTTTTCCTTTTCCCATCCATTCCTCCAACCATTCATCCTTCTCTTGCGTGTAGGCGAGTGAGCCTCAAACAGTTAGACGCACATCAGCCAAATATGTCTGCAGAAACGCAATCAGCGCCCATCCATCAAGCTGGCACGACTGATGGATGGCACGGCGTGATCAAATCTGGCGGGGAATTCGAGCCAGAAGCGGGGCGATATCATCTCTACATTGGTACGGCCACAGAACAATAGCCCAACCCTTAACGACGAGTTTTATGAATCGAGCTTAATTTATCTTCGTTATAGGACTGTTCTGTCCATTTGCGCACAGGGCCAACCTTGTCCGTCATATCAAGGGCCTACAGTCCGCCATTGACGTATCAATAGTTCGCCCATATCCCAAAGGCGACTCCAAGGGCTGGCCTGGTTGGAAGTTTCCTGCCAATGAACAAGAGTATGAAGGCGCGACAGTTGACAAGCTCTTTGGAAGTGAATATCTCCATGAGGTTTACTTTAAGGATGACAAGGATTATAAAGGGAGATACTCAGTTCCGTTGTTGTGGGATAAGAAGACTAATAGAATTGTCAACAATGTATGCCACCCCCCGAGTTTTATTATTGTATGAATTGGGATACTAACAAGCAATAGGAAAGTGCTGAGATTCTGAGATGGCTGCCAACGGCATTCAATGGTACCCCAGTCATCTCTCCGGAATCTGCGGCAATTGATCTTTACCCCGAGCCTCTTCGCGAAGAGATTGATTCCTTGTCTGAATGGATCCAACGAGACGTGAATTCAGGTGTTTACAAAGTGGGCTTCGCTACTACTCAAGAAGACTACGACAAAGCCGTGATACCCGTATTCGGTGCTCTCAATGTACTCGAGAAACTCATCTACGAGAAGGGAGGCCCATATGTTTTAGGCGAGCGTCTTACAGAGCTTGATATACGGCTTTATACGACTTTGATCCGGTTTGATACGATTTACGTTCAGCACTTCAAGTGCAATCTTGGGACTATCCGTCATGACTACCCGGTACTCAATGCATGGTTGTCACATTTGTACTGGAAAGTCCCGGGATTCAAGGAGACGACTGATTTCAAACACATCAAGGAGAATGTGAGTTTCCACTGCAACGTGATGATTTTGCAAGAAAGAGACACTAATGAAATCTTCGAATAGTATACAAAAAGCCACTACCAAATCAACCCTTTGGCTATCACGCCGCGTGGCCCTTTTCCCGATGTCGAGGACTATGTGTCAGAGAAGCCGGCAAAATACGGAAGAGTGAAGCTGCCGGAGGTACTAGAGTACGAGAAGAAGCTTGAAAGAGAGTTGTTTGGAAAAGAGAAGCTTTGAGCAATTACGACATCTAGCCTCACTCATGTTTCGTAAATATCATTGCATTAACCTCAATTATACACACTTATTGGTCAAACTAGTTACATCATAATATACACGACATCAAAAACGAATCAAGCCTTCTCCGACTTTGAAACCGATGGTCTCGCAGGCAAACCAGCCGCCTTGTAAATCGCATCAATAGTCTCCATCTGCAAAATACTCTCTTCACCCGAAATCCAATACGGCACATGCTTCCCTCTCACCTTCTCAGTAAAAGCCTCAAGTTGATACCGATACGTACTCCAATAAGACTTTCCACCTTTTCCACCCGTAGTCCAAGCCTCGCCCCAGCATGGTCCGCCTTTGTACTGTTTCTTGTATTGCGTCTTTCCAGTTGATTTATCCGTGATGGAAATGTAGTGATACAAATGCGGCATCATGGCATTGTAGAAATAGATGATCGCCTTGTCAGTCTCGACTTCGATGGATGGTAATTCCCAGACGCGTGGGACGATTCCTGTAATAGCCCATTGGCGAGCCATGTCTGTATATACTCGGCTCTGGATAAGATGACCGTCTCGGGAGTCCTCGAAGAGGATGAGGGAATGCATCGCTTCGTCGACTCGTTTGTCCTTGGAATATGGTCGAGCGACTGATGATTGAATCTCTTTGAGTTTGGAGCCGTGGACGGCGAAGCGGGTGAACGATAGGGCATATGTCATGTCCATCAATGAGCCGCCTATAAACATACTGTTAGCGTGACAAGGTCTTGTAGATTATGACTGTTATATTCGTAAATATCCTTACCAGACAGTTCAAACTGCCATCTAATATCTCCATCCGGAACACCTGGACTGGCCGTCATAACAGCATTGGTTCGCAGAATACGACCATATCTACCCGAATCGAGAATCTCTCGGAACAAATGCGCGGCAGGATGGAATTGCCAATGGAACTGTAAGTCGATCAGCAACAATCTTCTGATGAACTCAAACATATCATACCGCTTCTTCGCACACTAAACCCTTCTCCTTAGCCAACTCAATCAACTTATGAGCTTCCTCCGCATTGGACGTAAACGGCTTCTCGCAAAGTACATGTTTCCCAGCCCTTAGTGCTTTGCTTGCCCACTCGAAATGCATCCCATTGGGAGTTGATATGTACACAATATCAATGTCAGAATCATCTAGCAGATCCTGGTATGAGCCATAGGCTTTCTTGAAGTGATATTTTTTGGCTGATTGCTGGGCGGACTCGAAGTTGCGAGAAGCGATTCCGTGGAGGATGACGTCCGGATGAGTTTCTGCGGGATGTATGACTTTTTATTGTTAGGTCCGTTCCTTGGAAGTGAGGTTTATCAACATACTTGCAGCAGGGTTGATTTGGGCTGTTGATATGACGCCTAATTTCAGACCCATTGGGGATTTTGTCGGTGTCGGGTGAAGGACGGAGGCGACATATTGCTGGGCGAACGTGTAAGCTTGGAGAACGAGGGCCATGATGTTGTTTTGGTCTTTTTGATGATTGTCTGTATTCAATCAATTGATTGTAGATGATGATTGTATTCTACATGAGGAGGGAGTTCTACATAGATTCTTCGTCTTATATCATATATCATACAGTATGTCTCCATGACGACATAGCAGCGTCAGCGTTACCTCGCTGTGGTTTGCTCTGGAATGTCGACCACCACCATTTTCACAGCAGATAAGTTAAGTAGAATAAAGAGAATAATATAATAAACTGACGGACTCATTCATAATTGAAAATCAATTCAATATTGAATCATGATCCCTCTTATTCAGCTGCAGTGCGTTGGGTAACTTAGGTTGTCTCGTCCAATGGAGCAATTAGGGTTTGTCGGATCCCGTGCTGTCTCTGGCTCTCGATCATCAACCCCTCACCATAGTATAGTATCCTTATCATCAATGATGAATCGAGTCAATCGACTAGTATATTAATATGCTACGTACTGCGCATGTATAGTCAAGTCTCGGGGTTTTCTCGGGGTTTCTTGCATCCTGATTGCCTACCCCGGCGTCTGGTTTATCTGATGCCAGTCATCATTTTCCGGGACGCAGTTAGTCCAAGTCAATCTAGCCGAGACATGAAACCTCAACAGTCCCCAAATCCGTCCAGATTAATCGAGAATGACAAGGATATGGATTTCCACATGGCAATCAGATACGGAGACAGAGGACGCATAACATATCACGGCGTCTGGAGTCTCTGGACCCACGCACACGAAGTGAAGATACGCATGTTACCGATACGTAGGTAGGCAGCCACATGGTTGAAGTATACGTAGGTCCCGCAATCATTATGCAAGTTCTGTATGGAGCACTTTCACTCCATATTGACAAGAGACAGCCGTAGAATTGAATGCTCTTCTTTCCTCCTGACCGAGTTGTTGTCAGTTGGTCCGGGCATTGCGATCCCCACGGCAAGACTGATAAACCAGATACCCAACCTAATCGCAAAGTCTCTTATATTAGGCCCATTATTTCGTTGAAATCTGTGCACACAACATTATCCAGAAGAATCTCGACAAATCAATCAGACCAAAAGCCCGCGCAGTCTCCCTGTGTTCCACATGGTCATCTATTTTCCGCCCACTACCAAACTCTAACCTACTTTTTTTCTTTCGTGCAGCAAGATCTTGATCGATCGAAACTCTAGCACTTATCAAATACCGGAGAGTTTTCTTTGGGCATGATTTCTTGTACCGACTGTGCCACTTTATGGTGACTGACATCCATGCATGTGGCGCTACGTACCTCTTATCTCTTCACGTGTTGGTGCGTGTAGCTAACGCTCGTATCGTACGGAGTAGAGCCCTAACCAGAGCTAGCTGCCTCCGTACTAGGGTAGTCATCAATCTGTGACCACTGACTGATCCTTGGCTTCGCACAAACATTTTCCATTTTCCTTTTCGCCGATTTTCTCGGTTCCTCACACAGCCCCTCTCTCGAGTCAGAGAGCTATCTATTTCCGTAGGTAAGGCGCAAGCCATTTTCTCCGCGAATGCGTGCATACAAAGGGTTTCATCATAAGTACGGAGTACTTTGCATAGTATGCAATCAATTTCTGCACTAGATGAGTCAATGCGATTGCACCTCGTCCGTTTTGTGGTGACACACACTGCACTACGTAGTGCACACACACATTTAAATGTCCCATCGGGGACTTTTTTCCAACAATTGGCTGCTCAGTCCATCTCGGCTAGCTTGCCGTCCACATGGAATACATTTTTTGAACCTCGTGGCAAACAAACACCGTGAAAGACTGAAAACCAAAACACAATCAGACACGCTAGCAACGAAACTAGACTAGGCATACCGCATTAGGCAGGGGAATGTCTCAATCGAGCTAGTTGACTTATGCTGGGCTGAAGTGTACCCTTGTAGCCTCGTACCGCAGGATTCGTATCCCTCCTCTAGACTTCCTAGAGCCTAAGGATCGCTCCTTTCGGCATTGCGTGTAACCAGTCAGATTCGCTGAACAATCGACATGGATTCCACAAGCTCCGCTTCGGCTTACACCTTTCCCTCTATTCGGGTTACCTCGTCTTCTCCCACGTGGTGATTCACTTCTAAAACACCCCCAAATCCTCCTTGATCGAACTCTAAATTGGCCCTTGATTCGTCTGTTCAATTTTGTTGCCGTATTTCCGTTCGGTCTCCCTATTTTCTTCGCTATGACTTACATCTTAGTCTCTTGGTGAGATCTTCCTTCGTCTTTTGCTCCACTTTTTAATTCAAATAGGAAGATATGTACGCGTGGAGTCTCCTCGTTTGTGCTTGTGTATGAAGATCGTTGTGCCATGCGGTCTTCTTTTTCTGTTTACTTTTCTTGCTTTTTTCTCTTCAAGATCCATAGCTTATTTCCTTCTTGACCGACTCTTCGTGTCTTCTTTTCTCCTTAAATCGTGTCGTCGCCTCAAGCCCTATTTCCGCTGACATATCATTTGTTAATCAACTGGGGGCTCGTTGGGGGCTAAGTTTACTGGAAACCGCGTGGCAGATCTGTTGATTACCTACACCGCATACATCGTTGGTGTCACGCACACTCTTGCCATATTTTGCAATCTCGAGCGATTCATTGTCAGAGTTGGTGTCCTTGTTGGCCCATTATTCCTTGCAGCCTCTCCCCGCATTCGGACCTTTTCCGGCAATCGAAGTCAAATAGAGGAGGAATATAATATATTTGACAGCATCAACACCAAAGATAGTCTTTTCAGTATCGGATGATTGCCCCGATTGCTAGTCCGCCCATCATGTCGGATACAGCAAGGAAGTCCGCTGCGCGGATGTTGCGAACAACAGGTGAAGATAGGCCATTCACTAGAGTATGTTTGAACAATATATACTTGTCTTAGTTCGACTCAATTCAATTGCAAGAAGAAACGAAACGAACGAAAACGGCTAACCTGCGCAGGACTTCAAAGATCTCTTCTCAACTCTCATGGTCAGCCTTGAACTCGGTGCGCGTCGAGTGCGATTCACCAAGGTCGACTTTACCTTCACCGTGGAAGAAGCCCTGAACAATCTCAGCTCTCTTCGATTCACCCAATCCGCCCGCATGCCGGATCCCAATGACGCCTCTCGCATCATCACCACGACATCGACAACCACATTCACAATGGCAAAGGAAATGGCACGGAACATATTCCAAAATTTTATACAAGCACGATTTTTGGAGCCGCTCAACGCCACCTTTTCTAGTCTTAGCAAGGGCACGGTTTGTACAATGACGGCAAAGGGAATTGCTGTGCTGCATCGTTTCTGCAACCGGAACGGTATCACGGCGCCGCATGTGATGAGAGTATTACAATCACCACGTAACAAGATGACTCTTCTGATTCTCGAACGTGATCTGACAACGGACAAATTAATGGTTGATCGGGCGACCATTGAAGTCATATTCCGTCGTTTTGCAGGTGTTCAGGCACCCGGAGCGATCAACGGGTCACCAGCTTGGGAAGATCGCACCGATTACCCGAATGGTCTTGTAGGTGTTGAGGGGATGCAAGATTTCAGAGTAAATGGAAGAAAGTATCAGTATGCCTTTACCGGCAAGGCAGCTATCAATTGGCTCATGGACTGCTGTACTACTATCGATGAGCGTGAAACGTACCGGGTCTGCGAGGAATTCATCGAGCACGGTCTGATCACAAGCATCGTTGAGGATAAATCCTACATCGATGAAAAAGGCCAGGCTGCTCTCAACTTCCAACCCACACGGCAAGCCGTCTATTCACTCACGCCGCGGGCGATGAAAGTGTGCGGCTGGGCAGTCTCTGATAGACTATCAGATGAGAGCATAAACAGGAAGAGAGATAGCAAGGCTGCTAACAACTCCACATCCTCATCTAATGCCACCGGGGATGTATCCAATAAATCACGATTGCAGTATATACTCAACGACCCCTCACTACGACTCCTGTTCCGCGAGTATCTCGCTGCATCTTTCTGTGAGGAGAATCTAGCTTTCTATCAAGACGTGACGGAATATCTCGACAACTATAATAAATCCAAGGTGTCAGACGAATTGAAGGATTATCACAAGTTGCAGGATTATATCGCTGGCGTATTTGGTAAGTCCGGTCTCATATTGAGGATTAGCTGTAATGAGGGAGATATTAATGTGCTTCTCTAGGTCTATATAACTCTTTCCTCGCACCTGGATCTCCCTGCGAGCTGAACATTGATCATGCTCTCCGTAACCGCCTGTCCTCAGAAATGACCGGACTCAGTGGAGACGAGCAAACAGTAGCTCGCAATCTGGATGAAGTCGTCAGTCTCTGTCAACTTGCTCAAGTGACCATTTTCAAGCTTATGGCTAGTGTAAGTTGCATAGCTTTGCTTTGTAAATGTCTCATGAACTAATGTATCCCACAGGACTCCGTTCCCAAGTTCTGCCGTCAGCCCAGGTATGCGGTCATTCTTCAGGAACATGACTTCGAATCTATCTCTGGAAATAGTAGCCGTCCTGCCTCCCCCGTCAGTGCCCCGATGAGGTCAACCGAGCGATAATCTGCAATCTATAGCTGCGCATATTCACCTACCACGAGTCTCTTATCATTCTTCTCTTTGTCGGAGTTCGGATCGTTTCAAATGTTGATCTGATTTTTATGCATGATATACAAGCGTGATGACTTGAACTTGTCAATTCCCTTTCCTATCTACACAGCATTGTCCTTTTCATGGTGGCTTTCTGTTTCCGTTTGTATTTCCCTTTTTCATGACTATTGCATTGCTGGTGGCTAGATTGCGTTCTTTCGTGCGGGCGGTTTGTTTGTCAAGTTTATTGTACCGATAGATAATCATTTGATATAGCTGCATAATAGACTTATCATTTATGAGAACCTGTATCAAGGACCTAGTATGCTAGGTATCGTGGGCTACATATAGCAGGGTAGGAAGGTTATCGGTATAGAGATCCTTGGATGATCTATTTCATTTGTATATCGTTACACGATTCGGTATATGTTATTCAATTAAACAACATCGCTTCCCAAACAAAAGCCAAACTAGCATTGTAGTCTAAAAGGATATACATAAAAGAAAGATGAGAAGGGAAAAATAGAAGGAGGATATTATTATGCATTAGCCACCTTTTGCATCTGCTCCTTCAACGGGCCTTGAAACCTATTCTTGGCCCTGACAAACCAGTCAATGACCAGCAGAATAGCCATACCAGCAAACACCGGGCCGGAATAATTCATATTCTCCGCCGTGACTGGTAGCATCGATGGAAAGGGAGTAAACACGATAATAAACAGGCCGAATATGATGGAATAAATATTTACCACTAGACCAACCCATGGTCCCATTGTCCAGGGACCCCAGTTAATTTGGGTGCCGGTCTTGTCGAAGCGTCGAAAGACGAGTAACGTGATCGGAATCAAGTATGAGATATAAAGCGAGCAGGTGCTGAGAGCGAGGATGGCACCCAATGCTGTGGTGGAGCCAATGTTGATCAGAGAAAGGAGAACGACAACTGCACAGACAAGTCCAATGGCACGAAAGGGGACGTGGAACCGATTGTCGATTTGAGAAAAGAATTTCGAGAACGGGAGTCCTCCATCGCGAGCAAAGGCCCATGTCAGTCGTGAGACTGAAGCGACGACGCCAATACTAGACATCAATCCAATAGCTGTGATGCCGCATTGCATGGCTGTGGCAGCTTTCGCTGATTTCGTGGCTGTGTAGAAGATGGCGATGCTAGGAAAGCCTGATGTAGTATCCAGTGCGGCATTCAAATCGCCGATGAAGAAGAGTAGAATGAGAACGAAACCGAAGGCTAGCACGCCGTTGATAACAACAGATTGTACAATGATTCGTGGTACAACCTTGGCAGGATTGCGGACTTCTTCGCTCATGTGAACGGCACCATCGAAGCCTGCAGCAAGTTAGATATCGCAAGAGTTGGTATAAACGGGAAAGGTATACTCACCCAAAAAACAGTAGGTCACTGTTAGCATTCCAATGCACCACGAAATGCCATTGTTTTCCCATCCGCCCTCGCTCATCACCGTCTTGAATACGAATTCGGGCGTGCTTCGTGGTGCTAGCAGGATCAATGGCACCGAAAGGGCGATGAAGAAGACCACATGAAAGATACCACCAAAAAGCTGAAGAAGGGGCAGAAGCTGAATACCCCAAACATTAACCGCGAAAGAGAAAGCTGTAAAAGCCCACATGAGCAAAGTGCTCTGCCATCTGGTGGCATCGTAATCTGGATAGTTGAGAATGATCAATCCCTGGACCTGTTTCGCCACAAGCAGGAAAATACTAGTCGTTGACGACTGCCATGCAAATATTGTAGCCCAGCCTTGCATCCATGTAATAAATGGTCGAATTCCAGACGGCGCAAACATGGCAGTCCAATGATACTGGGCGCCAGCAATAGGGCAAATCGAGGCCATCTCGGCCAGCGAGAAAGCCATTGCCAATGTGCCCGTGAGAGACAACAAAAGTCCCCAGACTAACGACGATGGACCGCCATTTAACAACGATGCCGAGAATGTACTTGCAAGACCTTCCCATGATGCGAGCAGGGTTACGGAGAGGGCGAGGATGGAGAGGGAGTCGAATTTGCGCTAGGCATAATCGTATTAGTCCTGAAATGCTATTGAAGATATACTTCAAAACCGATCAGTAGAAGTACTCACATCGAGATTCCGTCGCCCACTCGATCCTGTAGAGTGCCCATAGGTTTGTCCGACATCCTTCCTGGAGGATTGAGGCCGCGTTGTAGGCCCCTCTTCGATCGTGATGTTCCTTTTGTTATCGAAGCGTCCTAGTTCTATATCATTCCTTCGATCCATTTTGGTGCCTGTAAGCGCGGGGTCTTCAGACTGTGTGGCGATTTTTGTGTTGTTTAAAAAGCTGTGGATGAGAATGAAAACGGTTTATTTGATTCTGGCGATAACAATCGACATGGCGACTATTCCGATTATTCAATCCATAACAGAGGCGTTCCGATCGAACAAAGGACCTCAAGGCCAGTAAAGAGCGTCGCGGGTTATTCGGTCGCGAAGATTCGGTAGATCGATTCTTCAAAAAGACCGATTGTACTGATGTAGTCTTTGGAATATATCCATGACCACGAAGAAAATGACTGGAGAGGCGAGGATTACGCTATTCAATTACTATCACTGCTAATTCTCATAGTAACCCCATAGCGTCAGAGAACGCAAGATCGGAGCGCAGGAACAATAATCGCCGCCCATTCAGCAGATAAGAAACCATGCCAAATCACTCGACAAGGGGTCAAGGGCTTGCATTGTGGGTCATGGGAGTAGAAAGTCTAGTCTGGAAGAAATTCAAGCCATTTAGCTTGACTAGGTATCGTCCTCCAGATCAGACAATTAGAGCCGGCGCTACATGAGTTAGCATGTCACAGTCCACTGGGCTTAGGATGAGACTATCACGGCTTTAGGTTCTTTTTCCCAGGTCCTATCAGGTTTGTCTGACAAGTACCAGCCGAGATGCACATCTGTTAGTGTTGATGATCATTGTGATTTCATTGTGCACTCGAGTCGAATCACCTTTGTTCTCAACTTCTCAAACATTGGCAACACATTCAACTTCATGCGATATCGCCCGATCAATCCGGTCGGCGCATTTGTGCAATTCGTACTACATATGCCACACCTAAGGGAAAAAGGAGCTAATTATCAATGACCAAGATAGGAAGGAGATTAATCGCCAAACGCCAACTGGAGCCATAAAGTTTTATCGAAACAGAGGGCGTAAGAGCTAGAATCCGGAATTGTGTTGACTTAGCGTCTGAGACCCTCATTGCATACCACCGCAGAACGCCAGGGGGGCAATCTAGAAGTCCTCTCCCCCATGTTTATTTAATTAACTTTTTCCCCGTGGTAAAAACTAAGAAGTTAGTAAAAACTCCGTAGAAATCTGACACGAATTCCAAGGCCGAACATGTGCTTCGCTTGTGAGAGAGATACCGAGGAGAGTGGCGGCAGCTTTTTCGGGCCAGAATCCCACTGTGTAACTGTACCGGACTAGCTGGCAGGCCTGTGTACACGGATCCATGGATGGAATGGCTAGTTAATATAGATTAATATGTGGCATCAAGGAGGCGATAGATAGGTGAGCGATTTACGATCGTTTGGGGTCGAAATAGTGATAGAAACAGAACATTTGTCACCAAAAAGAGCACACCGAATCAATATTGTCGAGTCGGCAATACATGTACGAACCTCTCGGTCATCTCAAGAAAAAACACGAGTGACAGCCTGACAGGTGTTAGGATTATCTAGTGACAGATCTTCAGATTCTCCCGATTCCCGAGTCCTTTGGAAAACTCTTCCTTGAGAGAAATGAGATGTGCTGATTGGCTGTTGTACAATACTAATCTCCATAAAATGGCATAAATTAGCGAATCGTGAAGCACAGACGCCAACTAGTAGGAGCATGTAACGCTGGATATGGAGTCATGGATAGTGGATCATAGAGCGACTTAACTTTTAAACCTTCATCTCATGGTCCTTGCGAACATCTCTAAACCGGTGTGACCGTTTGAGACTCGGTATCGAATATTTTCCCTATGCATTCCGTAGTATGTGTTCACGTCCCTGGATTTGAATACTGAAAATATGTCTGAGAATAGCCCGGAATGATTCGGGGTATCTCCCCCTTTCAAGGTTAGATCACCTTGCTCATGAAGCTACTACGATCGCGATAACATCATGTGGTAGCAGTACTAAATTGTAGTACTAAGCACTCAACCGAAATCACGCTACGTATCTACATGCCTGTAAATTGATCCAAACAGGGGCAGGTCTCTAGGAACAGCCGGACGCTAACTACCATGGAGTGGTCAGTGGTCACTCGCTATCTTTCTATGACTTGCATTAGCCACTGATAAGTACTGATAGTAGGTGCAAATATACGTAACCTGAGACAGATATCACAAATGTCATCGTGTACGTATATACAACTCCTATTAAGTTGCAAGATCGACCCGCAAATGCCGAATAGTATTCGTCAAAGAACGCATCTGTCTACTTACGATCAGTAATCCGCTCAGCGTGACAGCTCTAGGGATTTTCCTTTCTTCTATGGAGCATGGCTTTCGCCATTCGTCCTGTTATCTGCAGCCATGACTCGACTAGCCCTAGACAACGGCCCACTTTCAGCCACCTCATGGCCGATGGCGAAATGCGCCTTCTGTTCTTAGTCGTGCGTACGTCCTTAGTGAGAGAGTCTTAGTTTCATGTGAGAATTATCCACCTGCTCTATCTAGTATCGGCACTTTTTACGTACTTCTACGCGATTCCGGACGAGTATGATACGAGGACAGCCAGCGCCATCCAATCTCGTATGTCAGCCTCTATAGTAAAGGCTGCGTGACCACCTACTTGATTGGATGCTTGATAGACGAATGTTTTTGATTGTAAGCGCATTAAGATTCGCGAAGTAAGTGCAAATCAGCTTGGCTTTTTAAGTTTTTAGACTATTGGTGGCTTGTCCAAGCATTTTTTGCTTTCCAAACGAGCATAAGTCATGCACTAGTTATTGGCTCGGTTCCGACTTTTCTAGGTCGATTATCATTGTGCATTTCTTCCGTGGACGACATTTCTTTCATTTAATGTAATAACCAGTCAGATATTTGTTCCGACTTGCTGGATCTTGTACCTGATGCGACTCGACCGTCTCATAGGTTGAGGTCAAGTAGCTTGATTCGAGCGGGTCGTTTTTACCTTCTCATCAGTTCTTGCCAGCAATCGCTCTCCACTCGAAGTGCAAAATTGGACGAAATATAGCAGACGACATCGTGAGAAGATCGCCTCGACCCCTGAGCTGTCGAGCATCGATATTCCTTGCTCTTACCCCGCGGTGGTCTTTGCGTGTGCATAGAAAAGGTCAAAGCTCGAAGGCCTACTTTTCGGGGGTCAAAAATCTCGAGACTCCTCGTATGGTGGAACTTACGTCAAAAGGTTGAAAAGGAAAAGAAAGAAAAAAATCAAGAAAATGGCATTGAATATAACAGGTGCTGGTACATTGCCACCGATATTTTCAATTACAGATGAAGACCATGGCGGTTACGCTGCCGTCTCTCTCTACACTCTCCTAGCCTTGAGTGTGTTTGTGGTAGCGACACGATTATCAGCGAGATATTATATCGGAAAAGTCGTTCAGATTGATGATTATCTACTTGGAGTTGGTACAGTGAGTGACCACATAGTTTACATTGTTCGAATAATTATCTGAGACTCGTACTAATGGTCGTCATCACCATTGCAGTTAATAGCAATATTGCAAAGTGTTTTCGTGCAATTAGCAATCAGTCATGGTCTCGGAAAGAAACAAGATATTGTGTCTACTCATGACTTGGGTCTATTCGAAAAGGTAAGTCAGACCAGCTAATGTACCCAATCTTATCCAATGTTGTTTACTAACATTAACTAACAGTATATATACGTTGCCCAAATCCTGATGATAGTCACCGTCGCCTTGAGCAAACTCTCCATCGGCCTTCTTTTCAAAAGCTTGATGAACAGAGGCATCGCTCGCTGGGCCAATTGGGGCTTGATCGGTGCAGTTATTGCGTGGGCTGTTGCATCCATAGTCACACTCGCAGCACGATGCTCGTCGCCTCATCCGTGGAGCTTTGTAAATGGGAAGTGCGATTACCAGGTTAGCCTCGCGATGACAACAAGCCCCTTACCTTCTGGATAATCAGTGTCGCTCATGAATTCTTGATACAGGATGCCATGTTTAGAGCAATTGGTGCGATCAACATCATCACCGACATAGCCTTGGTTTTCTTATCCTGCGCTGTTTTGTGGACTGTGCAAGTGTCGTTGAGCAAAAAGTTGCGCATCATCAGCTTGCTTGCAATCCGACTTGTGTAAGTTGATTCTTCTCGCTAATGGTAGAAATTGACTAATGGTTCATCATAGCGTCGTTCTTGCCGTGGCGTTTCAAATCCACTACTATATCATTCTCACCAATTCCGCCGACAAAACATGGGCACAGATGAATGCAAGCATTTGGGATCAGTAAGTCTACCATATCACAAATACTCCCAGATCATGGCATGAAACTAACTGTAAATCCAGAGCCGTACTGAATCTAAGCATAATCGCAACCTCTATCCCATCCCTGGGCCGTCTCGCCCACGAGCTGCAACCAAATGTCAACGCCTTCGCAATGACCGAGAATCACGGCCTTCGATCTCGCGATAAATACGCAATCTCATCGCTAGCGAACCATTACCCGCGCGAAACTGCCGAGCAGAATATGCTCGGCACGCATACTTCCATTCATGGAAGTGTCGATGGTGAAACGGAGAGTATGGAAGGTCTCGTTAGAGATGGGATCCAGCAAAATGTTTTTATATCGAGGACAGTAGAGCTCAAAGTTGAGTAGAGATAGATCATAATGTAAACTAATATGACATTTTCCGCTTGCGTAACATCCTAATTCAATGTGCCATGGAGTCTACCGAATTCTATCATGAAACACTGTTCAACTACTCCCTCCCTCGCTTTTAGGTGCAAGAGCAAAACCTTTGAAGAAGTCGCCTATGGTATTATAGTCTGTAAGACTAGTGACGAGAGAAATATCTGTAATGAATTAGCACCCGCACTCTTGATGATATACATGTGGGAATGGAGGTCATACAATGATCCGGACGCACAATCACAACGGCGCCTTCAGTCTTATCAATCTGATATGTGTCGTAGGTATGGCCATGACCGGAGTTGTAGCTCTCACAGTCTACAAATGTCTTGAACAAATCTACCAGATGCAGGCGTTAGAATCAGAATCTCAATGTTTCAATATGGTCCAGGATATCATACCTTTCATACGCCACTTTCCATTTACTGGTGTAAAATACTCCGGTATCTGCTCCTGTTCAATCTCGGTTGCTTCACCATGAAGTACCAATATGGGCTCAATAATAGCATCACGGTCAGCGGTAGATGGCGTGAATCGTGAGACGGGACCTCCTTTGGAAGACAAAAAGTCGGCCAGCTACGTAGGATCAGTTTCGAATGTCCAACCGACGTAGGAGGGATTGGAACTCACATTATTCAATCTTTCTGAACAAGCAGGAGTCGAAATATCTCCCGCAAAGACAACGAGTCGCCATCTTCCATCAGCAGGAAATGCGCGTACCAACTGCATAGCTCTTGCATCACATAACCTCACAACCTGAGTGCTGGGAAATCTCATTCCCACAGTCAGGCCACGAGCCAGGTCCGGTCTACTCCTGTCGGTCGACGTAAACACAGAATCGTCATACTTTGCAGTCAAACCAGCGGTATATCTACCAGCTTTGATAAAGTGCTCCGGAAAGTTTTCCGGTTTGTGTTCTGCCTTTTTGGACGAGAATATACTCGAGAAGAATCTATCAAAGTCGATCAAATCGGCGGCAACCTTTTGTCGTTCCAGACAATACGTCTCTAGTATAGAAGTCGGCGCTTGCCCTTTCAGGATTGCAGCCAGTTTCCAGCCTAGATTGTATCCGTCTTGAAGACTAACGTTCATTCCTTGACCTGCTTTGGGGCTGTGTGTATGACACGCGTCTCCCGTCAGGAAGATGCGATAGTCCTTGTGGAAATTGTCGACAAGACGTTGACCAATAGAGTATGCTGACCACCACATTGTCTCTGCAATGTCCATCGTATATGGGGCAAAGATTTGTTTTGCAGTCCGGTGCAAGTCTTCAAGGTTCACACTTTTGGCCACCGTACCGGCTGGGAGCTCAATATAGAACCGAACAAGCGAGTCTCCTTCTCGGGGGATGATCTTTGGTCCAGTCAGACATAAAGGTCTTGCAGTTGGTAGATGGCGATAACGTACCATCAAATTTCCACTCTTTGTGTGTATTGTCACCTTTTTCCTGATATCCGGAAAGTTTGTTTGAGGATAGACGTCCATTACTCCCCATACAGCATCTGTGCTATCACCAATCATTTTATATCCAAGTGAATGTCTTACGGTGCTATGCGCTCCGTCGCATCCCTGCAAGAAGTCAGAATCTATGCCATAGTTTTGCATTTTTTTTTTCTAGAAAAAAAGGCTAGACTTACTAGGACATATTTGGCACGCATGGTTGTTTCCGGACCATCCAGTCCCTGCTTTGCCACGACCACGCATGGGAACTCTGGGTCACCCTCAAAGTCAACTGTGACATTTGTAACATTCCAATCATACTCCACTGTCATGCCGGCTTCATCGTGCATCTTTTTCAGCAACATCCCATTCATCCTGGCTTGGTTAAGGATAACATGCGGATGATGTGAAAGTCCAGGCATGGTGTCAGCCGTCCGTCTCGTTCTCACCAACTGTTTCGTGGTAGACGCAGGATCATCTTTTTCAGCCCAGAAGCAAACCTCCAAAACGTGGTAAGATTCCTTGAGTAATTGCTCCGAGAGACCGAAAGACTCGAATACTTCCACTGTTCGACATTGAACTCCGTCTGCCTGTCCGATTTGCATCGGCCCCGCGCTTCGTTCCAGGATCTTGATACTGTCGGCAGGTATGCCAGCACTGGCCATGAATGTAGCAGCGCAAAGCCCAGCCGAGCCAGCGCCGCATACGATTATAGGAACTTTTTGAACAGCCATGATTGCGAATCTTGCTGTTTGAGTTCAGCTACCTCTGTCGTACGGAGTATGAAGGTTGCGGGGACGGTTTAGACGAGGGGTCCTAAATCCGGGGTAGTTGACCCACTTGGAGCATCAAAATAACAAGTTTCTACTTCAAATAAACAGTTCTTCAATATATAAGGATGTATAAATGGAGTATTAAATAGCTATATAGCAAGTGACATAAAGTATTGTAACTATACATGAGTTGTAAGCATAACCGAGGGCATCTGTCCGGACGGCAGATATAGAGCGGCAGTTCGAGGTGGCCCGGAAAAGTCCAATGCAATTACATGGTTTGGAATAACTTCACGAAGATTAAAACTCAATTAATTCTTTCCTTCTTTCACGGAAGATATTGTACCATGCTATAAAATAATGCCGAAACCCCCTCAAGGTTTCGGGTATGTTATGTTGAACTTTTCCGGGGCCGTATGAACAAGCTGTGAGCCCGGCAGATGCAAATACACGAGTTGCCGAGAATTCTGATATAGCATGATGTTGTCTGAATAGGAGACCGAGTTTACGTCAAGCATGCGAACGCAAGGTTAGCTCATGAACTGTATTATCTATTAAAATTATTACAGTATGTCCAACTCTTGGGTTCGGTGACCGAGTTACTTGATGAGGTAGTTGCCGACCCTTTCGGCCTCAATATCATGGAAAAATCTTACCCCTTTCGGGTAACTTCACCAGAAGTACGACGTCAATTTTTGTGTGTAGAAAGAAATAAAGTGGAATCAAATGTATCTGCTCAAACGCCGGCGACCATGCAAGGAAACCATTCGTCGATCAAAACTCCGTACCCAAACTTTTTGTCAATTGCCAAAGCACTTTTCAAAATCAGTGCATCGTCTCACGATTCCGCAACTGCTTCTGCCACTGTTTTGGGGACTCTATCTTGTAGACTGAATTATCGTGTCAGCTCATTCACGATATCAAGATGTTTTATGGGTAGATGATGGAAACTTACTACCAATAATTCACAAAACGCATCATTTGAATCGATTGAGCACCAACATTGACTGTGTGCATCGCGAACAACAAATAATTCTTCGGCCTGACAGCGAGGGAATATCTCATCAACAAGGCCGAGCAGACAATGAAGGCACCTGTCATTCGTCCCGAGATACTATATGATGAATACTTGTTAGCCATGTCTCAATTACGATTCACAAGTATATAACACGGTAGACAATATCATGTAAAGACATCTCACATTTCAGGGTCTTTTTGGATATCCGACACGGCAGCAATTGGTATGCCAAAATTGGAAGCAGGCCCCCAGAAATCTGGTTTACGTCAGTACCGATTATTTAGTAGAGTAGATTCGTTAGACATACGTGTTGAGCAGAAGTAATCGAGAGTCTTATTAGAGCGAATTCTCGCATTGATTGCTTTGATGGCGGCAAACATCTTGAACGAAAGCACTATTATATCTCACACAACGGCTATAAGAACTTCAAGATAGAGGGCAGATTGCGGTTGAATTCGAGTCGACTAGATAGCTAATAGAATAGAATGAGCTCAATTGATCTTGCGAATGTCATGAGAATTGTCAAAGCAAGGGACGACGACGAAGAAAAGTTCTCCGAATATTTCGGAGATTCGCGGCTATCCACGGCTAATCCCGTGACTCATTGGTTGCTGGGCTCCGGTGTCGGGATGATTATGTCACCGCTCACCGATCTCGGCATGACTCTGATCTACAAAGCCCTAACCCTAGCCCTAACTCTACTCTCCTTCTACTCTGCAAGACATCCCTTCTCAGAATGTTTCTAGATAAAATCTGGTGGTAGTTCCGATCTTGGTCCAATATTCGGTCTCTTGGACAGTCTTTTGATCTCCTCCACACTCAACCCCTCACTTCCATCGGGCTTCATCTTGGCCAAAACCTCCCTCGACCACTCGTCCGGGTGGAATTCCACTCCCATTGGGTTCTCCGCGAACTCGTCGCCTTTCATATATGCATCGGCTTCCTCCGTCGTGTCGAAATTATCGACTTGCATCTCGATCTTATTTCCCTGCGGATCGCGGTAGTATAGTGAGGTAGTAGGGCCGTGGTTGACACTCCAGATTGGCTTCAATGGATCGCTTTCACGATCGCGTAAACTGATGTATAGCTGTGCCAGGTGCGTCAAATTTTTGTAGGTAAAGGCGATATGGTCCAAGCCCGCTCGTGGTAGATCGTCGGGGGCAGGAACGACAAGTCCAGGCACGGCTACAATGGCGATACGGTGGTGTTCTTCATCAAAGGACAGAAAAGCTATTTTCCCAGGGTCTTCATGTCGGATGCTTGCATTCAATGTTTGCAAGTAGAAATTAACCATGGCCTCATATCTGTCTGGAGTTGTGCGAAACACAGCATGCGCGAATTTCGCCGGTGAAGGATGGCTCTGTTTTGGGCTTGGATCAGAAGACATCTTGCTCAGATCAGTAAGTTGTGAACTTGTTGTTACAAAATCCTTGGTGGTTGCAGAAAATATACGGCGTGTTGTAGGCACCTTTATATTTGCTTTCTGAACACTTCATCGCTGCAGTTCCCCTCTTCTCGAAGCATGTCTCAAGCTTGTACGACATGGAATTCGCCGTGATTCGCTCAGCATGCTTCGGAATTGTATACCTAGGTATCAACTGCTCTTCATTACATTCCTTATGGATTCCGATTCCGATTCCGAGATAATCCCCGCATATTGACCTGGTATCTTTGTTTTGTGATTAGTTATCAATAAATCAGCTAGTCTGCCATGGAGATAGACATCATGATGTTGTTGCATATCGGTCAGAAGATATGCATGTATATCCGTATATCCGCAAATCAAACAGCCTCTATACCAACATGACCACCTATTATAATCATCCTTTACTATATGTTACTAAGCCAAAATGCGACGCTACTTGGTAGATTGCGTGTACTGCTAAGCAGAAAGTACCTAGTGTATGTAACGTTGCTGATCGTTACCCCCCGCAGTCCAATTGCTAGTTGCCCGTCCAGATTTTGTATCTTCTTGGGGTAATAGATAAAGTCACTTTGAATTTTCTCAAGTCGTTCAATTGTTACATGTACATGTGTAAAATGACCTAATCTATCGTCCTCAGTCGACAAGACGGCCCTCGGCAACTTCCGAGCGATTTACCTTGCAGCTCTCTGCTGCATTGGCTCGTTCCCCTTCGCATACGACACCGGTATTGTCGGTGGTGTCCTCACTTTGCAGGCTTTGAGACCTATTTTCGCTATACCAAGGCTCAAGCAACAAATATCAACTCCAATTGCGTCGCCATCCTCCAAGCCGGCGCTTTCTTCGGTTGTTTCCTAGTATGGCCCATCACAGAACGCATAGGACGACGATGGGCGATTGTCCTGAGTTCTATGGTTTTCTGTATTGGTGGCATTTTGCAGATTGTCAATACACATTTAATCGGTGCTTTCTACGCCGGTAGGATTATCTCAGGGCTAGGCGTTGGTGCTGCCACCGTTTTGGTCCCCATGCTTTCTGCGGAAATGTCGCCGAATAATATAGGAGGGTAACTCGGGTCGTTCTTCAGTATTTTTTGCTCTCGGTGTACTCGTCAGGTATTGGTAAGTAACTTTGAGACAAACTTAGTTCTTCGTCGTTTGTGAGTTGGTAACGGAAATATGTTGTGTTAGGGTTAATTACGGAGCGCAACAACACATCAAGCCGAGTACACGACAATGGCAGGTCCCGATCGGACTGCAGCTCGTTCCTAGAGGTTTGATAGGGCTAAGAATGCTTCTAGTAAAAGAATCTCTCCGTTGGCTTGCGAAAAAAGGTCCTAACGAGGAGGCACTCCAAAACCTAGTCTGGGTTCGCGGCGGTGATACTCCCGAAGTTAGAACAGAATTCGACGAGATCCTTGCAGGTCTCCAGGAAGAGATTCGAGCGACCTGGGGCGTTACATGGAAAGAGCTGCTTCCTCCTGCAAATCGATTCTGGGTCTTCGTGGTAATCACCATGCAACTCGGGGTGCAGCTGACAGGTAACACATCGCTTGCATACTATGCGCCTCAGATCTTCAACGCCATCGGGGCTAGCCACTCCTCTCTGCTGATTACAGGATTTTTTTTTGGCGTTGTCAAAACCTGCGCTGTGGCGTTTTTCTGTCTTCTTGTCGTCGGCAGGATCGGCCGAAAGACAGCGTTCATGGGTGGTGCTGCAGCAATGGGGAGTTTCATGCTTGCTACATGCATCGCCGTTATTGTCGCGACACATCCACCGTCTTCGTCCAATAGTCATGTAGGTAGTGCGTCTATTGCGGCTATTGCCGTGGTATATTGCGAGTCTGCCTCATATAATATGTCCTGGGTCCCTGTCTCATGGCTCTATCTTGGTGAGATTTTTCCGACTCGCATTTGTGAGTTTGGTATTGCCATTGGTGCTGCTGCGCAATCGCTGTTCAATTTCATGCTATCTGAGATTACGCCACATGCGATAAATAACCTTGGCTGGAGAACTTTCTTGATGTTCTCTATATTCAACTATGCGCTTGTGATTTATGCGTTTTTTGTGCTTCGCGAGGTGAGTACCCTTTCCTGTCGAGCACATACATCCCCTTTCTAATATATTATAGACTGCAGGAAAGTCTCTGGAAGAAATGGAAGCAGTATTTGGGTCGAAAGAAACCGCCATCGACTCGGAGAATATTCGTCATAAAATGGCAGAGGAGCCCCAGTTGGAGCACGTAGAATGAATGATTTCTTCGTCATCTAGATCCATAAGCCAAGATACTTGCATTAACCACGAAGTGTGTAGGGACTATGGTAACCGAAATGATTGTCTCACTTGGGGCCTGGGCTATCAAATGACTCGAAATATCGTAATTTCTTTGTAGATCCGTTGTGATATGTTAGATATGCCCTCGCAAACGCTACATTTTCCCGATTTGGTTTAATATTATTTAAAGAAAAACAAATGTACAGATCCTATCTAAATCAAGGAGTCACTTCGTTATTGTTCTTTAACTGGTCAACACTCGAACTCTTTGCCTCTATGCTTCCTCGCGTATCCGCACCGGTTTTAGACTGACGTTTTTCGGCTAACGCCATCAGCTTGTAAATGCAAAGACTGACTCGTTTTCCTACTATGTATCCCGAGAAGTTCATGTAAATTAATGCATGATAGCGGTCGAGTCAAATCTCCGGCAACCATTCCTACGGGCCCTCTCCTGCTTTGACGTTCGCATAATGCAGCTGAAAAAATAAGTCTATGCGATGCAAGCCGAAACCAGATTTGAAAACCTGGCATGACGAATAATTTGACGCCAATAAACTGATTGTGGATTCAATAATGACGAACTAAAGTGGTTTTGGACGAAAAATGACCTGTCAAAATAAATACGTGATGCGTCCCGAGATTGGTGAAAGCCACAAATTTGGACTTTACGCAGATGAGCCACTCTGGCGGAGGCAACTCACATGAATATTTCAACAGCGGTACTCCGGATTTTTCAATTTTTCAATCGGAGGATAAGAGACGTCAGATAGTTGCAGTTGGTTGACGGTGCTTCCAACATAATATAATATCATGCCGATTTACCTACTCATGCCGGCCAGAAAAATGTTCAAATTGTCGAAATCACGACTCAGCACCGTCGTCTCCGAAGGTAGCTCCCGCATATCGTCAGTTCAAAGCATGGACATGAAGAGAGATCCCACCGAACCGAGTCAGCAAAAATGCAAAGAGCTGCAAACGCAGATCCTGAATATGTGGCGGCGAATATGGCTCGGTCTCTATCAAGTTCACGACAACCACGGACCTTATCATGTGGAAAGGTTGACGCAGCTCTATTTGGGAGCAGGAATGGCCGTTTCTGATATGATCAACAAACCGGACGACTCCTATGCACGATACAAAACAGGAAAAGGTCCATTAGGCTTGTTGGGATGTGCACTTGCAAGTCAGGGTATCAGCCGCCTCAGACTGTTCGAAGGGTTGTCAGTGGAATCACTCAAAGCGGTCATACAACTTCTAGAATCGTACAAACATGAAGTTGCGGCATTAGGCGAGGTTTATGAGCTCTTGCGCAGTCTCCAGGTCGGTTTGCGGGAGACAACGGATCATGATGAGAAAGCGGTATCAGAACATTATCCGCCACTGGCAGACCCTCTTGCTCGACGGCTCATACATCTTGATGCTAGGTTAGATGTGCTTGTGGCTGATTTGGAAGATGAACACATGGAAGCGTTTGGCGATTCGGCAGAGAGGAATGGGTGGCTAGTGAAAGATCGAGTCTTTCCAAACAGAAACTTGACACCGACGAAACCGCAGTAAACGGAAGTTGGATTATTCTCAAGAACGACACAAAAGCCTTAGCTCCGTAGCAGTGGAATTTGTATATGTTGGCCCCGAGGACTGGATCGTATGAGTTCTAGGCTAGTCTTCACTAAAAGATAGTATTGTACATTATTCCCGATGGGGTATTTCAAGGCGCTTGTACTTAGCTTGCAAGGTTACAAAAGCTTGATTGTGAGGATCATATCATAGCGATGAATTCTATTAATAAGAGAATCCTATCCATCCCTTGTCCAGACAACGACATGCGGACATTGGATTTCCGATACTACGCATTGGAAGACGATAAGGGAATGAACACTTCTGTACGTACATATCTAACACACTAATCCAAACACTTTGATTTATCTAATTCAATGTTGGTTGGCAATACTACAGTGCTAGCTAGTATCCTAGCTTCTACTACATCCCTTATGCGACTAATGTCCATCACCTACCATAACAGATGCTTTTATTCGCCTTACCCCTGCTGCTGCCTGAAGTGGAAGGGATCTATATAGCCTCTAAGCCTTTTGGCAGGAGTTTGCGGATGCCATCCCCTTTACGTAGGTTAGTAAGCGTGGGAGAGTACTACATAGTCCTTATATCAGTTGATGTCTGTTTGGATACTGATAAGAGATGTACTTAACTGGGACGTATATGCATGACCTACCTAATGAAGTCTTTTTTGCGAGTTTGTGGAACTTGTCTGACAAATCTGCTGCAAAGTACACGCATGATGATCGAAAAAAGGGGGCGAAACTGAAAGAATGGGCCTCACAACTTGATCTTGATCTAGAAACCTTCAAGCATACACTTAGGGGCTTCGACAGCGATCTAGCAACTCGATAGAGAACGCTCGAGAAGTATTAATAGGCTGGTTAGGCAATGTTCAAGAGGGTAAATACTGTTATTAGATGTGTCATCAGCGCGAAGAAAGTGGCGTGCAAAGAATGTAGATCAAATTAGCATGACTGGACTTTCTGCCTCCTCTTATAAGGCAGTGCGGCTTAATCTGTTTACTTTCCTACCTAGGCAAGTATTTCACAAACGTAGTTAGTGGGAATTAATACTCCGCCTAATTATAGAAATTCTTGGAGAACCGTACGCTGTTGCTGTTCTGGGATCTTAACTATATTGTACGTACATCTTGATTAGAAATACGGAATTCTCTCATTACGCAAGCTGCGCAGTCCCATCATCAATCCGCATTAGCTTTGGAACGCTAATTATATACACCCAATCCAATACTCGCACTGCTATGATTGACTGCCACTGATCGTGAGGAAGCAGGGTTCGGAGCATTTTGGTTGGTCGACTCATAGGTATGCTGTCAGCACTAGCGAGGCCAGGGTGAGGGGGCGAGAATCCGAATGAGACGATCTCCAAATTTAAGAGGGGCACTTTATACGAGGCAGCATTTTACGCCTTTATAAAGTCCCTGAAGATCCACCGTAGTCATTGTTGCGGCAGCCTCTTAGATATGGACGGACCCAGTAGGAGATGCATAACTAATGCTGATACATATACACTACTTTCAAGTGTCCTGCGACCAGTACCATAATTCTCTGAAAGTCTCCATGGCCAACAAATCATGATGAGCAAAAAAGGCAGAGTCGGATTTACCATAGGATTGCGGCTTCAAGGGTGTCTCGCTCGTAAAAGGTATCAGTATAAGTAGTGCTAAAGCCGTCCATCTGCCGGAAATCGTGGAACGATTTAAGCTCTCGTTCGACGCCTTGAACTCTATTTCTAGTTGGCACCTTGGCACGGTCCTGGTTAATCTCAATCGTCAATTAACTCCACCAAGGAGGGCATAAAAACCACTAATCCCCAGGAAGTGCCATGTCGAATACTACATTGCCTCCTACCAACCTGCCCAAACGCGCATCCTGCGATCGCTGCCACTCCCAAAAGCTCCGTTGTCCACGACGAACAGCGAATGATGAGGACAGCTGCGCACGGTGCTTTCGTCAGGGTGCCGCATGTGTGTATAGCTCCCCGCTGCCCAAGGGGCGCCCCCGCGGGACTAAGTCCACCACGAATCGAGCCACAGAAACCGAGAATTCGGCGTTCAATCAAAGCAATCCCAGTAGCAGCAGTACAAGTATCAGCCTCCTGCCGCCAACCCCCGTACATGCATCACCAGTTCTTCCGACGCTCGATGCCTGTCATCCCAGCACTGGGTTTTCTGAGGAGGAACTAAGTCTCGTCGCCAATTCCTGGTCGTCCTCCAATTGGGATTGGACATTGGATGACCAGGCCTTACATACCCTTGCATCTCTACCTAGTGGTGTCGCCTTGGGAACAGAATCCAGCGAGCTGATTCCTCCGCCCCATTCACATCAACATCCTAATCTCTCGTCCGCGCTAGAAAGTTTAGATGATTTCCATAGCCATGACGGGCCGCCGGTATCGTCACCTTTGTCATCTCCTCCTCGAACCGATGACACCGAGTTACGCGTTCAGCAGCTGTCCGACCTCACCTCTCGCCTCTACTTGATCTACAGGGCCAGCTGCGGGCTCAATGTTGTACCTAATAACGAGCATCCGGGCTCTCGAACGACTACGACCGTGTTCGAAGCCGTGACTGCTCTCTTTCAAAAAAAATCTTCTCCAATTGTGAGCAATATAAGCTCCGGCGCTTTGAACAAAACCTTCACTGCATGTCGGACACTGCTGGAAATACTTTCCCGACTGTTGGAGAACACAGAATCAGGTAGAGCTGGTGGTAGAACGGTACTAGCTCATCATCAGCCTCCAAGCATGAGCCAGGTTCCTGTCGATGCCAGGGGAAATCCCGATGGCATTGGTACCGGCACCGGCGGTGACTCCCAGGAGCCCGTCCTTTACCACATGACCACCACCTGTTATAATCTACTTCTGTTGATCCACGTCACTCTCATTAGCGCACTCCAACGCGATGCCATCTCGCACACTTCACGAGTAGCAAGTTCAGGCTTGTTCACTTCTCTATCCTCCTCCCCATCCAACTCTGCATCCATGTACTCGGACCCCTCAATGGTGGAGCTGCAGCTAGTCCTACTGGTGCAGGTCATGACATACTTCCTTGACCGGTTGCAGCAGATGATGAGCGCATATTCAGCACAGGTTACACAGCACCAGAGACGCCGGTCGCTGGAGAGAAGTATAGAGGAGCTGGATGAATCGATCCCATACCAGATGGTGCCTCCAGATACGATCGCCACGCTGGAAAATCGGGTTAGATCAAAGCTAAATCAGCTGCGAAGGGCACTGAGTGATCCTCGCACGAGGAATTAAAATGCTGTGAAGAGTGATCAATGATAAACATTGCTACGCGTCATGTATAGTTGATATTTCATGCAAGGCTATTTTTTATGTGCCTGGAAGCTGAGTAGGGTTTACCCTGGTAACCCAACATCTTTTTTGTGCAGTGGTAAATCCAACAAGAACATAGGGAGGATGAAACATATCTAGATATAGAGATAGATAGATAAATAGATATGCATATATACCAGTCACAGAGTGTGTCTGCAGCAGCCTCGCGCCCCATCTAGGAAAAGAGATTTTCTCCCGTGTACTATTCGAGACACGCAGAGCAACCTATCCCCATATTGTGTAATTCTTGACGATCCCCAGCTTCCAAGAGCGTTATCCTTACCGTGGGTGCTCATTCTGTCTCTGGGAGCCCACACTCCGGAAAAGCGAGCCTCTGTTTCTCAACATTTCTCACGATCAGGCTAACAGTTACAGCAACCGGAGATAACGCCACGGTAGATTCTCTGACTATAACTCACGAGATGAACATTACTCACGGAATAAAAACCAGAATTGTGTACTTAATTAGAAATGGTTGGATTATTTCATGGTGTTTTTCGCATTGGATCATGAAGAATGTGCGCACTAAGTAAAAGTACATGTAGTATACCCTAACCGTCTACCTAATATAAAATCCAACAGAGCCAAGTCCTTCTGAGTATTTGTTCCTTACACTGCAGTGATAGTAGAAGCGTTGTCAGTATTACTTGTACCTAGGTAGAGAGAAGAACCCTTTAGGATATTAAATCTAGGTGACAACAACTCGACATCTAGATTAGGTAGAGACCTCGGTGCTCGAGAGACTGTATGCTTGAACAGATACGATATATATCACGCATTCTTAGGAGTTCCCAATTGAAAGTTTTATTAAATTGGTAATTTAGCTACATATCTAGGTCATCATAAATAGAGCCAGGATTTCGTCACACATATAATCACCTTCTCGACTCTAAAATCTCCATATGACCATCCTCAGTTGATCCCTCCATGCGCAGCGTCTGCGACGTGACAAAGTATTGGAGCCCTAGTGCTTTCATTCGTCCCACAAACTTCAGCAATGGCATCTTTCCCAGACCCTTGCTTCCTCGTCGGGCCTCAAGGAATGCCTGCATATCTGCTATCTCAATACGGACAGGACATTCATGGTGGCAGAACTCTAGGGTATTAGTTGGGTCACTATCACACAATGCCGTTGCAAGCTGGTCCGCCGCCACATCCACAGGCAACATTTCAAAATGACCATGAATACCGGTAAAATCGGGCATCAGCGACATCTTGTCAACGAACGTGATAAAGTGCTCCAATGCTGCCGTTACAGTGGGTGGAGGGGTTGTGGTCGAGCCGGGGATGAAACGATGAATAGAGACCGGGACACCTAGGGTTGACGCCGCTCGCTCGAGGACTTGCTCGGATGCCCATCGACTGGCCGTGTAGCCATTTAATCCATCCGCAGGCGGTAGATATGCTGACGCGGATCCGGCTTCGCTCGGGGCGTCTTGGGACAATACGCCGGCGGTAGAAACGTAATGGATTGGCACTCGATTCACGGCAGCCATGCGAATCAGTTGCTTGGTGGGAAGCACGTTATTCGGAGACAGGAGGTGATAACTATCCCAGAAGGAACGTACAGCCGCCATGTGGAGGATCGAGTCGACCTGGGTTACAAGCTTCATAAATGTTTCCTCTCCTAGACCGAGCCACTGCTCACTTAGATCGCCACGGTGGAGAATGAGTTTAGGTGACGAGATTGCCAGCTCACGAGGTTTGTTAGTGGGCTTGTCACGCAAGCCGATGCAGTGAATCTGGGCAATCTCGGGGCTGGCGACTAGCTTTTGGAGGATATGTTTGCCTAGGAAGCCACCTGCACCAGTGATGAGTACCACCTTGTCAGTGCTTCTGACTGAACGAAAACTGGCAACAGGTTTGGGCAAAGTCAGGTCCGGCAGGGCAGTTTCATGCTCCCAGTTAATTTCGTGCATGGGGCTAGTACTTTCTTCAATACGTTGCGCCATCTCGCGTAGGGTACTGGCACCCAGAAGGTCGACCAGTGGCAGTGTGACGTTGAAGGATTGGGTGATGCGCGACTGCAATCGAACCGCAAGCAAAGAGTTGCCGCCGGTGGAGAAAAAGTCGGTCGAAGGGGTGATGCTAAGGCCAAGTTCCTTGGTCTTTAAGACTTCTTCCCATACCTGGCGTAGCCGGATCATTGTCGGTGACAATTGTGATTGTCTACTTGATTCCTCGGAGCTGGCTGCCGAGATCACAGGCAGTGAGAGCGCCTTGAGTGCCTTGCGGTCGACCTTGGAGTGGTTGCTTAGCGGCATGCGGTCTAGAGGTATGGCCATTACAGGTACCATATACTGCGGAAGCTGGAGCTTTCGAAGCAACTGTTGCAGGAATAAGGTGGTGTCGGAGATGCTGTGCCGTGGTGCAAAAACGACATGTGCGACCAAGAAGGGAGGATCCCCGTCTCGGAGAGTAACTGCCGCCTCCTTTAGAGCACCTTCTGCAGCGGTGACAATGTTGCTTTCAATATCACCAAGCTCAATACGAAGGCCTCGTATCTTGACCTGGCTGTCACCAGCCACACGGTGATGAAAGACCATCGCTCCGTTCTCCTGAAGATGAGCAATGTCGCCTGTGCGGTACATGCGCGTCCACCCTTGCGCAATATACTCGGGTGTCGCATATGGGTCGGACACAAAATGCTCATCCGTAAGATCCTGGTTATCGAGGTATCCCAAGGAAACACCAGCACCACCAATCCATAGCTCGCCCGGCATGCCGACAGGGACAGGTTGGCGCTGCTCATCAAGGATGTACACTGTATAGTTTGGCAGGGAGTAGCCGCACGGAATGCGACCTTGTGGCCGCAAATCGCGATACGCAATCTCCATCTTGGTGGAAGAAATGGAGATTTCTGTTGGACCATAAGAATTGAAGAAGCGGAGCTCAGGCAAGTCCAGTGTCGCTAGCGATTGGGTAAGTCTACCTGTGAGTGATTCGCCTCCGCCAAAAGCAAAGTGCCAGCTAGAAGCCTGCTTGAGATTATCACGGCCGTAGTCAAGCCAGAGGGAATACTCCGCTGGTGTGGCCTTAGTGTATGTGATGTCTTCGTCTCGGATGATCTTGGTGACCTCGATGGGATCGCCACGCTTGCTCCAAGGCACAATATAGACGCTACCACCGTTGACCAGCCCGGTGTACATCTGATCTGAAGAGTGATTGAAGGTGAAGGCACTCTGCTGAAGCACCCGCTCTGCGCGGAGGCCCCATGTCTTCGTGTACCCTTCAATTTCATTGCGCAACCCAGAGTGTTTGACCATGATACCCTTTGGCTTACCTGTCGAGCCGCTGGTGTACAAAATTGCGGCAATGGAATCAGGACGGGCTAAGTTGGGCACATGCGATGAAGGCATGGAAGGAAGACTGGATATATTCACGACCTGGCTATTGGTGACATTCACTTGTGCCACGTTGCGGACAGTGGTCTTGTCGACGAGTATCGCAACCGGCTTGCAACTGGCAGCGACGTCTGCCAAACGCGGTAGTGGGTTGCGAAGATCTAGTGGAACATAAACGGCCCCTAGGCGCATGATGGCCAGCATTGAGCACGGCCAATCTGCAGTGGCATCTTCGAAAACGAGAACGCGAGAGCCTTGTCTGACTCCAGCAGTCTGTAGGGCCTCTGCAATAGCCTGAATTCGGTCGTGCATGGTAGCGTATGTGAGTAATTTGCCATGACCATCAATTACTGCCACGGCGTCCTTGTTCTCCGCTGCAACTTGTTCGATGCGATGGGGTAACGTTCCTCCAGGCCAGATGGATGTCAGGTTCGGTCCTAACAATTTATTATTAGTCCAGCGATATTTCCTTTCGTATTGCACGAGACAAAGTAGTCCTTACCTCGACCTACATCCAGCGCACGTCTAAGCTCCTGGTCGCTGAATAGAGGCGGATCCTCTAGTTTTAGGGAAGTGTCGCTGGCAAATGCCTCAAGTAGATGGACATAAGTATTGAGCAACAGTTGTGCTGCTGTCATGTCATACAGGACAGCCTGTGTGCGCAGCAAAATGCGAGCTCCATCTGGTGTGTCAGTGATGTCGAGCGTCAAATCATAGGCAGTACGCCCAGGCGAGAGCTCCAGTAGCTCCAACTGGGTATTGGCAAACGGTTGCTTCCAGTGCGTCCCTTGGCGATAGTCAAAGAAGGCCTGGAAAAAAGGACTGTATGCCGAAGAGCGGCGGACATTGAGCTCTTGGAGGAGCACGTCAAAGGGCACCCTTGAATTTGCTAGAGCATTGTAAGCCTTTGTGCGGGCCTCGACCACAGATTCATGGAAGGGCTGAGTCAGGTCGCGCTTGAAACGTAGTGTGAGCAGATTGAGCAGCAGCCCAACCACCCCGATCGCGTCTTCGTCAGTTCGGTTGGCATCGGCGATACCGATACTTAGGTCGTCGACATCCGTGAAGCGCATTAACATGGATTTGAATACTGCCAGATAGAAGTGGAATGTGGTGGATCGGCTTGCCTTTGATACTTCTCGGATGCGCGCCATCAACGCAGGCTCCAGATCGCGTGCAACCTGGTGCACTTCAAAAGACTTAGTCGGTATCCGGGAGTTAACTTGAGCCATAGGCAGAAGGGGTAAGACAGGGTGATCCCCGTTAGGAAACTCGCTACGCCAGTATGCGATCTCTTCATCAAAGTCTCCATTTTCGAAAGCTAGGCGCTGACGGAGAGACAAGTCGGGAAGTTGACGTGGCAGAGCCCCCAGCGGTTGTCGCTGGTAGGCCTTTTCTAAATCAGCTAGGAAGTTTTGAACACTCACGCCATCCATAAGGATGTGATGGTAGTTAAACAGGAGATAATGTTCCGTCGCGGACAACGTCAGCAAGATTAGACGTAACAACCTGCCGCTGGCCAGATCAAACGGAGTGGTTTTCATTGCCATATATTCGACTTCGACGTCCTCAATACGGTTGATCTTCTTCCTTTCGAGTCGTACCAGGGAGCTCGGCAGGACCTTTTGGTACGCTAGATCGGCTTCTGTTTCGTCCGCCACAAAGCACGTCCTACACGACTCATGCCGAGTGGTGACGAGGCGAACAGCGCGTTCCAGATCGCCAATTCGTAGATTGCCCGTGACACGGTAGTAAAAGGCGACGTTGAATGTCGTCTGGTCCTCAATTAAGAGTCTCAAGAACCAGAAGCGAGACTGCGGAAAAGATAGAAGCTCGCTTCTCACGTAGGATAATGCGGGCTTCTGCACATGCTCTCCACCTTGTTTCTGTTTGTCAGAAAGTCCGGCCAGGTCAAGATTAGAAGGTACAGTTGAGATTGGCGTGGTTGGAGTGTCAATGGGAGACCGACTCCCCGATGATGTTCCAGTCGAGGGTGCCGGGGATCCCTCTGTCTGGGACTCAGCTTTGGAAGCAGGAGGCTTGGAAACCGGGGACACCTTTGTGGCTACTTTTGATGGTTTTGATGACCCTTTCGTCCCCAAAGCTGGAAGATAACTGTCCGGAAGCTTCTCCAGTGCTTCTTGACACAACACAGCTACAGATCCGCCACCCAGGACTTTCAATACAGGCATATCTGTTTTGAGCTCTTTCAAAAACCAACCTCGTACTTCCACGGCCACCAGCGAGTCAATACCATATTCGACCAGAGGAATATTGTAATCAACAGTGTGCCCTTCGGCAAGGCGCGAGATCATAGCCAACTTTGTTGCGAAACAACCTAAAATCTGAGTAAGCATTATTGGCGCCAATAAAGAGGTTTTTCGATATTTACCTTTCAACACTTCCAGGGCTTCCTCTTTGGTTGTCACTTTGGCAAGCTGTTCGCGCACAGGAAGGCTACTCTTCATACTTTCGGCCTTAGCGTCTTGAGCGCGAGCTTCGATGATCACCTTGTGAGAAAGACGAGCGTCGTTGAACCAAGGAACAAGGACCTCGTCATCCTCTCGTGCCGTCCGGCAGCCTGTTGTCACGATTGGACCAGTATTTGAATCCGGGTAGCCCGCCAAAATTGCCTCCGCGAGCAACTGATGCAGGTCACCCTCTGAGATAGCCATAAAGCCGCACCGGATCAATTGCTGTCGGACCGTGTCACCGGCACGTTCTACAAATCCGATACCAGCAAGGCGGCCTATATCAAGCGATGTGCCGACCAGGCCACGTTTTCTCCGCTGGCTAACAAGGCTGGTCATATAGGCGTTTGCGGCTGTGTAATTGGACTGGCCACTGTTTCCGATGACGCTCGTTAAGGACGAGAACACGATGAAGAAGTCAAGTTTCGAGTCGCTGAACACTTCATCTAGGTACCTCGTCCCGTCAATCTTGGGCTTTAGAACCTTCTCCATAATCTCCAGCGACATCTCTGAAAAGGCGGCATCGTGGAATACGGCGGCGCCGTTCATGACTCCTGCAATGGGGGGACATGTGTGTTTGATTTCGGCCACAATTTTCTCTAAGTCCTGCTTGTTGGTAACGTCCCTGGGAAGGATTAGTACTGTGATACTTCGACTCTTGGTACATAGTGGAAAAATGGATGCTTACATGGTATAGAATCTAACCTCCGTGCCAGTTTTCTTCATTGACGCCTGCCACTTGTTGTCAGATTTAGCGCTGCGACTAGTCAAGCAGATGTAGCCTGCCCCATTCCGAGACATCCACTCGCAAATGGATTGACCGAGAGCTCCAGAGAGACCAACAAGGATGTAGGTTTTGTTCTTTGAGAAGAGACGATTAGCGTTGATCGGTTGTACTGCGACTGGAATAGTCTTGTCCAATGTCCAATCAACAATAGTGAGTGGATGATGGCGGACTGAGGTATTAATTAATTGACGAGGACTGACTATGCCTTCTGGTGTTGCACTGTTAAAGACAGTCGTCTGGATACGGTTCACAGCCTCCTGGAGCGTGGTAAGGATGTCCTTGTCGCTTGATAATTGTAGTGACTGAGGACGGAACAGATCGGATGGGTCAATTTCCCTGCATCCAGCTGGCAAAGCTTCACGAATCCTATCGCTAGCGTGTTTCCCTTCATCATCCGTGGCTAGGTCGAGGAAATGTGTCAGGTTCACTGGTAGGTCCCTCTCGATCATATGGGATGAACTCCAAGGACTCATTTGTATCCACCCTAGGCCTTTTTCCAATTTCGTCGTGCTAAATGTGATACTAATGTTATTAACCCCCGCTTGTCGCTCTAACGCCATAGAGGTGACCTTGTCTAGTCCAGGCTCGTGGACGAGGACGTGGCTTGATTGAGGAAGTGATGAAAGGAGAGATATAGCGAGAAGCTCGCTCCCCACGGCAGCAAGGAATCCAAATTCTTGTCCGGAGGGGACGCTTATACTCTGACTGACAGACGTGATTGTCTGAGAGGCGTTGATTTCAGAGAGTTGGATAACCGTCTTGCCCGTGGACCGGTCCACACCAAGTCCGAGGAACAAATAGGCACCCGGGCCAACGTTGATAGCAGATAGGACGGAGTGGCTTACTTGAACCGAGACATTGCTGTCTTTCAGAGAAGGTAGAACGCACTCTTCCCGCAAGACCAGTGCCGCGCCTGGCCCCTGAGAGATGCACACCATCGCGGTTTCCGGATCCACCATCTTAGTGACCGGACGCCGCAAGGAATTGATCCGGGCATTCTGGTCAATGACGGGAATAATACGCGGGATCATGAGCTGATCATTCTCTAAGTACAACTCCAGTTCTTTTGACCATAGCATTTCGCGGTGCAAAGTTTCTTTTTCATCCCACGCTTCCAGAGCAGCCAGGCGCAAGACTGCCTCACTGATAAGACGAGAACCAGCTACTCCAGCACCAGCCAAGTCAAGGAACTGCAAAGATAAGTGCGACATTTCAGCGGAGATGGTTCGACCAAAGCCGAGAGTGGCGTTATGGTAGGGTTCGTCCGTCCGCGCCCCTTCGATAACCCAGACAACGTTACTCGCGAGCTCGAAGAGGCACTTTAGCCCTTCCATGGTGTCCTCTATTAAGTTCTTGAAGATGGGCCCCTCCAAATCCACGAGGTTGACGAACGTAGACATCGGGGGAATTTCATCATCATCTGTTGGCAAGCCCTCGAGTATGGTGACCTTCGTGCCGAGCGGGCTGACCAGTTCGGAGATCTCCTCGGCCAAGCGAGCCGTCTTCAAAGACCCAGTCCCAAGAATTATAAGTTCATCCAAGCGGTCGGATGAGGGAAACAAGAGTGGCTTCCGCAGAAAATTGATCCGATTATCCACAGCCTGGGTAGCAATGATCGAGAACGGCCATGCTACCCCGTCAATTTCCGGCACCATGGTGTCAACGCCCGAGAATCCAACCTTTCGCAGAGTGTTGTGCCACTCGGATATTCTCGTTGAGCTCTTCTTTCGACCACTGTCATTGCTACCCGTCCACCATTCTGGTAGCCCTCCCATTACCATCAGCATTCGGAGCGACCAATCGCTGGTGATGCCAGAAGCCAACAGAAAGCCACCAGGTCTCAGAAGACGACGGACGTTGGCTAATCTTTTCTCTAGCGATGATGTTGCATGCAGTGCGTTGGATGCAATCACCACATCGTATGAGTTTTCTTCAAATCCTTGGGAGCGCGGTGTTTGCTCGGGGTCGAAAACCTTGAATGTCACCTTCTGACCGACCGTTTTGAATTCCTCTGCAGCTGCTTTGACGAAGTCTGGCGAGCGGTCGGTGTAGGTAAATGAAGCAAATGAATCCCCTATAAGTTCCAATATCCTTTTCGTTGCGTGGCCAGAACGAGCATCTAAACATCGTATTGCAGTCAGCGCAGGACTCAATGTAGGTCATCTGAGCACGTTTTCTTACCTATTTCTAGTATCTTTACATGGGGATACCGGTGCGTGATTTGCTTCGTCAATCGGGCCAAGACGTGGTTATACTGAGCGAATCCAAGGCCATCGCTATACACCTGGTTCAACATGTTATGCTGGATCGAATCGCTCAAAATAGTAGACTCTCCCCGCACGACTGCAGGCATATTCTCTCCAATGGCACGAATAAGCTTGACATCGACATTATCCGGATACCTGCATGGATTAGTGAATGTCGAGCCTTATAACTCCAGGGAGTGATGTCGACATACCTTCTTATCAACGCTTGGATACGGTCATTATTGTCCCCGGCCCATTCCTCCTTTACGGAAGAATGTTGGTTCCTATTTGCATTGCGTAGAAGTTGATTTATGGCGTCCCGAAGATATCCATAATGTGTCTCGCTCTTTTCCCATTCGTCCTCTGCGATATCGAGAATCCAATTTCTGATGTAGTAGTACGCAACTCTTTCACATAACTCGGCTAGTTCAGTCTCTTCGACGGAAGGACTGTCAAGGCCGATGGCGGTATTGCCATCTGGCATGGCCACACCATATTGAGTTGTGGAAAACATGGGACGGTCATCAGCTGCAGTCGCCGGGGAGAAGGGCTTCATCACCAGATCCTCTACTTGCAGGAGTGTCTCCTGGCCGTTCTCGTCAAAGACGTCTATGCTACTGCGCACGCTAATTCCGTCCGGTGCATGTAATACAGCTGAGAGAGGTAACTGGGTCGAAGAGCCTGGCAGCGATCCGCATAGTTCTGGGTTCACTCGGATGCACTTGATCGACGTGGGCACATGCAGAGACCAGAGTTGCTCGTCACCTGGGGCTGACTGTGCAAGAAAGGAGGCCTGAAACGCGACATCCAGCATGCTGGGATGAACTATCAGGGGATGGTCGTCATCATGATAGCTGTACGTGGACAAGAGGGCCGACGCTTGGTTTAAACTCCTCTTAGTGGATGTCAAGGTCTTGAAAGGGCCATTATACCCATAACCCAGCTCAAGAAGAGACTCGTAAAAGCGATCACTGTCAACTTCTGTCATCTCCGTTGCGTCAAGAGGGGAGGAAGACAGCGTGGAGAAGGAAGTTTCGCCGTAGAAGATCTTGACCTTGCCGCTAGACACTAGGTCCATGGACATGGTCCCCGTGTTGGGGCATGAATAGACGGCAAAGTCTGCAGTCTGCGTCTTCACATTCAGACCACTAGCAGAAATCTTGGTCAAGGTAACCAGAGTCTCTACCGCGAAGCTGGCCCCTTCATTGAAAGTAATGGCCTTGTGAATGGTGAGATCCTGTACCTCAAACACTTGAACGCTTCTGCTTCCAGCTAGGAACTGACTCGCTTCTAGAGCCATCGCTACATATCCTGCGGCGGGAAAGACTGTCTGGCCTTGCAGCTGATGTCCATCTAGCCAAGCGATTTCGTTCGCTTTGAGGAAGTTTGTCCAGCGGAGATCGTGATCGCTATTGTTGGGAGATGGAACGCCCAGAAGCTCGTGGAAGGCGGATCCCCTAAGAGCCATCTTTTTAGCCTTGCGCGATTCGTGCCAGTTTGTTTGTCTGTGATTCCACGGATATGAAGGTATAGCCATTGTCAGCGTTGGCGTTGGTCCTGGGGATACCAGGCTCTGATATGCTTGAAAGTCTACAGTGGCCGGCCCGAGATGAGTCCATAGGAAACCTAAAGCGTCTGAAAAGGCTTCAACATCATTTTGATTGCGGCTTAGGACACCAGTATATGGAAGTGATTTATCGATATCCGAGAGACTCTGAGTAGCCGGACCCTTCAAAGCTGGGTGTGGGCCAACTTCTACGGCCATGTTCAACTCTTCGGCGGTCGCTGCGCTCTGAACAGCCTCTGTAAATAGCACTGCACTGACCATGTTGTCTCTCCAGTACAGGTCGCGCAGCTCTGGAATGGCCCCCATTCGTTCACCAGGCTTGACACTGGAGTACCAGGTGCAAGACGTATCGCGGTTCGAATTCACTTTGATGCCACATGATCGTAAAGAATGAACATAAGGATCACTACACGGAATCATGTGGTGAGAGTGATATGCGGTGTCTACAATCAGCCGCCGGGCAAACTTCTTCTCTTCATCGAAGACCCTTTTCGCGTGGTCAATGCCATCCGTATCTCCGGATAGCGTCACGCTGGCACCAGAATTATGAGCAGCAATCTTAGCGCGTCCTTTAAACGCTGGGAGATCTAGCAATTCCTGGGCATCGTCCCACGACGTACCAACTGCCAGCATGGCGCCTTTCTGGCCCTTTGTCCCCTGGGCGTGTTTTGCGTGAACGCCCCTGTAATAAGCAATGCGAACGGCGTCGCGGGCGGAAATGAAGTCTGCAGCATAAGCAGCTGCTATCTCGCCAGAGGAGTGGCCGACAACAGCTTGGAACATAATACCTGCGCTCCGCAGTAAGTCGACCAAGACCACTTGAATGGCTGTACACAGTGGCTGCGACAGGGCAGCCTCGCCGAGGCGAGAGACGTCTTTGCCAGCCAAAAGCTGGTCTGCAATCCGCCACGATGGACGGTCACCCTCTGGAAGAGTCGCCAATGCATGATCGAGTTCGTCAATTTTGGCACGTACCGCGGCTGAAGACCGGATCAGATGGGCACCCATTGTCGCCCATTGTGCCCCTTGGCCAGTGAAAACCCCCAGCAGCCGGGGTTTGGCTGGCTTTGATCGCACCCCAATCTTCGATTCTGATGCGTTCTTAGCTTGTTCGAGCTTGCGGCCGATCTGCAACACTAAACCGTCAACGCTGGAAGCGGCCAGTGCCGTCTTGACGGGAAGTGCAGATCGTCGGGATTGCAGCGTCCAGGCCAGGTCGCGAAGGTTGACGCTATTATTCTTCTGCAAAAAGTTGGAGTAGCTATGCAGAAGGGCCACAAGAGATTCCTCGCTCGCAGCTGAAAAGGTGAATGGTGTGAAAGGGACGTTGTTGCCCTCAGACTCCGCCGTTCTTTCCTGCTTTGGGGGCTGGTAGTTTTCCACGATTGCGTGTCCATTGGTGCCTCCAAAACCTAATGGTTGTATGTTAGATTCTGTCTTCTATCTTCCATATCCGTCGATGAACTATACATACCAAAACTATTGACACTCGCTCGTCTTGGGACTCCCTCGGGTAACGACGGCCACGGGATCGCGGTGGTGGGAACATGTAAGTTGTCACAGTACTGCTGGACCTCAGGGTTTAGACGGCTGAGGAGCATGTTAGGAGGAATCGTGCCGTTCCTAATTGCCAGGGCCGCCTTAAGCACTCCCGCGAGCCCGGCCGTGCCCTCTGTATGGCCGATGATGGTCTTGATCGATCCGACATAAAGAGGATTGCCGTTCACAGCCGGACCGTCGAACGCGGTTTGAATGGCGTTGGCTTCACGGGGGTCGCCCACCTTAGTACCCGTGCCATGAGCCTCAAAATATTGCGGCCAATCTCGCGGGTCGGAGAGGTTTAAGCCGGCACGAGAGTATGTACCCCGAATCAATGCAGCTTGCGCCTCCGAACTGGGAACGGTCAAGCCTGTGGACTTTCCATCTTGATTGACCCCCGTCTCTCGAATGAGACACTCGATTTCGTCGCCGTCGGCGATGGCATCGCTCAGCTTTTTCAATACAACCGCTGCAATCCCATCGCCTCGCGCGTATCCATTTGCCTCCGCATCCCACATCCGCGAAGTGCCTGTTGGAGAAAGCAGGTTCATTTTGCTCTCGCTCACGAATTGCTCTATAAGACCTTAGTAACTGTGGCTATTTGGCGTTATACTTATGAACAAGCTAACCTGGACCCAAAAGGAGCTCTGTGCCACCAGCCACGGCCACACGTGATTCGCCTGTTCGAAGCGATTGCACGCATTGATGCAAGGCTACCATACTCGAGGAACAGGCTGTGTCGATTGTCATGGACGGCCCATGCCAATCGAAAAAGTATGAGATGCGGTTCGCCAGGATAGCACGGGAACTGCCAGTGGCAAAATAGGTCGGTGTAGTGTCGATATCTCTCATAACTATATCATTGTAATCGACAGACATGGTTCCTACAAAGACAGCAGTGTCTGAGCCGCGCAGTCCCTCGATTGTGTGGCCACCGGCTTCGAGAGCCTCATACACTACTTCCATGAGCAATCGCTGCTGTGGATCTGTTCACGCGTTGAGGGTTAGCATGCAGGACTTTCAACAAGCAATTTCTGTTAAAGCCCTGTCTCCTCCGAAACTACCATGACGTAGAGAAAGACCATCCTCGGGGACTAGGATTGACTCACCCATTGATTCTGCCTCATTGGGACTTATATTAAAAAACCCCGTGTCAAATTTGCGAAAGTCCTCCTCCAACATGTATGCGCGCTGCACATTTGTTGTCCCATGATGAGCACCCTTGGGGTGATAATAGCCCTTTAGTTCAAACCGGTCATTAGGGATCTCTGTAGATACATCCCTGGGTGTCTCTAGGAGTTTCCATAGTGATGACGGCGAATTTGCGCCGCCAGGGAAACGACAACCGCTACCAACTATGGCTATCGGTTCAGGCTGGGTTGTATGCATGGCTGTTACTGTGGTTTGGTATATCTGGTGAGGTGAAACCGCTGTATCCCATGGATTATGTGTTTTATGTCGGAAGCCAGTCTACAAGAGTGTCTATGTAATCCATGATATCAGGCTTAGTCAGTATGAGGCTATTCGTTTCAATAACATATAAGCCGCCGAAAAGCTGAATCTATCTGCCTGAAGAATTCGGGCGTTTGCAATCATCGTCATTACACTCGATATCTTATTTCCTATTTAGGTAACCACTTGACGATCAAGTTCGGCAACACTCGATGGGTACGTTGTGTTGGCACAGTATTTTGCAGTATGGCTCACGTAAGATTATAGCAACAAAATCCCATCTGCCAGATCTTGCTAGTGGAGTCTGTCAGTCATCAGGCTATTTGGCTGTGCAACCTCCGATACCATACCGAGAGAACAGTTGAAAACAACTATCCGCTTATTCGCTGTTTCATAACAGAGTATCATGCAGAACTGTGGATAAAAAATGTAAAAAGACTGTTTTTCTGGCAGTGCATAAGTGATGACTGCAAAAGGGCCCGGATTGTCGAAACCACCGAACGATGAAAACCGCCGAATATATCGGGGAGATCTACAAGTCACCTAATCATTTCATCATGCTAACGCGTGCTGAATACCATGAGTATTGCCTCTATCCCATCCATTTTACTGGACATAGGCCTTTGCTTGTGTATATTTGCGACGCAGAATACATAGAGTCGATTTCGGGGTTGGATTCCTGCGCCAACCCAGCCTATCCTCTCTTATACCTTATTCCAGAGATTAAAGTACCCAACGGTAGTATTTTTGTCATAGCTTCTCTTGTGGGAATTCCAATGGAGTACATCGATAATGGATTGGTGAAGCCGTCCGTTGCTCTAGGGGCGGTCGTCGCGCTGGTACACCATCGCTCCTTAAATCTGCCTAGAGCATTATACTGATTGTCTCGTCAGTCCCTCCTTTACCTGGTTGGCAAGGTCATCTACGTATTCCACTTCCATCCGTTGCGGCATATACCCGGTCCGAAGCTCAATGCTCTCTCAATGATCCCGTATGCCCGGCACATGCTGGCTGGTACGACCGCTGAAAACAGTCTCCGCTTGCATGCGAAATATGGCGAGGTAGTCAGGGTTTCCCCAAATGAAGTCTCCTTTATCTCAGGGGAGACTGCCTTTCCGGATATCTACGGTATGTCGGTGGACTCTTAGATGTCGGCCACGATAGTATTGCCCTAACTAACATTTTAAGGGTTCCGCACTGGGAAATTGAGGGGTCGTCCAAATATGCAGAAGGTGAGTGAGACAGTGCCTCTGGGGGCTGACCAAATCTCATGGTCCTTCGCAGGATCCCGCATGGTATGTCAAGCCGAGCAACGGAGTCGCATCTATTTTGCAGGCGAATGATGATGATCATGCTCGAGGTAGGTTGTTTTCCCTCGTATGCATTTGGCCTTTGAAAATTGTCAAGTATGTACTCGCTCTAGTTGACATTTTCTCCGTGCTCCCTTCCAGGTCGTCGTGTTCTTGCGCACGCATTTAGCAATACAGCAGTGACCGCACAAGAGCCTTTGGTACAACGGTTCGTAGACCAATTTATCGCTAAGTTGAAAGAGGCTGCAGCCAGCGGCGAGGGTGCCGTCGACATGGTGCAATGGTATACCTGGTAAATATTTCTAGTATTGTCGATAGCAGGCTTTGCTGTGATATTCTAACGAAAAGAAAGGATCACATTCGACATCATAGCTGACTTGACTTTTGGTACGTTCAATATCGCCTTATAAAACCCATCCACAGTAGACTCAACAATAACTAATTGGAACCGACTTTTATGTAGGGGAGCCTTTCGGATGTCTCCAGAACCGTGCTAGTCACGAGATTATTAAACTCCTAGAAGAGTCCGCCAAAGCGCTCAGACTGCTCTACATCCTTGCCCACTATCCTTGGCTAAAATACCTGGGCAAGTTGATCATTGACAAAGATGCGGTTGCGAAACGCAAGCAATGGCTGGTGCGTAAATAATCTCATTTAATTGATCTTCTTCCTGTCCTCCAAAGAAGCTCCTACGAATAAAAGGAACAGGTGTGGGTTGCAGCCCAGGTGAAGCGCCGGATCGAACGAGAGACCACTCGGCCTGACTTCATGACCTTGATCCTAGCCAACAACCGCGACAAGGGGGCTAAGCTATCGCAGCCAGAAATTGATTCTAACTCATTCTTCTTGATGAACGCTGGCTCCGAAACCACCGCCACCGCGCTCAGCGGCGTGACTTATCATTTGTTGAGCAACCCTCCCGTCTTGCGCAAGCTTCAGGACGAAATCCGTGGCAAATTCGCTACGTATGATGAGATCACGCTGGCCGCCGTAAATGATGCACCATACTTGATTGCAACTCTGTCCGAAGGACTAAGGACCTTCCCTCCAGCCGCGGCTGGTTTCGGACGAGTATCACCCAAAGGTGGTGAGTTGATCAGTGGCTACTATATCCCAGCAGGCACCGTCGTCTCGGTGAGTCATCACGCTGCGTACCGCTCAGAGCGGAATTTCAAAAATCCAAACTCTTTTGTTCCAGAGAGGTGGTCAGTAATTCCAGTTCCAGCTCCTACTTCTTCTGTAATTGACGCACCTCGTTCACTAGGATGGGCGATCCCGCGTACAGCGATGACAAGAGAGATGCGTACCAACCATTCAACTTTGGCCCTCGCGGCTGCTTGGGCAACAATCTGGCGCACGCCGAGATGCGCCTTATTCTGGCCAAGTTTGTATGGTCCTTTGAAATGGAGCTAGAAGAGAAGAGTCGGGACTGGCTTGATCGCTGTAGGGTGATGAGGTTCTGGATGAAGCCGGAGTTAGCAGTGAGGTTGACGGAGGTTAAAAGGGGGTAGATAAGTTAAAGCTATCCAAATATTCCAAACAAGAATCGTCAAAGAGTACATAAAAGAGAGATGAAATATTACATGACAACTATTTTGTCGTTAGCATAAGCATTACGTTCAGGCGCCCGATTGAACTACCTACCCTATTCGACAAACTCCCTACGTATAAAGAATATAATGAATTGTAGGACCCTTAAATTCGAAAGCTCAACTACCGCTTTTTAGTGTTATATACTTCACTGTCTTCAAGTATACGCAGTTCAAATGTTGGGTTGGTAGTTCGTAGCCAAAGATACCTAGGTATTATTAGCTAGGGTTATTTCCGAGGTTACTATTATATATATTCCTAGTCAGATCCCTACACTCGCGCAACACACCTACATATACCTAGGTAGGTAACATTAAATGATTCGACACGGTAAAGCTCAAGATACAACTTAACTTCGACTACTCTTGCTGTACTAACTTGTTCATCATAATAGACGTGTGCACCATCCAAAGTCTAGCTAAAGAGTACTATTGTCGGAAAAATCAAGCCACGACTGTCTCCGCCGGAATACCATATCCCTTGTAGAACTTCTTTCGAATAAATTCCTGCACCGTCTCAGGGTTCGGGTCACTGGAATCGAAGGGATTTGTAGCATTGAAATCACCATGCCAAAATGCCGGCACTGCGTATCGCTCACCACCGACCTTATTGATAACGCGATGAAGGGTACTCTTGTACACGCCCCCGGTCCATCGCTGGATCAAATCGCCCAGATTGATGACGAATTTATCTTCGAGCGCCGGAAGCTCGATCCATTGGTGCGTAGCGGCATGCCAAACCTCCAGGCCATCCTTACCCGGTTGCTGGAGGAGGATAGTTAGACCGCCGTAGTCGGTATGTTGACCAGCTCCGAATTGGCGTTTGTCTGTAAAAGTGTGTGGTGGATATTTGAGAAGTTTGAGGAACCTAACAAAGTGAGTATATTGATTAACCCTAACCCTGACCATAATAACCCTAAGCTCAATAATTAGGGCTTTTCCACGGTCGAGGCGGCTTACAGGGCAATGTCCTGCGTGAAAGTGTCCAGGACGTCAGGCGAATAGCCCAAGCTGACGGCTAGGACTTCCATCACCTTGAGTCCAACCTGTTTCATATGGCCGAAGTACTCCATCACCGGTTCGCGGAACTCACTATCGGCCAGGTCGGGCGGCCAGATATTTGGGCCCTTGCCGAAGCCAACGTCGTGCAAAGGCAGCTCGTTGCCTACAAAGAAGCCCTATTCTGCATTCAGCTAAATAGCATGACACGGGGGAGGGGAGGACAATTAAGGGAATTTTATCCAACCTCTTTCTGATCGGGTAAAAGATCTCCCTGATGAGGATCATTCGCCTGTTGCTGGCCCGGCGCCTCGTATCCCCGTCGCCAGGAGTACTTGTGAAGCGAGAGGCGCACTTTCTTCTCCTTGGGCTGATCAAAAAATGTCTTGCAGGCCGCTAGCATCCGTCGCTGGCTCTCGACCGGGACACCATGACCGACGACTTGGAAGAATCCATGGTCTAGGCATGCTCTCCGGACCTGTTCGCATAGGTCTGCTTTGCTGGTGGGCGATTGAGGCTCGAAATATTCACGCAAATCGATGGTAGGGATATATTTCTCCTCGTTTTTGACCACCGCGGCGTTTACATCCGCTGTCACATTATTATGCTGCGCCATCGTCACTCAGGGTACACGTAGGATGTAGTTTTCATGAAGATGAAGGCAGCCTGTATCGACCCCCGCCGACGAATGCCCTAGGTAAGTAGTTATAGCCTTTACTGGACGAGAAGAGACGCAAATCTCCTGACATTTCTCTAAGGCCGAGATTACATGATACATGCAGTCTGGGTCCCTTTCTTCCAATCATAAAAGCTGGCGGAGCATGGTCTTCGAAGTTCGGTCTATTTGACGGTCTGAGTCTATTAGGGCTAGGAAACTTAGGGTTAGCAACCCTAGCGAAACACCGATTCGGCGGTTATGATCAGTCTACTCTGATTGGTGGTTTAGGTCGTTCTTAATCACCGAAAATAATATCAGTTTCGGCGATATAGATAAGATAAGGAGCTTCGAGCGGGGAAAAGAATCAAGATGTTTTCGTGTTCTGATCTTTGTCTTGCAACAATTGGAATGATCCTATGCCGTCCCTTTAGGTAGTAGCGGTACATAGACAAGACACTCTTAGCGGACATAATCTACACCCCCTACTGTTTACTCTACACAATCTCATGTTCTGACATTCCAGGATCTGGAAATTTTATTTTTTTGGTCTCTGCTACCCCGCCATACGGACATACTAAACTCCCCTAAGTCCGTTGCTGGAGATAAACGGGGTTAGAGAATTAGCAGGAGAACAAAGAAGTCTAACCACATATAACCCGGCATCTCTCGGGGGGATTCAAACGCCAAGTCACTTTATCCATCCTACACGGCAAATAAAACCATACTATTACTCTTATTTCTACCTCGATCATGGCGTCGATCCCCTCCCTCCCCGCCACGTTGTCTCCCGCCCTGACCGGCCGCGACGCCATTGCTGACGTTCTCTATCGTCTCGTTCTGGGGCTGGACACCAATGACAAGGAGCTCTTCGACTCGGCCTTTACCCCCACTTCAACCTTCGCTATCAACGGCCGGGTCTCCGAGGGTCTACCAGCCATACACACCGATTGTTTCGACGTGATCGCCAAGCTGGACACCACACACTTCATCACCAATATCCGCACCAACATTGACGAAAGCGGATCCAAGGCAGCCGTGACCGCTTCGGCGCTCGCTCAGCACTACCGGGGTGGTAAGGGGCTCGAGCCCAATCAGACGCGTCTGTTGGCGGGTAGTCTATACTACGTGGACCTAATCAAGGATGAGGCCAGTGGTCTATGGAAGGTTAAGGACTTTAAGATGCAGTCATCGTGGGCAGAGGGTGACTGGGGCGTGATGACTGGAAATTAGAAGTGAAGACGTCTTAGACAATCTACCACTCTTATACAAGCATTCTATCCTCCTTTTCGTAATACAAACGAGGAGAATTCTCTTCTTCTACTACGTAACAAAAAGATACTTGATTGGTTCCTCTGATCTCCTCCGAGGTTAGGCCTAAGTTAACAACTATAAATAGCCCTAACCCTAAGTCATTTTTGGAAATTGTAAAATCAAGAAAGTCGGGCGCAGAGTGTTCGACAAAAATCAGTCGTGGACAACCCCCCAAAATAGTAAGATAAGATTAATGGCTGCGTGTGCTATTTGATAAAACAGCATTGTGAAACTGTTTCACTGAACGGACTTGAGTACGAAAACCGTCTACCCCTTTCTTTGTGATTGAACAGTAAGTAATTGCGCTCATATATAGCATTATTTCTATAAACAAGAGTACTAGGCCAGTCTTTCTAAACCAAATATTATTTGTATCAATAACCATTCCCCCCTTTTCCGCTCTATCGGTCTCTTTTTGTCTATAACCTTAAAATGGACTGAACTTGCTCCATTTTCGAATTCTTTCCCCGTAAATATAAAACAGAAACGGCACTGGCACCATGCTAGTACACAGCAACGCGAGTAAGGTCATCGCCCAAGGAACGCCCAGGTTATTAAACTAGAAGAGAGATGCGTCAGCTGATTCCGATTTTCTTGGGAAATCATAAATCATATAAATACCATATAAGTCGCAAACATGGGGAATCCTCCGCCCAAAAGCCCACGAAATATGGCGTTTGCCGAAATGGCTGAGTTGGCGTTCATCCGGTACACGTCAATCAAGTAATTCAGCCCCTGCATAAAGATGAGTAGAATACCGCACCCGAGAAAGGCGCCGGATATCACTTGAGGAACCCAGGTAATGTGTGGATTTGAGGTCCCTTGATTTTATATCTGGTCAGTGAACCGTTCGAGACTCTGGAGAAGGTAAAGAGAGAAACGCACAGGCAAACCAGAACATCCCAATTGGCAACAGAAAACTTCCCAGCATCATCGGCACTAAGCGTTCCTCTGGGGCTACCGATCCATGCTCAGCCATTTGGCGTTGCACGCGGGTTTTGGTATGGAGGATAATAAGCGCTACGCCAACAAGCACTCCAACAGTGATGGCTAGGAAGGGCAAAGCTCCCACTCCCTTATTCCAACCGCGCTTCTCCTGAAAGGTAATCGGAAACGCTTCGAAACATAGGTACAAGAAGCCGTAGATAAAACCAAGGTAAAGAGTAATCAATGCCAGGATCGGTTCCTGAATGAGCATGATCCACGGTTTCAGAACGTAGACCCGCCCCATATCGCTGATCTTGATCTTTCGTTCGCTGGTTTGTGTGCGTAGTGCCATATTGCCAGTTTCACGTCGCAGTTTTTTTGCTCGTCGCGTGAGCAGCACGGGGGCGTAGGTCTCAGGAACCGTGATGAAGTAGACTAGGATAAAGAAGAGCGCGAGAATGAGGGTAAGCCATTGCGTCCAGCGCCAGCCCAGGTGCGACATGGTAATAAAACCGCCCACTGTACATTAACCTCATTGCGTCCCAGTCAGTCATCTTTACGTGTCGTGCAGGAGGAGACTATTTACTCACCAATCGGTCCCAGAACTGGTCCCAGAAACGTCGCACTAGCGAATCCGGCAACGGCAATTCCGCGTGAGATTGGATCAAACATATCAGCAAGCGTGCCACCCGACTGGTATGATCATCCGGTGGTTAGTGGGTTGGCCTTAGGGTTAGGAGTCTCACTTACGATGGCTAGAGGTGCCGCTCCAAACACGCCGGCAATAAAACGGCAGACGAAAATTGTTGCTGCGTTCTTCGCCACAGCTACCGGAATGGCAAAGATCGCAAAGACGAACACCCCTACTGTCATGGGATACTTGCGCCCGACAACTTCAGAGGCCGGACCAAAGGCCATGGGCCCAACTGCAAAGCCAAGCACGAAGAGTGCAGTCGACAGAATGGCAACTTCAGCCGAGACGCCGAACTCTATGGCAATATCAGACACGCCCGGGCTCATCACGGATGACGCGAAGGTTGACATGCAGGTCAACATGGCCAGGTTGCCGGCAATGTAGACCTTCTGGGGGGTGGAAAAGTTTTGAGGGTTGCCCTGAGATTGTTCATAGTAATGTTAGTGTCCTTGAAGTTATTCCGTTCTTCCTGATATGTCTTCCTGTCTTACCGGGTCATCTGGACCATCATACTCGACCAGATTAGGATCTTTTTTCTCTGTCAAATTGCCATTTGCTGCCGTCGCCTCCACGTCAACCGTTTTGTCCTCGTCTGTCGACCTTATGGAAGACAGGTCCGGACTTTGGGATGCCATTTTGCTCAATTCAGCAACAAGGTCTGATTCACATATAGTATAGTATAGATAAATAGAGGTATCCGTGAAACTTTCACCTGCCGATAGGAAGAAAGCATCTCTTCATCTTGACTCTGGTAAATTCGATGAAGAAACTGAGTCAGTCAAAATAATACTACCAAGCTTGGTTTGTCATCTTCTCTACCCCTAGACCCTGACCCTAAACAGACTAGTTGACACCATACCCCTGCTTCCGGACTTTAGTGCGACGATAGCTATGTCCGTCACGGAACGGGCGGCCGAAGGAGTTAAAAAGACCGAATATGCATTGGTATTCGGCCATTTAAGGGCGTTCGGTGGTTTTTTTTTTTTTCAATTAGGTTAGCTACAACGGTGGGGTATGTTAACAACCCTAACCCATCCCCTAACCCTAGCCCTACCCTAATAATCCGAGAGTTGTTTTTTGACAGAAGCCTGAAACTACTGTATTTTCCTTGGGAATGGTATGAATGGTAAATGCAGAAAGATTAAATCAAAGCACTACTGATTATCGGCTTCTACAAGATGGTATCTACGGTCCGGGTAGATTGCCGCGGGCACACATCATGCGTTCTCTGCGTTTTCATTTTGATATACTCGTGGTTTCAACAGTTCTTATGGCTTGCTAGGTGGCTTGAGTAGAGGATATAAAAATAAACGATGGTGACCGTGGTGCATAGCTCACATATAGACTGTGCTACTATTTCACCTGGTCACCATACGGACTCCAAAATACACCAGACTCGTCCCATAGTTTCTTAATCCTCTTCAGCTCCTTAATTCGATCATCAGAATGCAATTCCTCCAACTTCGTATCATACTGCATGTTATTCGGGAAAGTCCTTGGAAGATCTGAATCTGGTTGAACTTCGCCGTAAAGTGCCTTGATGCTCTTTGCAAACGCGCGCATAGGCTCAACTGTCTCCGGATTGCTGGCCCAGGGCATCACCAGCATGCACGTACCGCGATCGCGACTCTCGAAGTATTTAGCCCTTCCCTCGGGCGTCTGGCTGATTGCCACATGCTTTCCTGGGTTGTGAGTAGCATGGACGATTGTAGATCGCGTAGCATCCTTGTATTGATCGGTGAACTCCACATATCGCTGGAAGGACGCCTTCATCGTCTCGGCAGGCGTGTTTCTTAGCCATGCTGATGAGATATCCTTATATTCTCCGTGTATACTAAATGCCCCCCAGGCCTCGTTCATCAGGGATAAAGGCGTTGTGATCGTCTCAAATTGTATGGTGTTATTGTTGATAATTGCATCATCGAACAATGGCTTGGAAGCGTGCTCTCCTTCGTCCGCTGGGCCGTAGTAAAGTGATGATAGGATAATTATCGGAGCACCAGGGCCCGTTGATGTGCCAGGCTCCCTCGCAAACATGAGCAGCACATATTGAGCGGGTTTCGGCGGCAGCAGCTGAATATACTTTTCGGCTGCCAGGTCGATTGAGGCCGCTGGGAACGTGACGCGCCGGCACCAAACTTCATCGTTTGACATTCGAAGATCTGCAAGAGCAAACGCCTTTAGAGTCATGGATGTCACGACCCCAAAGCCATGACCGGCACCGCACAATGCGTGAAACAAGGCTAACTCTTCCCCTTCTTCCGACGAATCGAGTTCCAGCACCGCTCCCGCAGCAGTTATGATTCGGATCGAAACCAGTTGATCCATGATCATACCGTGTAATCCATTTAGAGGTTGCTATATATTAAGGTGTGTTAGCCGTACATTCAACAGTGTTTGCAGGTACAATCCGACTACTCACGCTGCCTCCGCCTAGAACACTTCCTACCATCCCGACGCCATAACTATTAGTCCAAGTGGTATAAAATCCCTGAGACGTGCACGTCTCAATAATCTGACGAGTCAGAGCTCCTCCACTGAAGCTAACCGTGGCCTGCTCTTGGCTTATATCCAAGACCACTTTGTCAAATCGCTTTAAGTCGAGATAAAGCGTTTTCTCACTGATAGGGACAAACGGTCCGTGGCCACCTCCTCCAGGGATTAATTGTAAACCTGCATTCTTTGCATAATGAATGGCGTCGATGATGTCGTGCTCAGTGTCCGGCACAACCACCAGCGCTGGCCGGTTGAGACCAACGTCTGACCATCGGTCTAAGACAGAGCGAACAGGAGTTTCAAGATCCGGTATCACCACCTCACATTTTAAAGGTATGGAATCTATAGCGACCATCTCGAAAAATTATCCTGAATGTGACTGACCTACGAATTGGATGTTTCGCTGGAAGGGCAAAAGTGCAAGGGGGCCGGCTTCAGAGTCACTACGAAAGCATACGGTGCATAGGACAATTAGAATAAAAATAAAGTTCCAAAATTCCAGCTCCGCCTTTGGCAATGAACAGGATTTCACTACAGGGATCGCATCCGCTAATTATACTTAACGGTGTCCAGCCCCATGCACCCCTCATCGTGGTAGCGTTTAGTCACCAGTTCGACCTCGGACTTTAGCTCTTAGGAGGCTACCTTCCCAGACACATTGAAGCCAATTTTGTCCAATAGGAATGGTAGAAGCATGAAAAGCAAGGATCAAGCACCTATAGCAGCAGCGAGCTAACCTCGTGCCATTGAAGGTGGCCTTCCATGGGCATAAAATATTCGCTGGAGATTACCGGATTTAAACAGTATATGTACAGCCTAGTTCGGTGGTTTCTCTTAACTAGCCTCTTCCCCCATAAATGTATGACTAGCCTATAATTTCGCATTAGTATATCGCCGAATGTGCCAGAGAGGATTAACATCTGGCGGGTAGTTCGGCTTGCTGGCCCTAACCCTAAGGGCTTTTCAACCATTTACGCATTTCGGAGGAAGATGCACTAACAGAAGAAATATCGCTAAATACAAATGTTTTGACTTGAAGGCACCGAATTTATCATACATTCGGCTAGTAAATCGGTTCATTTAGACCATGCTCCTAGAATTCGATCTAACCCCATGGCTACCAGCCCCTATCTAAAGCGTATCTATAGCGTATGTGTATAGAGTATAGATAACTGATGTTCTGGCCGGGCCATACATCTCCAGCTCTAAGATATCGACATGCCTTCCGCTACCTACGTTCTTCCTACTCACCAAACGGCCATTGTGGCCCAAGGCCCTGGGCAGCTCCGTGTGCGCCATGATGCTCCCATGCCGGCCCTAGAGCCAGGTGTAGCCCTAGTCAAGACTGCCGCAGTAGCCATCAACCCAGTCGATGCCAAGATGGTCGACTACAGTCCTGTCCCGGGTGCCATCCACGGTTATGATTTCGCTGGCACAGTGGTGGCGCTAGGAGCCGACACTACGAACATTCAGGTAGGCGACCGGGTGGCTGGCTTTGTACACGGTATGAGCAAAACCCGGCCGGACGTTGGTGCATTTGCCGAATATGTGTCGTGTCCAGCCAATCTACTACTGAGGCTTCCTGTCGAGATGGCCTTTGAGGACGCTGCATCCCTGGGTCTGGGACTGTTCACTGCCGGCTTGGGACTCTTCCGCGAGCTCCAAGTGCCTGCGTCTATTGATCCGGTTAACGCTGGTCCTGAGGACAAGTCCAGACCGGATTTTGTTCTTGTTGCAGGCGGTAGCACTGCTACGGGCACACGAGCCATTCGCTTACTCAAATTGTATGGAGACCCCCTAGCGTCTTGAAATTGTCTTGAAGTATAGATGCTGGGGCTGATTTTTCTCGGTCGTGATTTTGCAATAATCTAGGGCTGGTCTGCGTCCCATCGCTACATGTTCAAAACGCAACTTTGATCTAGTCCGCCGGTTCGGTGCTGAGAAAGTATTTGACTACAGTAATCCAGACTGTGCGGCAGAAATCCGTGCCTATACTGGCAACACACTTGCCTACGCCCTCGACTGTATTGCCGCGGCAGAAACGACACAATTGTGTTACAGCGCTATCGGTCGAGCGGGCGGGCGCTATGTCACCGTGGAGCCATATCGCGATACCGTGGTCTCGCAGCGGCCACTTACCATACAGCCATCCTGGCTCTTAGCCGTCACAATCTTTGGACGGAAGGTCGACATGGACGGCGAGTATGCGCGAGATGTCAGACCCGAAGACCAGCTATTCGCTGTTGAATTCACGGCGCAGGTACAAGCGCTATTAGATCAGGGGAAATTGGATCCACACCCGGTCAAGGTGATGGCCGGTGGTTGGGAAGGTGTTATTGAGGGGGTGGATATCATTCGCAAGCAAGCCATGTCGGGGCAGAAGTTAGTTTATCCTGTTTGAAATGAGAGAAAGCTAGACATGACTGCTGTGTCATGTAGCTTTACAGTTCATCTTCCTTAATTCTTGATATCAACTTTTACGGGAAAAGATAATGCTGCGACGAACTTGATATTTGATTTAAATATTTAATGAGCCACGAATTTCGAACGAGAGGTTCAATGTTGACCATGGAATAGATAGAAATCCCAAACTGTGACATGTTAGAAGAGATTGCATACCATGTAAGAGTAGAATCTTCAAGTACCTAGATGAATGATGAAAATTGAGAAAGGTTTATGTCCGTATTTCTTCTCATTATTGCCAGGTACTGATGTAATTAGGGCATGACATCTGCAGGCGCATTAATGGATGTAAGTCTATATCCCGAGCCCTAAGGTCTAGGTATGTAAGCCCTTGACCAGGTCGTGTATCCGAGACCAAACACTTTATTCACCGTTATATGGCCATCATTCATCTGCAGTTTGTCTGCCCACACAATTTACCATGAAAGAGCAATGGTTCTGAAATTTGTTCTCTAATCTGCAACTCAGATAATATCTGTTTTCACTTAGGGTTAGGGTTAAGAACAAGTCAAACTGCGAGGCAGAAGTCACAACGTACTGTGTACGATGAACTCAGTGTTAGGCCGAGAATAAAAACACGGGAAAATTGAGTGAATTGATGTCGTGTAATCATTTTAGTACACAGTTTTGACGTTAACACTGTAATCTATTTCAACGGAAATACTTGTTCGGGTTAGGGCTAGCAATGGCGAGGGCGCTAACTTCGTGATATTCTCTGACGCATGACGTTTTTTGACTTCTTTGAACAACTGCATGATACTGTAGCTGAGAAAATTTAAACATTCAAGATACACAAAACCTGATCCTTAAAGGCATCGATGTCATGGTGCGTGGCGATGTGATAATGCATTAACGACTAAAGAACGACCGGACGAGAAACGCGAACTCACAGAGGACGAATGCTACCATAAACTCGGATATAGTTTCCCCGCATGGAAAAAATGGATTATATTGACTGTAATCTTTACAGTGCAAATGTCAATGAACTTCAATACTAGTGTCTACCCGAATGCAGTACCACTGCTTGCCGAACATTTTAATGTTAGTGAGCAGGCTGCCCGGTGCGGACAGATGAGTTTTCTTGTCTTATATGCGTTCAGATGCGAATTGTGGGCGCCGTGGAGCGAGGAGTTCGGTCGATGGCCGATTATGCAACTCAGTCTGTTTTTAGTCAATATATGGCAGATTCCTTGTGCTTTAGCGCCCAATTTAGGTACCATCATTGTTTGTCGCGCATTGGGCGGTCTATCTTCCGCTGGGGGTTCGGTTACCTTAGGTATGACTGCGGACATGTGGGAACCAAATGACCAGGGCTTTGCAGTGGCCTACGTTGTGCTCTCATCTGTCGGTGGTACTACTATCGGGCCTATTTTTGGGGGTCTCATTGGACAATACCTCGATTGGCATTGGAACTTCTGGATTCAACTCATTTTTGGTGGAGTTACTCCATTGATGCACTTTTTCCTCGTCAGCGAAACTCGAACGACCGTGCTCATTGATCGTAAAGCAAAACGACGTCGCAAATCTGGCGAGGACCTAATGTATACGGTCCCAATGAGTTGAAGGAAGGTCGGTTTAATCTAAAGGAGGTCCTCCGTATCTGGCGACGTCCCTTTGAGATGTTCCTTCGAGAACCAATCGTTCTTTGTCTATCTCTCCTATCAGGTTTCTCCGACGCATTGATTTTTGTATTCACCGAGTCTTTCACATTAGTCTTCGAACAGTGGGGTTTTGATACTGTTCAGTGTGGCCTAACATTCATCACCATTTTTATTGGCTACTTACTAGCTTATGCCATTTTCTTGCCTGACCTCGCTCGCCAACGTTATATTCGCAGCAAGCATGGGGACGCTTCCCGTGTACCAGAGCGTCGTCTCCTATTGTTGCTTTTCCTAGCTCCACTGGAGACAATAGGATTGTTCGGATTTGCTTGGACGTCCATGGGTCCGGAATACACCCCCTGGATTGCTCCACTGATATTTGCCTGTTTGATTGCTATTGCCAATTACGCTATTTACATGGCGACAATTGATTATATGGTTGCATCATACGGAGAATATTCTGCATCTGCCACAGGTGGGAACGGCTTTGCTCGTGACTTTTTGGCAGGAATATCGGCCATGTACGCGACACCCATGTATTCCAACATTGGGGGCAAATTTCATCTCCAATGGGCGAGCACCATACTTGGGGTTTTGGCGTTGCTTGTTACAATTCCAATTTACATTTTCTATTGGAAGGGTCCCACTATCAGGGAGAAGAGCAAATTTGCCCAGACCCTCGAAGCCGACAGAGTATTGAAAGAGGGAAAAAGACAAAGCCATGCAGATCAGCAGAGAAGAGTGAGTTATATTCGACCGGAAGAAAATGCATATTAGGCCCTATAGAAGCCAGATGCATGTGTCATGATCACGAATTTCGCATCCAAATTTCATAGATATAGTACACGACAAAAATATTTCACATGTTATACATTGCTATTTGGAGTCTATCATCTAACAGCTTGATGCTGATTGCTAAATTCATCCGCCTTTCTAGCTATTATAACATTGACTATATGCGATTTAGGGCTTAGCCTTGCCTTCTTGGATGAAATATAGTAGTCGGTGCACAACAGTAACGCAACAGATCCCGAGTCCAATTTGAAGGAAGGATAATTCCGGCAAAATATCAATCTGGCTGGTATGACAAAATAATAAATTTCTCGATTAATATTTCCCTTTACAAGTGGAAGTCACGAAGACGTGATGACAACAAAAGAGACAATTGCATCAACTAGATCGCTAGGGGGACTTGAGTATGCCACTCTTTCATCAAATAATATACCTTCTAATTGCAATAACCAATAAAAATGCCATTTCAGCCTTGAAATTGGTAAAAAAAAACGCCAAGCCCCAAAGTGTACTGCTTGAGTTACGAGTCAAAAGTCACCGTTGTACAATGTGCAGCGCTGGTTGTATATACCAGGCCAATCATCCGCTTGCAATTAATAAGAGGCTGACGTGGGCTACTTCTCCAACATTGAGCACTATAAATTTTACTGTGACTCCGCATTGACGATAGTAGCAGGCGTACCTAGGTATTAATTGCATGACGCGTCCTCGACTTGGTGCTGGTGATCTACGGCCTGGACCAGACAAAAAGGCTCTTATTGGCTGTAGATGAACATGTCGGATATTTATGCTATGCTGCACGCTGCCTAACTAGCTGCTCATCAATCCACCCCTTGACCCAGCTTGCGTAGCTTATTTTAACGTTTTGCGTTTTTGTTGGTCCGAATTCACACATTTGATTCATACCGAACCGTAGAAGTTCGATGCACAATGATGGGTTATGTCGAGCATGAACCTAACATGACTACCTAGATATTGAAGCCAACATGAAACTGGAGATACCTTGATTCAGTATTCAATGAGCACATTCGGAAAATGCATACATCGCATTTTGTGTTCCAAGGGTTCTTCTCTCGAAATGAAACAACTCTCCATCTTGGCATGCGGGCGGATTGTGGGTTTTCCTAAAAACTGATGCTCCATTCGTATGCAAATACTTAATGTCGTTAGCAAGATTGAGAGATTCGTAATCCTCTTCATCCCAGGCTTAATCAAAGGCTTGGCAGCATGGCTTTCCTGGACATGGAATCAGTGATGTCCACATCTGGGGTCTTGGCCCGTATGGAACGGAGGTGGCTACACTCAAATGGTAGGAATATTGTTTCTTGAAAACATAGTTCCCCATGTGAGTGCGTGATGTGCTTACGCACGCGCAGAAACATCATTGTAGATCTTTTGTCACTTGTTGAAACAACAGGACTATAAAAGAAGGATCGAGGTCGACTCATTACAGCACATTCTGATCAAAGTATCAAACTACTCGAGACTATCTTCGTGAATCGCAAAAGAATCCTTCCCCTCTCTAGCCCCCCTTTCAGTGGCATTCTATTAAAATGGTTCAACTTTTGAAATCAACCGCAAGCATCCTCCTTGGGCTTGCTGTCCTGTCACAGGCTCATCCAGGCCACGACGTTAGAGCCGAAGCTGCTGAGAGAGCAGCTGCTCTGAAGGGCAAACGTGGTCTTGCTGGATGTGCTGATACTCTCAAAGCTCGCGGTTTTGAGGCTAAGAATATTGCCCGCCGTGAGCTTGCTGTTGATAAGCTTCGACACAAGCTCACCGCCAAAAGTATGCTAATCTGTTCTTTAAGCGTTGCTGTTATGCCCTGTGCTTACCGTGTTACGTATTAGGACAACTGCAGCTGGACACCCGTGATCTCAGCTCGTTGAACACTAGCCACTTTTCCTCCCTTGACGTGGATTTTGATACGGACCCAGGAGTACTCTTTACTTCCAATGCCACCTGTATTCTAGGACCGGATGTGACCCAAGGCCCATACTGTAAGCTTACTAAGTGTGGCTACTTTAAATGTTACTAACTGAATAATAAGACATCACCGGTGAATTAATCCGTGAAGATGTTACCGAAGACTAGAGGGGGGGTGCCTCTGTACCTCGACATCCAAATTGTTGACTCCAGCACATGTGAACCTGTACCTCAATCATACATTGACATCTGGCACTGCAACTCCACTGTATGTCCTCGGCCAACATTCTGAATATGACATGAGTCTAACTGTATAGGGCGTGTACTCTGGTGTTGTTGCCAACGGAAATGGAAACTCCGCAGATGCTACAAATATCAACAATACCTTCCTCCGTGGTATCCAGCAGAGTGACGCCGACGGAGTTGTCAAATTCGAAACTCTTTTCCCAGGTCATTATACCGGCCGTGCAACCCATATTCATGGTACTTAACAGTCCCCTCTATTATGGGACCACTCATACTGACCTTGTTGCAAAGTTCTTAGCCACACTGTGAACGAAACCACACGCCTGAGCAACGATACCATCTCGGGACTCTATACAGCACACGCCTCCCATGTCGGACAGATTTTCTTCGATCAGTCACTCATTTCCGAGGTTGAGGCCCAGTCACCGTACAGCGACAACACGCAAACTCTTACGGAGAATGCCGATGACAGCATTCTACTCCAGGAAGCCGACGATATTGATCCCTTTGTACAGTACGTATATGTTAACGGTGCGGATGTCACTGATGGCATTTTTGCATGGATTTCCCTTGCTATTGACTCCTCAGAGGATTCTTCCGTCACACCTGCTGGGTACTTGACTTCCTCGGATGGTGTCGCCAACTCCAACAGTGGCTCAGGCGGACCAGGCGGATCTGGGGCACCTGGTGGCCCGCAATAGGTGAGGAACAGGGTAGTTATTGTGAACCACCGATGCTCATGCTGTGTGGTTTCTAATTTGGAAGTCCGAATTTGCGGTAGAAATCGACGGATAGTGAGCTTGGGTGTCGTTCCTGATTTGTCTCATTATACTCAATTCACACTCTCTTTATATTAGCTATTCTGGGGCAGATCTCTCCGAGGTCCTTCAATCTCTCCACCATGGAGAACGAAGTGCTTCTTAGGACCTCGGGAGTGAAAACGGTTGTTTAGGGATACAACTCATGCCACTTGGATTTTCATTAGTCTAGGTCAGTTGAAAGTAACCATCCAGTCAAAATGATAAGTTATCTCTATGACGAAATTGCTTTTGGTTACCAAGTTTGGCGGGTAAAAGCGCTCTGATGATGCCTAAATCTCGGTTTATGCTATGATATACAGCTATCAATGCCACTACTTAGCTATTGAAGGCATCAGATGCGCAGGTAATCAAGCAAGCGAATATTGATTGAAGAAATCAATGATAAGCTCATTCGCTTCGACCGGTTGAGGTCCCATTCCGGCGACTAACATGTTGATATTTCGCGACTTTGAAGGCCAGTCATGTCCTAGACTCATTTTAATCAACACATGCAACTTTTGCTACCGGTCTGGAGGAGATCACCAACCGTTTGCATCAACTTTCCAGTGCTGCAATATTCCGCTCTGCCCACCACAAGTCCAGGATGTGTGGTGTACATTGCCATCATCACTATGAACAGTTAAGTTGCTTGTACAGCTGTTCCTTTTTGTCCAATATTCCAACCTATAGATTCATATGTTAGTTCAATGATGTTGAAAGGCAGTTTTCACGGCTCGGCAAGTAAGTTTGCATACCATACTGGAATTGGTGGTAAAGGCCCGCCATATCCCATACCACCAGCGTAGTGAACTCCCTTGTCAAGTCCACCATGTATTTCCAAAAATGAAACAGGTAACCGCGCTGGCAAACAGTTATGGCCATCAACATTCGTATAAAAGGCGCCAGCAACCGACGCAAATGCTGCAAACTGGGAACCGAGTTCGCTGCATGCAATTGTATCAACAAAACCACCACCATTCGACATTCCCGCGGCGTATATACGGTTGCTGTCAATGTTGTATTTTGATTTCAAGTCGTCAATCATGTCACTAACAAACTGTAGGTCTTCTTCCACGGGAACTTGCCCGTAACTCGGCCCTGCCCATACACCACCAACACCATTTGGGTATATAAAATATTTCTGGGTTCATATTGGTAAGCTATATTCAACTTGATTAATTCGCTTTGTGAATACTAACATCTGCCGAGTAGGCTGTCTTAAATAGAGGCAAAGACATCCTCAAGTCCAGCTCCATGGCGAGTCCATCAGCATCAGAACCTAGTCTACCTCCTCCGTGAAATAAAACCACAGCCGGATACTTTTCCCCACTTTGCAAATCATCCGGGGCATGAACCCAGTAGCTGCGGGTGCGGTTACTACTTAACAGATACTGCACATCTGCTATTGCTGGCGCTATAAGTAGTAACCCTGCAAGCATAAGTTCGAGCACCATCCGAAGTAGCCGCCGTGGGTTAAAAATATCCCCCGCAAGGAGTTGCATAACGGCGGAAAGCGTTAAGCCTATAGCATCTCTGATGCTGGTGATGAGGAGTTTGACTGTGTCTGTGAAGAAAGGATTCGACATGATGCGTGCCGAGTCATTTTACTTCGGAGGATTTTCCTTGCGTATCTATGTATCGTTAATTGAGTTTCTTTGTACCCCGGGTCGAAGCCAAGTGACATGTAGATGAAACAACTAAAGCATTGGGAACAAAGAAAGATAAAAAGAGATGAAGAGAGGAAAGATCGTTGCGAAGATTGGAATGTTGATCTCTACATACGCTATTCCGCTATTCCTTTTTGGATCTAGAAAACCCTAACCCTTAATTAACCCTGTTGCTGCCTCAGGCTCCAATATCGCAGTCGATTTTGGACAAGACAGATGATACTACCAACTTTGACACGATTTCGTTCTAAGAGGAAGGTGAATGGTGACTATAATAATTGAATACAATCTCTTAATCTTCAGTCTGTCTTATGGATATTGACCGTTGCTATCCAAGTAAGCAAGTCCCTGAGTTCAAGATCTACTGAACCATAGTCAATCGCTTCGAATCATAGAATAAAGTGGTAAGCGTAATTAATTTTTATCCATGTATCTGTATATAGTTCTACGTATTTGTAATTCTAACCAGGCTGTCTGAGATGAGGCAACAAAACAATACAAATTTCGGGGGCGAAATTCCGGTTCGACAAAACACCGAAACACCTCTGATATCCAATAACCCAAAAAAGTCCATGATCCAAGCAAGTCCAGGTACCATCAGAAACCGTGAAAAACTAGATGTTCAAAATCCTAGGCCATATGCTCAAGAATTTCAGCTCTGGAGGTTTCTGACGACCCCTTCCGTGATGCCGAATGGTCATTCTTCAGGAAGAATACTGCAAAAATAAGCCCAACGCCGGCGATACCTGAGGTACACCAGAGGCCTGTTGTGTACTGTTGAGCAACATCGTGACCTTTTTTGATGTCGACTCCTTGCACGACGGCGGAACATATGGCCAAGGAAACACCGACACCGATCTGATACGCGGTATTAATCTGCAAGCCACACTTAGCTTCATATACTGAAGGTTCCCTAGATTTGGAATAAACATACCATGCCGCCACATAGGCTCTTTACATTCATAGGAGCATTGACCAACATGAGAGTACTGCAAGTGAGATATGCAATCGAGACTCCGGTAATGCTCAAAAACGAGGTTGGCATAACATTAACCCAGCTAGATTCAGATGTTAGAACTTGCTACTTGGTATCCCAGTTGGGTAGTTCCCAAGTCCGGTAATAGGGGGAAAGAAATGATGAAGGACTCACAAATCGGAGCCCGATAAGAGGCAGGTTGGTAGTGGTGCAAGGACTTCAAACACTAATCCCGTAATCAATATGTATTTTCCATCAATGGATTCAATGGCTCTTGTTGTAGCAAGGGTTAAGACGAAGCCGAGCACCCCGGAAGGTATGAATCGAATCGCCGTATCTAGTGGAGAAAAATTGTAGACTTGTTGAGAGATGAGTACAGTATAGTATAGAACTATCTGGTAACTGCCATTGACGGCTATAAACATGAATAAAGTCAGAAGTTAGCAAGAGGCTTTTCGCTTAGCAGACATAATAAGATCGGTGAAAAAAGGTAGGGCATACCGAATCCACAAACCCACAAGCTTGCAAAATTGCGGATCTTCCACAATGATAATGGCATGATCGGGTTGCTGATCGTGTTCTCATAGAGCACGAATGTGATAAGTAGACTAACAGACAATATGAGGAGGACAATGATAAATGACTTCCCCCAGCTATAGATACCACCACCGGATAACACAAACGCGAGTAGAATAAGTCCAACAGTTGAAAGAGAAGCACCCAAAAAGTCCATGTCTGGCTTGGAATCTCCTTTTATGGGAGTGGAAGGAAGGGCTATAAAACCAAGTATGGCCAACAGGGCACTGACAATGAATGATAACCGGAATATGTATCGCCATCCGAGGGACGAAGAGAGCAGTCCGCCTAACACTAGCCCAGCTGTGAAACCAGCCGCACCAGAGGCCGCATATAGACCCAAGGCGCGCGTTCTGTCTTGACCGGTAAAGTATGAGCTGATGATACCCACCGCCGACGGGATCGTAAGGGCGGCTCCCATTCCTTGAAGACCTCTGAAGACAGTCATCTGAATGAAAGAGGATGTAAAACCTATTGCCGGAGTCCATATTGAGAGCCAAAGCAGACCAGCAATCAGCATAGGCTTTCGGCCATATCTGTGAACAAAACAATCAGTAAGTGTATAAAATTACTGGTATACAACTCGGCAAAAAGGAGTAGCTCAACATACCTATCAGACAAGACACCAGATAGTAAGAGACACCCTCCAAATGAGAGAGTATACGCCGAGATCAGCCATTGCAGTTCTGACGACTGAATCCTAAACTCCTCTTGCACATCGGACAATGAGATATTTGTACCGGTGAGAAATACGTTGTCCATGAACATAGCCCCTGCAGAGACTAGTAATATTAGAGCACCGTTCCATGATGAGAGCTTTCCGGTTTCAGGTTCAGTTGATTCTCTCTGCGCTTCTGAATTATCTTCTTCGGCTGGTTCATTGTAGGAATTGGCATCGAAACTTCTTTTCACTATTTTTTCATCGAGCTCAAGGGCGACAAGAGTGGATTCAGACCTTGTAAATGCTGGTCTAAGAGTTAAAGATGCCTTGGAGAGGACGGGCTCGTCATCTGTACGGTCTGGATGAACCTCAACGACAGTGATGTTAGTTCCCATGATTATACTGTCTGGAAAGTATAATGCCCCTAGGAATTTGGAGGGATGAAGGTGAGTAATTCTGCGAGATGTCCATCGTACACAAGGGAAGGGGGAAATCTTTATATACTGAGTAGTCAAAGCGGCGGGCCTAGTAATGCCCACCATCACCATGCAGACTGTGCGCTATCTAATCAAAAAGGAAGCAGTGCACCGGCTTGCAAAGAGAAGCTCCAGGGGATACGATCCATAAGAGTCTGGCCTGTAGGTTCAGGCATTGGACTAGTCAGAGCCTCTTGACGATCCTTCGCCGACGAGTCACGACATGATACCATGACGGCGCATTGCTGCCCTACATGGCCATAGTTGCATCTTTGCTGGGGAAAGCTCCATTCTATTCAGCAGAATAGTCGAGGTAGTTATCAACAGAAAGTCATCCACATTGCCCACGCACGGTGGATCCAGCACCTTTTTAATAGTGGCCGACAGGATAGATCGGACATGCCCCCAGAATGGGTCTCGCTACAACGACAATATCAAGTGCATGTGTCATGGAACGTTCGTTTGATAGGGCTTGTTCTGAAATTAGCGTCTTATGGATGTCGTCTCCTGAGCAAGCGAGTAGACAAAGGTCGGCCTTGATTGTATAATTGAGAATATTCGGAACAAATGTCTTCTTCGGACAATTCTTTATTTACCGACATGAATCAGATGAAAGGTAAAGGCAGTATTCATTGAATCGTTACAATACAATGAGGGCGCAGCAGCATAGATAGATTGGCAATATCGTATCGGGAAATGGATTTCATGAACAAAGTTCTTAATTCAGCAGATTAGTCGAGGTTCCACAGCTTCTATTGTGCGTGAGCTACGCCGAGCGATGATGTTTTTCATCTACCGAGAGGTGTGTTATTTGTATGAGTCAGACAAGCCCAACCACTTTTTTTCCTTCCGAAATTCGATCCCAAGAGCGCTGCTCTAATTATCCAAATACCATCCCCTTTCCATCAACATCCAGACTAACATCGTTGTCGGAATGAAAAAAGTAGGAACAGTTTCCTGTCTCCTCGCGTTCCCCCAGATCAACCACTCTGTTCCATACAAAAATAACGGGCCGATGTATGTGAATATAGCCAAGGTATACAGTTCGCGATTGTGGATATGTTGTGCCGCATATAGTCGGATCAAGGCAGTGTAGACGTTCTTGACACCGTATACGTGTGCTGTAAGTGCATTCGGGGGTGGCGCCGACGGACCGGAGAAGCCTTTCATAGACGACAGCGGTTGGGTGTAGGTGACGACCGTATGGATTAAAGCCATGGTGCTTGTCTGAAAAACTAGTCAGTTCTTGAATCTCTCGACATAATTTTTTGAAAACATGGGGGTCATCGGCATACCACGACCAAAGCGTACGGCAAATAGCCATCGCGGGCGGATGGCAAGTACTCCATGTTCGATGTAGATAGAGCCGGAATATTTAAAATGTAATGACTTTGAGCGCAAAGTGACCGAAATTATTCACAATTATTTGATTCCAAGTCCAAGGTCTTCCATCAGTGACAAAGATCTCGCATCAACAACTATTTATTGTCAACGACCTCGGGATTTGGCTAGGTGTCTGTAGGTAAGCACTAGGTCACCATATTCCACGACCCCGTTCAGCCGCACGCGCATAAATTACTACATCTGGTCAATGATCGAGATGGAATTTGTGTACATCCAGTTTGTATTCTCTTTGTTGTTAATGTAGCTTCTGAGAAGCAATGCCGAAGAAAAAAAGAGCCAAAAAGAAAATAAAAGAATTAGATCCTCCTTCAATCCGGCAGCATCCGGGTAAAAAATAAGGTCGCCTATATATATGCTTCCAATGTTGAATTGAGGTTGCCAATCAATCAAGATCGAACGGGTATATACTGCGAGTATTATTCACTGACTATATACAGCCTGCAATCTAGATACTTAAGCGACAGAGAAAGAAACTATCTAATTGAGAAAAAAAGGAAACAAAATAGACAAGCAAATGCATCACTTAGGTACAGAAAGTTTCGATTTCGCCAATATCAATTCAGCAAGCTTGATCAATGACTCGCTGGATAACAGCTCAAGAACCTGCACATTCGCATCTGCTTCGCGGGCAATCCAGTTACGAATTTCAATAGCGACCAGAGAGTCCAGACCCAACGAGGAAACTCGAGTCGAAACGTCCATATCCTCTGGAACCATGCCCAAGACCGCTGCTAATTTCGTCGCGAGAGCTTCGTAACAAATATGGATGGCGTCCGCTCTGGTAGGAGCAGACTGAACAGCTACGCGTAATGGGAGCTCTTTGCCATCTTTCTGCGATTCGTTCACGACCGACTCGACAGCCTCGCGGATGGAGGAAAATTTGGAATCGTGAAGCCAGAAACTGTCCAAGGAATCCGTTGCTTCTAAGCCTGTGACAAACTGACTTTGACTTGATTTGTTCAAGTCACTAGTTATTGCCAATGCGAGAAGTGCCAGGACTTCAGACTCGTTGATTGTAGCGCCTCCAATATTCTTCACGACTTCTTGCTGCCTGGAAGGATCACTGTCGGCTAGGTAACCCACCTCTGTAACTGCGGCAAGATCGATCGACTTTCCAGGAAGGCCCTGAGATTGCCGGTACTCCATAAACCCGTCAAGGAATACGTTAGCTGCCGAGTATGCAGCTTGGCCTCGATTACCGACCACCCCGGAGACAGATGATAAGGCAATAAAAAAGTCCAGCGGCGATTGAGCCAGACAGTGGTGCAAATTCCATGCGCCTTCGACTTTACAAGCAATCACCGATTGGAAATCATCTAGCGTCATATTCTCGAATAACATATCCTATAGATGGCCAATCAGTCTTGCTGTAGTTTGAAACAGACACGTTATCAACGGGTCAACTTACTCGAAGAACCATAGCCCCATGTACAACGCCACGCACAGGAGGAAGCTGCGTAAGCTCCCCGTTAACTAGTCTTTCGACATCAACTCTGGAGCTAACATCACAAGCTTTAACCAGAACCTGCGTTCCGTGAGGTGCCAGCTCGTGGATCAGAGCTTCCAGTTTTTCGTTCATTGAACCCGATCGCGAGACAAGCACGATGTTCCTCGCTCCTTTAGTGGACATCCATTTGGCCATGCTTCTACCTAGACCACCCGTTCCGCCGATGATGACATATGTTGCGTCTTTGGTCAAAAGATTACTAGAAGTTTTGAGAGACACGGCCTGCAGAAGCAAAGGTTAGTTATTCCAGTATGGAAGAGGAACTTTTGTAGGACGATATTTTGTACGAAAGCGGAACATACCTTGACCCGATCATCAGCATTAGGAACAACAACAGATTTACCCATATTCTTTCCAGTCTGCAGAGCTCTAAATCCTGCCTCCACCTCCGAAATCGAGTATCTTGTAATCGGGTAAATTGGCTTAATAGCACCATCACTCAACAGGCGGCAAACATCATTCAGGAGTCGCTTCATTAACTTGGGCCGAAACTTGGCAACTTTGGTCAAATCAACAGAAGCAAATGTGACATTATGCTCAAACTTCAACATTTCCAAGCGACTATTCTTGGTAATGTCGGCCTTTCCGATCTCAATGAACCTTCCAAAAGGCGCAAGGCAATCCCAGCTTTCTCGCAAAAGGTCGCCGGCAAGAGAGTTTAGGACAACATCGACACCTTCATTATTGGTGGCCCGTCGGATCGCTGGACCAAACGAATTATGACGACTATATAATATGCGATCTTCGGGAATCTTGTAACGCTCCATAAGAAATGACCTTTTTTCATGACTGCCTACTGTCACAAAGATCTCAGCACCCACCATTTGAGCTAGCTGAATGGCCGCTTGCCCAACACCTCCAGCACCAGCATGTATCAAGACAGACTCGCCAGCGACGAGACGGCCCAAGTCGAACAGCCCATAATAGGCCGTGCAGAATATGATCGGAATGGTAGCTGCTTCTTCGATAGACATGGAGTCTGGTATCGGAGCGATGCTAGTACTGGGGCAACGTGCATACGTTGAATATGCTCCTTCTGGCATGGCCATGACCCGTTGCCCAGGACTTACATCTGTGACATTCTTGCCAACCGATGTGACGATTCCACTACACTCAACACCAATGTATGGCTGATTGAGCTGCCCCATGGATACTACAACATCTTTGAAATTGATCCCCGTTGCTTGGACCTCAATTTCTACAGAATCATCTACCAACTCAGCGACATCGTCATCGGTAAAGTAGATAGTATCGAGAGATCCGGGCTGAGCAATCTTTAATTTGAAGCGTCTTCCCGGCTGATGAAATGGCTGTGTGGATAAACTCATGTCGCTGTTTTCGTTATGAATGAACGCGTTTGACGGGATGTCCTCCAGGGCCCGCAATACGAGGAGCGAGGAATCAGTTGACTTGAACTCGGATTCTTTGCAAGGTTCAAGGCCGTCTGTAGGCCATATCGCCTCCATAACCGTAGAGACAGTGCTGGCGGCAATGATAGGATCTTCGCTATGAATACCCAGGGTAACGATCTTAGCCATCGTCTCAGATCGGACACTTCTTGTCATTCCAACGGTCATCTGGGCATCTGGTGAATGATTCGAATAGACCCAGAGGATGTTTGATGCTGTGAGAAGAATCCTGCGGATAGGCTCAAATTCGGTCGCAGTTGCATCTCTCAGGGAAGCGTCAGGCGATTGAAGGATGATGACATGGCTGTCGGTACATTGGGTTTCTAAATCCGTCACCAACAAAGTTTCGGGTGGTTTTTGACCTAGATCCTTAGCAACTTCCGTAGCGATAGGCTCAACTTCGCGTTGTCGCGAAAACCGCACAAGGATAACCTGGTTATTTCGGACAGCTTGTTCGGTAGACATATCTTTAGTATCGTCATGCGTATGAGAGGCCCCATTTTCTTGATGATGGCCATTCAGACCGTTAGTAAAACTATGGTTTGACCCATTGGTACCATCCTGGACGTTGAGATGAGAGTGTCCATTCGTAGTTTCATGTGCTTCATAGTTGGACATCTTGGTAGGCTGCGCACGTGTATTGGAGGCATCACTCTGTTTATCCCACGGCTGCCACTCGAGCTTGTAACATAGTTTGTGAATGTCACTGCCGGGTCCTATTCCTGCATCACGGATAGGAGTCATGATAAGGCCATCCAACATAATCAATGGATCCGCAGTGCTGTCCTCGGCAACAGCAAAAAGGTCAAAGTGAGTCGGCTCGGGCGAAGGTAGGTTCGGGCTTCCAGTTCCAAAAGCTCTCACATGCTGGCCAGAGGCAAATGGGATATCGGAACTGATGATAGCATGCTTAATCAGAGTGGGCATATAAAGCGTCTCCAGTGTCATTCGCCCATGCCCGAGGATAGGCCAGACGAGATGGAGTAAGCCATCAAGAAAAGCCGGATGAACAAATAGGGGCGATTGAAAGTTCTTAGGCATCAAAGTGGTCGTATCTCGGATGTGAAGATCCGCATGGCTATGATGCGAGTCGGCATAGCAATTCTCCAGACCCTTGAATGCCGGTCCATAGTCTGCTCCAAGATCGGTAAGAACTTGGTAAAGCCTACCTTCAGGGACGTGATTGGTTGAAGACGAGAGAATGTTCGACATTCGTTTTTGTATATAGCTTCTACTCTTCAGACCGGATCCGAAAGCCCCAGAAGCATCACCATGAAAGGAGTTCCGGACGCCGACAAGACCATGGCAATGCTTAATCCAGCCCCTTTGGGAGCTCCAGGAATGAATCTTGAATTCATCCCAGACATCAGAGGCACCACGAGTGCCTTCTTCGTAGGGTCGCAATGATATTGTTGTTTCTACATCCCCGTCATCGCTAAGGACTAATGCAGATTCGACAACAACTTCACGAAGCTCGAAGGCAGCAAATGTGATATTCCGCTGGTGGGCGCGACGAGCGGCCGCCTCTAGGGCCATGGCAAGCTGTCATAATTAGTTACATGGACGGAGAGCATGGAGAATATGAATGGAACGAGGAAAGGGAAAATAATAGCGATACTTACATATCCAGCAAGCGGATAAACAACCATGCCCTGCATTTTATGATCCCTGAGCCAAGGGATATCATCCAACCGCAGAATATTTCTCCACGTAGGCTCCATATCGTTCGAATAGTTGGCCATAACACCAAGTACATCGTTTCTTGCACCGTCGCGTATTTGATGTTTCTTTGCGATTCGCGGTTCATGCCAGTAGCGAGTATGGTGCTGCCAAGGATAGCGAGGTAGATCTGTCAAAAAACTATGATTCTGGGCTCCAGTGCATGGAAAGTTGATCGCGTATGGGTCTAGATTTGCGCCTCGAACGTAGGCAGCCGCAGCAGTATTCATGAGGGTTTCCACCGCATTTCCCTTGCGAACGATTGTGGGCGCGTACGCAATCTTCGCGGGGGTCAGTCCGAGATGCTTCAATGTATCACCAATTGGACCTTTCAAAGCTGCATGAGGCCCAACTTCTATGAGTAGGTTCGGGGTCCCACCCTCATGTTTGCACATTTTTTCTAAAGCATCGGGGAATAAAACAGGAGAAGTAAGATTTTGAACCCAATATGCGGCATCGAGAGTTGATGACTCTGCGACGCGACCGAGAACTGAAGAGACAAAGACTACGTCGTTCTGCAACATAGACTGGGGATGTATATGTGCAATTGAAGTAAAATAAGCATCGGATATCTTTTTCATGTGGTCCGAATGGTAGGCGACATCTATCTTCAAGCGCCTATTGAAGATCTGTTCTAACTGTAGGACGCTTTCGAGTTCCTCGATTGCAGAATGATCGCCGGAGACGGTGACACTTGTCGGACTGTTGACGCAAGCTACTGTCGCATAACCTGTTCGAAGCATTTTGAGCATTGGGCGAACAGTACTAGCGCCGGCACCAACTGCTATCATGCCACCCTGGAGGGAAGGGTGGGTTTCCTTGAGCAATCTGGTCATTTGCCCTCTATGGTACGATAAAGCCATGGCTGAGTGCAAGTTGAAAAACCCCGCAGCGAATGATGCAGCAATCTCACCGGAGCTGTGACCGACTACATAGCTTGGACGTATACCCCATGACTCAAGCAGTGTCACCAAAGCAATTTGGATAGCAGTACAAGCTGGCTGGCTGAGTTCGGGAGAGTCAATTCGAGAACCAGCAGGATCTTTCTTGATTTCTTCTTCTAATGACCATTCAGCACGCAGTTGCCGTAGATAGTCGTCCGCTTGCTGAATCACCGCCTTGAAGATCGGATACTCCATCAGAGCGCATCCCATTTGAGCCCATTGCGCCCCTTGCCCCGTAAAGACATAGCCTATCTTCGGGTCTCCTAGAACCTTGGAGGCATTCACTTTCAACTGAGCCAAGCGGATGCCCAAGTCGTCTAATGAGCACGCTGGGAGAGCGATTCGATACGAAAGGTGAGACAGTTTGCTCCCCATGGTAAAAGCAAAATTTCCGAACAATAATTTTTCGAATACTTCAGGCCTCTGCTCAAAGTATATGCCGAAATCCTTAATTCTTTGATGCAAGGATTCCTTATCATTGGCTGATATGAATATTAGCTTGTGCTTGGGGTCATTATACATCGTGTCGTCGGTATCGGTGGAAAAGTTGTCTGGCGAATTTGAATTCAATGGTGCCTTCTCCAGCACGACATGCGCATTTGTGCCTCCGAAGCCGTAGTTTGAGACACTGATGAATCTCTTACCGCGTGGCCAAGGCCTGGTGGATGTCACAACCTGCATCCAATTGATTAGCATTTCCGGTTATATTCTTGATATTTGACCTTTATAAATAACTCACCTTCATGTTCCACTCGTTTAGCGGAATGTTTTCATTTGCCTTTTTGAAGTCTGCATTAGGCAAAAGGAGATCACGATCTAGCATCATGGCTGCTTTGATCAAGGAAATCACCCCACTGGCCCCTTCCAGATGACCGACGTTTGACTTCACCGAGCCAATGTACAGGGGGTTTCTCGGCGACCTTCCATGTCCGAGAGCAGCATGTACAGCCGTAGCTTCAATGGGATCTCCAACTTTAGTTCCCGTGCCATGCATCTCTACAAACCCGCAATCCTCGGGGTCAATATGAGCCTCATTATAGACGCGACGAATCAGCTCCTCTTGCGCATGCCCATTTGGCAAAGTGATTCCCTGGGTTCGTCCGTCCTGGCTCACTCCCGAATTCACGATGACAGCTCGAATTGGATCTTTATCTCTTATCGCATCATCGAGAGACTTCAAGAGCACTACACCCGCGCCCTCTCCTCTGGCGAATCCGGATGTGGCCCGATTGTCAAAGGCGTACGTTTTCCCTTCATCGTTGAACAACCTATTATGGTAAGTCAACAGTTAGCGATAAATTTGCGATGGGCGGGTGGTGAACATACTGGGACATTGACATGGAGACAAACAAGTCCGGTACGATATTCAATCTACATCCGGCAACCAGCGCCTCTGTGGACTCACCACTCCGTAAGCTTTGGACGGCAGCATGCAGTGCAACCAACGAGGAGGAACATGCCGTATCAACGGTAAAACTAGGACCGCGAAAATCGAAGTAGTAGGATATTCGATTTGACTGCAGTGATGGTGCACAGCCTGTGGCTTGGTACATAGGGATCGTTTCGACATCGCGCACATTGTGAAGTTCATAATCAGCAAAGTTACCGCCGACGAAGACGCCGACATTTCTCCCGGCTAGCGACTCTTTTGGTATTCCAGCGCTCTCAACGGCTTCGTATGAACACTCGAGTAGCAATCGTTGTTGGGGGTCCATAGAGATCGCCTCCTGGGCGGTTATATTGAAGAACGGCGCATCGAAGCGAGAGATGTCATCTTGCAGAAAATAACCACCTGAGGGATTGAATGCTCCGACTTTGGAAGGATTGGGGTGATGGAATGCCTCAGACGCGAAACGATCCTTTGGAATGGGTGACCATCCGCTGCGTTTCCGGGTACAAAGCTCCCACAGGTCGGCGGGAGATGATACATCGCCTGGAAGACGACAAGCATATCCAATTATGGCAATGCGCTGCCTGTTGTTCTCGTAGCAGCAGCTTACATCGTGATTCAGTGTTGTAGAGGCTGGATGTGTATCTGGAATGTCCGAAAACCCGTTCATCGCTCAAAAACCGGGGGAGTGATTATTGTAAGCAGATGAAGACCATAAGAAAAGAATGTAATGGGAAGAAAAGAGCAGCGAGCAATATCCGCGCTGTTGGTGTGTCTCTCCCCTCTCTGGCCTTGGCTCTTCTCTCAGTAGTGATTGCGTATGCTCGCCACAGTTTATATCGCTCCTTGTATTTTGCCGATCTTGCGCGTCATAGAGTGCTAGTTGACTAGCGTTATCATCTTCTGGTGTGGATGTGGATGATTCGAAATCCCCTGAGGGGACGCAAGGGGCTGGTTCCCAGCTCGTGATGATTCGGCACAAGCATAATTCCGCAGTGGAATCGATTACTTTAGCGTTTGCCTCTCACAGGAGTGCACTTGATGACTGTGGGACTGGGAACTGCGACCTGGTCAAGGTATGTCAATCCACCACGGCCAATTTGAGCATTCGCCATTGCGATTGAAGTCATGTCGTGAGGCATTTGGCTCGGCGGTGCACTAGAAGTTCTAGACTAGTATTCTTCCCCCAATCTGAGCTGACTGCTCCACTAAGTCGCGTAAAGTTGTTGATAAGCTGGTCGATCTGTCAAAGGGAGCGGAAGTAGTCGTGGTCAGTGGTCGTCGTTGGGTTGGAAGAGTGTGTAGCGGAGATGAGGTCTTTCAAGGTTGGTGGTGGGGCTTGCCCTGGCAGGGATTGTTTTAGTGGTCCCTTCGCTCTTTCCTTCCGTCCACATCCCACCTTCCCTTACCAGTGGGTCAAGCCTAAGGCCACCACAATTAGTGCCTTATTCGGCCCTTAGTGCCTGGATTAATTATCCCTACGCCAGGCACGCTCATCCTTGGAGACGTCCTTGAATCGCAGTCCACAACACAAATGCACTAATAAAAGGCTAATTTGCATCGCTGTGTGCTATCACATGTGGTCTACGATTATTTACTCGATGCACGAACAACAGCGATTACCTGACTATAGGATATATATAGCGCGACGAGCGATAGCGGACGACCACATCTAACTATATCGACCTCGGGACCTTGTTCACTAACCCCAATCCAATTCCTTCGCGAGCGAGTGCCTGCGTATTCCGATAATCGAAAATGCAGTTTTTATGTCTACACGGCGCAATTGGAAACGTTCATGTGAGTGCAACGGCATCCAAACCGAAGAACATATCAAGACTGACGTCTACAGAATATCAGTATTCAGTTAGGTCAGTGCCAGATAAAGCTGCTGCTGGACGTACACCAAGACTGACAGGAAATTGTAGAGCCTTTGCGGAAGGAACTGGAAAGTGACCAAGCCACCACTTTCCATTTCATCAATGCGCCAGTGACCGTGGACCCTCCCGAAGGTAGGAATTTATACCAACTTAAGTTCCTAACTCCCAGTCATAACCATGTGACGGCTCGTGAACGCTAACTATGCCATGCTAGGCTTCAGCGAATACTTTGGCCCTGGACCGCATTATCGATGGATGGACGACGAAGGCGCCGGAGCAGAGTCCATGATCAATCGTATACGGCAGCTACCAACCGGTCGAAATCCCGAAGATGTCATGCGAAGCCTGGCCAGTTCCGGAAAGACATGGAGGAACCGGGAGGCAGTTATGCAGTATCTTTATGACACTCTAGAAGAGCATCCCGAGGTCGAGGGAATAGTCGGATACAGTGAGGGATCTGCGATGGCGGCTACACTCATTCTGGATGAGGTGCACAGATTGCAAAAAGAGGGACGGCCTAGAAGAATCAAGTGTGCAATTTTCTTTACGGGCTGGCCCCCAGTCTCGCCGGACTGCAAACTAGTCCTTTCGGACGAGAGTGAAATCATGCTTGATATCCCCACTTTGCACATTGTTGGGGCTAATGGTGAGTGTGTTTTTTGGTCGTGATGATCTTGGATAATTTTCCTAAATACCAGATTTCTTGTACTAACAAGGTGATGCAGATCCTTATCGCTACGGCGCCCTGGCACTGTATAATGTCTGTGACGCGGATACCGCCAACATGTTTGATACAGGAAAAGGCCACACAATCCCCCGTACTGGAAAAGTGATATCTGAGCTGGGCGATGCCGTCAGGGAGCTTATCGCAAGTACTGAAGACGAATAAGTCGCTAGCGGCTCTAAATTAGTAAACAAGACTAAAGAACAGACCCTCGAATAGACTTTCTAGTCCTGAACCATCGTCATCGAGATATATTTTAGCGTCTAGCTTCTTGTGAGAAGCGATCGTGGTCATCCACTCCCACGAGCTGTTTTATATTCCAAGGTTTCCATTGAATTCCAAGTTTTCTGCTGTATAGAATCTATGTGGCTAGCTGATAAGCTTGATTGTGTCCATTGTTTGCCGATCTAGTGCCGCATATAGAATTTGGGTTTTCGATATTTCACGGAGTACCTCGGTATCAGAACCTAAGCTCCGCGAGCTGGTTTTTCCATCGGGCTTACGAAATCATAAACCCTAGGTAGTCTTTGAAGGTTGTTCTTACATATGTATGATTGTCAGGTCTTCGCGTCGGTAGTAAGGCCGACTCCTCATGTGAAAAATCATAACAAATATAAAAAGGCTCGCGATAAGAATACAGACACAAGTTGTTAGCCAATAGCCACGTACGTAATAAAAGTTACCTAGGTAGTCCCAGGCTGACTGTCGAGCATGATTTTTCCCACGAGGCTAAAATGCACATCAGCTCGATATATTTCCGAGGACATAAACCCTTGACTTGCAGATGGGCATCGCATTGTGATCGAGACAAGCTTTGTTTTGCGATAACTCATTACTCTGTACGCAGTGGTGCCTACCTAGGTAAACTTCCAAGGTTAGGGCGTTTGTACCTGTTCGTACCTACAGTTAATCCATGGTTCATTGGGATCGCCTGACCCACTTGCTCGATATATCTCCGATTGGCCAATAGGAAGAGCAAGTCAAGTTAGAGTTTTGTCTAGTCGATCGGCGCTAAACCGGATACATTACTGATCTGCCCCATCTGCTGCACGTCCATGCATGAGTGGATATTGGTTCCTAAGAGACTGAGGGAACGCGTATTGAGTTGTATTATGTCTATCTAAAAGAGAGAAAATTATTTAACATAGGTGTACTATATATAATAATAAGAGAGACTATACACACTAGTTTAGTAAAAGATTTACTTAGTAAAGTACTATAGTAAGATAAGCTTATTATCTAATAAAAGCATATATATAAATATATATACTATAATATCTATATTAAGAATAGTAGTAAAATAATCCTCTTATATTTCTTTAATATAGATACTATAAGAAATAAATAAAGCTAAAAAAAGTATAATTAAATAATCTATATAATAGATTTCAGTATAGTAAAAAGAAATAAAGAAAATAAAAATTAAAGATAAAGCTTATAAAAAGAATAATAACTAATTAAAAGATTTAGTTAGAATAAAATTATATTTTTTTAAAAAGAAAAAATAATTAATTTAATAACTAACTATTAAGTTATAATTATTACTAAATTAATTATTATTAAATAATTAGATTAGTAGCTTATAAAAGATATTAATTTAAAAATAAACTAATCAATAAAAAGAGAAATAAATTCTCTATATAAATTAAATATAGAGATAAAAAGTATAATTAAAAAAAAAATAATTAATATAATAAATATATCTACTACTTAGCTAGAGCTTATATTATATTAAATATTACTAATAAAGTAGTTATACTAGCTTATAAAAAATATAGATTATAAAGGAAGATTAAGTAAAAAAGATAATATATATAGATATTAACCTAGAGATAGCTATATATTTTTTAATAAAAAAAAAGTATAGTATTTATTATTAATTAAACTAATCTATAACAAATATTTATAAAAAAAGAATATATAAAGCAGCTTATATAATATAGATTTAATATAAAATATTAATAAGTCTTAGTTACTTTATAAATTAAATATATTTTTTAATAGATAAAGGCTTTATAAAGCTATTTATAAGTATAATATTAATACTAATCTAGCAAATATTAAGCTTTTAATTTTAAACTTTTTCCTAGAGTTAATAATTATAAATATTTATATAGTAAAGACTTATATAAATAACTTTATTTTTAATTATTATATATATAGTTTAGTAATTATTATATTTAATAATAAATATTCCTTACTTAGGGTTAAACTTAATTACTTTAAAAAAATTAATCTACTAGAAGAGTTGCTTTACTATTTTAAATAAAATAAAAAGCTTAGCTTTAATATTAAAGATTAGTATTATTTATTACTTTTTTAATAACTAATTAATTAAGCTATTAAAGAATAAGAAAATATAAGCTTCTATACTTTATTAATCTTTATTATTTATAAAAAAGAAATTATTTATTAAGTAAACTAGCTTATTATAACTATTTTTATAATAAATAATAAGAAATTAAATTCTATAAAAATATAGAATAATATAATTAATTACTTATATATATAGTAAGCTTAGATTTTATATAAATTTATTAAGTTTTACTATAATAAAGGTGATATTTAACTTTATAATAATAGCTATATAAAGTGCTAAGCTAATTTTTTATTAATATAATTTAATTATAGCCTTTAATACTAGTTTAGTTAATTTTTTAAACTTTATTATTAATAAGTATAGTATTAATAGTAATAATACTATATCTAAGTTAAAATACTTTATAATCTCTTTAATATATAAATTTTAATAGAAATATAACTCTCTAGCTTCTTTATTATAAATAATTTTTATTTTAAGGAATTAGTTTAGATCTTTTATAGCTTTAGTAAGATATTTCTTTATAAATATATTCTAAAAGGCTTTTATAAAATACTCCTAGTTAAAATAAAAAAAGATAACTATATTATTAATATAAAAAAAAAGTATAATACTATTATTATTCTTAAAAAAGTAAACTTTATTAAAGATTTATTTAAAATTAAAATTAAAAAAATATTATAGTAAATTCTTTCTATTATAAAAGAAATAATTACTTTAAGCTATATAGTACCTTTTTTAAATAATTATAAAAGTTATTATTACTCTTAATTTCTTATAAAGTCTAAATAAAATAATTATTTTTATTAATTTTAGTATTTAGATAAGTAGTAATTATATTATATTACTATAACTTAAAGCTAAAAGCTATTATTAAAATAACTAAAATCTATATTATTTTAGAATTAATAATTACTAAATAAGTATCATTTTAGCTTATTTATAAATTATTATAAATAATAAACCTTATCTTATAATAAAGAAGATAGCTAGTACTATTAAATTTATAAATAAATATTTATCTTATATTAAAAAGCTTAAAATTATCTTACTCTATAGCCTTCTTCTAATAAATCTTTTTAAAAATATCTATTTTAATAAGAGATTTATATTTTATATAACTAATCTTTATAAAGCTATTATAATATTAAATAAATAGCTTTAATATCTCCTACTATAATTATAATTCTATAGGAAGCTTATTATAATATAATCTAATTTTTAAAATTATTTTATAATTATTCTAGATAGTATAGCTAACATAGAAGACTACTAAAAAATAATTAAAACTATTATTATATTACTTTAAATAATAAATTCTTTTTCTTTATAGGATATTTAATTTATTATTATTATTATTATTATGCTTCCATTTTAGAGACCTTGTGCCAGTGACTAAGACTATGTAAGGTCTACCATTTCCTAATTAGGAAATAGGCTTGAGCTAACTAAGATAAATACATAAATAAAAATAGACAAATTTTAGGAAAATAATATAAGACCCCCTACAGGCTAGTAAGATTAGGATATAATAAATAAGGAAATAAATAAATATAAGTTATAAATTAAGAAGTAAGAATACTAATTATTCTTCTTTTTCTAATAAAATCTATTTTCTTATTATAATCTTAGTTTTTTTTTAGATATTCTATCAAGATAGGAATGCCTAGTTTAGAAAATAAGAAGTATAAATTTCTTTTTTCTATACTAAGCTTCTTAATAGTTATTTTTCTTATATTATTAAAATTAGAGCATTCTAATATTAAATAATATAGCGTTTATTTTAAATTAGAATTATATTTATTACAAATATCATTCTTATATTACTAATTAAACCTTTTTAAATAAGATAAAAAATATCTATATCCTATTTTTAATTATTGTATAGAAGACTATAATAACCCTTATAGCTAAAGGAGATACACCTTAAACTAGTATACATTTTTACTATTTTCTCTTTTACGCTTATACTAACTAATTACTATAAACTATCCTCTTAAGCTAGTATACTAATTCCTATTCTTAGCACACTACTACTGTTTATTTATAAACTAAACTTTTAGCTACTAATATTAGCATCTTAGCCTATCTATTAACTATTATAATCTTGTACTTATAGTAGTAATATAAGCACTAACTAACTAATAATATCTCTAGCTCTACTATTAGCTCTAGATGTTTTATCTATTTAGAGTATAATATATACGTACTACCTAACCTTAAGCTTTATATCTAGCTTACTAACTTTCCTTTATATACTACTTAACTAGACATGGCAATGGGGCGGGTTGGGGCGGGTTTTGGGGGTCCTTGTTCCAACCCGTCGGGTTCGGGTTGATATTTTTTTAAACCCAACCCAACCCAGAAATTTTCTAACTTTATAACCATATAAAATATTAAAATAAAAATAAAAAATAATGAAATAATAGGCTAAAATTATATTATTATTTTTATAAAAAATCTATAATTAATTAAACTAGGTAAGATATATAGATTTAAAAAATAAAATAACCCAACCCAACCCAACCCAACCCGCTTAGTAATCAAGATTTTATAACCCAACCCAACCCAATAGGTGTGGGTTCGGGTTGGGTTCTGCCATGTCTATACTTAACCCTAAACTAATATATCTAATAGCTATGAGCCCTAGCTAATAGATTTCCTAGTAGTATACTATATAAGACCAAAGTAAGGTATATACTAGCTATATCCCTAATTCACTATATATGACTATATATTATAATTTAATTAGTTAAGTAGTTTTTAAAATTATTCCTAGAGTTAATAAGATTTTTAGTTAAGTAATAGAATCAATAAACTATCTACTAATTTTTACCTAGCAGCTTCAGGGGTAAGAAGATGTGATGGCCATGGGAATCGAACCCATTCCCACGGCGCTGTTGCTAGTAGCGCGGCGGATGGCCTACATGGCGTCTTACCGCTGCACCATGCGGCCGTCAGGATATTTAATTTATTTAGATTAATAAAAATATCTTTTACTTTAAAGACTTAATTAGCTACTTTAATTTAAAACTATTTATTTATTTTAATATTAAAATTATAAGTTTTAGTTATTAGTATTAATTTAAGTATTATAAAATATAATAATTAATATCCTCTACTTTCTACTTTAGTAAAATTAAGTTATATAGGTTAAGAGTACTCTTCTATAATATTAATATAAGAATTACTTTTACTACTATATTTAAAGATTAGAAATAATAATATTAGAAAATAAATTATTTACTTATTAAATATAAAGTTATTATAAAGCTTAAAATTAAACTTATTTATATTAAGCTTATTCTTAATAGGCTTATTTTAATAATTTTAATTTAGTATCTCTTAAGCTTCTTAAGCAGTAGGTTAATAAATATTAATATAATTAAAAATATTTTTATTAGAGTTAGAGTTCTTAATAGTAAAAGTAATTAACTTAATAATTTATATCTTATTTTCTTATTTCTTAATAATTTTATATATATAAAACTTTATAAATTTTATAAGATTAAAGAATTTAGTTTTATTAAATTTAATATTCTTTACTTTAACTATTACCTAGTTTTATAATATTTAAAAGTGAAAGATTTAGCCCGTTTATAATTAGAAATGAAATAAACAGGGCCTTTCAAGAAAAGAATATTAAAAGACCTATTATAAAATCTATTACTAAATCACGGTCAAACGCCTCCATTATATTAACAACAATGGATGATTTTTCAGCCAAATTTTTAGTAGATAATAAAATAATATGGGAAAATATTATTCCTTTTAATAGATTTTAATACGATGAAGAATGGATTAAATTAATAGTCTATAAAGTTCCTATAAAGCCTTTTTAAACTGAGGAAGGAATTGAATCTTTAAAAGAAGAAGTTGAAAATTATAATAATATTAGATTATTAAAAACTCCATTATAGCTCTTATAAGAAGAAATTAGATTATATAAAAATTATTTTTTTATTATTATTTATATATCTGACCCTGACTTGGTAGATATTTTAATAAAAAGAAAAATATTTATTACAGAAGAGACATGTAATATTAAGAAATTTACTTTTAAAAATATATAATATAATAAATGCTGAAAATATAATTATACTAAATTTAAATACAAAAATAATTATATATATAGAATATGTTTAGGAAATCATAATTTTAATGCCTATTTCTATGCACTTTGCTATACAAAAAAACCTTATAAATATATAGCAATAAAATGTACAAATTATAAACAACTTTATATAGCTAATAACTATATATGCTTAGAATAGCAAAAAGTTAATCTAAAAAAGGAATATATAACACCTATAAACATTAATTTTTAATAGATATAACATTCTTACAAAATAATATAGGAAAAGGTTTACATTATATAGTTATCTATTTAGAATTAAGCCTTAAAAGAAATATAGATTTTATAATATTTTAAGAACTTTATATTTAAATAATAGCATTATTTGTCATCTTATATATAATGTTATTTTACTATTAAATTATATTAGACTAAGGGTTGTAATATTTCACTTAAAAATATCAATATTTAACTTTAAATTAATACATAATTCTCTAGACCTTTAGATTATAAATATATTAATTAAGAATAAAAATATCTAATTATTTAATATTTATAATAAGAAAGAAAGAAATAAAGAAAATAATAAAATATTAGAAAACTCTCTATATACTATTAAAAGTGTCGGAAACTTCGGTCGAACACCGTCAGAGTATAACTAGGATAGTTATATTAACGGAAGAAGTTAATATATTCTGATGTATGAAAGGCTATATAAGCGTAAAGTCTTAAAGAAGTAAAGCAAACTAAATATCCTATTTAATAGAAGAATGTATACTCAAGTTATTATAGTTAATCAAAGATAATAGAATAAAATTAATTATATAGTAAATAAGTATTCTTATATATTCTATTATTATTATAGTTATTATAGAATATCTTATTATTTTCTAATATATCTATTAGAGCCATTATAGAATATCTTTAATTTCTTTAATACTCTAACTTTAAAATTATAAATAATTTTTATGCCTTTATATATTAATTTCTATAAAGATTAGTCTAATCTATTAGCTATAATATTTTTAATCTTCTAATAATTCTCTTCTCTAAAGGCTGATATTTTAATAATATAATAAATAGTCTATATTTTTTATTTATAATATAGATAATTTCTACTTCTTAAAATATTTATATTTGTAGTGATGAGTTAACTATATTATTAAAGAAAATAATCTTAAAAAATATATTTTTATTATAGATTAAATAATTTAATGTCGTTTATATTCTTTCTTATAAGTGTTATAATAAACTAGGAAAGATATATATTCATATTAAGTTCTTAAAGTATTATAATGAGTATATTTATATGATAAATTATTATTATATTAAAATGTCTATTTTTAAGTTAGTGTGAAAATATTTTACTAAAATATAAGAGCGTCTTTAAAAAGAAGAAAAATAGATTTTAGTTAAAATTCTTTAATTTTGAAAATAGTAAAAATTGCTAAAGAAATAAGCTAGTGAATTCTTTTAAAAGAATATAAAAGATGTTGAAGAATTAAAAAGATTAGAAGAAAAGAAAAAATAAAAGATAATAAATAAATAGATAAAATAAGAGATAGTGTATAAAGAATAAGAATTAATTATATTAATATTTAATTTTAATAATTTTAATAATCTAGTCTTAAATAATTTTTTCTAGCTTATTTTTTTTTTATTTTAAATTAATTATTATTTAATACTCCTAAATCTTGTTATAATAATTTAAATTTATAATAGATTTTTATAAATTATTTTCTAGTAAGTATCTTTTTTATTTAATTAAATAATAGATTTAATTATTTTCTTATTTATAATCTAGAATCTTTTTTATTTTATATTTTTTATTATTTACTTTATTATTTCTATTTTTTAGGTTTTTTATAAGTTCTAATAATAATATATAAAATATTAAGTATATATATATTCTTATTAGTAGTTAAAGTTAATAATTATTATTTTTAAATTTTTTTATAATTCTAAATAGTCTATATTTAATTGCATTAAATTTATTACTTAATTATTTTATTTTAATATTAAAATTTTTTAATTTTAGTATTTATTATAAAAGATAAACTTTTTCTTTCTTTTATAAGATTAATATATTTTTATATTTTATATTATAATATTATTTTATTTTTTATTTTACTTATTAAATATCTTTAAATATTATTATATATATTTATTATATATATATTATCTATAATATTACTTCATTAGAGCTTTTATCTATTAATATAAAAGTTTATAATATTTATAGATATCTTTCTAGATTAATAAAATATAATACTTCTCTTATTAAGGTGCTTTTTATATTATTTAATATAAATTATATTAATAGTAATATTTCTACTTAATTATCTTAATTCTAATCTAAATAGTATCATAGATATTATTTAATAAATTATATTATTTTTTTAGTTAATTTATCTATTTATTAATAATTTATAGTTAATAGCTTATATTTAATTTTATATATTTTAATAATTATCTACTAGTATTTTAATCTAAATAGTTTATCTCAATTTAAAATAATTTTAATTAGTAATTTAGTCTAATTAAATACTTTTTATAATATAAATATTATATATTATTTTACTATTAAATCTTTTAGTATTAGTTATATAATAATATATTTTATTAATCTATTAATAATAATAATTATATTATTATATTAAATTTTAGTAATTAAATCTTTTAATTCTAGTAATCTTTATATAAAGTTAACTATAATATATTTCTATAGTTTATTTAGTATTTTTAGTAGTTATATTTTTTTATAAAATTAATAATTAATTAACTTATTTCTATTATAATTATTATATTAATTAATATATTCTATAACTTATCTTTTTATATTTAGAAAATAGTATTATTATTATATCTTTTCTATAGTTTTATCAATTTCTTAATATTTTTATAGTAATAGATTATAATATATTCTAATAATTTCTATAATTATTATTCTTAGAATAAGTATAAATTTATTCTATATAATTAATTCTTTCTATAATATCATTTCTTTATTTTTTAATATTATTATAAATATTTTATCTTTGCTAATAGCATCTATTATTTATTAATAAAATTCTAAGTTAATAATAATAATTGTAGCAGCAAGTATTATTTTAATATTATATTATATATTATTTTTATCTTTTTTTAGAATATTAATTTTTAGCTATTTAAAATTTATAATATAATCTAATCTTTTACTAAGAGTATTTATAATAATATTTTTTTTTTTTTTAATATATTTAATCTAAAATTTAAATTTTAATAAGTATTTAATTTATTATATTTATTATCTAACTAATTCCTTTATTATTATAAAATATTTAAGATTATAATAATTATTTTTTATAATTATTTCTTTTTTAACTTCTTATAGATAGTATTTTTATTGCTTAAATACTTTAACTATTATAAATAATTTTTTATTATAAATATTATAATTCTTTTCTACTATAGTAAATTTTTTTAAGAAAAAAATAATAGATTTTTATTTTTCTTTATTATTTAACTACTTAAGAATAATTTCTAATATATATTCTAATATATTTAATTATATTAAATTTTATCTATCTAAATTATATAATATAAGTATTAATACTTTCTTAATTAACTTTTTAATATTATTAAATAATTTTTCTCTTTTTTAGTCTATTTAAATTTAAGATCTTTCTTAAGTAGTTTAATTATAGATTAAATAATTTTAAAGTAATTCTAAAAATATTATTTAATATATCTATTTACTTCTAAAAATTCTTAAATATTCTTAACATATATTAATATTAGTTAATTTAATATTATATTTATTTTTTCTAATTAAATCTTTAATCCTTTTAGTATATAAATCATTTTTAAATAATTAATTATAATTATATTAAATTTATACTTTTTAATTTTAAAAGTTAATTCTATTTTTATTAGCTTGGTCATTACTATTTATATATAATTATTATATTCTTTAACATTTTTAAAGTAAATAATAATATTATTAAAATATATTATAACAAATTTATTAAGAAATTTAATTAATATATGTATTATAAATTTTATAAATTCTATAAATAACTTTTTTAAATCTATAAGTGTGATTATTTATTTAAATAATCTTATATTTATAAAGAATATTATTTTTTAAATATCTTTTTTAGCAGTCTTAAGATTATAATAATCTTATTAAATATTAAAAACTATTATAATTTTTACTTTTTATAATAGATCTTTTTTTTATTCTTAATACAATGCTTTATTTATATTATTAATTATTTTATTATTTAGTGTCTAATAATTAATAATTAATTATTCTATTCTATTCTTTTTTAGCATAAATATTAATCTACTTAAAGCTAGTTTTTATTCTTTATATATATATCCTACAACTAGAAATTCTCTAATAAATTTATTTTCTAATTCTAGCTAATCTTATAATTTATACTATTATTTAACTAAAGATAGCGTAAATCCTAATTTTAATAATATTTATACTTTATATTCTTTCTTATAATTTAATAATCAATATTTTTTCTTTATAAATAATTTAATAAAATTATAATATTTTTTAAATAGCTTTGCAAGTACTTCTTTTAATTTTTATTTATAAATTTTTTTAGTTTTAGTTATATCTATAGCTATAATATAAATTATTTTTATATTATTTTTTTCTTTTTATAAATTGCTTCTATAGTATTTTATTTATTTATTTTCTAATAAATTATATTATCTTTTATATTTTTTATTCACTTAAACTAGTATTTCTCTTTAGCTTTATTTATAGAAGATTATTCCCTAATTCTTTTTATAAATTTATAAATTCTTTGTATTCTCTTAACTTAGTTTATAAGATTTAGTTATTAATAAAAACTATTTTAATTATTTAATTAATAATTAGATTTTACTCTTGTAGCTATAGTATTTTTAGTATTATATTATATCTAGTTATTGCTATAATATCAAATATAATTATTATAATATATAATCTTAATAATATAAAAATTAATTTTATTTTCTTTTTATATTCTTTCATGATTAGTTTTTTATTAATATTAATAATTTTAGTCTATTAATTTATCTTATAATATTAAAGTTATAATTTATCTATTATATTAAGACTTATATAATTTCTAATAGCTCTTAAATCTAAAAGTATTTATAGCTTTATTTCTTTAATTTCTACTAAGATAATAATTATTTAATATTTTAGATTAATTATTGCTATAATTAGATGCTTTATTTAATATTAATCTATATAACTTTATACTGCTTAGATATATTCTTCTAAAGGATTTATAAAAAGTCTATTATAATAAAATTAATAGAATACTATATGATATTTTTATTTAAATAAATTTAAATATACTAGATATTTACTTTCTTTATATATATATTAATATTCTAGATTTTCTTAAGGGCATATAAACTTTACATATAAAGTAATATCTAGTATTTTTAAAAATTACTAGTTAATCTTCTTACTAAGATAATAAAATTTATATTTATTATTATAACATATTATCTAATATACTTTATTATGCATACATTCTCTTAAATTAGGATAATATATATAAATATAATTTAGTATATATTCTAATTATCCACTGTATAGTTGATATCTATTTAATTTAGATATTTTTTTATAAATAGTCGCTAGGATCTTGTTATTTTATTTATATATTAGATAATTTTAATATATTTATTTATAATATTTTTTATATCTTTTTATATGCTTTTTCTAAGTATATTAAGATTCTTCTTAATAAATTATTTTTATAAATATATAATTATATAAATTATCTTTCTAATTTTATAATTTATTTATCTTTTCTTTAATAATCTATATTATATTATAGCTATAGTTATTTTTATAAGTTTTTTTATTATATATTTTATTCTAAATATAATTATATTTATTAATATATTCTTATTAAGTTTATTCTTATCTTATTTCTATAAGTTATTTTTTAATCTTTTTATAAGAGTTTAAATAAGATTTTTTTAATCTTAATACTTAATTAGTTAATTTATTACCTTTTTATTATTATCTTATAACGCTAATTAAGTATAAAATAATTTAATTAGTGAAGAATTCTTATAATTAATATTTTTATTATTATTTTTTAATTTTTCTTTATCTAGTTTATAATCTCTAAAATAATTATTTTTAAATGATTAATTCTATATCTTATAGCTCTATTTATTCCTTAAAAACATATAATAAGCATTTTTATATATAACTATAAATATTTAGATTTCTATATCATTAATATTTTATATAATACTTTTTATCTATATTATTATTCTTTATTATATTATTATTATAATTTCTTTTTCTTAATCTATATTAATCTTTTTTATTTATCATCTTTTTAATATTTCTTAATTTATAAATATATCCAATATTTATTATATCTATTTCTATAATTCTTTTTATTTTTTAGCTTGCTACTATATTCCTTACTTATATTATTCTAATAATTCTTTATTAATTTTTAAGTATTTATCAGTACTATTATTTTCTAAGATATATATATAAATAGCTATTATAATTTATTATTATAATCTTTAATTAGCTAATCTAGAGTTCTTTTTTAGCTTATAATATTTATTTATAAAATATCCTAGTATTCTACAGTTAAAGCAGACTTTCTTTTTAATTAATTTTTTCTTTTCTTTTTTAGTTAGTATAATATTTATTTATATAATAATATTATTATTTTGATCTTTAGTCCTTCTTTAGAATGTATTAGCTTATTATCTTAGTCAATACTAGTAATTTTTTTATTCTATATATTATATATATAATATTATATTAATCTATAATACTACTTTTATTATTCCTTTAAATATATTAGGTTGTGGTATGATTTATAAAATATAATCTTTTATATTATCTTTCAAATTATTATAAAACTGGTTTTATAATCTTTAATTATTCTATTTAAGATATTCTAATATTTAAAGAAATTTTATAATATAATCTTCTATAGATCTATACTATTTAATATTCTTAATCTAATAGATTATATTAAGTTCTTTATTAACTATTTTAAATAGCTAGTAGAGCTTCTTCTTAAAATAAATAAAACTATTAAATATAAAAATAATTTTAAATTTAAATTAATTATTATTAATAGCTTTAATTTAATCAGTAATATAAGATATAAACTATCTTATCACCTCTTTAATAAGAAAGCTAGATACTATAAGAACTTTATTTTACTTAGATATAATTTAATTAATATTATTACTAAAATAAATATATAGCTATATTAAAAATATCTTAAGAATTCCTTATTCTCTTAAGAATAGTTTAATCTTGCTAATTTTAACAATTGAATAGTTAGCACGCTAGGCCTTTAGTTTAATAATATATTATTTTAAGATATTAATAGCCTCTATTATTTATATCTAGATTAATCTAGAATTGTTACTATTTATTATTATTATTCCTCCACTAAAAGTTGATGAAGTTAGGGCAGCTGAATAATTCTATATTTATAAGAAGATTAGTTGCTGTTAGCTAGCTATAATAATTACTAATTAAGATTTCTCTTTTATAATAAGGGTCTTTAATTATTAGAAATTTTAATTAAATATTATCAGAGTATAACTAAGATAGTTATATTAATAGAAGAAGTTAATATATTCTAATATATGAAAAACTATATAAGCGTAAAATCTTAAAGAAGTAAGACAAACTGAATATCCTATTTAATAGAAGAACGTATACTTAAGTTATTATAGTTAATTAAAGATAATAGAATAAAACTAATTATATAGTAAATAAGCGTCCTTATATATTCTATTATTATCATAGTTATTATAGAATACCTCGCTATTCTCTGATATATCTATTAGAGCCATTATAAAATGTCTCTAATTTCTCTGATATCCTAATCCTAAGGTTATAGATAATCTTTGTTCCTTTGTGCATTAGCTTCCGTGGGGATTAGCCTAATCTATTGGCTGTGACGTTTCTAATCTTCTGACAAAAAGAAAATTAATTAAAATAAAATTAAAAAAAAAATACTATAATTGCTAGGGATTTTAATACCTACCATCCTTAGTGGAATAAAAATAAAGATCTAGAAAAAGCTAAAGAATTAGTTAAATAGCTAAAAAAATATAAATTTAAACTTTTAAATACTCTAGATATTCCTATATAAAATAGAAGAAGTTCTACTAGCTTAATATTAAATTTAGTATTCTATTCTCATAATTTAAATAATAATAAAAACTATTTTATATAGGAAATAGATTTAAAAATATTCTCTAGATCTAATTATAAAATATTATTTTATTCTTATAAAAATATAAAGAATATAGTATTAAATTCTATTATTAACTTACCTTATAATTTTAGAAAAGCTGACTAAAAAAAGTTCTTAAAAAAATTAATAAATATAATAAACAATATAGTTTATTAAATTTAGATCTAGAATTAGAAGAAGAATTTAAAAATTAAACTTAAATCTTATAAGAAATTATTATTAAAGCTACAGAAGAGAGTATATTTAAAAAAAAATATATTCTAAATCTAAAATTTAATAGAATAAAGATTTAGCTAACTTAAGAAAAGACTTTAATAAAGTAAAAAAAATATAGTATTATAATAAAAAAAATAAAGAATTATATAAGTCTTATATTACTAAAAAAAATATATATTTCTAAGAAATAAAAAATATAAAATAGCAAATATGGAATAAATTTTTAGAAAATACTAAAGATAAAGAAATATTTAAAGCCTTTTCTTATATAAAAAAAAGGTTTTTAAATAGACTGCCCACGTTACTATATAAAGAAAATAATATAAAAAAAGAAGCTATTTCTTTTCTATAAAAATATGATGCTTTTTTTAAAATATTATTTAAAAAACCCCCTATTTCTAAAGAAATAGATCTAAATATTCTATATTTAAAAAAATATAAATGGCCTAAATCTAAGAATAATAAAATAAAAGATTCAATTTTCTAGCTGTTAAAAAATAAAGCTCTAGGACTAAATAATCTATCTTTTATTATTCTACAGTATGTATATACTATATAATAATATTAAAGAAAGATTTAATATTATTTATAAAGTATTGATAAAGAAGGGTTATTATTCTAAAAGCTAAAAAAAGCCTTAAAGATTATATTAAAAAAACTAAATAAAATAGAATCTAATCTTAAATCTTATAGGATTATTTCTCTATTAAATTATTTAGAAAAAATATCTAAAAGGATATAAGCAAAAAGATTAGCCTTTATTATAGAAAACCTAGAGCATAATTTATTATATTTTAATTAAATTAGAGGTAGAATAAATAAATCATTAATTAATATAGTTTTATTCTTAATAAATAATATTCAAATTGAAAAGGAAAATAAAAATAATATTTCTATATTATTTTTAGATATAAAAGATGCTTTTAATTATATTTCTAGAAATTAATTAATAAGAATATATATTTATTTAGACCTTCTTAGGTGCTTTATAAACTAGATTATATCATTCCTTTTAGATAGGGAGATTAAATTAAAATTTAATAATAATCAAAGTAATAGTACTTCTATTGTTATAAAAGCTCTTTAAGGGTTATTTTTTTTACCTATTATATTTCTAATTTATATTACTATATTATTTATCTTTAAAGATTTAAATAATATAGATTATGAATTAAAAATATATTTAGAGAAGACTAGATTTTTTAGTTATATTAATAATATTAGCATTAAAATAAGTTCTAAGAAAATAAAAGATAATTGTAAAATATTAAAAAAAATTATTACCTATTTAATCTAAAAAAGAGAGTAAAATAATATTCAATTTAATAGGGAAAAAATAGAATTAATCTATTTTCTATTAACTAAGAGTATCAACCTAGAAAATTAAAATTTTTAGATTAAAATTAATGGAAATAAGATTAAACTAAAATTTAATGTTAAATAGTTAGAAATTATTCTTAATTATAAATTAAATTTTAAAGAATATATTAAAAATCAGATTATAAAAGCAACTAGGGTTTTTTACTAAATAGAAAAGCTTTCTAATATAGAAAGAGGCCTAACTTTTTAAGTAATAAAATAGTTATATATAGCTTATATAATATTAATTATAGATTATAGAGTTCTTATTTAGTAGAGAAATTAAACTAATTTCTTATATAAATATTAAATATTATAGAATAAAGCTCTAAGAAAAATATTAAGAGTTTTTAAAACCTCTCTATATAAAATTATAGAATTAGTGTGAAAGTGCTCAGGCCGAAGTACTAATATTGACTAATATTGCACTAAGGGTAGCGGTCAACGAGAAAACTAAGCATGGAGAATAAATACAGGAGTAAGAGTAAGCCAGCGCTGGAGTTGATATTTATGTGCAAGCTCCATTCCCAATATAATACCACTGGCGGTCCTTAATACAGAGATATCTAGGGCCTCAGCCCTATTAGCAATATCTGTCCCCATGCCTTCATTCCTACATGCTAATCACATGCCAAGCTCTAAACCCTATAATGGCTAAGAGCTATTACATTACCTCCTATAAAGAGAAGCTTAGCCTCCAAACGTCAAAAATCATAAAAATATAATAAAGGAAAGAGGTATAATAAGCATAAATAATTAGATATTATAAAGAAAAGGTTATTATCACTTATTAATTAAGAATTTGGCCTCAGACTCAGAGTTGTATATAAAAAGTTAATAAATTGAGACCTTCAATAGATCTATAGCATTTAAATAATTATTAGAATAGTTGTTTAAAGAATTGCTTTTGGATTAGTACGAACGTATAGCGAGCTATTATATAATTTATACAAATTTAGAATATATATATAGAAGTAAGAGCTAGTTAGAAAAATAGTTCTAGAGATGCAAATTGAAACTATTCTAGAAGATAGAAATTTTATTTATATTAGACCAGCTTTGTTTATTAACTTTTGTCAGAGAATCTGAGAAACTACAGCCAATGAATCATGAGCCCATGCACGGAAACTAATGCAAGATGGAACAAAGGATTATCTATAACTATTAGGGTTAGGGTAGTAGAGCTAGTCGAGCTATTGTTAGGGCAAGGCTTAATATGTTTAAATGGAGCTAGTAGAGTTATTAGTAGTAATTAGCTCTACTAGATCTATTAATAATAGAATATATAAAGATGCTTATTTACTATATAATTAGTTTTATTCTATTATCTTTAATTAATTATAATAATTTAAGTATATATTCTTCTATTAAATAAGATATTTAGTTTATCTTATTTTCTTAAAACTTTACACTTATATAGCTTTTCATATATTAGAATATATTAACTTTTTCTATTAATATAACTATTCTAGTTATATTCTAATAGTATTTAATTAAAATTTTTAATAATTAAAGATTCTTATTATAAAAGAGAAGTTTTAATTAGCAATTATTATAATTAACTAATAGTAATTAATCCTTTTATAAATATAGATTTATCTAATTACTCTAACTCTATCAACTTCTAATAAAGGAATAATAACAATAAATAATAATAATTTTAAATTAATCTTAGCCTAGATAGTAGAAGTTATTATAATATTAAAATAATAAATTATTAAACTAGAGGCCTAGCATATTAATTACTTAATTATTAAAATAAAAAAAATTAAATTATTTTTAAAAAAATAAGAAATCTTTAAAGTATTTTTAATTTAACTATATATTTACTTTAGTAATAATACTAATTAAATTATATCTAAATAAAATAAAATTTTTATAATATCTAGCTTTCTTACTAGAGAAATAATAAGATAATTTATATTCTATATTATTAACTAAATTAAAGCTATTAATAATAATTAATTTAAACCTAAAATTACTCTTATATTTAGTAGCTTTATATATTTTAAAAAAAGCTTTATTAGCTATTTAGAACTATTAATAAAGAATTTAATATAATCCATTAAATTAAGAATATTAAATAATATAGATCTATAAAAGACTATATTTTAAGATTTCTTTAAATATTAGAATATCTTAAATAGAATAATTAAGAATTATAAGATTAATTCTATAATAATCTAAAAGATAATATAAAGGATTATATTTTGCAAATTATATTATAATCTAATATATTTAAAAAAATAATAGAAGCAGTGTTATAGATTAATATAATATTATATATATAATATATAAAATAAAGAAACTATTAATATTAATTAAAATAATAAGCTAATATATTTTAAAAAAGAATTAAAAATTAAAATAATAATATTATTATATAAATAAATACTACACTAACTAAAAAAAAAAGAAAAAATTAATTAAAAAAAAAACCTACTTTAACTATAAAATACTAGAATATTTTGTAAATAAATATTATAAATTAAAAAAAAACTCTAGATTAGCTAATTAGAAATTATAATAATAAATTATAATAGCTATTCATATATATACTCTAAAAAAAACAATATTAATAAATATTTAAAAACTAATAAAGAATTACTAGAATAATATAAATAAGGAATATAGTAATAAACTAAAAAATAAAAAGAATTATAGAAATAGATATAATAAGTATTAAATATGCTTATAAATTAAAAAATATTAAAAAGATAATAAATAAAAAAAATTAATATAGATTAAAAAAAAGAAATTATAATAATAATATAATAAAAAATAATAATAAAGATAAAAAGCACTATATAAAATATTAATAATATAGAAATCTAAATATCTATAATTATATATAAAAACACTTATTACATATTTTTAAGAAATAAATAGAGTTATAAAGTACAGAATTAATTATCTATAAATAATTATTTTAAAAGTTATAAATCAGATAAAGAAGAATTAAAAAATAATAGTAAAAATATTAACTATAAAAATTTTTTATTAATTAAATTATTTTATATTTAATTAGTATTATAAGATGATAATAAAGAGATAATAAATTAATTAATTAAGTATTAAAATTAAAAGAAATCTTATCTAAATCTTTATAAAAAGATTAAAAAATAACTTATAAAAATAAAATAAGAATAAACTTAATAAGAATATATTAATAAATATAATTATGCTTAGAATAAGATGCATAATAAAAAAACTTATAAGAATAATTATAAGTATAATATAATATAGATTACTAAAAAAAAGATAAAAAGATTATAGAATTAAAAAAATAATCTATATAATTATATATTTATAAAAGTAATCTGTTAAAAAGAATCTTAATATACTTAAAAAAAGTATATAGAAGGATGTAAAAAATATTATAAATAAATATATTAAAACTGCTTAATATATAGACAAAATAATAAAATCCTAGTAATTATTTATGAAAGAATATCTAAATTAAATAGATATTAATTATGCAGTAGATAATTAGAATATATATTAAATTATATTTGTATATACTATCCCAATTTAGAAAGATGTATATATAATAAGATATATTGAATAACCTATTATAATAATAGATATAAATTCTATTATTTTAATAAGAAAATTAACTAATAGTTTTTAAAGATATTAGATATTATTTTATATATAAAATTTATATACCCTTAAGAAAACCTAGAATATTAGTATATATAAAGAAAGTAGATATTTAATATATTTAAATTTATCTAAGTAAGAATATTATATAATATTCTATTAATTTTATTATAATAGACTTTTTATAAATCTCTTAGAAGAATATATCTAAGCAGTATAAAGCTATATAGATTAATATTAAATAAAATATCTAATTACAGTAATAATTAATCTAAGATATTAAATAATTATTATTTTAATAGAAATTAAGAGAATAAAGCTATAAATACTTTTAAATTTAAGAATAATAAAAAATTATATAAGCTTTAATATAATAGATAAATTATAACTCTAATATTATAAAATAAATTAATAGATTAAGATTATTAATATTAATAAAGAGCTAATTATAAAAAAATATAAAAAGAAAATAAAACTAGTTTTTATATTATTAAAATTATATATTATAATAATCTTATTTAATATTATAGTGATAACTAGATATAATATAGTACTAAAAATACCATAGTTATAAGAATAAAATTTAATTATTAATTAAATAACTAGAATAGTTTTTATTAATAACTAAATCTTATAAATTAAATTAAGAGAATATAAAGAACTTATAAACTTATAAAAAAGATTAAAGAATAATTTTCTATAAATAAAGCTAAAGAGAAATACTAACTTAAATAAATAAAAGATATAGAAGATAATATAATCTATTAAAAAATAGATAAATAAAATACTATAAGAGTAATCTATAAAAAAAAAAATAATTTAAAAGTAATTTATACTATAGTTATAAATATAACTAAAATTAAAAAAATTTATAAATAAGAATTAAAAGAGATACTTATAAAGTTATCTAAAAAATATTATAACTTTATTAAACTATTTATAAAAAAAGAATATTAATTACTAAATTATAAGAAAGAATATGAAGCATAAATATTATTAAAATTAGAATTTATATTATTTTTAGTTAAGTAATAATATAAATCATAAAACTAATTAAAATTAGAGAATAAGTTTATTAAAAAATTTCTAACTATAAAATATATATATAAAAAATGAAGACTAGCCTTAAATAAATTAATATTTATATTAAAAAAAATAGAATAAAATAGCTAGTTATTAATTATTAAGCATTAAATAATAGAATAATTAATAATATAAATAAAACACTGTATTAGAAATAAAAAAAAGATTTATTATAAAAAATAAGGATTATAATAGTCTTTAATATTTAATAGAATTATTATAATCTTAAGATTACTAAAGAAAATATTTAAAAAATAATATTTCTTATAGATATAAGATTATTTAAATAAATAGTTATATTAATAAATTTAAAATAACTTTCTATAGAATTTATAAGATTTATAATATATATATTAATTAAGTTTTTTAATAAGTTTATTATAGTATATTTTAATAATATTATTATTTACTCTAAAAATATTAAAGAATATAATAACTATGTATAAATAATAATAACTAAACTAATAAAAATAAAATTAATCTTTAAAATTAAAAAGTGTGAATTTAATATAACTATAGTTAACTATTTAAAAATAATTTATATATTAAAAAAATTAAAGATTTAACTAGAAAAAATAGATGTAATATTAAATTAATTAATATTAATATATATTAAAAATATTTAAAGATTTTTAAAAATAAATAAATATATTAAATAATATTTTTAGAATTATTTTAAAATTGCTTAATCTATAACTGAGCTACTTAAGAAGAATTTTAAATTTAAATAAATAGAAAAAAAGAAAAGTTATTTAATAATATTAAAAAATTAATTAAAAAAATATTAATATTTATACTATATAATCTAGATAGATAAAATTTAATATAATTAAATATATTAAAATATATATTAAGAATTATTTTTAAATAACTAAATAATAAAAGAAAATAAAAATCTATTATCTTCTTTTTAAGAAAATTTACTATAGTAGAAAGGAATTATAATATTTATAATAAAGAATTACTTATAATAGTTAAAATATTTAAGTAATAAAAATATTATTTATAAAAAATTAAAAAAGAAATAATTATAAAAAATAACTATTATAATCTTAAATATTTTATAATAATAAAAGAATTAGTTAAATAATAAATATAATAGACTAAATACTTATTAAAATTTAAATTTTAGATTAAATATATTAAAGGAAAAGAAAATATTATTATAAATATTTTTAATAGAAAACTAAACTACATTATAGATTTTAAATAGTTAAAAATCAATATTCTAAAAGAAGATAAGAATAGTATATAATATAATATTAAAATAATATTTACTACTATAATTACTATTATCAATTTAGAATTTTATTAGTAAATAATAGATATTATTAATAAAAATAAGACACTTATAATAGCACTAAAAAATAAAGAAGTAATACTATAGAAAGAATTAGTTATATAGAATAGATCTATATTTATTCTAAGAATAATGATTATAGAAATTATTAAAATGTATTATAATTTATTATTATAAAAACATCAAGGAATTGATAAAACTATAAAAAAAATATAATAATAATACTATTTTTTAAATATAAGAAAATAAATTATAGAATATATTAACTAATACAATAGTTATAATAAAAATAAGTTAATTAACTATTAATTTTATAAAAAAATATAATTATTAGAAATATTAAATAAGCTATAGAAATATATTATAATTAATTTTATATAAAGATTATTAGAATTAAAGAATCTAATTACTAGAATTTAATATATTAACGCAATTGTTATTATTAATAGATTAACAAAATATATTATTATATAATTAACGCTAAAGGATTTAATAGTAGAATAATATATAATATTTATATTATAAAAAGTATTTAATTAAACTAGATTATTAATTAAAATTATTTTAGATTAAGATAAGCTATTTAGATTAAAATATTAATAAATAATTATTAAAATATATAAAATTAAATATAAGCTATTAACTATAAATCATTAATAAATAGATAAATTAATTAAAAAAATAATATAATTTATTAAATAATATCTATAATATTATTTAGATTGGAACTAAGACAATTAGATAAAAATATTATTATTAATATAATTTATATTAAATAATATAAAAAATATTTTAATAAAAGAAGTACTGCACTTTATTAATTTAAAAAAAATATCTATAAATATTATAGATTTTTATATTAATGGATAGAAGCTCTAATGAAGCAATATTATAAATAGTATATATATAATAAATATATATAATAATATCTAAAAATATTTAATAAGCAAAATAAAGAATAAAATAATATTATAATATAAAATATAAGAATATATTAATCTTATAAAAAAAAAAGAGTTTATCTTCTATAATAAATACTAAAATTAAAAAATTTTAATATAAAAATAAAATAATCAAGTAATAAATTTGATATAGTTAAATATAAATTATTTAAAATTATAAAGAAATTTAAAAATAATAATTATTAATTTTAGCTATTAATAAGAATATATATATATCTAATATTTTATATATTGCTATTAGAACTAATAAAAAATCTAAAAAATAAAAATAATAAAGTAGATAATAAAGAATATAAAATAGAAAAAATTCTAGATTATAAATAAAAAAATAGTTAGATCTATTATTTAATTAAATAAAAAGGATACTTATTAAAAAATAATTTATAGAAATCTATTATAAATTTAAATTACTATAATAAAATTTAGGAGTATTAAATAATAGTTAGTTTAGAGTAGAAAAAAAAATAAACTAAAAAAAATTATCTAAAATTAAGCTATTAGAATTATTAGAATTAAATATTAATATAATTAATTTTTATTTTTTATATATTATTTCTTATTTTATCTATTTATTTATTATCTTTTATTTTTTTTTTCTTTAATTTTTTTAATTTTTCAACATCTTTTATATCTATTTAAATAAATTAATTAGTATATTTATAAAGAAGATTTTCTTATTTCTAAATATAATATTAATAAGTAAGCAACTTAATAATCTAATCTTAAATCTTATAATTCTAGATATAAATTTTATTTTGTATCTTAAATAATTTTTTTTATATAAGATTAGATAAAGCTATATTAATATATTTATATTAATTAAATTTTATATACTTATTATAATGATTTAAAGACTCTAATTTTATATAAAAAAAATCTTTAATAGTATAATAATTATAAGAAATAAAAAGAGTAACTTTAAAACTTTTAATATAAGCTATAAGATTCTTTTTATTAATAATTTTTTTTAATAATATAATTAGCTTAATATTATAATATAAATATTTTAAAGAAATAGAAATATCTATATTATAGATAGAAGATATTAATTATTTATTAAATTATTAAGATATTAGTCTTCAAAGAAGAGAATTATTAAAGAATTTAAAAAATTATAGCTAATAAATTATAAATCTATATATAGAAATTAATGTAAGATGGAATAAAGGATTATTTATAATTATTAAAGTTAGAGTAGTAGAACTAGTTAAGTTATTATTAAAATAAGATTTAATATATTTAAATAAAGCTAATAGAGCTATTAATAGTAATTAATTCTATTAGATCTATTAATAATAGAATATATAAGGACACTTATTTACTATATAATTAGTTTTATTTTATTATCTTTGATTAATTATGATAACTTGAGTATACATTCTTTTATTAAATAGAATATTTAGTTTGCCTTACTCTCTTAAGATTTTACGCTCATACAGTCTTTTATATATCAGAATATATTAACTTCTTCCGTTAATATAACTATCCTAGTTATACTCTGACGGTGTTCGACCGAAGTTTCCGACAACTTTATAAAGGGTTTATTCAAATTAAGCAACAAATTGTGATGTAGATTTAATAATAGCTTATTTTAAGATATAAAGTCGATCTTTGGCGTTATATATTTTATTTAGATTATTATAAACACAAGCGAGTTGTTAGAGAATTATATTATAATTCTAAGATTCTAAAGATTTAGCTTTATTGAGCTATAGAAGTACTATTGCTTATATAAAAGATTTAAAATTAAGATAGATATAATAAAATTATATAATAGAATCTCTAATAATATTAGCATTAATATGTAACTTAGCCTTAATTAATAGCAACTAGATATTATACTTTTGCGTAGATCTAGCAAACTTATTAAGGTCAAGAAAAATAGGCTTAGGATAAAAGACTTTATATAAAACTAGTTAACCTTAGAGAATATCAATAATTATATATTAGTATTTAATCTTATAAGCTTGAGCCTATAGCTGTTGTTATTGTGTCTAGATAAATTTATTTTGATATATTAACTTAGCATAGAGTTTAATATAGACAATTTTATAGTTATTTATATTAATAAAGAAAAATATAAGGAATAATAAAAATTAGAGAAAAGAAAAAATCAAAAAAGAATAAAAAATAGAAAAAAAAATAGAAAAAATAGAAGAAATAAAAGACCTAATAATATAGTATTTAATATAATTTTATATTACTTATAATATAAGCCTTTTTAATAGTCATTTTAATAACTAGAAGCATATCTTCCTAGCACCTTGCGCACGATTCTTAAAGCTCAAGAAATCACTAAGAAGCTAAAAAATGAGGAGCGGCTTAATCATTAAGTAAACTTATAGTATATAGCTTATAGAGGTCTTTTATATTATATAACCTAAATCTAAGTAAAAAAGTAAGGCTATTTCTAGTATAGAGCAATTATATAGATATATCTAAAAAAAAAAAAAATATCTTTAATATTTCTCTCTCTAAGATAAGAAAAAAAGGATATTTAATTTTATATAAAAGTGCTCAGGCTAAAGTACTAATATTGACTAATATTATATTAAGAGTAGTGGTTAACAAGAAAATTAAGTATAGAGAATAAATACAGGAGTAAGAGTAAGCCAGCACTGGAGTTAATATTTATATGCGAGCTCCATTCCTAATATAGTATCGCTGGCGGTCCCTAATACAGAGATATCTAGGGTCTCAGCCCTATCGGCAATATCCGTCCCCATGCCTCCATTCCCACGTGCCGACCACGTGCCAAGCCCTAAACCCTATGACGGCTGAGAGCTGTCACAATTAGAAGCTTCTTTACCACCTCTAAAAATTAGATTTAATAAGATATGTAAGTCTTATATATTAAAAATCTTATAATTTAAGAAATCTCGTATTATTAAAAATAAGCTGCTAATTAACTTTATTTTAAATTTAAAAGAAAAGGAAAAACCTAATCTAAAATATTATTATAATTAGAATAACCTAAAAACACTATAAAATATAAAAATAAAGAATAATAATAATATTCTTAATTCTATTTCTGACTCTAATTCTAACCCAGAATTTCAGCCTATTATAAATAAAAAATATAAGAAATATAAATGCTAAATAAACTATTTAGTATTATTATTTTCTTTTATTAATTAGAGTAAATTTCAGAAATCTAAATACAAATATAAGAAAAAAGATATTAATAAATTAATATCTATTAATATTCTAGAAGAAACTAAAGAAATTATAATAAAAAACCACAATATTATAATCCAAGAATAGAGTAAAAATAATATATTAAAACAATATATTATTCTTTATTCTAATAGCTCAAAATTAAAAGAAAACAATAAGGTTAGAATTTATGATCTAAATTCTAAGAAATTCTATACATATAATATTGATGAAGAATAAAAAATTTATAATTTTAAATTTTTTAAACTTTATAAATCACTAGAAATTGCTCAAAATTTATTAAGAAAAAACCTATTTATTTTAGATGTATAGGTCTTTTCTAACAGTCAGTCTATATTAAAAGGCCTAAAAACAGGTCTATTAATAAAGAAATATTTTATATATAAAAAAATATATAAAATAATAAAAAGTATTAAAAACTAAAATATTAGAATAAATTTTCAGTGGTCTCCAGGGCATATAAATATTTATAGAAATAAATAAGCAGATAAAACTGCTAAATTTACAACTAAAAATCTAGAATTAAATAATATTAAAATTTTTATTAGTTATATTAAATGATTGCTAAAAGAAAGATCCTTATTAGAATAAAAATTAGATTGGAATAAATTAAAAGAAAAGAAGTAGAAAGAATCCCTATATTGTCAGAGAATCCGAGAAACTACAGCCAATGAATCAAAAGCCCATGCACGGAAACTAATGCAAGATGGAATAAAGGATTATCCGTAACCGCCAGGGTTAGGGTAACAGAGCGAACAGAGCTCGGCTCTGTTCGAATGACAAGCTAAACAGAGCGAGGCTCTGATGGCTCTGTTGACGATGGAATATATAAGGACGCTCACCTACCGTGTAATTAGTTTTATTCTATTGTCTTTAATTAACTGTGATAACTTGAGTATACGTTCTTCTATCGAACAGGATATTCAGTTTGCCTTACTTTCTTAAGACTTTACGCTCATACAGCCTTTCGTACATCAGAATATATTAACTTCTTCCGTTAATATAACTATCCTAGTTATACTCCGACGGTATCGACCGAAGTTTCCGACATATATAAAAGATATAACAATATTAATTTCAAATAGAAAGTAAATCTATTAAAAATTAATAAATTGTTATGGTCTTTAATATAACAATTAAAAATAAGACATAGATATTTTTTATTCTATTTAAAAAGATTTAATTAGTAATACGAAAATGACATTTGCAATAAATATAATTCTAATTTAAAATAAACACTATATTATTTAATTTTAGAGTGCTCTAAATATAATGATATTAGATAATAAACCATTGAGGAGCTTACTATAGAAAAAAGAAATTTATATTTCTTATATTCTAAACCAGGCACCCTAATATTAATTGAATATCTAAAAAAAACTAAGATTGTTACTAGGAAATGGATTTTATTAGAAGAAGAATAATTATTATTATTGCTTCTTAATTAATAACCATATTCGTTTTATTTTCCTATCTAATTTTGTATATTTATACTATCCTGCAGGGGGCCTCTCATTATTTTCCTTAAAATTTGCCTATTTCTATTCATGTATTTAACCTAGCTAGCCTAAGTCCATTTCCCAATTAGGAAATGGCAGACCTTGCATAGTCTATGACTGGAAAAAGGTCTCTAAAATGGAAGAATAATAATAATAATAATAATAATATAATTATAATATTTAAATTTTATAGATATTTAATATAATATATCTAATAAAGTAGCTAATCTTAGCTTATAATACTATTTTTTAAAGCTTTAATATATATTTTAAAGAGATCTTTTTAAAAATTTTATAATTAAAAATCTTAATATATTTAAGATTTAAAATTATATTCTTTTCTAGTTTAATAATATTTTTATTTAGTTTATATAAAGTATACTAATTAAGCTTTTTTATTAATAATTATTAGATTAAGTAGATTATATAGTTAATTATAAGATTCTAAAATTTTTTAAAGAGATTAATATAATTAAAAATTATTTTTATTATTTTAAAAATAACTTTTTAGCTTCTTTTTACTAGACTGTTTTACTAAGATATATAAGAAATAAATTAATATAATATTATTTTTTTATTCTTAATATATATTATAAATATATTACTTAAAGATATCTTATTATTTATATAAAAAGCTTTAATAATAAAACTTTAGCACTTTTTCTTATTAAAAAATTTAATAAATATAGAAAAGAGTATACTTTTTAAATAGATATAAATAATATTATAATCTCTAGAGAATTTATAATAAAAATAAATATAATATTTATTTTTATTCTAAGCCTTTTCTATTAATATAATATTAAAGTATATAATCTTTTAAAAAGCTAAGCTAATTAGTATTAAATATTATAAAATTTATTAGTTAATAGTTAATATCTTATAATTATTATAAAATTTATAATCTTTAATTATAATTTTAGTATTAGTTATATAATCTTTAAGCTATTTAAATATTATATTATTTAAGTAGCTAAGTTATTTATACTATATTTTTAATAATACCTTTAAATAAGATTCTTTTATTAAGGATTTTAAAAGTAGTAATATATATATTAACCTAGTTAAGAGATTATATTTAATAATTTATTACTTCTTTCTTTTCTTAAGTATAATAAAGAAGTAATTAATATTATTTTTATTTAAATAAAAGATCTTCTTTTATTTATTAATAAAGATATTTAACCTATTAAAAGTATTAGCTAAAATTACTAAAATAAAGCTATTAAAATAGTAAAAAATATTCTTAATCTATAGCTTTTAAAACTTTCTATTTAAAGTAGTATTTTTAATAATTATAATATCTATTCTTTTATATTAAACCTCTTTATTAAAGCCTTATATTAGAATATATTTTAATATATAATCTTATAACCTATTAAAGATATTAAAAATATTAAAAGATATACTTCTATTATAAATAATAAAATTAATTAAAAGATCTATATTTTTTAATATTAAAAAAACTATATTAATAATTATTAATTTATTTCTTTTATTCTTTACTTTAATTTTTATATTCTTTTTATTCTTTTTTATTATTTCTTTTAGCTATTTCTTTCTTAAGGCTATCTTAATAATTTTCTTAATAATTTTTAGATTAGAAATAAAACTTTTTAGATAGATTTCTTTATTAATATATTTATAATCTTTTAATTTTAAGTATTTAGTCTTTAGTTTTTTATAAATATAAAATTTATTATAGATCTTTAAGTTATTATAGCATAAAGAATTATTATTAAAAATATTATTACTTTAGTCTTTAAGAGTAATATAAATAATTTTTAAATCTCTTATTAAATTTTTAAACTTTATAATAAGCTTAATAAAAAATTTCTTATAATTATTATAAATAACTTTATACTATATACTATAAAAATTCTTAAAAAATAATTTAATAGTAATAAAAAACTTTAATATAATAAATTTTTTATTTATCTTAAAGCTTATAATTTAATAATTAATAATTTAATTATAAATTTTAATTTAATTATAAATTTAAATATTAAATTAATATTTATTACTTAGTTCTTACTTTAACTTATTTTATTTTTTTAAGATACTAAATTACTTTTAATTTAAATTAAGTTTATAGCAAACTTAAAAGATAATAAAAATCTTTTTAATAATTAATTTTAAATTAATTAGTTATTTAGTTAATATATTAATTATATTAAAAATATCTATATAAATAGTTATAATATTTAATTTATTAGTATTATATTTTTTAGTAGTATATTTATAAGCACTTATTCTAGCTATAAAATTTTTATTTAATTTAGTAGATTAACTAGTAGTTATTATAGTCTTTTTTTATAATTATATAAACTCTATTAGAATACTATTATAAACTATATTTACTAGTAAATCTAAAGTACTAAAGTTAAAAAAGTTTAAATTAATATATTTTTAAATTTTAAATTTTATAGCTTTATTTTTAATTAATTAAAGCTATTTATTTTAGTCTTACTTACTAAATAAGATAAAAGATTTTTTATTAGAAACTATATTTAAATAGTTTTAAGAAAAGTATATTTACTCTTTTAAAATTTTAAGATTAACTTTATTAAGTATTAAGTTGTAATAGAAAAAGCTTATAATAAAAGTCTTATAGACTTAATATTTTTAAATAGTTTATCTACTTATTAAGCTAGTTATATTTTAAATAACTTTATTATAATATTATTTAGAGCTTTTTAAGAGATATACTACTATAAAAGACTAAATAAGAATATATATTAAGTTATATTATATCTATCTAAAAGAGAGAAAATTATTTAATATAAGTATGCTATATATAGTAATAAAAGAGACTATATATGCTAGTTTAATAAGGGATTTACTTAGCAAAGTGCTGTAATGAGGTGAGCTTATTATCTAATAAGAGTATATGTGTGGGCACATGCGCTGTAATGCCTATATTGAGGATAGCGGTAAAGTAATCCTCTCAGTTCCAAGATAACGGAAAGTATTCGATTGTATATGCAGGTACCCCGGTACAAAACACGATGATTATTAGGATATCACGAAGTCACTCAACTATTCAAGCTCCCCTGCGGCGGACCTCGGCTTGAGAAACAATCATTCAACTCCTTATCGCAGGGTTGATGGTCTGACTATGCCTCTCTTACTACTAGCCATGCCGTCGAGACATGCGCGATTGGAAATTAGTTCCGAAGATAATTTCGAAGGTCCAAGATCTTCAAGCGCCGTCAGTACTTAGTCAAACTCAATGGCCCTCGTGCCTTGGACAAGACAGCCATAATACGTAACTGAGCGATGGCAAGATGTTCTTGGGCTTTCTTATTAGCGCAGTGACAGTGCGTCATTCGTATGAATATGATGATATTGCGTTCTCGCTTACCGGGATAATTTTCATTCAGCTAGCCCCTGAGTCTACTACTAACCTAAGTGAAGGTTGTCCCGATAGGAACCATCACTCTTTGACAAGGTAGGATAAGATTGAAAATTGAACCAAAAAAATACTCCGCAGTATGTTTCTCACAAGCCATCGAACATAGATAGAATATCTTGGCTCAAGGCCTTATTGATTTCGCTCTCCGCCTCACATTAGACTTTGGAAATAACCAAAGTACATGTCGATTCTGACGACCATCCTACCTTATTACACTATGATGATCCCATCACTTACTCTTTGGTTGTTTGTCTTGGCGACTTTTATACTCCCAAGCATAGCACAAACAGTAAGCTCGGCCAGCTGCGCTTCCAGCGTTCACTTGCTTCTCCTCCGTGGTGAGGGAACGGGAGATGACCTCAACGTCCTGGATACAATACAGAACCTGGTCCTCGAACAGATTCCTGGCTCTACCTCGCTCGGTCTACCTTATCAACATGGCAATTCCGACAAGCAATTCGCAGCGTATAACGGTAGTATGCTCTTGCAGCAATATATTGCCGAGTATGCAACTAGTTGTCCCGATAGCAAGATAGCTATCCTTGGGTATTCGTTGGTATAGATGCGCTTCTCTTTTATCTGACCTAGTAGCAATACTTACAATTGAACTTTTGATATAGGGAGCCGTAGCGACAATGGATGCAATTTGCGGAGTGAGCTCTCTTCTCGTCACCTATTATGTCGAAGCTCTCGATCCACAATATGCAGAAAATGGTACGGATGATCCATGATAAGCAATACATCCTCAAGCAACAGTACTAACACGAAACCCAGTCATTGCAGTAGTGGCCTATGGCGATGAAACATATGTCCCTTTCCAGTCCTGGAACGTAGGAAATTGTACTGTTGGTGCTGGTGTAAGCTACTCGATGCCTCACATTGCTTGCTTTCCAGTACGATCATACTAACTATAGTCTGATAGATATACCCACGTCTGGATCCAGCTGCTTGCAAACCATATGCAAGTTCCTTGCAAAGCTACTGTGACTACGGAGACTATCAATGTTGTTCTATCTTGCCGGACGATGCTAATGCTGCACACCACACGTATTTTGACAAGTATAATCAAGATGTTGTTACGTTTATACGAAGTCGGCTCGGATAGACTTGTGATGTATTGAATGATCCAAACTTTGATGTATAATACGTGTGTTAATGCATCTGGATTGAAAGGAGCAACATTACCGGACCTAAAAATTCCACAACATCCGGATTTAAAACAGCAGGGACGGTCAATGCATATTCGAAATAAAGATAGATACTATGCCCCGAGAACAACACGGACCACTGTTCACATAAAGATTTTGTAAGACAATTAGTCGGTCGAAATTATACTGAAAAAGAGTCCAGCCATCTGGAGATTTGTCTAGCTCTATTCACCGCATCTTCCAGAGCTACATATCCCTTCTTATTTCCTTCCGCAACACTTACTAGACATGTCTGCACTGACCGTGACAGTACAGGGACATCTAGCTGAGCCTCCGACCATGACCATTCAATCTGCTCTACCTTGTCCGTGTCAAAATGATGCACAGAAATGGTAACTGGTGATTCGTACGCCCCGGCATGCAAGGCGATTCCCGATGGAGAAGTCAGTCGAATTGTTCCTTTCTCGCAATTTAGTGTCCACGAAAGTGAAGGATCGCCAAGATAAGGTTGACCCCTTGCAAAATATGCTACCAGGCTTGCTCTTGCAGCTGTATAGTCAGACTCTGGGAGCGTACCTACAAAATGACGGCGTCAGTTAATTAACCGACTCATAATAAATTTATCTTTCTCAGTAAAAAGAGAGACATACCATGCAGGCTGAGTAGATCAGGAACATCTGAACGAACTGTGTCTATGATGTTTCCAGTCTCCGGATCTCTGAGGCCAACTTCCGGACGCTGGAGCCCCAAATGCACATGATCTGTTCCAGAGATGACATCGCCTACAACGGATTGAACATAGTCGATGACTGGAGTTAAATTGATTAGTGAAACTGGCACACAGCGTTGTCATTTATCTAGACATGCGGCAGGAGAAGGAAATCAGAACCTACCATGGCCAAACCCAATAGTTATAGCATTACCTCCAATTTCCCTTTGAGTAAAATATTTCAATCCACTGGTCAAGTTCTGTCTATCTTTTGTTCCTCCGAAAATTCTCACTTCAGTACTCAGCAGCTTTCCAACTCTTCCCGACTGAAGAACTTCTTTGATTTTAACGACTGGAGGAGCAAATCTGCCCTGCAAGCCAACGGCGGCCACTTGATCTTGATTTTCACGGACCCGATAAGCTGCCACTAGCTCTTCGATATGTGCCAGATTACTGGCAATTGGCCACTCTATATAGACGGATTTCCCAGCTTGAATGCTCGGAAGAATAGTCTCGTAATGCTTGTCGACCCGCGTATTGCATAGAACAAGCTCAACAGCAGGATCGGCGGCGAGATCTGCTGGGCTGCCATAGGCTTTCACTGTCGAAGCATCAAGATTATATTGTTGAATGGCAGATTTTGCCGCGTCGACGCTGGTGTTGCAGAGGGCTGTGATTTGGAAAAGGTCCCGGTGGCGGTCACTGACGAGGACCGGTAAATGTGCAGCCGCCGCCCATGAAGTGACAGCAGAGGACGACAGGCCTATTATTGCTGTGCGAACGGGGCGTGAAGCCGACATGCTTATTGGGGACCTCTGCCCTAATATGATGGAAAACTTGTGTTGAGAAATCAAAAGATTCTATCTTGTAATTTGGGGTCTGTATCATGCATCTATTTGATAAGTTTTAAATCAATCCGGGGTAGTATCAGACTTATATCCCAGTACAAACCAACTGCTGCCACAAGTCACATAATAATCACACTGAATGACGATGGAAAACAATTAGTAATGCCGGCGCCAGAAAGTCTCCGAGCACAACAACAATTTCCAGACCATGATGACAAATGAGAAAACAACTTTATACAGGCTGATATATCGGTCTTAAGTGGGAAAAAATAGGCAAATTTTTTGAACCCTCTGTATGGCTTGACTCCTAACGCAGGGTTGATTTCTCATATTGGGTAACATATAGCCCTAACCCTATGTATTTTGGTCACCATGTTTGCTTTGCTTCTCGAGGTATCGATCATACTGTAATACAGCTTTCAATAATGTTTCTGCCCCAATATCACTTGAAATTATTGAATTAGAGTATTAGCTATGTGTCCAAAGCAAAACGTTTAGAAAAACGGCAAAGATAGTTACTCACCAGTCCTCCTCGCTTGTAAATTCAGCTGGATTGTGACTAATTCCGCCTTTGGAAGGCACAAATATCATGGCAGTCGGCACTACATGCGCAGTTTCAGCGCTGTCATGGCCGGCATAGCTGATCACATCCATGACCAAAGATTCGTCCACGGTGGCACACGCCGCATCGCGTACGCATTGACGAGCCACTTGATCGAAACGTACACTTTTCTTGCACCATGTTCGGTCCATAGATACCTTGATTCCAGGAACATCGTCTTCCTGTTGTTTCAATAATGTGCGCAGTTCAGATTCTATAAGATCTAAGGTGTCATCACTCCAATGACGAAGATCTAAAGTGCAGAATGCACCTCCGGGAACGGTATTGATGCTGTTTGTTTTTGTCCGCATCACGCCGACAGTTCCGAATGCATCGTGTTTCTTTGCCAGCTCCTCGACTTTGACAGCAAATTTGGCCAATACGACGAGTGCGTCAGCTCGGTCAGTCATACGTGTCGCACCAGCGTGTCCTTCCCTTCCTTTGCAATCGATCGAGTACCAACGCATGCCCTGTACTCCTTCCACGACACCAACTTTCCTTTGCGTTCTTTCCAGTAGAGGTCCCTGTTCGATGTGCAGTTCGAAATGGGCAGACAAAGGATTATAAGAGTGTGAACACTGTGTTTCACCTAGGTAGTTAATTCGTCGTAGTTCAGTGGCCATATTTATTCGCTCGGATGACTCGGGAGATTGTGATGACTGCAATTCCATCGGTATTAATGCATGACATTCCGATAATTTCTCCATCCCAGACCAGACTCCGGAACCGGAACACATTTTCGGAAATCGAGATCCTTCTCTATTATGCAAATATATGGATCAGCTTTGCCCATATTGAGATGGTCATTTTAGAGTAAGATTCCAATTCCGTGAGTCCTCTAATACCGAGGTAACTTAATAAGAGGAAGGAAATTGGGAACGTACTCATTCGTCCAATCTATGGCTGCTATAGGAGCATACGTTTTGATATTATTCTCCTTGATGAATCGCAACACCTGTAAAGCAGCAATAACGCCAAGAATGCCATCAAAGCGCCCCCCTGCCGGCTGGGAATCGAGGTGGCTGCCCATTCCGATGGGTGGAATGGAATTGTTTTGGCCAGGCAAAATGGCAAATATGTTCCCCATCTCGTCGACTTTCACGTCACAACCCAAGGATTTGGTTTCTTGGACAAACCAGTCTCTCACTTGGCGGTCACTGTCTGTCAACGACTCACGGCACAATCCAACTTCTCCGCCATCGTTCAGTAGTCCCCATTGGGACGTATATTGGATTAAATCCCAGACCCGAGGTCGTGCAAGAGCCCCGGCCATTTTGTTAAAAGTTTGTACTCGTGGTTGTAGATGGATTCCCTTATCTCAATTCCGTGATTAGGACGTTGCATGTGCGTGATGATACTGGAGAGATATATATTCGATCCAGCGGTAAGCCGTAACAGAGACTGAAGCCGTCAAAACGATCCCCCTGCCATAATCAAAATCAGTATCAATCAAGAATATGCTTTTGTGATAGCATTGCACATATAAATGCGTATACAATGTATACGTCCATATACTTCTAGATAGACTGCCCATTCAATAGGCCAATAACCCCGCCGCGGTCGAAATTGAAGCTAGGCTCATTAAGGTTAGTTCACGGCCACGGGACGGCAGGCGGACTGCCCGCACCAATGGGAACACGAGATCTTATCTATCCGCTTATCGCCCGCCGGCCGTTTCTTATCGGCGATCGGGCGATACGAAATGGATGCCTTAGGGTCGAGATAACTGCCTGAGGTCTAGAACAGATAAGCAGATAAACTTTTAGCAGCGTCTATCTTGACTTGTTGCTGTTTCACTTCCTTCTTCTACTGCTCGTATTTTTTCCTCTTTGAATCTCCTCATTCAGACGACCATCGTGGCCATAATGTTCGACTCAGCGTTCGATTGTGTTGTCCTGGATGGCATGGTCGTAACCGCTGCCGATGTCGGCCGGTACGATATTGCTATCAAAGATGGAAAGATAGCATTGCTTGCTCCCGCTAGATCGTTAGCAACGGCGAAAGCCACTCGGGTCATTGACGCACAAGGCGCATTTGTAATGGTACGGGATAGAAAAATCCTCAAAGTTCATCATAAGGGGACTGCTCACTAACACTTTGATTAGCCTGGCGGCGTAGATGCCCATGTGCACTTATCAGAACCTCAGCTTTTCGGCAAAGGCAGACCCGCGGATGATTTTAGTTCAGGTGAGGATTGTGAAATGTGTGCCAGTAGACATACGTCTGAGTCTTTTTGTAGGAAGTCGATCTGCTATCGCCGGTGGAACAACTACTATTATCGCGTTCGCACCGCAAGATAGGTCGGACCCCTCTGTCCTGAACGCATTGGATGAAGCTCAGCAAAAGGCACAAGATGCCGCATATTGCGATTATTCTCTTCATTTGTTGATTTCTAATCCAACTGAACAAGCTCTAGAGGAGTTTGCAGTCCTTCGTGAACGCGGCGTTTCTTCGATCAAGATTTATATGACCTACGAGGTGCTCCAGTTGCGAGATAATCAGATATTAGATGTCTTGCTGCAAGCACGCAAAGATCTAATCACGACAATGATTCATGCCGAAAATGGCGATATGCTCACGTGGATGACCGAACAGCTGGAGCGTCGACGATTGCTCGCTCCTAGATATCATGCTACTTCACGTCCTCAGATACTAGAAAGCGAAGCCACCAACAGAGCAATTGCTTTAAGCCAATTAGTAGAAACTCCCATCCTAATTGTGCACGTGTCGTCGCCACTGGCAGCAAACAATATCCGTTCTGCGCAAACAAGCGGTCTTCCTGTTTTCGCTGAGACATGTCCACAATACCTTTTTTTGACACGAAAGGGTTTAGATCAGCCAGGTTTTGAGGGGGCAAAATGTGTTTGTTCTCCTCCTCCGCGGGATGGTGAGGCAGATTTGGAGAGCATCTGGAGGGGGATAGAGAACGGAACGTTTACGATATTGTCCTCGGACCATTGTCCATTCATTTATGATGACAATATCGATGGCAAGAAATCAGCAATTTCTGAAGACGCGCCGCTTGGGCGATTCCGATACATTCCCAACGGTTGCCCCGGCGTTGAAACACGTCTGGCCTTGGTCTTGAGTGCTGACCGACTTTCACCTCAGAAGTTTGTCGAGGTGACAAGTACCAATCCCGCCAAATTATACGGACTATACCCGCAGAAAGGGGCGCTGATCCCCGGACTTTCAGATGCCGATCTCACCATCTGGTATCCGCCATCTTCTCTGGAGCCCTTTCCTGTCACAAATTCTGCCTTGCATCATAACGTAGACTATACGCCATATGAAGGACAGATCGTTTCAAATTGGCCTCGATATACACTGGTTCGTGGTGAAATAGTTTGGGATCGCGACAGTGGGGGCGTCGTGGGAAGGAAAGGGTATGGACAATTCGTCAAAAGGGGACCCAGCGCCTTTTGTCGTGAGCAACCGGAGTGGGATGTTGAGAAGTTTTAAGATATACCTAGGTACATATCACCGGAAGAATATACATCATGTATAACTACCTAGGTAGTTGCTTTTGATTGTGGAAGTTGTAATGCAACTAGACATCGTGCTTGGGGCTAAATTTAATGAAGTCCCTATACTGGTAAATGTTTCCATCCGGATGAAATGACAAACCGTAATTTTTTCTGCTTTGATAAAGAGATATGAATTGTTGTCTTGAAAAAACGGTCGAAATCATCCATTACCAAGAGTCCTCGATGGTTAACTGACTTGTTATTGGCCTCCACGTACACAACCCCTGCCAATTTTAGCCCCAAGAACGTGGCTGTGTCGTTAGACGAAGACTTCGCAATCAATATGACGATCATTTTCTTTTCACAAGTCAGCCTCATCCGGGCCCAGTTAGCCAGTGTTATTATTAGCAAACTAAACGTTGTGTTCGGATTCTCAGAAATGGCAACATCGTTGACAAGAATTGGAAAGTTAACACCAGAGGTCCAACTCGCCCAAGCAGTTTCAGAATTTGAAGCTATCTTAAATCTAGACGAAAAAACAATTCTGAGAGATTTGAAAAGCAAACACCATCCAGACGCAATTGACATTGTGAGATTGACAGCTGAGATTGATCGGTCATCCCAGTTAAACAGAAAATGTGTTGGCACCCGCTTTGCCAATGTGCTTCGAGCAATCCAGACATTCACTTCCATTGGAGATATGGTTGTGGGAGGATCGCAAAATATGATGGCTAGTGGGCTATGGGCCTCAGTAAGATTTACTCTTCAGGTAGGCATATACAGCCATTTAGCGCACTTCGAGTCACCCAACTTCTTGTATTGCTCGTTCTCTATTTCAACCGCTTACGAGTCACTTTACAGCTAGCAACAAATCATGCCTCATTTTTAGAAAAGCTGTCGACCTTGTTTATGGAAATTGGTCGTTCCGCGCCACGCTATCAAGAGCTTGCCTTGGTTTACCACCGGTCTTCTGATCTACAGAAACGGATTTGCGAATATTTCGTAACGCTTGTGCAAATGTGCATTACGGCCGTGCAGTTCACTCGACGCAACGGGTTAAATCGACTTTTGGTCACCACACTGAGGTCATTTGATTCGGAATTTGGAGATTACACACAGAAGCTTGCGGCTCTTGGAAACGGGATCAAGGAGGAAGTTGTGTTCCTTTCTGCCAAAACCCAGGAAGAAGAAGCCCGCGAAAACTCCATTTTTCGCTCAATATTATTGGATAAATTCGATAAAAGCTACGCAACCAGACGCAAGCTGGCAGCAAGGTTGTCCCTGCTGGATGCCTGCTCAGTATATGATTATGCCTCGACCTGGAGGCAGATCAGAAAGAAAGGGAAAACGGCTTCATTATCTGGTTGCAACGACTATGTCACTTGGAGAGACAACCCGGACGAAAAGAATACATTGATTTGCTTTGGAAAATTAGGATCTGGAAAATCGGTTTTTGCAGCCAATTTGATCGAAGATTTGCTGTTGAAAGCGCCGAAAGGAACAACGGCCTACTTTATTTGTAGGCATGATGTGACCGAGTCATTGCAATCAAGGACGATTTTGGGGTCCCTCATACGACAATGGTTGGAGTTCATGGACGTGGAAACTATAATGGATGCTATGGAGCAACAGACTCAGTCTGTAGCACACAAGCTGGACCTCGATGGGCTAGTTTCAATATTTTGCAATTATCTGGCCCCGAAGCTGGAAGTAAAGCCAATTTATGTTGTCATTGATGGTCTCGATGACTGCACAGAACGTGAGAGACAGACTGTGATGCAACACCTTCATGACTTTGCCGAAAAGAGCACACTTCGATTATTCCTCACAACTCGATCGGAGCTAGAATTAACTTCATCACTAATTGATAAACATTTTCCGCGTCGATCTGAAATGCAAATCTCGTTACAGGAAAACGACATCGCCGACTATGTCAATGATGAGCTGCAGCGACGTTTGGAATCTGGTTCTCTCTCCCTTAATGACCCTGAGACGATCGTTGAGATTCAAAATACGTTGGTAGAAAACGCGCATGGAATGTAAGGATACACAACGAACTCTTAGGATGTGCCTCTTCTCTAACAATGCCGACAGGTTCCTATGGGTGGTCCTTCAGATAGATAGCATATGCAATGAGGAAACAGACGATGCTATCTTGACAGCATTGAGAAGTTTACCACGAGATTTGCCTGCAGTATACGATCGTATCTTGCAGAAAAAGTCACGATCCACTTATAGCAAAAAATTATTGCAACTTGTTTCTTCGGCATACCGACCCTTGACGCTATGGGATCTTCGTGAGGCCTTGAGTGTAACACCCGGTGATGATATCATGGATGCAAAGAAGTTTATTACCGACATACAAAAGACTATTTCATCTTGTGGTAGTCTTCTCGAGGTGGATGAAGAATCTCTGACGGTTCACTTTGTCCACCCATCAGCGAAACAACACCTTTCATATCCTACAACGGCAGACACTTCCAACTTATCAATAAGATTCAGCAACGTGGAAGCAAATTGTTTGATGGGTGGTATTTGTCTTACATATCTGAACTGGGGCGTTTTTGAGAATCAACTTACGACTCGCCATACACCATGGCAGATAAGCGGGTCCGACGCAGTGTCTGCTTCAGTCAAATCTCCCTTACGATCTGCCAGTATTTCTGGGAAAGTTGCTCAAATGTATTTGAAAAGGACAAGGCGGGTATCTTCATCAACTAGCACATCCTTTGACTTCAAAGGAGCACTCATGGAAGCATATTCTGGTAAAGACAAGAAGCAACCAGTTGGAGAATTCTTTTTCCTGTCTTATGCCGTCAAGTACTGGATCGCACACTGTAGGAATTTGAATGATTCCATGGGTAAAGTCTGGAATTTATGGCAGAAGCTGATCAATAACCCTCCCTCAATCCTAAGCAGTTTTCCTTGGGACAAGTCGCATGATTACATTTCTCTGGATGCCCACACACGGCGTGCGCAATGGGCGTTTGACAATTGCCATCAGGCCCTTGTCCTCTTTCTGTTGAAGAACGATAAGGATCACTACATGCAACTGATTGAAATGATGGAAGAAAATGCTTTGAAGCATCAGTTAAAGGGGGATTGGGAAGAAGCCGCAAATGTCCGCCACGATATTGTCGAATCCCTAGCATTGGCGTTTTCAGCAGCCCCTTTGGATGTATCAAGAGCTATATGGAATTTGGCTTTATCATATCAGGCCATGAAAAAAGACGACTTGATGATAGAGTCATTGCTGAAAGATTTTGTGCTCAAGTTGAATGGGCATAACAGTCCATTCATCGACAGCATACTAGACAGCTCGGTCGCATTCCAGAGGGCACGGAATAATGTTCGTCACAGAGAAATTGCGAAACAAATCTTAAACCAGGCATACTCAATGAGTTTGAGACTGCTCGGGAATCGTGATGTTAACACACTCCGATTGCGGCATGATATTGAGCATTTTGAAGACAGGCACGCAAAGAGTCTTGCATTATGATATGATTCATCGCGGATTATTTACATCCCATTGGTATGATATTCCAAGTTAAGGAATCGTTAAGAGTGGTCTCAACACTCATTTTCTATCTGGGTCTACTTGAATCTTGCCAGTTTCGGCGACAGACACACCAGGCCCGAGATAATACATAGATTCTGCCCAGATGGGGCCATACTTTGTCACATCAGAAGCTTTTATGCAGCCGCAATCCTATCTTCAATAGGGTCACCGTATGCCAACGGACCGTCATCAATAATTGTCGATCGTCGAACGTCTGTGGCAGTCATGGTTTCTATGTACGGGTTTGCGCGGTGCATCGACTGTCTAAGATCATGTCAGATCGCAGCATCTTTCAAGCCAACAAACCTTGTAGCAGAGGAATCTTCATTACTTATTGTTTCAGTCCACACATTCAACACGTCATCTTTTATTACGACTTATTTCCCCATACCTTTCTTTGCCGTGCTTTTCTTCGTATATAAATTTTGGAATAAGTCCAAAATGATCAATTACGCGGATATGGGCCTTATCACCGGCTCATCCATGGATATTCCAGAGGAGGTAAGATTGAATAGAGACTCGGACTCGTTTGTGTACTAACAAACTTATAGCCAACCCCACAAACACTCTAGAAGAAGATAGCAGAGGATATCTAATTTTGTAGATTATATACCAATACTTATGAAGATATTTCTAACGAGTATAGAAAAAGCTTCGCTATAACAACATATTGTGTTGCAATATAGAGTCTTGTTAGCATGAATTTAATTTCCCGCTTTCATCAATCGCTATTCATATCAGCAGTAGTACTTGAATATCATATAACAGCGTCATCCGAGTTTGTACAATTTATCTGCACCCATTTCCGCTGTTCAAGCAAGAAAATGTACACAAATGTATGTAGCAAATCCCATTTCCATCACAAAGCCACTCGGTTTTCGTCCAATGTAATGTACGCTCGCTTTCAGCACTAACCTACCAAATGAGTTGGTTGCTTCATTAGGAAATAACCAAGAGTAGTAGATTGTCTCCTGAACGATGGGGAGAGCAATCACGTAAAAATGAAGTGAAGTCCAAAGCATCGTGGAAGAAGTATCTCTCGTACCCGTCGCTATGGCGCTAGTCCGAAGCAATGAATTCCGCAATAATCAAGATGAAATCAGAATCCAAACAGATTTTCACCCTCCTTGTAACCGATCTCTTTGAGCGCTGGAAGTACTGCCTTCTGGATCATAGTAGGAGGACCACATAGCAGAGCCACATTCGTATCTTCGGGCCGAAAGGCATGTTCCTGCAAGATCTCCTTGGTGACATGGCCCTTCTCTCCGGTCCAATCGTCACCCGGCTGGGACAAGACGTGTGTGATCTGAAACTGATCTGGGTGTTCTTTTGCAAGCTGATCAAGATCTTCCCTCAACAGAATATCATCTTTGGTTTTGTTCGCATCGACAACCTTGATTTTCGTCTTGTCTTCCTCCTCGCCTTGATCTTTGGAACGCAGAATCCGTGCAATGAGCTGGTATCCAGGCGTTATACCAGATCCACCGAGAATAAGACTAACATTTCGGAAATGGTATTCTTTACCATCGATCGTGAACACCCCCTGTCCGGTGTACTTAATCTCGCCTGTAGGTCCCTTGACTTCGATTTCCTCGCCAGTGCGCAAACAGTCGAGGATGTTACTTATCGTTCCGCCTGGTTGCGATTTATCCGGAAAATACGTTTTGACTACAAGGTCAAATGTGCCGTCTTCTTCAGCGTGGAAGACCGGTCGTGTGGGTGTATATGGTCGGACGACAAGCCTATCGTTGAAATGGAATCCCAATTGTAGATGTTGGCAGGTGGCAAGGCCCACCTTCTTCATCCCTTCTGGTAGCGAGAAGGTATACCGGCGAGTATCTTCTGAAATCTGTTTCTTTTCTTTGAAGCAAACCGCATTCCACCGATGGTGATCGAGAACAATCTCCGGGCTCTTTCTTGAGGACTGAGCCTTCTCTTTAGCGGCATCTTCGGCTTGCTTTTTGATGTACCCCATCGTCTTTTCAGTCACAACACCGAGAACGCATTCTAAATCCAGGGGATCAGCGAATCCATGAATTATAAAAAAGATTCATGAATATATTACCGCTCAGCTTTTGCTCTGCGTAGTCATCATGGATGCTCTCAAACTCCTGCGTCGTATCGGCATGTGCCCTACCAGCATGTGCCATAATTGGCGCCTTCCTACCGGGGTGCCAATCTAATACACTCGTCGCATCGTAGACTTTACCATTAATGACAATCCAGCAATCATTTTCTTTGTTGTGCTTTTCAATCTCCTCACGGGTGAATTGCTTTTGAGGCGATGATGCCTCATGCTTGATATTCTCAATTCGGTTCTCCGTCGAAGGCTGCATCCAGCCCCCTGTTCCTGTTCCAGGCTCGCATGGATGTTGAAAAAATAGCATAGAAGGGTTGCCTTAGTCGTCGTCGCGGATTTCTGGCCGGACAGAATACCAACAATTGTTCATCATTCTGTATATCATTAGCCAAAGCAATCCGATATCACATCAGTGACTGCTTACCCCATGATGTTCCATGAAGGTGTCTTGGGCTGAGTGTTCTTGAACACATCGAAGCAGCGAACGAGAATACTCTGCGCTCGAACAAGATGCGACAATCCAACATCCACATACCAATGTATCCATGTCCAGAATTTCTTACCATGGCGAATGGGGTATTCGGGGAACTGCAATACTAGCGATTAGCAATCTAGTCAGATAAAATTATCATTAAGTGGAGAAACTTGCCTTGCGAACACAATACAGCCAGGTTTCCCCTTCATCAAGACTGACCTCCACCCTCTGAACTTCATGACCGCCACCATGGTACGCTATGCCCGCTATCCGATATGATTGATTCTTCTTCACATCTGACAATCGAATTGTCTCGCCATGTTCAGGCTTTACGATAATCGAATTGAGAATTTGTTCATTGCAGGCTGTACTGGGGTGATTGAACATGATGTGAGAGAACTCCGAGTCTTTATCGCGAATGAAGCTGGGCAGAACCCTGTTATCCCAAATATGATAGTGGCTATCATTTTCTTTGTCTGATACCCAGATCTTATGCAGCCATTTAATACAACGACCACCAACGTACCCAGGAATCACCAAACGCACTGGATAACCGTGGTCTGGTGGCAACCGAACGTTATTCATTTCATAGGCCAGGATCACATCGTTCTCGGGATCCATAACATACGCCAAAGGGATGGACGTCGCGTATTTCCCCTCGCTCAGTTCATCAGCACCCTCAAAGTGTACCCACATCCGCTGCTTTTCATGGTATGAATCATAATCATCGATGCCAGCTGCGAGAAGCGCGTCTCGCACGAGAGGGCCTTTCCAAAACGCACAGCTAATAGCTCCAGGACCCCAATTGAAGCCTTTTGATCGCCTAATCATATTCAGCTCTTTCCTTCGATTGCCATCGCAGGCCAGCGCAACTGCAATGTTGATAGGTTCATAGTCGCTTTCGAGATCGTCCATGGATAAGATCAATCTTCCATTCTCGACGTCAATCTTGTGGGTTTCCCACAGAATATGCGGTACATGGCCGTGATTGCGAACGTAGTGCAGTTCGTTAGGAGTAATAAGACCTGCATCAAAAAGTGCTTCCAGCTCAGGCTCGCCATTGAGTGGATGCTTGCCTGTTAAGCGGATGAGATGGGGTGACCGGGGGATCCAGTTATCGGGTGTGAATTGATCAGCTTCATCAATAGACATGTACTTGTCTTTCATTTGGACGACCGGCGAGTTGACCATACCATCATTCTCCTTCAGGGTTTTGATGTACTCACTCTCCGATTGCAGCAGAGACAGCAAAGACAGTTCCTGCGGCGTGTATTTGTTCTGTAGATTTTGTTTTTCCTGATCGCCCACTCCCTGTTTCTGCCTGTCGGCATCTTGTACATCCTGCTCCGCCGCATGTGCTGGATTATGGGTTTCATTCTCGCCTCGGTTCCGCCGCCATTCGTGTTCTTTCTCAGGTTCTTGCTGGCCGTTTGTTTGTTCCTCTTTACATTTCTTGTCGTCTTCTTCTTTTTGCCGTCTCTTGATATTGATCGGCCAGTCCTGTTGGTACTTGATAAAATCCTCTGTCGTATGAAGTACATAGCGCCAGCCTGGCGGGTGATCTTGACGGAATCTCAGATGGTAGTCCTATAGAATTCTTGGAGTTAGTCAACGCCGATTGTCAATCGCTTCAACCAGAGAAAAAGACTAAGACACACTTCTTGCTTGATCATGAATTCGCGAACATTGATCAACTCCCTTTCGCCCAGTTCTTCTTGAAGCTTCTCTGCCTCTTTGTTGGCCTGGGCTAAGAACTCCCGCTCCTCCGGTGTATCGTCCCCTGCATGGGTATATCCCGTATGCCGGTCATGTCTATCGCGAAAGCCAATGCGATATTTGTGCGAGGTGCTCCAGTCTGGTTCGTTTTTGATATCTTCTAACGAGGATCCACCGTGACTCCGGTTAGGGCGCGTATAGTGCGGTGTTGTAGCCATATCGGAGTTGAGATTCAGAAATACTGCGGCATGATAGATGTGATGATAAACTCAACAAGATGAACACTTCCAGGAAATCGACAACTTTCAAGTTTATTTTTTATTTTGTTCAGAGTCCAAATGGAATACGTCATGTTGTTGCAATGTCCTGAGAAGCACAGACCCTAACCCTAATAACCCTAACTCTAAACTAGCAACCCTAATTCTAAAAAATGTCCCTTCAAAAAGAATTCAGAGAGTATTGGAAGCAGAACACATGCCCCCTAAAACAGTGGATGTTTCTATTACGAGGCATTGACTAGTCTTCCTCTTAGGAACCTTGGTTCTTCTCTTCGTACTGATTCTTTATCCGATTTTCCTTACAGGAAGTGAGACAAACTGTGGTGAGGCAGGGCAGACACACATTCCCAGCAACCGCGCCGAGGAAATCATCTTCGTCAACGAAAGTATTATGTCTACGTACTAAGATAATTGTGGTAGAGCATTGCTTCCAAGGCGACCCTGCAGGTCATCTGCAGTGTTCCCAAACTGACTAACAATTAGAGAGACAGACAAGTCCCTTGCGCCAAGAAGTCTGTTGATTTTAGACAACATCCAAGGTTGCGAGTACCACAGGATATGGCACTTAGGATTTAGCGCTCAAATCCTGTTAGTTTTGAGCGAATGACCGTTGATTAGGCGTCCAGTACGAGGAGCCCCTTACACGTCGGGTTGCACTCTTGCATGCAGATTCTTCCAAAACTAATTCGAGAACATTGTCATTTCGTTCCTGCATGATACTTGTGCAACCACCACAGTGTCGCAATTTCACTGATAGTTTTCTTTCCATTTTGAGTCAATGGAGGGAGTGAGCCCGACTAACGACCAGCTCATCAACGCAGTTGACCTCATCGAGCATTTTGCACTTACTTTTGTTAAAGAAAATGGCCCGATGATTGCCACAGGCATCAAGACATGACTCGACAGTCGCTTTGACCACATTTTTGTTGACTCTGATTTTCCATCGAGGCGCAAGACCCTATACGGGTTGCATCCACTTCAGGCCCCGCGAGTCTCTGGTTATGTCTGCCTTTCCAAATATTTCGATCTGCAATTCACTAACCGGAATTTCTTTGCATGACCGAGTAGAAAGTAGAAAGAGAGGGGTAAGCAAAGGAGCTGTACAACTTTCGAGCTACGGTCTCGGAACATGTAAATTCGTCAGGTTAGGGCTATTTCGTAATCGGCAAGACACTAGCTTAAAGTGGTTTGTGTTGCAAAATATCTAGGCAGTTCATTGTTAGACTTCATTCTATGATACATCCTTGACAATTTGTAGAAAACCTTTGCGCTTAAAGAAATCCCATAGGAGACTCCAGATAAACCCTACGGCATGGGATATCGCAAGGATATGTTGCATTATATGTGCTACTCCACAATGTCTGAAAGTCAGGTAATCTTCATCAACGTTGCCACGAGGAAGTATTATTGCTTCTTCATGGATGTTGAGGGGAAATTGGTACATACCATCCGTGGCACTTTATTCAATTGGTCTTCAGCCTTGCGAAATTCTGAGTTGTACATATCCGTACGTATTCGACAAGCTTGAAACTAGGAATAATGTCAACCATTTCGCGATGAATCAGACGACAACGTAGTATCATCGTAATCAAGGGGTTGAAATGTGTTCGTCAAATCTCGGGATGTGTCCTTGGGATTCTATCTCACGTCTAAATTCGTGAATGTATCTCGAGTCAGAAGTGGAGATTCGGGGAGCCATTGATGGTCGTTTTCATTCAAAGAGGACAGTGGAGGTTTCGTCAAAGGAAATTTGCCTTCGATCTTTGAATTTTTCCATTTGATGAGCCACGTTTCCGCGCATTGAGACTTGTTTGCTGGTTCTTTGTTGCAGAAAGTATAATAAACCTTGTTCAGGCTTGGTGTAGGCTAATACCTAGATAGTATCACGAACCCAGCGTCTAGGTTCTTCCAAAATTGTCTACGGAATAGTACAGGTGAGATATCTACAGTTAACCTTAGATAACGAAACTCAACACACGTTACGTATTCCTTTTGGTGACTAGTTTGACTCTTGTGGCGAAAGTTGAACCGACTAGCTTATCAGCTTCATATCATCAGGTGTGATTCCGGCTCATCTCAATAAATAATCATTGGAGACATAGAATATCGGATCCATGGTTGATAAAAGTGCTAGAGTGAGAATTCTTTCAAGACGCCACGGGGCATCCCCCTTCACAAAGCGTTGATAATGACGGCTGGAGATATTCGCGGGTTTCTTGATACCTAGGTAGATGAAGTGTCGAAAATACCGCCTCTACTTCCTGGCCCCACTTGATAGGTAGCTCGTATAAGTAACCGACTTACCATACTAGATCCTGAGGCGGCCAGCTCCTTGGGTTTAATTGGACTGAGACATTGCCGTTCTTTGTTGATAATAGCGTTACGCGCCGAAGCATGACAAAGGAAGCCCATCACATAACCGGAGTACCTTTTTCTACCAATTAGGCAACACTGTCCTACTTTTTGGATTTTGCAATAGGACGCTGATCTCAACCAGATGCAACAAAGACTTCATCGGATGCGAGACAAAGGAACAATAAGGGATTAATGACAAAAGAGCAGACGGCCCTGATCCATGATTGGCTCCCTGGAAGGACGTATTCTTCAGATGAGTTTCCAAGAAAATGAGATGACCAGTCTTACTGTTACAGAACGGGAGAAGTTGGGGTCTGGACCGTACAACTTAGAAGCGACAGATCGCTCTAGCATCAGGAGCTAGGTAGTTGGTTTAGGCCGTCACAATGAAAAACCCCTACAATGAAAAACTCCTACGTACCATGGATTCGTGGTTTCAAAATGCAGCTAAAATGAACGAAAGGGAGCCCGAAGAAAATTTCTTTAGATCGCCACCTACTCATGCCTTAGGCAAGACTTATATTGTGGTGCAGGTTACGATGAGAAGTTCGGAAATGTTGTCTGGTGTTTCTTGATAAACGTTTCCTAACTCGAACAGCATAACCTCGAGGGCAAACAAAAGATGGCTTTATATACTATCTGGAGTCTATTTATCATTCCTACACTTTTGACCTTCATCCTCCAATCTTTGCGAAAGGGCATAAAACGGAGGCGTGTCAAGAGGGCTGGAAAGCCGTCTGGAGTTTTCTGGCTTGGTAGAGGCAATGGCCCGTTTGCTGATGCACGCTCCAAGCTTTGGGCATTCGCTAAAGGGAGACAACTTTTTGCTGATGCTTACTTCAAGGTGAGATTAGAGACTCCTTACGCCCTAATTGTACCTGGGAAGCTAACGCAACGTCTTATTATGAACAGTACAGCAGCAAAGACCTCGTTACAAAAATATCAACGATATCTATACCCTTGGTACTGGTGCCGAAAAATCAACGCAAGTGGTTCTTCCAAGAAAAATCAGATGTTCTCGACCATAGGGCGACTGGCTTTGATGCTGTGGAGTCCCTCTACACGATGCCATGCGGGCATATCCTCGACTTTCCCATACACACCAAGCTCATCCATAAAGTCCTTACCAGAGAATTGCCAAATCTCACGGAAAACCTAGTTGAAGCGATAGAAGAGGCTTTACTGAAGAAATGGGGCTCCGATACGGAAAAGTGGCGGGGGGTTGAACTTTGGGACACAGTGCTCATGTTAGTGACACGTACATTCAATAAGATTTCTGTTGGAAACCCTCTCAGTGCCGATCAAGGCTATCTCGATAACACCAGACGCTATGTGACTAGCATCCATACAATGTCAGCTATTATCCGCGTGTTTCCAAGCTGGGCAAAACCAATTGTCGGTCCGATACTGTCCACTCCCTGTTGGTTCTGGTACTGGCGCGGCAAGGGTTATGCGATGCCTCTAATCAATAGCTATATAGAAGAGGCAAGGACGGAAATGGCTACCTACGGAAAATTTTCAAACACACACAACGTCTTCGCTATGTGGATTGTTCAGGAAGCTATCCGCTCTCAAATACCGCGTGAACTGGACCCAGAGACTATATACGCACGTTTGATGACCATGAATTTCGCGGGCATCCATACATCTACCTTCACAACGGTGAATATGTTACTTGACTCATTGTCGCGGCCCGATGTCTTCAACGCGATGAAGGAAGAGATTAGTACCACATATCAGCAATCCAAATGCAAATGGACCAAACCTGCGGTGGACAGCCTGAAATTTACCGATAATGTCCTCCGTGAGAGCATGCGTTTATCGGGTCCTATTGTACGCTTGATCAGAGACATAAAACCCGAAAATGGAATTCAGTTGAACGGTGTGCCACTTCCCAAAGGCACAAAGATTGCTACCGACATGCACAACATGCATCGTGACGAAGAGATATATAAAGATGCGAACAGTTTCAACCCGTTGCGCTTGAATCCTTCAACGGGCCAGCGAATGCCCCCCGCTGTTGAGACAAGCGAAAACTTTTTGCCATTCGGGCATGGTCGAGTACGTCTGTCCCATCTACATCTCCCCTCTGTTCGATTATTTAACCTGACCAACCTCTTTCTAGCATGCATGTCCCGGCCGTTACTTTGCGAGTCATGAGATTAAATTAATTGTTGCGACCATTGTCATGAAATATGATATTAAGTTCCTAGAAAAACGTCCACCGAATATATGGATGGGCGATTCGATGATACCTCCCCATACCATACTCACGTTGAAACGACGGAGCTAGATGTTTCACGCATGCATCGAATCGAGAATCCGAAAATTGGATGGAAGAATGGTGGGTGCATCTTTTCCTGATCAAAAAATCCGAGGCTAATCAGGGTTTAGACCCATTCTCGTGTATACAGATGTTCGCCGTTCGCTGTTTCCTTTATCGCTTTTCAGTACCAGGTTGGTATATTCCTGACACCGTCGAAATTATTCTAGATCGACCAGGCTGCCGTACACTATGGTGGATTAATGTTGAAAGCAAGCCTAGAGTAATTTCGCACGGCCGTTGTACCTTATTGAAGAATGTACACTTTACTTAGACATGAATAAATAAAATTATGCCGAAATGCAACCTGGCTTAGAATATAAGATCATGGCGCCACCATCACGACTTCTCCGCCAGCATCTTTCTTGTCGTATCTCTGTTCCTCGGCACGAAGCGCACATGGCAAACACGCGGTGTCACTCTCGAATTCTCCTTCTCAAGCAAACCTTTTAGCGGATCTGCAGCATCTGGGTCTGGACTCTCCTCGGCGGGCAGCAGCTCGAAATGCGCAATGAGGTGCAAAAATACAGTATAAAGTGCCTTGGCCGCGAGTTGACTGGCTACGCACATACGGCCTCCAATGCCAAATGCGTATTGGTGCTGATGAGACTGGTTTTCGCCCTGCATCCAGCGCTCGGGGGCAAAGGTATCTGGGTCTGGAAAGACGGCAGGGTCTGTTGGGTGTCAGTGAAAAACATCTAGATCGGGAGGAGTTTCGATGAAAATCGCGTACCTCTCGAGCAGGCCCATGAGTTCAAAAACACCATAGTCCCGGCAGGAATAACCGCCCCGTTCCACCGAACTTCACTGTGTGTTGCCTTTGGCAAGGCTAGTCTCAGCACAATGAAATACCTTCCAATCTCCTTGGTCAATGCTTCGATGTATTCAACTCGCGAGTGTGCCACATCCGGATTCGTTAGTAAAGTCTGATCCGTATCCTGTATGGCCTTGTACGCTCGCTCCTGAAGATCAGGTCGATGTGCCAGCAAAAGACACGCCCACATGAGCGTCCGCTTGCTTGTGTCCGCTCCTGCCATCATGCTGAGGCTTATGCTTAGCAACTCACCTTCAGATAGTCCCTTGCTCTCGGGGTCTCGAAGCACGTTTCCCTGAATGCATGGCTGGTCTATACCAGACGCAATGTCATCCCGTAGTCTGGCCTGAAGCTTGGCGTGATAGGCATGACGCCGCTGTCCTATTGATGCGAGATGTGTAGCATTTATGAGACCAAGAGCAGACGCAAGCGAGTTGATTGGGCGGAGTAGAGGGATGTAGTTATCATAGTTGCTGGATGTTTCCCTAAGGCGGGAAATTTCTTCTTCAATGTAAATAATCTCTTTTAGAACATCGTTCGTGGAGAATTCCTTGATGTCTTCAATACTACGGAATTCACGTATTAGTAGATATACTTAGCCGATCATTGGTGCGGTATGCCCACCGTGTCCCATAACTAACTGTAAGACTCAAATTGATGGCAAACTTGCGAGCTGGTAACATCACATCCAGCGCAGTGTTGCCATTATCACAATCTCGGAGGATATCTAGCAGCCAAGCTCTGGATTCTTTATTGAGTACCTGTTAGTCTTATCAGCCATGAACCGCTTGATTGGTTATAACTGAACATACCGGCAGATAACTCTCAACACTAACGCGATTCAACGCCGATGCAGCGACCTTACGCCTACGCTTGCAGCTATTATCCCACGGACTGGTACCGATGCTTGTCACAGGTCCATTTTGCTGGACTTTCTTATGCAGAACATAGAATATGGGTCGCGAATTAGTAGCCTCACGCTGGCGGATAAAAAGGGCCTCTGCAGCAGCTGTTGTGTTGACTATCACGACGGTGGAATTTCCCAGTTGAATCTGGAAGACATCGCCGTATTTTCCAGCCCATTTTCGCAGCTCGTCAGAAGTAATCTTGCCGCTTAGGGAGGGCAAACTACCGACAAGGGGAAACCCTCGTGGACCAGGAAGGCCGGGCACTCTAAGGCGAAAGCGAACAAGCTCGTTGTATAATAAATAAAGAACCAATAGAGATACTGGTGCAAAGAACGCCAGCTGGATGTAGCGATCCCAGCTGCTGTCAGACGTTGCAAACAGAAATGTCGTTTCCATTGTGAGATCGGCACCTAGGTAATACCAAGTGACGGGAAGAATCTTGCTCGATCCAAGCCCGCTATCGCTATCTTGAGTGATTTAATGTTCGATGGAAGAAAAGAAAGAAAAAACTTGACTGATATCTCTGAGCGTTGGAATAGGAAGAGGGGCTCCAAAACGTGCCCTAACTTGCACCCGCCAACACAAATCTTTCCTAAACAGGAAATAAATGCGGAAGGGGTCACCGAGTCGCCGACTCACAATATCACGCTATCATCGCCATAATCACGACATGTTAACTACCAAAGTTATAATATCAATCTCGATTCTGGTGCCAGAATTTACTACGATGCGATGTGTTATGACAAAGTTCCTCATTCTATTTCGTATACGAGAAGAGCAAGACTCCTAAATATCTATTCGCGCTGTGTGTCGAACTGATTCGCAGAAGATGATCCACAAGAGATATCTTTTTAGGAGCTGGCCAGTCATATATCTTCATCGGCCTTGACAATTTTCTGCTCATGCTTGCCGGTTTTTCCGACATTGAACTGATTTGGCTCGCCCCATCCCTCCCTGATAGCCCTTTCCCGGGTAGACCGGTACATGTAGGGCGAACTCCTGTAATGTGTGTGCCACTTTCGGCCTTCCCACTCGTCCTCGACCGGCCGGCAACCCTCAGCTTGGATCTCCTCTCCTCGTCGCTGAATAGCCGCCCAGACTCGTAGTAAATTTTCGCCAACAAGGAGTCGTATTTGGTCATCGGTGGCCCCGCGAGCCATGAGTAGTTCAATCAAATCCGGGAATTTTGATACGTCCTAATTGTTATAGAGATAGTTAGTTGATGTAGAACACGGGTCGATCGCTTCGTATACATGTATCCATGAAAGCCTACCTCAAGTCCAGCCGGCGTGTGCGGTGTTCCACTAAAGTCGGAGCCAAGGCCGACATGTTCCCAGCCTGCGACATCGGCCAAATGCCATACGTGGTCGACGACATCGTGGATGGTCACTGCGCTAGGCTCCTTCATGTTGAGAAAGCGATTGACGAATACGGCCATCACGATGCCACCATTCCTGCGGACGCTCCGAAGCACGTCATCTGGAACGTTGCGTAGGTGCGGTGTTACGGCAAAAGCTCCTGAGTGAGAGAATATGATAGGTGCTTGAGTGATTGACAAAACATCTCGCATCGTCTGGTGCGATACGTGCGACAAGTCGAGCATCATGCCAAGTCGATTCATCTCGCGCACATAGGCAGCACCAAACACCGTGAGGCCCTCATCCTCGCCTCCTGCCGCTACCGTCGAGGCTGACGTGGCCCATGCATTGTCGCAATTATGTGTCGTTGTAATATACCGTACTCCTAGGTCGTAGGCTTGCCTGATCGATGCTATGGAACCTCCTAGCTGATGACCGCCTTCGATACCGAGCATGCTGGATATCTTGCCGGACTTGAAGGCAGTGCGTACGCATGATGGTGTGGTGCAGTAGGTAAATACATCAGGGTATTCAGCAATAAATCGCTTGGCCACATCAATCTGCTCCAACGTGTCTCGTACCAGCCACTGAAACCATCGTCAGTTGGAATTACTGGATGTCTCCATAGTGTCTCACCGACGGATCATCGAAGTGCTTCTGCGCCTTGTCGCAATGAACATGGACACTCCAAAATTGGCCACCCATCAAACCCTGCTTCATGCGATTAATGTCTGTATGGCCTAGCAGACGCTGCGTTGGGTCAAACCGCCCGTCGTAAATACGATTTTGTAGTTCGATTCGTAACAGCCACGGCAGGTCATTGTGTCCATCGATCAATGGCGTTGACTTCAATACCCGCCTCGTTCGTAACGCATAGTCACTTGGGTCAATTGGCACTTCTTCTGGTATCAGCCAGCTTGCCACTGCGGTAAACGGAGCAAAGAGGACAGCAAGTCCTGCAATTCCTAGAGTATACCGCCAATTCCAAACTCCCGAGGACCGACGTTGAGGGTGAACAATGAGCGCCGTATCGTTTCGTTGCCTACAGTTGCTTTCCAGCTCCTCTGAGATGCTTACAGGCGTGTCAACCACCAGATCGGCCATGATACTGGTAGTTGAAGACAGTTGGAAATCCCGTGCCTGAGGCAGGGGTTCGGTCGTGGGAGGCCATACTTTATAAGTCGGCGTCCCACGTATCGAAGCACGAGAACATCAATCCCCGATTTCGGCACTATAGGGCTCAAGCGCTAATGCAGTGATGCTCCTCCATATTCCACGCTGCGCTCTTTGTAGCCATACGCCTGGAACGACCACGCCACTTCCGGGTACCGACTTGATAGGCGATTTGGAGTAGAAGCCCTCGGGGAGTCGGGGACTCATTTTTCGACCATACTGTAACCTGTTTTCCTTGGGTGTTCTAATCTCCCTGGCTTCAGGCGGTATCCAATCGTGATCACTTCGAACTTTGACCCTGTAGATAACTTGTTTAATCAAGAACTACTCCGCTATGGCGCAATTGCACCACCCTTGTTGTTTAGGTACCATAGCTGTCTTGTACCATATCTAAATGGATTTTCGGCTATATATTCGAGATACTGCCCCAATGTTGCGGCCAAATCTACTGTAAACTAAAGCCGGAATAGCAGGCGCCATGGATGATAACAATCACGATGAAAAGCACGTCGTTGTTGACGAAATCTCCCAGGCTAGCGAAACCGTTTTGCGGAGACGACTTCTTAGGAAAACGGATTTTCTTGTGCTCCCAGGACTATGTATGTACAATCTGAATCTGAAACTTCAGTGGTCAAATAACTTCAATCTTGGCTAACTAATTCACCCCAGGTATCGCCTACTTCACCAATACACTTGACCGCGCGAATCTAGGAAATGCAAAGACGGACGGTTTGGAGAAAGACTTGGGACTAGTCGGCAACCAGTACTCACTTTTACTTGTTCTTTTCTACATCCCTTACGCACTTTTCAACGTTCCATGGACTATTGCCGCCAAACGGCTCAATCCGAGCGTAATTATCCCAATCGCCATTGCCGTTTGGGGAATTTGTACGATGGCATCAACAGCAGCGACAAACTTCGGCGGTATCATGGCGACGCGCATCATTATGGGCGCGGCGGAGGCTGCATACAAACCCTGCGAGGTCTACTATCTCACACTTTTCTACACGCGTAAGGAAATTGGAGTTCGAGTATCAATTATAGGCCAGATGGGTTTTATTGCTGGCGCTGTCAGCGGTCTCATCTCCTGGAGTGTATTTCGATGGACTGGTGGTTTGCATGTAAGAAACCAATCACCGCACCTTGTACAAAAATTTTGAACATCAATTTCAAAGATGATATATTGATACCAGTTTTATTTCGCATGGTGCTAACGAGGGCAACTATTAGGGCTGGCAGTACCTCTTTTTAATAGAAGGTTCTATAACCATTGCCGGCGCCATCTTCCTCTTCATTTTTGCTCCCCGGAGTGTACAGAAGAGCAAATGGTACTCCCCTGGAGAGAAGGAGTTAGCCGAGCAGCGACTTGCCGAGGACACAGAAGAGCGTGATGATCGTTTTCGATGGAATGATGCCAAAGCCCAGCTTTTACATTGGCCCACTTGGGCGTTTGCCTTCCTCGCCTTGATGTATGGTGTAGGGGTTGCGAGTAGTTCCAACTTTTTGCCTGTGAGTGACGTTATAATTCAGAATGCTCAAGCTCCTTGGTTGATCTAACTGTACATTTGCTGGCAGACCCTCATTAAACGTCTCACCAATAATACTGTCAAAGCTAACCTCTACACCATCGGACCAAACCTCGTGGCCTCTGTTATCCAAATATCAGCAACTTGGACTTCTGACCGACTACAACAACGCTCTCTCATTGCTTCCAGCACTATCGTCATCTCTCTACTCGGCTGGATTCTTCTCGGAACTCTCGACCTAAAGTCCAGACCCGGCGTTGGTTACTTCTTGACGTTCCTTACCACCGGCTTCACTTTTATCCCTAGCAACATCATTCCTGTGTGGTTAGCTTCAAATGTGCCAACAACAACCGGTCGAGCTGTTGCCTTAGGACTGAACTACATGGCTATGAATATCGCTGGTATTGTCTCGTCGGTATCATTCCGTACACAAGACGCGCCAGTATATGTACCTGCGTTAATCACCTGTGGTGTCACCCAAGGTGTGTTCATGTTTGCTTCTTTGGCTCTGAGGCAGTATTATGTCAACTTAAACAAGAAGCTGGACCGTGGAGAGCTACCTTATGCGCCTGGTATGGAGGGACGACCGGAGTACCGTTATGCCATTTAACACATTAGATGAATTTTGTTCATCTCACCAACTCCTCCCTTCCTATGTGTATGAACAACTTTTGGGTGTAACTGTATATACAATCACCTTGACACATACAGACTTAGATACCTAGGTACCTAGGTAACTTGATTTTTGTTTGTCAGATCGAAACTGGACACTGGATTGCTACTTCACATCGTGCCACCTAGGTACTGAATACCTCTTCTGTCAACAATACCACAATACCACTGGTTATTATGATTAAACGATCCTTTTGTTGAAAATAATGATGGTGGTGTGCTGAGTGAAATATCGATCATAATACTATATGTGCTAGAGCAAAGAGAATTCACCAGACTCGCGCAAACTATGATTGTTATGAGTTGCCAAACACTTCGTAGCTACCTAGGCAGAGTCCAACAGCCCCAATAGCCATGATTAATGAATCGCCGAACGAGATCCCACCCAGAGGGTATCATAGTGAATAAAATAGCATACGACTGAGAAGCCAAAAAAGACAATGAGTAGATTGAATTTAGTAATATTGGGTAGATAATAGAACCTATCATTGATATATAAGTACATTCGAGTCCAGCTAGCTATCGGAACTATTCCTTCCATGGATTGCTCGCACCCAACGACTATGCTGTGAAGAATGACTACTTTCGCTTGCCCGGCTATCTCGTCGCCCTTGCACGGTCTGATCACCCACGCTCGCATTGACTTCCTGGATTAGCCTCCGTAGGCTATCATCGATGTCCCGAGGAATACCTGGCCAACTGAAATTTGCTTTATATTTGATCAAAAGCCTTAGCATGTGCGTATGATACATGCCGTTCTGATTGATGGCCAGCTGGGCAGGGGTTTGATATGAGTTATTCACACTTTCAATAATCACTTTTTTGGTTCGGAGCAGCCGTTTCGCGCATAGAAAGTTGTTTCTTCGAACACAATAGTGCAACGGAGTGTCACCATGATTGTCGCTGGCATTTACGTCCACACCGTTATCTATCAGCAACTTAACATCGTCTTCGCCACCCAATGTGGTCAGAACATGATGTAAAACGTTCATGCCGGCTTCATCTCGCGTGTTGATGTGAGGTACACGTAGAAGCTCACCGAAGTCGTCCTGTTGTGATTTAATATTATGGCTTTTAGCCGCGTTGAATAGCCTGGATATTCTTTCACTATCGGTGGCGCCGATATTCATCCCGTTGTCGTTCATCGCGTGATCAGATTCTCTGCGTACTGGCTCCATAGTCTCGAAGGGGGATATTCTCTCGGGATCTGGAGATTGGATATTTCCTGGAGTTTCTTGGTCTGGGGTGTCTGATCGTCGTGTTGTCTCTGTTCTTGGCGAAAGTGGTGAAGTTGTACATATTTCGGAGGATCCGGATGTCGATAGAGGCTGAGAAGGACTTGGCATTGGGATTGAGATCATACCTAGCACAGGAAGACTCGTGCGAGGCTCTGGTACGGCAGACCGAGTTGATCGTGGGGTGGATTCAAGTTGAGGCAGTGTTTCGCGAAGAATGGTATGTTCCATACGAAGTGATCTCCTCCCAGCTGTGTCGGCAAGAATGCCATACACTTTATCCAAAGTCAGCGCACTACCAACTAGGAGCTGTTGGACAGGAAGATTAACGGAAGCCGGTCCTCCTTCAGAAATCGATGCATCACGAAAAATTGCATCTGAAGCTCCAAATGCGTTAACTGCTTGTTGTTTCAACTCATCTAGTGCCTTGCTGTGTCCACGTTCGTATTCACGCAGAAAGAGACGTGCCGTTGCGCAACGTAGTTGTACGTCTTGGAGATTGGAAATTCTTCTATAATCTAGATTGTTGGTCTCTGAAGCCTTCCGGAGAAAACCAATATATTTCCGTGCGTCTTGAAAATTCCCTTCTTTCTCGTAGACCTCGGCAAGTCGAAGTTGTAAATCAAACCATTGATGGAAATCCACGTCGTATTCTAAGTATCTATACTCGCCCCAGTCAAGTGCTTCCTGTATGTACCTCTTGCACTTTTCGTAGGAACCCTTCTCAAATTCCTCATTCAACTCTTGAATATAGGTGTCCAGGAATGTTGTCATGGTCGAGAGAGTTATAGAAGTGCCATCATTTGGTCCAAATTGAATCCCGGAAGTATCACCGGGACTGTCGGAAAGGTCGGAAGTTTCATCGAAAAGAGCCAGGTTCCTTGTCGATCCTCCTGAAGACACTTTTGCGCAAATCGAGTTGGCTGTTTTGAGAGTGCTCTCCGTGATTCTTATACAGGCGCTGGTATCCCGGCTGAGAACAATCTCGTTGCATGTTTGACTCATTGGTTCCGAAAGATGCATTCCACCGGTGTCTTCCCAACTGCCGTGAAGGTTGTTCAGCGAAGCCAGAAGCTTATCTCGGAGTCCTTGCAGGGGACGAAGCTTCATTTGTATGTCCTGGAGACGGTCCTCTATTCTTTCGGTCCGTATTGTCTGTTGATCGTGAGCGATTCTAGAATCTTGAGGTTAGCGGCGTCGCCAGTGGAAATTTGAAGGTTAGAATTGGATGCACAAACAGTTGTAAAACTGAAAGTAGAGCCTGAATGTTGCCAATATTGCTTCGGAATCGAGCATTCAAACTCTCTATCTCGGGCCGCCGTATTTCCCGCCTGATTCCTCCGGACAGTCTTCTCATAATTGTATTGCTAGGACTATCATATAACCGAGCCAGACTGTTGTGGCATTTTCTGCAGTCCCTAGCAATTTCTTGCACCAATTTATGGAGCTTCCTTACCTCTTGGTCGTAGGGTTGCCCGACATTTTCGGTGTTCAGCTGCCCGGTCAGTAATTTGATTGTGTTGTGAGACAGCTGGAGGCCTTGGAAAAAGTCGCTCTGCAGTTCCTCAGCATTCCTGACGTTGTTCACGAATCGTGCTGTTCGGAGAGCTACAGTTGTAGCATTTCCAAGGACTTGGAGCACCGCTGCCAAACTGGAAATTCCGTCCATGTTGCGAATATTTGCTTGGGTATTTGATATATGGTTAGGAGCATAATAAACTCTGGGCGGTGGTCGACAGAATCTGCTGCTTTTGCCTTCAGCCAGCGATCGAAGAAACTCAGGTAGCCAGGCTGGTCCAAGGCTAGAATTCAGTGAATCGTGGAGGAGACACTTAGTACCAAAAGGTCTAATGCTTCAGAATAGACAACATTTACGCTTGTAACAAAAAGCAGGTAATCGTCATCTAATGCCAATGCCATCATTTCATGCGCTATCTTTGCAAATTTTCAAAATGACCACAACGTAGCTGATGGGCAGGCGAGACAACCGAGTCAAGCGATTGTATTGGCTTTGTCAACAGCCACCTCGTCAGCTTTGATAACCAACCTGGATGCCTGAAAATAGCATGGACCCCTACTTCCCCGTCTTATCTACATAGTCTACCATTATGGCCCCCGCGTTAGCGTTAGTTATATGTACTGTGCACAATTTACCCCGGCTGAAGTTCCCCAGGAAATGAGTCGAACTACAACTCGCGCCTTCTACAAAAGGAGGGACGACATGAATTGGCTTAGACGGTAAAGGATATTCCTTACTCGGTTTTGGCGCGTTTAGCAAACTCGCCTTACTCTGACGTAGTTTTCTGGTAAATGCATAATAGATTGAGGAAATCCGTATAATTGCCAGTTAAGTTTGTACCTAGGTAGTCATTGTTCTGTGCGTTCAAACGAAATTCTACAGTGCCCGGGAGCATTTTCCATTGTGATCAACTCACATGATATGTGCAAGCAGAGTTCAGACTAGCATATCGAGCCTCGAGTCAGAGCGCTCGCTCGGGCAACTGTGCCTCGTTACCCCTGTAGTCCGTATGCCAATACGACTTTTTAGTACGAGTATACTCAGCCTTGCGTAATGGCAATATTGTTTCTACGCAAAGCCATGTGATGGCGGCAACTTCCGTCTCTCTTATGAGGGCATATAGCATCCAATAGTGGAGTGATTCTTCTTTCAAGAAGTCTGTCAGCAAGATATTCATTTTCCTAGATTGTATACCGGTGCCTAGTATTCGTATTGATGCTAAGGCTCATAGGATGCTAGTGGATCAGTTGCAGGGGGGGAGCGGACGGGAATAAAATCTTGAATGCCGTAGTGAAATTGGGAGGTGGGAAGACAGTGCGAATACGAGCGCAATCTTGTCTCAGGCTCATGTTCAGATGGTGCGCATTGAGACTCACTTCTTTCGGTTATAGAGTATCAGGCTGTGGGACTAAAATTCCCTCCTTCTTAGGAGGTCCACCTGGGCGCATGCTATAGAGTCCATCTAGCTGTAGGTGAATTTGTGGCCTATTGATCAGTTCGTGAATGCATTACTAAATTTTTAAGCACAACTTTAAGGATTCCATGAGGCTCTACCTGAGACTAGTAGAGCAGCCTTGTTCAGCCTGCCGCTGCAACGTTTCTGTCTTAAAAGATGTCAATCCACATGTTTAAGGAGAATAATCACAACAGATTAAATACATGAATTTCATATGATACTCGAATTATGGCGGAAATTGGCACAATTTACAACGGCGACACCTCTCAGCGAAGGGTAAACATACAGTCTCAGTCTTTTCCTGGGATTTGATAACTAACCGTCACACAAGGGACCACTCAATGGGCAGGAACAGAGTTTTAATAACCTCCTAAGGAACAATCAACTTGGGATGTAAGTAGCACCAATCGACGGCATAGTGACCCTCGGACGTTCCTAATATCGAGCGAGCCTACTAGTGTCGACAATCCCTTGTTCTACGTTCCTCCCGATGAACTACCGAATGACGTGAGACAATTTCATAGAGATCATGGGCTAGGAGGAGTTGTCGAGGTCGATCTTCTTCTCAGAGGTGCCCGTTTGGCCCGGGACGGGGGATCTTTGGAGGATTGCACCGACGTTGAAAGACGAGCATTACAAGACGAAGACAAGCCAAGCCTATCTTCCCAGCCAAGGGCGTTGCAAGTTATTCTTTTGGCGTGCTCCTTGGGAGCGATTGTGCAGTAATATACCACTATCAGAATTTGGACTTTCTTGAGCTGACTTTTGGTAGGGGATGGACGCAAGCGAACTTGACCGGGGCAAATCTGAAATGGCCAGATGAACTTTTCGACGCTCAACATCGCGGACTTACGCAGTCCGAGGTTTGGAAATTTGGAGCTGTGAACTCGGTGACATATTTTTCCTGCAGTTTCATGTGAGCAAATACATAATGTTGCCAGTGCGAGGTTGTCATGCTGATATCGAAGGTAGAGGCGGATGGCTATCGGATCCCCTGAGTGAGCACGCATATGGTAGGCGCGGCGCGCTGTTCTTCGCCGGTCTCTTTTCTCTTGCCTCTTGCATCGGTTCAGGCTACGTCAACAGCTGGTATGTTCCTTCTGCATCCTCCGAGTCTCTGGAAGTCTAACGAACACCGAATTCCACAGGCAGGGTCTGCTGGTATGCAGAATTACTCAAGGCATCGGCATGGGCGCGAAGGCATCAATTGGTTAGTCGTCATCTAATGGGTGCGCCGTATTTACTTTAGACCTTCTAATCGTCGGACAGTGCCTATATTTGAAAGCGAGGTCAGTCCTTCCAGGATCAGAGGTAGGTCGGCTGCTGTCGTTCGAATAAGGTTAATCGTCTAACGTTACACTGCATCCAGGGCGCTTTCTCGTCTCGTGGCAAACATTTGTAGGTTAGTGGGCACTGTGAAGACCGCATTATCTTCTACTCTAACATCCTATTGCCCTTAAGCTTTTGGGATTCTTCTAGGGTCCTGTTCAAACCTCATTTTTCACAATTCGTGGAGATGGCAGCTTGCATCGGGCTTCATTCCGGCAGTACCTCTGCTCTTTTTAGTATTAGTATGCAGCGAGTATGTCTTCCAAGACTCGGCAACAACGAAAGCAAATCATTAACTAGAATCAGATCGCCTCACTGGCTCATGAAACATAATCGTTATGTGGATGCATGGAGAGCTTTTTATGGTTTGCGAGAGACTCCGTTACAAGCAGCTAGTTCGTCATTTTTACCCAAAATCATCCTCTATATGTGCTTGCTAATGCCAATCAGGAGATTTCTACCAACTTCATTGCCAGCTGCAGGTCGAAAATATCCTGCTGGATACAGAGAAACACCCGGAAGATCATTGGCAACAACCAATATCTCAACAAACAAATTTCTTCCAACGGTTTGGACAGCTCTTCACTATCCCACGAAACCAAAGGGCGTCAACGGCTGCTTGCATTGTAATGGCTGCTCAGTAAGTCGTCCCCTTCGTCTACATGGTTGTCAATGATCTTAATAGCTTTCTCTGGTTGTAGACAACTGTCCGGAATAAACATTTTTGCATTTTTATCCAACAGTTTCATCACTAACACGAACTCGTCCGCTACTTCCGGAATACCGCAAATCCGGAGTCTATGTCTCAGTTTAGGTTTTGCATTAGCAAATGCCGTGTAAGTACTGCAATTGCTATGGAATCCATATGCTGACCTGTCGCAGGTTTTCGCCATTAGCATACTTTACTATCGATAGCAAAGGCCGCCGGTTCCTTCTCCTTCTTTCTTTGCTACTCATGGTGCCATTGCTCATCGCAGCAGGGTTCAGCCTGGGAATCAATACAGCCGACCCGAACAATCCAATTCGTGTGGGAACTTTTGAGACATTTCTCATTCTATACACCGCGGCCTATTCGCCAGGTGCAGGCGTTGTTCCTTTCTTGTACTCAAGTGAGGTATTTCCTATGGTCCACCGCGGTACGTATAGGCCCCTTACGCCTCTTATCGCAAAAATCGTCGCTAACAGCAGTTGAAACAATTTGCAGAGGTTGGCATGTCTCTTAGCTGCTCGGTAAACTTTGTTCTGGCAGGAGTCCTCGCTTTGACAGTACCTCAACTTCAAGCCCATCTAGGCCAAACACGCCTTCTTTGCCTATTCGCGTGAGTTTTAACCTACCGGATAAAAAAAAGGCAATATCAGTTCTAACAAAGCTGACGAAAATAGAGGGCTCGACGCACTTGCTGTCATATTGGTGTGGCTCTTTGTACCTGGCACACGTAAAGCCGTCACCTTAGCCGAATTCAACTACATATTTGGCGTTCCCACTCGCTTGCACGTCAAATATCAAATTTTCACCGTCTTACCTTGGGTACTACATTCATGTATTCCTTGGGTAATTAGAGACTATCTTCCCTGGATTCTAAGGTGGTATTTGTGTTGCGGAGCTGGAAGCGAGGAACAGTTAAATGTCAGGGATCGACTGCCTCATTTGCCAGAATTATATTTTTGGAATACAATCAGAACAATGAACCGCGGTGAAAACGGCCACCACATTGATGCCGACTCTGATACTACGACGGATGATGATCAGTTATAAGGTCTATCGGTGGAGAGATGTGTTATTCTGGCAAACGACCGCTGGTTAGCTATCTTGAATCTATTGAGTTGTTGGTTAGCCTCATTGTTCGTGTTGAACGAGATGCTAGGCACCTGATCCAGTGACATTGGCGTTTTTTGAACGACTACAGCGTGGTTCTGAAGATGATTCGCATGCCTTGCATATTTCCTTCGATGAAATGGCCAGATCTCTAGTTAGTACCTAGTTGGACACAGCACAAACGGAAAATTGGTATGGATCTTGTCGCGGGTTATCGGCATTATTTGCACTATATAAGCTCTCACTACACCATGTGTTATAGAATTAGTGACTAGTCAAGTGACAGCACTAAGCATAATATATGAAAGGTGGACGACGCAATTTGGTGTCTCATCTTCATTCTTTTGCTCAAGCCCGAGGATTCAGATAGTAAAAGCTGACTGGAAACAAGTTCTGCTATTCACGTCAGGGAAACTACCTGGGCAATTGCTAGGCAGTGCAAGACTTGACATAGTATATAATACCCAGTGCACTAGTGGGCACTCTGTCATCATGGAAGGTTATGGCTGATTTTTTCCCGCTTACCATGATCAATTAAGATGGATTGTATAGAATGAAGTTTGATCTTTACATTCGAAAATTTGAAGCACATGGTGTGTTAATCCCGAGTATCCGCGCTGGATGCAACAACACTAGGTGAACACAGCTGTCTTCACCAGTAAGATTACTTTGAGCAAAGCCACACAGGATTTGTGATCAAAATGCGGCATGGGCGGAGTATTTTCAGTTCTAATATCAAATATTCAACCGTTTCTGTTGCGTCGGATCCAAGATTTGTCTATAGAAACGACCCAGGATTCATTCTTCATCTCCCTCGGTCATAATACCCTACCCACGGAGTTGTTTAACCTTTAATCCACCAATAGCGTCAGTATATACCAGTAAGTAACAAGAAACAGAATGACGAAGTAGAAACATGTGATTACATCAAGGCTCGTTCGAATTTATTGCGTCTGTTTATCCGTCCACAGGTGAATGTATGCTACCATGGCATGCCCTGCTACTATTTATCTACTCCTTTTCCTTCCATCGAGTGCTTGAGCATCCCTTTTTTGATCCCATGTTCGATTAACTGCTTAAATAACATCATGACATTTGGCGTAGCAAAGGCAGCTCTGCTTGCTGTTGGCTTGCTGGCTGGTTCAGTCAGTAGTGCCGCATCACAAACCTATACATGGAATAATGTAAAGACTGGAGGTCAGTGCTTGTGTGTCTTCTTCATTCAAGATAATTTGGCTGATAAGGATCTGAAACTTCTTCATCACAGGTGGAGGAGGTTTCACTCCCGGCATTGTTTTCAACCCGTCAGCCAAAGGCGTCGCCTACGCTCGCACCGATATTGGAGGCCCATATCGTCTCAACGCGGATGATACATGGACACCTCTACTAGACTCAGTAAACAATAGTAATTGGTAAGTCAGGTACCTCACCGAAGGAGAAAAATCGGGCTAATTTAGTATGATTAGGCATAACTGGGGAATTGATGCCCTCGCAACAGATCCGGTAGATACCAAGCGCTTGTATCTTGCTGTTGGCATGTACACAAATGAATGGGATCCTAATCCAGGCTCTATTCTGCGATCAACAGATATGGGAACCACATGGCAGGAGACAGTGTTACCATTCAAAGTAGGAGGAAACATGCCTGGTCGAGGCGTTGGGGAGGTAAGTTAATATTCAATATATGGACTTCGTTCGACCATGGATTAAAATGTTAAATCTAGCGCCTTGCGGTTGATCCCAACGACAACAGTATCATCTATTTTGGAGCCAGGAGTGGGCATGGTTTGTGGAAAAGTACGGACTATGGTGTTACATGGTCAAACGTCACGTCCTTTACCTGGACTGGTAAGAACGTCTAATTCTAGAGTGAATAACGTGAAAAAAAAGACTGGTCTGAAGGCTCTCTAGGTACTTACTTCCAAAATTCCAGTTCATCCTATACGTCAGATCCCGTGGGAATCGCATGGGTGACATTCGACTCCACTTCAGGGACCAAAGGGTCTCCAACCCCAAGAATTTTCGTCGGTAAGCTATACTACTTTTGAAATTACCCAACGCCTGGAGCTGATAGGATCAGGTGTTGTTGATACTGGAAAGTCGGTCTTCAAATCTGAGGATGGCGGCGCAACTTGTAAGTACTTTTTTGCTTCCCTCGCAACTCACATTTGACGTTAAATCGTTTTAGGGGCCTGGGTTTCGGGAGAGCCCCTTTACGGATTTCTTCCTCATAAGGGTATCTTATCGCCACTGGAAAAGACCTTATACATCTCATACTCAAATGGCGCCGGCCCGTACGATGGTACGAATGGCACTGTACACAAGTATAATATCTCGACAGGCGTCTGGACAGATATCAGCCCAACTCCGATGGCCAGCACATACTATGGTTATGGCGGTCTAGCCGTTGACTTGCAAGTCCCTGGTACTGTCATGGTGGCAGCGTTGAATTGTTGGTGGCCAGACGAACTCATATGGAGAAGCCTAGATTCGGGTGCGACATGGTCTGCCATTTGGGCTTGGAACGGATATCCGAACATTGATTATTATTACAGCTATGACATCTCCAATGCGCCTTGGCTGCAAGACAATACTTCTACCGCTCAATTTCCAGTTCGTGTCGGATGGATGGTTGAGGCGCTGGCCATCGACCCGTTTGATTCAAACCACTGGCTATACGGTACTGGAGAAACTATCTACGGCGGCCATGATCTCTTAAAATGGGATTCAAGTCATAATGTCACTTTGAAGTCACTGGCTGTGGGTATTGAGGAAATGGCCGTGCTTGGTCTCATCTCACCCCCAGGAGGACCACCCCTTCTATCTGCCGTGGGAGACGATGGAGGTTTTTATCATGCCGATCTCAATACGGTGCCGAGCCAATATTTCCATGACCCTACTTATGGCACGACTAATGGGATAGACTACGCTGGAAATAAGCCAGCTTACATAGTGCGTGCTGGAGCAAGTTCTACTTTGCCTACCGTTTCACTGTCAACCGACTATGGTTTGACCTGGTCTGCCGACTATGCAGCATCGTCCAGTACAGTTCCTGGAGCAGTAGCCCTTTCTGCAGATGGAGATACCGTTCTTTTGATGCCAACAACGGGTGGTCCCCTCATTTCAAAATACACCAGCAGCTTCAGCACCGTTTCTGGTCTGCCACCATTGGCGGTAATTGCATCCGATAAATCCAACAACACAGTCTTCTATGGAGGATATGCCGGTAGTTTCTACAGGTCCACTGACGGTGGCGTTTCATTTACCAAAACTGTTAGTCTTGGCTCTAGCAGTGCTGTCAATGCAATCAGGGCCCATCCCTCTATTGCCGGTGACGTCTGGGCCTCCACAGATACTGGACTTTGGCATTCAACGAACTCGGGTTCCAGCTTTACACAGATAGGCAGCGGCTGCACAGCTGGCTGGAGCTTTGGTTTGGGTAAGGCTGCAAGCACAGGATCATATCCCGTAATCTTTGGTTTCTTCACTGTCGACGGCGTCACTGCCTTGTTCAAGACCGAGGATAGTGGTATTAACTGGCAAATGATTTCCGATGCTGCTCACGGATTTGGAGCATCATCATCCAACGTTGTCAATGGAGACATGTCCAACTATGGGAGAGTCTTCGTAGGGACTAACGGAAGGGGAATATGGTATGGCGAGCCCAGCGGCAGTCTACCATCATCAACAGCGTCTGGGACCAAGACATCGTCAACCACTACCACTTTATCAACATCTTCCTCAACCAAATCAACTTCTCCAATCATAACTACATCTAGCACAACATCGGCATCATCATCTACGTCCCGTACATCCTCTGTGGCTACAACCACTACGTCGGGTACTAGTGCCACGGCATCTCCATACGGCCAGTGTGGTGGTTCTGGATATACCGGTCCAACCATCTGTCCTAGTGGATGGACCTGCACTGTTGGTAACCCTTACTACTCTCAGTGTAAGTTTTACTGATCATGCGCCCTTTGAGATCATTTATGACCAACATCTGACATTCACAAGGCGTGCAATCTTAGGATTCCTGCAGAGCAAGATGACATTCAAATGAGGTAGCACATGAATTGGAGCAAAAATGAGTCTAGGCTGTGCTGAGAATTTGCATTACCCTAATGGAGGCTAATAAGCTCTCGCTTTTCAGATCCAAACAGCTCCGGGCAGTCTTGCTCTCAAGATAGTCGCACATGTACATGTTGTTCGTTACCAAATACATATTCAATTTTACATGTAGCGCCACTTGAATAATATGTGGTATGGTCAATGTAAGCTTAACTATGTCTAGAGCGCGTAGTTGACTAATGATAATGATAGATTATCAAGCTTCATCAGTACTGAATTTTCTTAGGTTTAAAAATTATTGCTGGGGTTATCATTGAAGCAAAAAGACGTCAAATGCAAGGTAGACGCCATTAGCCATCTCAGAGTTATCGATAATCTTCATTCTAGCTTCTCAAAGTGTCATTCGTCCACTGTTTCAGGAGTACTTATGTAGAACGACCCGAAGCATGCGTTTCTCGTAGTTAGTAGATAGGAGTATATCGTCAACTTTCCGAACAAAATGGCGGAGGTTGTCCGAGGTTTTTAACAAGAGCAAGCTGCTCTCTAACGTAGTCATATTTTGATGTATTATAATCACTACATTGCAAACATCATATACATCAAACACCCCAAAACTGTTCGTAAGGAACAGTCTGTTGTCTTGTGATCTCCCAACCTACTCCGCTTTCGGTCTAATAGTCCGAACTTAAGTTTGCATAATGAACGTAGTTCGAAGATGGAAGGTAAACAAGTATTTTGCTGTACTATGCTACTAAATTCGATATCACAAGTTCTTCTGTTGGATGTGACAGGCTGACTGTGTGACCAGCCACAGACAGACATGGCCGACCAACTGCTATCTAGCCTTGGAAGCCACTGACAATCTGTTTGACCTGGCTAACAATAGCAGCCATTTGAACGCCTGGGAAAAAACTCATTAGTACAAGTTTAACAGTGAACAGTGTCTCGAGAAGGAGACGTACCACCAATTTGATCAGCATTGCTTCCATACCAGCCTACCCAATCCCAGCAACCATTGGGGTTCGAAAGCACCCCTCCATTCCAAATTGCATGTATAGTATAGTCGGGGATGGCTTGAGGATACAGGATAATCATGTTGTTCGTGTCTGGTATAATCATTAGCGGATACTACCAATGGTATACGATCAAGATTTGGGTTATTAGGGCTATGCATTAGTGCATGTCATGGATCCCTAAGCACTTACCTGCCCATTTGTTGTATCCAGTGTTTTGTATAAAACTTGAGCCAATAGAGCTATGACTTTGCAGACACCCATGCAATGCGACATGCAAAGAACAAACTGTCGCACCGCTTGCACAGCTCTGAGGCACATACAGATACCCCGTGGTATCCATACCATTAGCTCCATAGCTGCCCGACTGGTCAAAGGAGAGGACGGATCCCGACAAAGTGCCTGTATTTCTTGCATTTAGAGACCCATAAATCCATTCGAGAGCGGCCCCGGCACCATCATAGTTGCAGTTGCTAATATATGGGGAGGTGGAAAGGCTACAGGAGTTATCTCCGGCGCCGTTGAAATCAGTAGGAAATGTGTGAACGGCGCCACTTGTTGTAACGTATGATACATTGGCCGAGTTGTCAAAGTTTGCCAACTGTGCCTTGAGCTGGTTCATGACGTTTGGTCCGACTGTGGTGTCGGAAGATCCAGTCCACATGTAAATCTTTCGTTGCCCGAGATTGGCCACGCTGGCAATCTTATTTCCACTCCAGGATTTCATATTGGCCGTGGGAGTGGTAATTGAAGGATATCCATTATACATGCACGAAGTATACTGGTTGCCTCACCGGGAAATTGATCAGCAGTCGTCATCTGAGTACCAGTTTTGTACAAAAGGCAAGGGCACATACGTATTGGTTACGAGCGCAGTCATAGGGTCCACCAGCAAAGACTCCGAATCCAACGTTGAAAACATCAGAGTACGCAATTCCAAGCTGAGCCGCCATATATCCACCGCTCGATAGACCAGAGACAGAAACAGAGTCTGGATTGACATTGAAGGCTGGTAGGGCCGTCGCTGCGACTTGAGCAGCACCAAGTGCCACGAGCCATGCAATTTTAGCAGAGTCGAACATAATTGTATGATAATTTACTTGAGATATATGATAAGATGTGTTCGATTGTTGACGATCTTGATAACTAGAAGTTGTGGAGGGTTTGCCTGTTGTCCTTTCTTGACATTATATACCATTTCGCAGCAGGATTCATTCACCGATTATCCATGATACTCTATATGCACCCCCTCTTCTGTGAGCAGCATGAATCCATAGTAGCTGAAGAAGATACGACGTTGAAACAAACTCCATGCATAAACGACGTATATTCGAGAAAGTAACATCAGGAAGGAGACCCCCCGGATCCGAAATCAACAGAGCAATATCATCCAGATCTAGCATGAAATAAGATCGACCTTTCGTCCCATCCATCGAGGCGGATCTGCAGTGTCCCTGCCATGAAAATGTAACTTTGCGGAGAAAATATACAAAATCCGGGGTACTCGCGTCTACATCTCGGCTGATATTTCTTATTGAGTTATTTGAGGCCTTCTTTCGGCGTTTGTTCCCATGTTTCCCCGCACTTTTTGCAAGTCTTTGTTGACATGTCGGATCCGAGGCCATTTCCATGTAGTCCGGATCCGAAGAAAAAGAACTGTCACAAAAGACCTCCCTGCAACTTGAAAAGTGCCGTCACGAAGCAGTCTGGGCAAAGCTAACTTTCTTTGTTAGCGATACAAACTTAGCAAGTCTAGCAAGAATACAGAACTTTAATGATTTTAAAACGACTGGGAAATGCCTCATAATCCATACAAATTGCCTATCCAACAATAGAGCCCTGTTTTTAGCTTAATGGCATATTTTCTGGTCTTTCAGAACTGCGCCGACGATTGCAATATTTTTGGCAAAACCGTTCTCTCTCTGCAAACAAAGTTTAATGGTCGACTAATGGGTAATAGCAAGTGCATTGTCAGCTATGTATATAAAATGTGGCACAACATTAAATTAAGAGTTCAAATAATACCGATTTCGTATGAAAGATGCTTCCGCCTGTTGTCGTACCGTCCTTACAGATTTAGATGCCTGCGGGAGTAATTTCAACGCATTGAGCATCGTGTCCTGCATATGCTCTGCAACGCCATGATCGAGCCAGTCATTTTCAAGATCTCTTTCAACAGCCTTCCATAGAATTCGCACCCCAGCAACAACGTGGTGAGGATAGGGGTCGATAGCAATCAAGGGTACTTTCCTCGTTGAATTCGGTACTGCTCTCTCAGTATCCTCCGCATGTTGTAAACTATACTGAACTTCCCTCGCTGGTCTGTTCTCTCGAGGGAGAAGATAATGATTATTCAGTCCGAATATGAGGCAATTGAATAAGCTGCCTTCGGCATCCGCTTTGACAACTTTCAGCTTTTCTAATAGATCCATGCGACCGGCGATTTCCACCGCGTCCAACATGATCAATATGCTGAGGTTATAGTGTAATATGAGCTCATCTAGATATAAAATGTGTTTAGCTTGGATGATTCCACGGATTTAAGTCCACGAAGCCCGTAATAGGTATAGAGATATTTAGAGAAAGATAGACTTACACCAGCGAAGCTTTGTTTTGTGGCCGAAAAATTGAATGCGGCGCTCACATGCTGTCAATAAATCATGATAGGTGAGTGTATATTGATTGATTGCATCCACTGCTGTATCAAAAGCCATTTGGACTGTTTCTTCTTCCCTTCCCTCTCGGAGAGCTTCCTTGACCAATGCGGCTGCTTTCCAGACGAACAATTTCCACGAGGCCGCTGACGCAATAATTTGATTAGCTCTTTCTTCAGTAATATGAATTCCTTGTGCTCTCCAGGCTTCAGTTTCTTCGTGAAAAACGTTGGTACAAGTGCGAACGAGTCGCCAGGATGGCTCTTGTTCCAAGACCGGAGATAACAGGGATTTAGTATTTAACGTAAGTGAGGATGAGGTATCGAACGTCATTGCTGCCCAATAAATCATGCTTTCAATGCCCAGAAAATCTCTTGTTACTGGTGCTGGGCTCGTGGCCGTATTTGACAGTGCCGACGATAAAATCGAAGTAACCTTGGATCCGTTGAATTCGAGGCTTTTTTGGAGTGCACGCAATGTGAGTACCTGTTGCAAAGCTACCTGGACACAGAACTGTGCTGGAATACCGTCGTTTTCTTCTTCCTCGGAGACCCGAGCTGGAATTGGCGTGAGTGCAAAGAGAAACAAGGTTAAGGCTGATCGATAACAAGGACGATTGATGACTCGAAGAATGTCGCGTCGTACCTCTCTCCAGAGGCTCTCGACGGTATCCATGACTGACAGTTCGCTCAGCGCTGACGATTCTTTCAGAGGCAGCCACCGAGCAGAAAAGGCAGAGACTGCGCACGACAAGGAATGATCGATCTGTCGGTCGCTGTCAATCTCGCCAGGGGATTCCCCTTCCTCGGACGGCAGATTCATCCCCTGGCCCTGCACTCTTTTCATCCAATAGTCACATTCCCGGCAAAGTCTAGAAACGCTGACGGACAAAGCTAATTGCTGCGGATCCTGACGACCATTATCACGAAAACTGTTGAATAATCAGCCAATATGTTCATTCACACAGATGATGCGCTCAAGGAACCATCACGGACACATAAGGACAGCTATAATTTCCCAGCCAAGATCCAAACACATCCTCAAAGATGCCCTCGTAAATTTCTCGTAGCCATTCATGGGTGTCGTCTCCTGTCGATAGGGGGTTTTGTCTGTCACATGCGGGACTATCGCACGTCAATACAACAGTCACTACCAGCCATCTGGGAGTGTGTTACCTTTCCATCGATGATTGCAAGGAGTACATGTTGCGGTTCTCGACCGAACGTCTGCGATCGACCAGAGTTTCCGGGGTCGCAAGCGCTTCTGGCGATGTTGACACAGGCTCGTGACCATCTCTGAGGACATCGTACTTTCGTTTACTGTTAGGCAAGGCGGCCTTCTCGATCCACTGTGACTCTGATTAAAATGCGATTACTTTCTAGTTTAGAGAGCCGGTTACCTCAAACGTACAATGGCGACCGCGGTTCTGACAGCGAGTGCAGGAGTTCATCCATGTCGGGCTTGTCAAAGCGGAGCGGCCTTTCATTGCGTCGCACGCCACACGAGATTTGCGGCAGGCATCGCAGCTGGAGAATTGCGTGCGCCGGGGAACCAGATGGTCCTTGACGGGGGATGTATTATCTTTCATGATGGCCTGTATGTGCTTGGTCCTTGCAAGGTAAATAACAATGGGAAGATGAAGGTAGTTGAGGACTGTGGAGAGGGTGACATAGGTGGTTCAGCTGGATCCGGGGACTCCGCATTCAGCGCACGCACCCCTTAACCCTTGCCCTAAATAGCCCTAAATAGCCCTAACTATGTATCCTACGTATACTACGTGTTAGTTATACGAAGCTGAATTACGAAGTCATGGTCATTCTACCTGCTGTCTGACACTGATCTATTGTCTATCCCATTTTGCGTATTTATTTTGATTCACCAGGCTAGATTAGGTGTACAGTTTTAGTGTTTATTTTGTTAAGCCCGATTACTTGTAGACACGAGATATGTAATCCATTGCTGCAGTTCCCATACTCCCCCTCCCTTCTGAGATGATAATGAGAAATTACCTAGGGGCCTAAAAGGTACAGTTTTGTCCTAACTATGTAGTCTGAACATTGAAAGTACAGAGTCCCACCTACAACATGTACCTAAACATTGGCGACCGATCACCCATCTGTGCCATTTGATAAGCATCATATTGAGACACATCCATCTGGTCACGCTTGCGGTTGATGGTTTGGTATGACCGGCGTAGAATAAGCACTGCAATAATTCCGGCGACGCAAAACCCGAGCTCCAAGGCATGGCCCAGGATGTACTTGGGTGCATCCTGCGATCGATAGAAATTGGATGCCATTGCTGTCGGACACAAAAAAGATTAGCTTCTGAGGCTCTGGAAAGCAAAAAACCAGTACATAAATATTCAACAAAGAAGAAGGAAGATCTTACCTCCAGCCATGTTACCCAAACCAATGTGCAATGCCATTCCAGCCGCTCGTTTGTAGTCTCCAGCGAGATTGACCGCGATCCATGTGACGTTGCCAGGAAAAGCAGGATAGATACCTGAAGAGAGCAAATTCACGTTAGATAACAAATATATGGATCAAGGAGAATAGATCAAACGTACCAACAACGGCGATAAAGACCCCCAAGTAAACAACACCTGGAACTCCACGTCCGGACGAGGCAATGACGATGATGAAGCCAATGGCAATCAGCGACATGAAAAAGAGAATGAAGGGAGATCGCTGCTTTCTACGATCGGATAGCCAGGCAGCACCAATAGCGACCACAGCGGCAGTGATGTAGATGGGCACCGTGAGTAGCTGGGCTGTGGACGAGGTGTATCCCAAGTCTTTGATGATGGAAGGCAGGAAGAAGGAGATGCCGTAGAGTGGACAAGTGATGCCCCAATACACTAGATACAAAATAGCGTTAGAAAATAGTGACCAGAAGAGTAATTTGAATACGCACTGAACAAGCCCAGATAAATCTGCCAGTCGGTTAAAGCATCGATAACGTAGCGCGCTCGAAACTTGGACTCTTCTTGAATGACATCAGAATTTACGAATCCTTCGCTGGTCGTCTGGTTGCGCAACATGGTAATGATGAGTTCTCTCTCGTCTTCAGTGAGAAATTTGGCGGTCTCAGGGAAGTCGTGAATTGCAAATGGCGCGATGAGGGAGACTGCAACTGTTAGGAGACCTTCCAGAATGAAGATCCAACGCCAGCCAGCATATCCGCCGACACCGTTCATTTTCTATAATAATTAGTTATTGAGAGGAATGATTGTCGAAGTATGGTTACATACAGCAATTCCGTACGCCAACAGCCCGGAAAAGGCACCGGCGACACTGGCGGCACTGAAGAACAGAGCCTGACGATATTGAGCGCGGTCACGAGGATACCATAGGGTGATATAGTAAGCGATTCCAGGATAGAGGCCAGCCTCTGTGTGGTGAAGATTGATGTCAGTAATTGGAGCCCGCTACTCATTGTCGGTACGATAATGGACTCACCAGCCACGCCCAGAAATAGGCGGCATATCAGCAGGCCATGGTAGTTTTGAACGATTCCCATCAATGTCTAAGCAGGACAGCAGTTAGTAACTCGCAAGATATAAGCTTTTACACGGGATGTTTGAAATTAATACCATGACAATGCCCCAGGCGAACATGAGAAGGGGTAGCAATCGTGAAGGTCTCAATTTTTTCAACAGCAAGTTGCTGGGTAGTTCAAAAGCAACATATGTGAAGAAAAACACCGTCACTGTATATTCATTAGTATCTTGATCCTTCGCATAAACAACACTAGGTCATATCGTACGAGCGAGACTGTATTGATGCCCTGTCATGTGCAAATCAGTCAACATTCCTTCGATCTTCGCATTGCCAATGTTTCCGCGATCCAGGAAGGCAAGCAAATATAACAAAGCAAGCATAGGGATCAGCCGGAGGTCCATCTTGCGTAGAAGCTTGTTCTCTCTCTCCCTCGAGTGCAGCGAGGTGTCCGTTCCATTTTCGATGGCGGTCGCACTGGGCTTTTCTATGTCGGAGGGGGGAGGAGAAGAAGACATTATGATAAAGAGCTGTGATATATGAGAATTAAACAAGCAGAATCCTAGTTGTTTGTTGCTGTGAGCACAGTCGAGAAGTCGAGATGACTTGGCTGTTAAATAGTTGATTGAGACATATGCCAAGCTTCCCCTCATTCTCGGGGTATGGTCCACTGGCATCTGGGGAAATGGAACAGGCCAAAAGACGAACAAAGACGAAAGCTGAATGAATCGGATCCGAAATTGTGGGACAACGCCATCTCTGACGAATGGCCATTGATCAGCGAAGCCTCTCGTCCGGCCTCACATGATGTATGTCTGTGCGCGTCAGATCTGGGCGGCCATGCTCGTTTCGATTTACGAATGAAATAGCGGGGAAGTGGACACAACTAATCCATTTCCAGTAGACCGTAGATAGACTACGCAGTAGTGCGTTGGATAATAAATCATCGGCAAATCACGACTCATCGTTACTTGAATCGGATCCGTTGCTCGGATCCGATCATGCCCTAGATACAATATTGAAAGTCACATGAAAAGTAGTTATATAAATCACAAACAATTGAATAGATCTTGCAATAATAGACACGACTGAAGAACAATGGCACGCTCAAAACTTCTCCAAGAGGCTGTGGTAATTCTCGGGGCGGGTACTCAAGGCAGACGTTTGGCCTACATGGTATGTGATACTGCATAATAAGATCAATTTCGGATGGCTTGATTGATTTTTGCGATGGTCACTTGGACGTAGTAGTGGTCTAGCACTGGAAAGCCTGTACACTTGATTGACCGGCAAGACAAACAACTCTCGGAAGGCGTCGAATACGTCCAACAACTGCGTGCATCACCCTCTGCTATTTCAAAGAATTGGGGAAACATCACCACCTCTTCCCCGAATGGCTTGGGTGCAGCATTACAAAAAGCTTGGTTGGCCATTGAGGTTTGTGAAAGGCAAAATACATTACGCATTTCGATATTTTTGCTCACTCCGTGGGTTGTTTAATAGTGCGTTCCGGAGAACATCGACTTGAAGCGAACAGTAATCGGCGAACTCGATGCATTGGCTCCGGAACAGACCATCATTGCCTCTAATTCGAGCAGCTATGTGATTAGCGAAATCATCGAATCTTTGTCTCTTAAACACTCGTCCCGAGTCTTGAGCGCACATTGTTGTAAGTCCGACGAGGGCGCCTATGTGAAGACAACCTTCAATACTAATTTGTCGCTTTGCGCGCACCAAAGATTGGCCACCAGAGACTCCAGGTAGGTAGACATCCCAATGTCCCACAGAGAAATCCTTCATCTGACCTCAATGTCTAGCGATTGAGATTATGGGACACGATAAGACCGATCCAGCTATAGTTGAATTTATGCTCAAGCGATGCAAGGACCATGGTTTCTCGCCGTATCATGTCAAATCTACATCGATTGGGTACATCTATAACCGGTGAGTTGTACTCACATTTATTCCCCCAATGGGTTGGCGTCGCACGAAAACTAAGTAACGTTCCCGGCGGCATCCAGGATCTGGGCGGCCATTAAACGAGAGACTCTCCTTGCGCTCCACGAGGGTGTTGCAACCCCGAAAGAGATTGATGCCATTTTCAAAGACGTCTTGAAGACACCAAGAGGACCATGTGAGCTAATGGATGTTGTTGGGCTGGATGTTGTGCTGGACATTGAAAACCATTATGCAGACTCGCGAAAGGGTCTTCCTATTGAACCCCGAGAGTATCTTCATAATATGATTGAGAGCGGCAAGCTTGGATTGAAGAATGGCAAGGGTTTCTATGATTACGGACCGTGAACCAGTCTATATTTAGAGTATTGCCTACCCTGGATGTCGCAATGGGGTGACTGACATATGGAGCATTCATCCCAAAACCCGACGAGATACCAGCGTGCGAAGGCGAGGAAAGGATTCAATGCTTGCTGGTTGATTACCTGGTCGTTGACTCTGGGCTAATTGGACTCTGTTTATTTAGCTCCTATTCTTGTCCATGCGGCTAGGAGTCCTTTATCTTATACCACATTAGCTTAAATCCTGTTATACATGTATATATACATACATCAATCCGGCGTTGATCACCATCGCTGGTTTGTTAGAGAATTTGTATTTGCATCGAGCAGTCACCCTACAGTCCAAACCCTATTGGGTAAGGCTCATCTAATGGTGAGTTAACCCAGTCAAGACTCATTGCTGAGCACACATCATAGAATAATTAAAGTAATATCTGACAGTGCAGTGTCCGAGAACTATTCATGGAACATCGGACATGATGGAACAAAGAGATTGTCATGGTGAGTACCTGGTTATATTACGGGCACCAACACCTAGATACCGTCCGTACCAAAAGATACCGTACTGTACGTCGAATATAACAAATATAATACCTTTGTTCCATCTCGCTTCCTTGTGCTAATTTAGGATACCTGAGACTAGCATGGACGCTAACGTCTAAGATAAACATAGCTTCGATAAGTTATTACACGTAGAGGCTGGCATTTCGGTAACTATTCGGAGTAGTCTTTGCATGTAGTGGCTGGGGTTCGGTAAGTATTCGGGGAATATACCAAGCCACCAGTGGTCCAACTCTGGTGTGTGAAGCGCTTACTATGCTCCAGACTGTCTAGCTGGCGGCAGATCCATTGGAGATAATGATGTTAGAAATGTGAGTCCAAAGAGTACAGTTCAACAAGGGTATGGGTTGATAGCTGTGACTGGGGGATGTCTGAATGCTTCTTAAATTATGTACCGCGCTGCTTTCTCAAGTCGAAGTTTGGATTATTCGCACATCTTGTTCTCTTAAAGATACTATTGCCACAAATGCCATGACATAAAACTGGCTAATCTTTAGCACACAGTGATGCAGCATGTATTCGTATCGAATACCTAGGTAGTGTGGCTTCGGGCGCAACTGAAGGTGAACTTCAAGTAATCACACAGAGTACCTATAAATCAACAATACTCGAAGGTCAGTTTAGTCCCCGTCAGCCGTGTCATCATAGATGGGTGTTCATTTTGTTGCATAACCCAACAATTCCTCTTGGTGTGGGCGTCAAAGTTATGGCACTGCGGCCTGCTTCCAAGTTGTCTAGGTAGATAGCCACCGAACATCATAGCGTTTCGTTATCTATGGGTAAAATGCTGGCTGCAGTATGTTGAACATTATGATAATAGAACTAGAATCAAAGCTGACTTTGTGGCATATGCACGACGTGTTCCAACATCTATAACATAATGCATGTGTAATGGTTGACGGCCGCGCCAACTCGATGCACTATCCGTTATAATCAGCGGGGTGTACTCCGAACTCGACATGGACCTAAATTAATTGAGATGCAACTGCAGGGGTGGATGTGAATTCATATAAAGGAAGGACATGGATACGTATCGTGTTGTCCGTTATGGTCTCGTACACGTTCGAACAGTATTTTTCACAAACCATCCTCAGCATTATAAGATCAGACGCAGGGAGCCTTCGTGAAACCGGAATGATCATTGACTTGCCTAAGTTTAGATCTACTTTCCGAGTCTCTCTGGTAGCTCTTGTTTCAATTCAGTCACTATGTCTTCCATCGAACAGCTTACGGTTCTCTTAAATGAAGCAGCAGAGAGTTTACCTGCACAAGGTCCGATCAACGACGAGAAGCGAAACGCCTTCTTCGCTGCTTATGAAAATCTCCGGAAAGCGATTGAGACTCCAATCGATGCTGCTGTCAGAGTACTATTTGGTGTAGGTCTTACCCTTGGCCCCTCGGCAAAATTTATGGATAACTGAACTTGGCACACTAGGGATACGATGCCGTAGCTCTACGAGTTGCGATGGACACCCAAATCTTCAATCAACTCGCAATGGCCGGGGGCCAGTCAAAGAGCATCTCTGAGCTGGCCAAGCCGTCCGGTGCAGACCCGCTCCTGCTCAGTCAGTATTGCCAACTCTCATCAATTTTCGTAGACACTAAACCAATGTAGATCGGTTCATCCGCATCTTGGCTGCAAGTGGTCTGGTGAAGGAAACCGGCGAGGGCGAGTATGCATCGGTTCCTCTTACTGGGGCATTTTCAGACATGTCACCTCTCTCGAAATCGGCCTTCCATATGTAGGTCTCTTATCCTACTTATATTTCGCGGTGGGCTGCCAATACAAGTTCTGACAAAGCACAAATGAGCAGCCTTTCAAATGCTAATTCGTTAGCCAAACTTCCGCAATACCTACAAAAGACGAATTACCAGAACCCAAACGACAGTTGGGATGGGCCTTTCCAATTTGGTGAAGCGACGAATCTGCAGTATTTTGAATGGATAGAACAGGACCCAAAGCACCAAGAGGCATTCAACACACACATGACACTGCAACGAATGGAGCGTGGCCCGAACTGGTTCGACTTTTATCCGGTTCAGGAACGCTTGCTCGATACGGACAAAGACACTTCCAAGAAATTCCTCGTTGATTTGGGTGGTGGTGTTGGACACGACCTGGCGGCCTTCACTGAGAAGTATCCAGATCTTGCTTCAAGACTCGTTCTCGAGGATCTCGATCATGTCCTGGCAGATGTTGACAAGCAGCAATTCAAGCTACACCCTAGCATCGAGCGAGTGCCAACAGATCTTTTCAAAGAACAGACCGTCAAGGGGGCAAAGGTGTATTATCTGCGCACCGTCCTTCATGATTGGCCGGATAAGCAAGCCAAGCAAATTTTGAAGAACATTCACGAAGCAATGACCGACGACTCGGTCTTGATTCTGAATGAGAATGCGCTGCCAGACGAGAATGTCTTAGGATTCCAGGCCAGGGTTGATATCCTCATGATGTCCATCTTGTCAGGCATCGATCGCACCTATAAACAATTCCACAAACTTTTGGAAGAGAGTGGATTTGAGGTTCTTCGTACCTATCGGCCTCAGACGCTTTCACCGGGAGCTGGAACGATTTTCGAGGCTGTCAAAAAAGCATTGAATTGAAGGGAAGTTGCTGACGTGCTAGTAGAAAATTGAAAGCGTTAACATGTGGTCATTCGATAGATACATGTACTTACATTATAGTCAATAAGATGACCTTGTGAGCTGTAACCTGGGGTAGATATTGGTGGGAGCGTAGGATCTGGTAGGAAGGAAGTGTCAGTGTGAATATCGCGTTTGTCGACGCGTCGGCGGACGGAACGGGATATCAGTTAGTCCGTCACGTCCAGTCACGTGCCTTCTCAGTGGCTAGTCGCGGTGTTAAGGATATTCCGGTTCCGACCGTCGCTATCCCAGCTTTCAACTTCGTTAAGTTACCTAGTGACTGGACGAAGTCTACTCCTCCATATCGAAAGGTTATCAGGACATCAGCAACTAGTATCTGACAGATGTGCAGGGACACATTACTCGCGCCACTAGGAATGGGAATGATCTCGCCGCCCGCTGGGTTCGAGTCTACGCTGCCAACGACACAGTGTACGGATCGCAGTACAAGCCTTCTTTACCGATGCTGTGTCGTCCCTTGACTTTGAATACTTGAGCCTCTGCGGGGCTTAGTGCCTATAGTGCTCGTCACACCATAGCTGCGAACTGCCATTTGTCTTCAACAGTGTCGACGCGGCGACATATGATAACCCACAGCTGCCTGAAATCTCGGCCCTGATGAGCAGCACCTGGGCATCATTTGTCCACGATTTGGATCCAAACAACCACGGGCGTAAGTGCTATGCTTAGCTGAAGGATAGTCGGTTACGCATCTACCAATCAGTTCCTTGTCAAATACGTAGTGTCTGGGTACCCTGTTTGGCTGGAGCGGAACAACACAGGGCCTGACGGTGTAGGAACGAGTCGTGTGACCGTCGCCCAATCTTCAATGCGACCTGTAATGTATTCATCGCTCAGTAATGGAGCGTTGGTATAACTCGCCTGTGCCAATCGATAGTCATCGAGTACCAAGTGCTCAGTGCTCACCGCCGGCAAACCGCACACGATATAAATGTTCGTAAAGCGACAGAGAAAAGTGTTACCGTCATATTACCCAAAAATACGTGCATCTACTAATAACATAGCCGCAAGCTAGCCGTATCTAGCTAGCTCCCGTTCTATAATTACAGAACGTAACATCCATCACGACCCTGTCAAATTCCACGAGCTTAGAGCTTCCCACGATGATATCTCAATTACTGTCTTATAAATGCTTGGTTGGAGTATTGTTCCTTTCTAATAAGTAGATTGTAAAGCGCCTAGGCACCAGATATCTTGAGTATGAGGTATCAAACCCCAATTTCTAGTCAACCTTGGAACTGGGTAATCCGCCCGGGCGCCCACGGCCCACATCTAGGTCAATATATATATCCACGATATACGTATATCTAGAACCAAATCTCCATCAGCTCCTCACCCCAGAATTCTTCTTCTATGAGCGCTACTACGGTGACAGGCCTAGAACCTTGGAAATAAGATATCTAATCCAGCAACCTAAAGCCACATGAGAAATTCCCCCAAGATCCTTGTTCCAACCTTCCAAGGTTGGAGCCGGAAGAGCTCCTTCTAACGCGCGTTTTGAAGCGTACAATCTACTGCTTTGCTCGGCACGTGGCTACCTAGGTAGGTAAGGAATCTCGAATCCTCGTTCTAATGCGCTCTTGCTAATATACGTTTACTACCCGGGCTGACAATTTATGTGCGCAACCTTGGAAGGCTTAGCGAGGGGAACAATCCCCCCAGTATCGGGCTCTGAGGATAAGACAGGCATATATTTTACATCCGTGCGGCCCTACAAGATAGATGACCAATCCCCAATTCCCAATTCAAATGAATTTCTACCAAAAAGACTGGTGTCCGTGGATAGGATGCTAGTGTTATTGCGTTGTTTTGGTTGTTGATAAAGCGCGTTGTGGACACAGTTGTATTGTACTGTAATAGATTACATAGTTTACCAAATGCTCCATGAATCCCATACATTTCTGCCAATGTTGTCATTGTTGTGTAAGCTAAAGATGTAATGGCGGGTAATGGCCGTGGGATCAGCCGGCTCACATTAGCGCGTTTAGCCATCTACCTTTGAAAACCACTTCAAAGTTCATCGACGAAGCCACGAGTCATGCCTGACCTCCCGTTGTACGACGATCATAACTGTTATCCAGTCCTACATATTGACGGTATGGGAATTTCCATTGCGTGCTGTCGAGAGAGGCGACGCTGCTTGAAAGACGCAGATAAGAGACAGACAATACGGACGGCTGGACACTGCTGCCTAATGCAGTGGTGCTATCAGCTGCACCGGGGTGGTGAAGCTGCTTCTCAAGCAGGGCGCTAAGAGAGACATCATGTTGGGAAATGAGGGGTCGCTGAAAACATCGGCCTGTGGCTATACCTAGTCATGTTGGCCCTGTGAGGCTTACAAGAAGAGTAATTTCCCACCTCGACTCTTGACTTTTCCCATCACTAACCTACTACGATGTACAGATTCTGCCCACCATGTCACTGACTGATTCTGAGGACTCCGATGCTGTCTGGATCAGCCCAGACGATATTCGTGATTTTAACGAAGACAATATACTCCCCCTTCCGGCGGATGAACTCGAGAATATCCGAAATTGGCTGCAACCCACACCCTATGACCTGGAACGATCTGAGTTCTCAAGACATATTGCGTCGTACCTCCAGGGCACTTGCCAGTGGTTGTTATCCACAAGAACGTACAAAGAGTGGCATCAAGGCGTCGAAAATGGTGTACTTTGGCTCAAAGGAATACCGGGGTCAGGAAAGTCCGTCATGGCTGCCTCGATAATCCAGCAGTTGCGTGAAGAGAAGGTCCCGGTTCTGTACTTCTTTTTCCGACAGATTATTAACGCAAATCATGAACCGGTCGCCGCCCTGCGCGACTGGCTTTGCCAGATCCTCCCCTTTAGCCCACCGTTGCAGGTCAGGATGAGAGACGAATACTTGCGAAAGGAACGCCGTATCGAGAGCTTAGCTGTGAGCGACCTCTGGAAAGACCTGAAATTTGCCATGTCCGCTTTCCCCAAGGTCTACTGTGTCACCGACGCGTTGGACGAAATGGACAAAGGCAATGATGATTTTCTTGACTCCCTAGCCAAGCTGGGTCAATGGCGTCCTGCAAACGTCAAAGTTCTCATAACCTCACGCCCAGTTATTGCAGTGGAGTCTCCGCTACGGCACCTCAATATACCTCACGTCCGATTAGATGATCGACTGGTGGACATGGACATTGCTGCCTATGTGCGACACAGATTGCGAAACTCTTCTATTCCCCACGAACATTGGGACCTGGTAATTGGAGCCGTTCCCGGCCGGGCAAATGGAATTTTCTTATATGCAAAGCTTGCAATGGATGCCTTCGTCGAGCGCGGCGCCGATCCTAAGATGGTACTCGAAAAGTTGCCAGCGGACCTGAACGTCATGTACAACGATCTATTGTGCGACCATGCGAAGCGATCCAACGTTCCAGCCGAGTTTCAGCGTCTTATCTTGCAGTTTGTCACCCATGCAACAAGACCCCTCCGTCTACTAGAAGTCGCTGAGATGGCCAAAGCTTCCCATGTTCCATTTCAAGACTACAGTTTGAAAGAGATCAAGGACTTGGTTCGAGCTGCCTGTGGTCCGCTGTTGCAGATCCTTCACGATGAGACCGTCTCTGTTGTTCATCACTCATTTACCGAGTTTCTCAAAGGATCCACGCGCTCAAAGCACCTGAATGATTCGGCCTACCCTATCTTGGAGGCCGGCCCAACCAACAAACGTCTTGCCATTGCATGCATGGATTATCTTACATCTGGTTGCCTGGACGAACTTGAAATCAAAATGCGCAGTAAGGGGGACGAATTTTATGAACCCAAAAAATCTCAACAAAGTCACACAAGGCTCCAATTTCCATTCCTTGAATATGCAGCTGCTAATTGGTACATCCATACCCGTCGCGCAGTCCTGGCTGGTGCAGACATGTCAGCATTCTATTTGTCACTGGACAATTTCTTTGCCAACAAGCACAGGTTGCTTGGCTGGCTGGACATCGACTGGCCAGAGAATGTGATTCAAGGCCTCACTCCACTTCATGCTGCAGCTCGCATCGGATTGACTGAGTATGCCAGACACTTGCTCCAGGAAAGAGGCGCCAAGCCTAATGTCAAGAGTCATCGAGGCGATCCCCCTCTCTATTGGGCCGCTCTAAGTGGGCATGCGGATGTTGTGCAGGTTCTAATAGATAATGGGGCGGATCCGGACGGAGAGGCAAACGAAGGATATAAACCTCTTCATAAAGCTGCTAGCTGTAATCAAGCTGATGTGGTTAAAGTTTTACTTGCGGCCGGTGTTAACCCACTCACTCGCAAGACGAAAGAAACCCCAGGCAGAAGATGTGGCAATGCACCGACATCGATCGGTCATACTCCGTGGATGTACGCCTGCAAAAATGGAGGAATCGAGACTCTGGCCGAGTTCTTACCTTACATAGAATCTTCTGAGCAGATGCTACGAGGCCTTTTCTGGTTGACAGAATCAGGACATGCGGTCTGCGTGGAAATGATCCTTCAAAAGACAGGCCTGGACGTCAATTCAAAGTACTTAGGAGAAACACCTCTTTTCAAAGCCTGCTGGAACGGGCATATGGATACGATAGATGTTCTTCTGAAAGCGGGGGCCGATCCCAATGTTCTTTGTGATTACCCCGTGGATCAATTTGGGAATATGTATTCCGTGATGCTCCCGCGATCCAAAGACCCGAATCTGACTGAACAACCAAGGGGCTACACTGCTCTGCACGCTCTATGTGGAATGAACAACGGAATACGACACAGTAGGTCTGCAGGAGATCGCGCACATTGCGTTCGACTCCTCTTAGAAGCCGGGGCAAATATTCATTCGAAGTGTCCAGATGGCAAAACTGCCTTGCATTTTGCCTGTTCAAACGAGATACAGGTGGTGAAACTTCTCCTGGATGCAGGTGCAGACCCAACCGCAGAAACATATGATGGTAGAACAATAATACACACTGACGGATCCACGGATAAGGAATTGCTACCTCTGCTGTTGGCATCGGGGCGTGTCGATGTTAATGAGCTCATGATGAAAGGAAGAGAAAGTCCTCTATTCCTTAGGCTTCAGGGACACCATCCGGAATCGATCATTGAGCTTCTTAAATACAATCTAGACGTGAATATGGCAAGATCAGATGGAAATCGCCCGCTACATATGCTTTTTAGCTCATGGTCATTCGGTTCCAAAAAGAATGTTGTTGACGCCCTACTCTCAGCCGGTGCTGATCCAAATCTCCAAAATGCGAAGGGCGAGACGCCGTTACATTTAATGAGACGGTGTCCCGAGCTTGAAATAGTCTCCAAGCTCGTCAATGCGGGTGCGGACCTTGAGCTCCGCGATATGGAAGGCCAAACAGCTCTTTTCAAGAATGTCATGATCGACAACCTAGCCAGTGACAAAACTACGCTTTCCAATATTCTAATTGAGTTAGGCGCTCGACTTGACACACGGGACAACAAGGGAAGGACTCTGTTCCACCAAGTTGTGCTCAGAAGTCTCAGTAATTTGGACTATCTCATGTCTCGAATGGACTTCGATCCTTCTGTTGTGGACGGTAAAGGAAATACACTTTTTCTTGAGGCGGCATCAAAGAAATGGGCATCTGACAAACTGGTAATATTCGGACATCTGACCAAGCTGGGGGTTGATATTGATAAACCCAACAATCATGGTAAGACAGTTCTACACAAGATGTGTGCGAGAGAATGCAGACTCTCCAGCTGGAACCCTTCTGTGAAGACTGCTTTCGACTACGTCCTTCAAGAATGCACAAACTTGAATCCTCGTGACATTGATGGAATCCAGCCCTTGCATGTTGCCGCCGCTGTCTCCGAGGCTTATGTATTCAAGCTTCTCGAAGCTGGGGCTAATGTGTTCGGAACCACGAATGAGGGCTTGACGGTGCTTCATGTTGCAGCTCGTGCTCGAAATCCCGGTGTCATTGGCCTTGTCCTTCAAAGACTTGCTGACCTGGAAGATGCAACATTCAAAGCGTTTATCAATCAGAAAACTGTAGAGGGGAACGCAGCGCTCCACTATGCTTGCCTCGCTGGTCGTTCTGAAAGCGTTGATCTTTTACTGGATGCTGGTGCAGATCCTAATCTACCGGGCAAGGATGGGTACACGCCGCTCAGGGCATGTGCTGATTTCGAAGATGAACAATCTCGGTGGCCCAGAGTTGTTCTTGTTCCAAGGCACGATCACCAAAGGGGCAGTACTAAAGCACAAAGAGCGATCGGTATCCTACTTCATAGCCACGATCTGCCACCAACTACTGATGATCTCGGGGTAGTGAATTGGCGCAGCCATGGTATAAAGCAGGAGTCAGATTCAACTCACCTTGACGGCATTCTAAACTCTTTGGTTCTTCGCGGGGCAAAAATTACCGGGAATGAAAGCTCTCTTCGTGAAGCGTTCCACACCGCTATAATTCATCGTCGAGACTATACCGCCGAGTGTCTGTTAAGATTACAATCTCGTTTTCTTCCCAATATGAAGTTAGATGACGATGGATTCGTTACCACCAAGTCTCGCCTGGAAAGTGAAAGGTCATCTTTGAGGCAGGGGGATTGTAACAACAATCGGCAAACGAATGATGCAGCCCGCCGTCAATTGAGGGCTTCTTATCTTACCAAGCTACTGGGTCTTCGTCAATACGAAATGGTGAAAGAAACAATATCGGACATAGATGTTCTTGATCTTGACTCGTTTCGGATATATGGTAACATTTCTCTCCTGCACACCTTTGCGCGTTTTGGCCTGTTAGATATTCTAAACTGCGTCTGTACCCATGACGTCGCACTGAAGTTCGATGACCATGAGTGGTGCAATCAAGCAGAGACTGCAAATAGAATGCACAAACATACGATAGAGCCACTTCTTATGGTCGCGTGCAATCGGGAGATTCCAAATATGGCAGTAGTGAGATTCCTTGTTGAAGAGATGGGTGTTAACATCAACGCCATAAGCAGAAAGGAGTGCAATACCGTTCTACACGATCTTGCCGAGGGCAAGAGTTGGTGGAATGTACATGAGGCGCTGCCTTACCTCATCCGAAAAGGCGCTGATCTAGATGTACGCAATAAGAGCGGGGACACTCCATTGCACATTGCTGTGGAAGAAAAAAGGTACAAGGGCGTCTTTTACAAAGAAGCTATAAAAGTCCTCTTAGAGGGTGGCGCCGATGCCAATGCTGTGAATTACCAGGGGGAGTCATGCCTGTCAAAAGCTGGCACTGACACTGGGCTGATCCAGCTGCTTCTATCGCACGGTGCTACGGTCTCACCAGCAGCCATATTCTCCGCGATCGAGCTCCAGCAAGTTGAACTTGTGGAGTTTTTTCTCGCTCAGGGAGACTTTGCTAATCTAAGACAGCCCGCATCTGAAAGCTCGGAAAGGATTCCAGTACACGAGCAATCTGGGGTTCCCACTTCCGAGAGATACCCTTTGTTTCATGCAGCGTTTTACAGAGACCGAAACAACCGGGTAAAAGACGACGATCTTAGCCTTGCCCGAACACGCATGATGACAGCGCTCCTTCGCCATGGCGCAAACCCATACGCCACTTTTGTCAGGCTTAATCGGGTTAACAATAGATCATTCAAGGATGAGACAGAAGATGGGAGTGATGCAGGGGCAGAGTGGAGATCGGAAACGTGCACCATCATACATGAGATATTGCAGAGTGGGCAGGTAGCCGAACCCCTATTTGACCTTCCGTCTCTTCAGCTTGAAACACGCGATGCAAAAGGCCGAACATTGCTCCTAGCTGCTTCCCAAGGCCCAATAAAGCGGCTCGAGGAACTTCTCACCCGTGGATCAGACGTTACCTCTCAAGATCATGAAGGCAAAACTATCGTACACAATCTCATGCAACATCAGCCCAGGGAAACAAATTACAAGTTCCTCGAGGCTCTGTTCAGTCACCATCCCGGTCTGATCCACGTGTCCGACAAAGCGGGTGATACTCCACTTCATTATGTACTGAAAGCAAAAGAAATATACCTCGAGTATATCGATATCTTGCTCGCACACGGTGCCGATCCACTTCAACCAGATTCGGACGGCAACACAGCTCTCCATTTCTTCGCTCAGAAGCCCCTCACTTACAAGTCACGTATTGAACAATTTCTAGATCTTGGTGTGAATATTAATGCACGCAACAAGATGGGAAACTCCCCCCTCTTCGGATATATTGCACACGGCTGGCTGAGAGCTGGAGGACCTTTCGCGTATTTTCGCAACGACGGACTCGAGAACCATGATGACGTTCACTTTTTACGATATTTTCAGCAAATTGGAGCTGATTTCTTTGCACGTAACCATGCGGGAGCGTCGCTGCTTCATGTTTTGGCCGGCCGAAAGTTGAATGTTAGTCGTTTTCATTCCGAAGCAGAGATAACAGTACCGATCAAGAATGTTGTCAATTGGTTTGAGTTCCTTACGGGTATGGGCTTAGATCCTATGCTTGAAGATGCTCAGCAACGGACTTGTTTGGATGTCGCTGCCGCTTGTGGGAATGAACATATTTTGAAGTTGTTTCAGCAGAAACCTGGAGAATGTGATTGATTTATTGGTTGATCTACCTAGGTATACATGAATCTAAGTCGAGTAGCTAGTGGGTGTAGGGGATAGGCTGAAAGAAAGACCTTCTAAAGAGTACTAGCTCGAGAGATTCCTCCGTTTTTATTGAATTTTCTTCGCATGTATGTAGCTCCTACCAGCTCATGTATCGAGTCTAGCCTGTGAGACATCATAGGATTTCATTTTGGCATTGGGGACCAGTGACTATGTCAGATTGGTCTGGCTGCACTGTGATAATCCATGGACCATTACCTAGGTATACGACGAAATCTATTCTGTCTTGGTGTTTCCGCGATATTTCTCCTTCAGCCTTTCAACTGCAAGCTGTCCCAACGTCTCAATCGTGCCCCCATTCAAGATTTCCAGAGTACTGGCTTCAACCTGTAGTCTCTGGCGCAACCAGTTCCGGATTTCGACGGTCACGAGAGAATCTACCCCAAGAGTTACCAGCGCCTTGGACACGTCAAGCTCCTCGATCGGTTGTAGCATAAGATTGCAGATAGTCACACCGATCTCATACGTGAGAAAGGCCGCGGTCTCTGCTTGATCTAACACGGACGTGTTAGATTGGACCTGAGCTATAAAAGCGGCTATCTTGTCCTCATCGCCTCCATTCCCTCTGTCTGTACCGTCTTGGAGGCGGGCAGCTTCAATATTCCGGTAGATGTCGGCACGTCGATCATGTTTCCAAAGAACGTGGTTGCTGGGGTCGTCCATTGGCTTGGTAGAGCGAATTCCTAGCGTTAGCTGACTCCTGTTAGAAATCCCTGCACCACCTTGAGTGGCGTTCAAATCCGCTTTCACGGGGAATTGTTGACGAATGGACAAATGGAGGCATTCGAAGAAGTCTGCTTCAGACATGAATGGCATACCAGCCCCTCGTAGGTAGTCCTCGACTCCTCGGTTCTCGCTCACGTATCCGACGTCTGCCATGACGCCGATGTTCAAGATGGAGGCAGGTAGTCCTTGGGCATGACGATACTGGACAAAGGAATCCTGGAATGTGTTTCCTGCCGAATAGTTCGCCTGATGAGCCAAGCCGAACGTCCCTGATACAGACCCGAGGATGACGAAGAAATCGAGTTTCGTGTGTTGTAGGGCTTCGTGAAGGTTCCAAGTACCGTTGACCCTGGGTTTAATGGCGGTGCTCCACTCATCATGAGTCATGCTCATAAACGGACTATCATTTAGTACCATCGCCATCTGGAAAACACCGGCAATGGGCTGTTTTGCTTCGTGGACCGCTACTTTGACGTGTTCCAAGTTAGTGACATCGGCTTTTACGACTTGGACAGAGCATCCCTGGCTTTCAAGTTCACGGAAAAACCGTTGGTGTTTTTTGGACTCCCCTCCCCTTCGAGACAGGTAAAGAAGGTGGCGGGCGCCATGTTCGACGAGGTAAGTCGAGATGGACTGCCCTAATCCGCCGAGACCTCCGACGAGGAGATATGTCGCGTCCCCTCGAAGCATCAATTCTGGTTGCATTGGGGATATAGGGAGAACTCCAACTGTTGGCAGCATTCTCACAAGGAACTTATCTTCCGTCACACCCTGTCGTACAATGGTGGAGATGTTTTCAATCTCATCACTGTCAAAGACAGAATTGGGTTTGATAGGCTTTATATGTCCGTCGGTGTAAAGCCTAATTGTTTCACTGAGGAGCCTAATTCAATGTCAGTAAAATAAAAATTACTTCTCTGCCTGTCTTGGGAGTATGGGTTTATACCCCTCATATAAGTCCTGGAGAGCGATGGTATCAACGCCAATAAAGCTTCTGTTGCCCGCGAATAGGTCGATATCTAATTGGGCGCGACCAACGAAGTTTTGCTTCCCCAGTTCAATCATCTAGAAAATGATATTAGTTTACATTTTTATGGCCGTCATTATGTGATTGTGTGAAGTGCTCTTACCTTTCCTCGTGGCGCAACACATTTCCATGAGGCGTGAAGCAAGTCGCCAGATAGTGAGTTGAGAACGACGTCCACGCCTAGGTTTTTCGTCACGTTCATCAACTCTGGCAAGAAAGATGCATTTCTAGAGTGGAATATGTGATTATGAGGGATACCAAATGAAGTGATTAGATATTCTGTAGAATCATCGTTGTCGACGGTACAGAATATCTTCATATAATAGTTAGCTTCCCATCCCTCAGTTAGGGCTTTCAAGGTTGAGCTCACCTCAGCACCGGCCATTTGTGAAAGCTGAACGGCGGCTAGACCAACACTACTGCAAGCAGAATTGATTAGAATACTTTGGCCTCGTTGGAGATTTGCGACGATCCTGAGGGCATAGATAGCTGTGGAGAATGCTAGGGGCATAGTTGCTGCGTCCTCAAATGTTAACGAGTTAGGTATTTTTGCCACATGATCCGCTGAAATAGTAATGCTACTTGAGAGAAAGCTTTGCCCGAGGCCTATCACCCGATCTCCAACCTGGAGCGTCTGTACTTGGGATCCAATGGCTGTCACTGTACCAGAGCCCTCCAGTCCAAGCAAAGAGCTACTATCTCCCGAGTCCTGTGAAGTCTGTAAGTGATATGTGATAATATTTGTGCCAAATAGGAGGATAAACTAACTGGCTCAAGCGAGACGCCTGCACAGGCAGGGATGATGGTAACGTCCTTCTCGCCTAGGGGCCTTGGGGAGTATGGAATCCAGTCAACCACCTTTGAGCCTCTAACTCGTCTCACATATAGCCTTAAAGGGTGTTGAGAATTATCATTGAACTCCGCGAGCTCCTTCGAAACCTTTGTCCAATGATACCTACCAACATAAACAATGCCATCTTTCAATGCGTACTCCTGCTCAGGGTTTATGGACGAGGCTGTGTCCTGGAATTTCTCAAAGACTTTGACTATTATTCCGGCATCTCCGTGTTCTACATGGTCAACTTCCAAGGTAGCTATAGTAGGAGCTAGCTCCGCTCGAATGCTCCGCATGAAGCCCATAGTGAAACCGTAATCTGGATTTTGTACTCCGATTTGAGCAGATCCCATCACCCAAAGCATTCGGGAAGAGCCAAGATTCCCAATCAACTTTTGAAGAGACTCAAGGTCCGTGGAGGAAACCCCGCTAATGAATGGTGAATCTACCTCAAGAAGGGAAATAATGTCTTGGAAAACAACAGGCTGCTGGGTACCCAAGAAGCACGTATCGATATGATAGCCCTTGTTGCTCAGTGAGTCTTTCACATGTCTAACTGAATCAGAATCAAGCTGACTTTCACGGAGCAAAAGGGTAACACTTCGGAAATCGGTAGTCTTCCGGATAGGGGTGGCGATCATATTGACCCCAATATGATGCATACGGTCAGGATCGTCCTGTACCAAACATTCAATGCCGGAGAATCCTGCGCTGCGTAGTTCCACGTCCCATCTCTCCCACGATACTATCGGCTCTGTGGGACGCTGGTCCGCTTCTCCAAGCCACCAACCTGGCAAGGGACCCATGATGAAATTGATCATTTTCGCCACGGAAGGCGTGAGCTCCTGGAGGAAAAACCTCCCACGCGTATTCAGTAGCTTGCGGACATTCTTCAGCGTGATACTCAGAGTTTCTGTGGCATGAATCACATTGGAGGCGATTATCAGGTCGTACGTTTCTGGCTCAAATCCTTGCTCCAATGGATCCTTGCTGATATCCAAAGTCTTGAACTCAAGCCCAGAATAATCGACGAATCTCTCCCTGGCAGCCGAGAAAAATCCGGATGAGATATCGGTGAATCTGCCACACCAGAGTTAGTGTGTGAAAGGTGAAAGGTAAAAAAGCAGTGGCTTGCATAATTGAACTTACGTATAGTTGGCGTACATGGGCTCTCCGTTGATGGAGGTTAGGGCTTGCAAAGCTATGAGAGTGGTGCCTCCAGTCCCCGCCCCGATTTCCAAGACACGCATACAAGGGTTTGTATGGCCAGCGGTGATGAAAAACTCCGTAGAATCAATCCTATCGCCGTTCATATCATATAGATTCGTCAATCCGTTATCGCGTAGGTAGACGTCGAGGATTTGCGTTTCTCCGTTGAAGACTCCGACACAAGTATCTAGCAAGCGAGTGACGAGCTCAGCAGCGGGCTTAAATTCGGTATCCTTCACTTGTTCTCGTACCAAAGGGATCATCGCCAGCCGATCGTATGCTGAAAGCTTCACGAGCTCGTTGCTGTTAGGAATAATTCTGTTATTTCCTAGGCGTCCTTCTTCGACGATCTGATCGATCCAGAACCGGAACTTCTCAAAGTGTATCGCACTGGACGGGCAGCTTCGGATTCGCTCTTGAATCTCGAGAATGCAAAGAAAAGAGTAAGTCTCCATGAGCCGAAGTTCCTCAGTATCCTTCACACGAGCAGTCATCAAGCTGTCAATAGAGATGAAATCTAAATCTGGCCTCCAGCTCAATCGCGCGGCGGCGATTCGCGTATCACTGTCTTGATCCTGATGTTGCTGCTCAAAAGCAGAGAGTTTGCATCCTTGAATGGTTAGGAGGACCCTACCATCCTCGACTATAGTGATATTGCCTTGAACGTCTCCAGGTTTACTAGGAACAACAATAGCCTTCGCGATTGCTTGCATTGGAGCTTGGTCTTCTGAGGCTGGCTGGATATATAACTGCTCAATAGTAGTTGGAAGAAGAGCGTGTTGGAAAGAATAAGCCAGGCCATCTGCAGAAGCCAACCCGAGAAGCTGAAGGCATTGATCGATGGTTGTTGGGTGGAGGGAATAAGCCGAGCTTGTCTTCGGAGGCGGGTCCAGCGATGCGACGGACTTTTTCTGGCCAGGCATTGCGGACACGCTGCGAAGGGCTTGAAAGTTTGGCCCATAATGCAGACCAATTCGCGTGAAAATGGCATATGGAGAGGTGATCTCACGAGGAAGTTGTGCAGGATTTCCAGGGACTTGAGGCTCTGCCATCTCCAGGTCTTTCCCTCCTTTGGCCTGTCCATCGCAATGCTTTGTCCAAGTATTTCCATTATGCGAATAGATGGAAAACTCATACCATTCCGAGCTACTAGCGGTTGACAATCTCAAGTGCTTGAACGTTGCGATTATCTCTACTGTCTTGTCATCATTTAGGATCATTGCAGACCTGATGTTAAGATAGCGGATGCTGAAGTCGTCGGCCGTTGTTAGCTGTCGAACCGCCTCACCGACCATGGCGATGTATCCAGCGCAAGGGAACACGACATCAGTGAACACTTTATGATCATGAAGCCAGAGTGCGTTTTTCAAGCTGAGCATATTACGCCATGTGGGCTCGAAGTCATTGCCTTCCAGGATTCGCGAGCCGAGAAGTTCATGAGGTGCGAAGCTTCGGGTTCTCCATTCCTTCAACGCTCGATTTTCAACCCAGTGAGAGACATCATGCTGCCATGGATAGACCGGGAGGTCCGTCAAAACCTCGGCCCCGGGGTTTAATGGTTTCATGTCGATATCTACTCTTTGCAAGTACAATTGTCCGCATGTCTCCAGGATGCTTTTCACAGAATTCTTGCCACGAATGAGAGTGGGCAAATAAGTCAGATGCCCCTTTGATGGTGTCATCTTAAAAATCTGCCTTAGTGGTCCTGCCAAAGCAGAATGAGGCCCGATCTCCAAACAGAGATGATCTGCTGCTTGCTGTGAATTGATTAGCGCTTTGACCGCAGGGAAGAACTTGACTGGCGACTCCAAGTTTTGTCTCCAATACTCGGCTCCCAATACCGCCGTGGGTGTAAACACGCCTGTTACGCTGGAGAAGAATGGGATGGCTGGAGCCTGGGAATTTAGCAGAGGTTGTAGGTGTTGTTCGTATTCAGAACCCAACTCGAGCATGTGATGAGAATGGTATGCCATGCCATCCGTTTTCAGTAAACGGACGAATACATCCTGGTCATCGAATTTCATCTGCTCAATCACGGTATCTAGAGCCTCCCTATCCCCTGATAATGTGATGCTGTTTGGGCTGTTATCGCACGCAATCACCACGCCGTCTTCAAGGTAAAGAGTAGCCTCCGCTCGACCCATACTGACAGCAGCCATAGCTCCAGTACGTGTGGAGCGGAGTGCACAGCGACCTCGATAATATGCAATAACAATGGCTTCATCCGCTGTAATGGCACCCGAAGCATACGCAGCGGCTATCTCCCCACTGGAGTGGCCAATAACAGCTGATGGAAAGACACCTATTCTCGCCAAAAAATTGACCAAGGCTACCTGGATTGCGGTACATAATGGTTGGGCAAACTCTGCTTGGTTCAGCCGGCTCTCATTCTCCGGTTTGAGCAATTCTTCAATCAAATTCCACGATGGTGGATGAGGTAATCGACCGAGAACGTTGCCAAGGTAAGCAAGATCATCCTTGAACTCTGGATAATTCTCTACAAGATCTTTACCCATGGTAGGCCATTGTGCCCCTTGACCAGTGAAGATAAAGCTGAGGTTAGGGGTCTTCTTGATTTTCTCAGACGTAGTAGAGACTTCTTTGGCCCCAGTGATGCAAAATGCACGGGAAACGAGATGTGTGCGTCGACACCCAAGCGTGTATGAGAGATCCTTGTGCCGGTCCGGATGGGCCGTGGCATATTTTTGCACCTCTGATGCTCTCCTCTGGAGCGACTCGGGGGTGTTTGCAGAGAAAATCAACAATCTTGGTAGGGAAGAGGGAGGAGGCGCAATAACGTTCTCGATTGATTCACTTAAACGAGGCCGAATACCATGAGATGTGGCGGACTCAATAATGACATGGGCATTCGCTCCGGTGATACCAAAGGAATTGACACTGATGCGCTCCGGACGTCCGGCCGGCCATTTTGTTGGCTCTAATGGCACGACTAGATGCGCTTCATTAAATGGAATCTTAGGGTTAGGCGTAACAAAGTTTACCTGAGGCGGAATGATTCGTTTTTCGAGCATCATCACAGCTTTGATTACGCTAGTAATCCCTGATGCACCCTCTCCGTGACCCACGTTGGCTTTCACGCTCCCTACATACGTTTCCTGATCCCCTCCAAATACGCTAGCAATCGCTTGCAGTTCGAGGGGATCACCACTGGGAGTTCCTGTGCCATGGACTTCTACAAATGGCGTGTCGTCGGCACTGTTCGTTAACCCTGCAAGCTTGTAGGCTCGTCTGATCAGTTTTTCATGAGCCAAGGGATTCGGTGCACTGATTCCTGCGCTTCGACCATCGCAGTTGACGGCTGTCCCCCGAATGACTGCCCGGATTGGGTCTTGATCCCGTATGGCGTCACTGAGCTTCTTGATTAGAATGGCATTGATAGCTTCACCACGAGCGTAGCCGTTAGCCGACGCATCAAACGTACGGCATTCACCGGTTGGAGATAGAACACCCGCCTCGGTCTGAGCTATCGTGCAGGTTGGAGTGATGATCAGATTCGTCCCAGCAACAATGGCTGCGTCACAAGAACCCTCACGAAGTGATTGACAGGCCTGCATCATTTCGTTAGCCAAATTCGGACCTGTTCTCCGTGTGTTCATTTTTCCGCGTTACCTCGTGAAGACAGATCATGGCAGATGCACAGGCAGTTTTGATGGTCATACTGCTGGCTGTTAACGGGAGTACTTGCTGCTAAGGAGCGTTACTTGCCACAAACGGCTCTTACCTTGGACCTTGCAAGTCGTATTCATATGAAACTCTGTTGGAAATTGCAAAGTCTCCTGCGCCAGATACATTCAGCATTCCTCCAGTTTGCTGGGGGTCTTTCGCCAGTAAATCGAGCCAATCCTGGGGCACGTTATCAGGCGAGGTCAAGAAAGTCACAAGTAAAGATGAACTTACATCTCCCCAAGTCCCCACAAATACTCCGGTGTTGGAACCTCTCCAGTCCTGCTGACCGGAATTCTCCATACATTCCCAGACCACTTCCAATAGCATACGTTGCTGGGGGTCCATCTTTTCTACTTCGGCTTTACTCATGCTAAAGAACGACGTGTCAAGACGGTCCAATCCATCTGATTCATCCAGAAAGTGTCCACGCTGGACCACAATGGTGCCTGGTCTCTTGGAGGCCGAGTAAAACCCGGCAGCGTTGTATCTACTGAGTGGTATTGGGCCACTCGTCTCCTTCTTATTGAACAATAACTCCCACAGTGACTCGGGCGAGTGAATCCTACCAGGCAACCTCAAGCCCATACCCAGTATCGCAATGGGCTCGAGAAGGACATCGTGCTCAGGCTCAGAATGAGAATGTCCGTTCATGGCGGTCCCGTTCGAGGAATCCTCCATTGTGAGGTTCCGCAAGGTGATCGTCAGTGGGTAGTGGACGGGAACAACAGTAACAGTGGCAGCAAAAGATCATTCTAGTAAGCGTTATCTCATTAATTCTCGCAGCAGCCTACTAAGCTCATATCTATATATATGTACTGATCCGGCGAAACCCTAACTAATACATCACAATACCATATCAGAACAATACCTAGGTACCGGTAATACATGGTATCAGCATAGCGCGGAACCGGTATTTACCAGCAGGGACCCGGTTGGTTCCGCCTGGGTGTAAGTGTAAGCCAGAAATGGAGAAATAGGTCTTTCCATAACGTGCTATATATCCTGAATACGGCTGACAGTAAGTCCAATATAGGGAAATGATATTGATAATAGAAAGCGTGATGAGGCAAAGGTAGTGTATTCGATACTAATAAAATTGATCGTTGATCCTTTCAATACAATCGCTGTCTTTATTCTTTATATACATGAGTTCGAATTAGGGTTTCGAATATAGGAGTATTTTCCCGTACGGTTCGAACTCTGGAATTCTATCCCGATGATGTTTTTGAATGGAATGATGTCCTAGTTCGGAGCGCTGTTCCTTCGGCTTCAATGTCCGTATGCTCGTGTGTCCGGATTCCATGATTGATTCGTTCGAATCCTTCGTTCGTTGTGGCGTTACACTGGAACCACATAAACCTTTACCCTCCTCCAGACTTTAAATCACGAGGTTATACGTAGTACGTATGTCTTTCTGCCCCAACATTCATTAATTAAATTGAACCAAGTACGTACGTACAAACTGCCTACTGCAAATAAGAGCTGGTCATGGATTACCGCGCGATTCCGATTAAGACGCGGAGACCATCCGACCGTTGGTTAAATGCCTCGTAAAAAGATATGCCCAACATAGCTTAGGAATCCATTAGCTAATGATTAGGTTTGGCGATAAGAGAATGATGATGACAATTCAAATCGTCCATCATGTTTCAACTCCTCATCCCTCCCATACGCCACTCCCTTTTCGCAGCCTCCCCCAATGATGAAGACCTACCAAAATGTCCAGTTCAAAACACTTGATGGCATCTACCTTCGGGGAAGACTGTATGCGGCAGCACAAAGAGGTCCAGCCGTAATTCTTTCTCCAGGGGTACGTTCATGTTCTTGTATTGAGTCCATCTTCGTGTCGTGCAATCTTCTGATTATCCTTCTACTGGATTAGTACAACGCCGTTGTAGACTCTTTTCCGGTGGCCGTCCCGGAAGAGTTCCAAAAGGCTGGCATCACGGCTCTATTGTATGATCCGCGAAATATAGGCAAAAGTGGCGGCTTCCCACGCAACGACATCGACCCGTTCAAGCAGGTAGAAGACTACTCAGATGCGTTCTGCTACCTAACCACGCTTCCCATTGTGGATGCTAAAGCCATTGTGTTCTGGGGACTATCTCTATCTGCCGGCATTGCGCTGTCCGCCGCATCGCTAGACAAGCGCGTTGCGGCGGTGATTGCTATTGCCCCGGTTTTCAAGTTCCTACCAGTCACGGAGAAAGACGCCCGCAGACTCAAGACTAAGATGATAAAAGACCGCGAATCCCAGCTACTCCATGGGAACCCTCCCTACGTCCTACCCATCGCAGAGTCCCTAGCTAAAATCCCCTTCAATTCACACGTCAATGCCAACCGAGGGGACGATGAGGAACAGCGAAAGCGAGCGGAGGAGGAGCAGATGCGTCAGCAGCAGGAGCGGTGGAAAGAAGAAGCAATCGAGGCAAATCAAGAGTATGACCCAAGGTTGATTCATAATGTATATGGAACGACTATCCAGTCTTATCATCGGATGTTCCTCTTTGAGTCTGTCCCATTATCGATGGTGAAGGAGGTCTGGCCGACGCCCGTCATGTTTCTGACCCCCGAGAAAGACCAGATCTCACCACCCCAGCGCCAGACCGAGGTGTTTGAATCTCTACGGGGCCCTAAGCTCCAGGTCTTTGCGCCGGGCAGGGAGCATGTCCACGTAATGGAGGGTCCGGATGTAAACAACTTGATGAAATTGCAAATTGACTTCCTCTGGCAAGCAGTGAGAGGCCTTTTGAAGGCTTCTACGTAGACATAGCTTTCATAGTTGGGATTTTAATAAATCGAGCTCAGCGAAACACCTGAAGTTGCTTAACCCTAAATCCTGCTATCTTTCTTCCTCTTGTCTTTTTCCCAATTTTTTCGTCGACAGGGGTGGCTGAGTCCCTGATAGACATTCTCAACTTTCCGGCATCGCTCAAGAGCTTCAAGCTCCATCCGAGATATCAGACGGAATCTAGGTCAGGCAAGAGGCTATTCTGTCGGGACCAAACTCAATCAGATACACGTCCCTAATATTCTCCAATGCCATGTATCGTCTAGAACGACGAAGTGTTGGGTGCATCTTTTACCAGCTAATAGATAGATGATTGATTCAGAGTGCGTACCGACTGCCAATAAAATGACAGCCCCCAACGGACCAGGGTCAACGGTGATGAGTACATTGAATGTGTGCAGGTCAGCGAGACGCTCACCGGTCGTTCAGCTCGTCCCTAATCGTGGAATACGTCCCCGATTCCGTTTCCAATTTGGAGTAAAGTAGATAACCAACTGCAAACATCTTACATAAGAGATTATTCTCGACTATTTTAGCGCATTTTTAGTATGTTTTTATACCCCCTTGTATTAAAGTAAAATACCGGAGAGCGTGATGATAGCACTTGTTCCCGATATTACTTCGTACAACTATGCGGATTGTTCCCTAAGGTTCGTTTGGTTGGTTTATCATTGATGCCGATTCGTATACATTACTCCTCTTGGCAAGGGAATAGGGAATATCATTGTATATATCGCCAAAGATGGCTAATCACTGACAAATCAACTGGTTTGAACATCCATTCATCGAAACCGTGAGGCATTTCAAAATATATATGTATGTTTTTGTTATTACATATTGAGGTCAGAGAACGTCTCATTTTACTCTCCTCCTTTATTTCCAGGTTCTATTGACGAATCCAGTATTCAAGATGAGAGAGACCAATATGCCAATTCCAGAAGTAGAGCCAATAGCAATTGTCGGCCTTGGCTGTCGTTTTCCTGGTGGTGCGGACACGCCAGAGAAACTCTGGGACCTGGTTTATGAAGGACAGCAATGTTGGCAAGATGTTCCATCAAGCAGATACAACTGGAAGGCCTTCCATCACCAAGACCCAGATACAAAAGGAACACACAATTCACGGGGTGGCTTCTTCCTCGATCAGGACCTTGCGGAACTCGACGCAAGTTTTTTCGGCATACCGGGCGCAGAGGCGGCCGCCATGGATCCGCAACAAAGACTCCTCCTCGAAGTCTCCTATGAGGCCCTCGAGAATGTCGGTTGGAGAGTCTCAGGGGGTCGCGGACAGGGGTGTATGTTGCATTAATGAGTCGTGATTACGACCGTCAGATCTACAAAGATCCGTACCTGATCCCCAAACACCATCTGACCGGCTGTGGGGATGCAACAGCTTGTGGCCGTATCTCGTATGTATTTGACTTGAAGGGACCATGTATGAGTCTAGACACGGGTTGTTCTGGTGGAATGGTGGCTTTGCATTTGGCTTGCCAGGCCTTAAGATTGGGGGAGAGTGATGCAGCGATTGTCGGAGGAACGAACCTGTTGCTGGGTCCGGATATGACAATTGCGATGAGTGCTCTACGGTATGCATCGCTCTCTCAATAACGAGAAGGTTGGATCAATTGGTTCGCTGACTGATTGTTGTTTCTAGCATGATAAACAATGAAGGTCGATGCTACCCCTTCGATAGCCGTGGTGCCGGATACGGCCGTGCTGAAGGCGTTGCGACTCTGGTCCTCAAACGGCTGAAAGATGCCGTGAGGGATGGCGACAATGTTCGAGCTATTATTCGTAATTCAGGAGTCAATCAAGACGGCAAGACAAATGGTATTTTGCTCCCGAGCTCTGAAGCTCAGGGGCAATTGACAGCTGCTCTCTATCACCAGGTTGGGATTAACCCAAGAGAAGTTTCCTACGTCGAGGCGCATGGGACAGGAACACAGGCAGGCGATGCGGCGGAGCTCAATTCAATTAAGGAAGTCTTTGTGGATATGGAGAAAAGCGACGGTCCGCTCTTCCTCGGCTCAATTAAAGCCAATCTTGGGCATTCGGAAAGTACCAGTGGTCTTGCTGGTGTGATAAAGACGATTATGGCCCTGGAGAAATCTATTATCCCTCCTGTTACTGGACTAGAGGTAGTCAAGCCAACTTTATACACTATGTTGAAGTCTGGTGATATAATTGTAAGCTAATTCACTATCTTGCAAAGCTTGTCGCTGATGTTCTGTTTAGCTTCCTAAAAAACCACATCAGTGGCCTCGCTCAGGCCGTCGTTTGGCGTCTGTAAACAGTTTTGGGTTCGGAGGCATGAACGCCCATGTTATCCTGGAATCCGCCCCTCCATTGAAGCTGAATATGGATGTCGCAAATGATAAAAGCATTGAGTCAGTTTCCGAGAAGGAGTATCAACCATCCAAAAGTATTTTCACAGCTGACCTTCGATTCACATTTCTTAGATACCCTAACGTGCCCAACCATGGAATTCCAAGTCCAACAAACGGGCTATTGAAGAGAAGTGATGATTGTCATGATGTTCATGGAGCACGAGTCCAGAATCTCACATCTCTCCAGTTGGATAAATTTGAACCCCAGCTCTTCGTTATCTCAGCTAAATCGAAGATCTCGTTGGAAGGAGCCCTTCAGAATCTCAAGCATTGGGTCTCAAACCTCGATACAACGGACGTGCAAGCACTCAATAAGCTAGCGAACACCCTCTCCTCTCGCCGATCCCAATTCAATTGGCGCTCCACTGCCATCGCTTCCTCACACACAGCTCTCTTGTCAGCCTTGGAAAATGCCCGTACGACCAAATCTTCGCCTAAAAACCAGATTGTGTTTTTATTCACTGGCCAGGGAGCCCAATATCACGGGATGGGAAGGGAGCTGCTGGTTCTGCACACAAGCTTTGCCCAATCTCTGAATCGGTCGCAGGAGATTCTAACAAGGCTCGGGGCTTCCTGGAGTCTAGTCGATGAACTTCTTTGCGAGGAGTCAGATTCGCGAATTAACACGAGCGAACTCTCCCAGCCGGCAACAACCGCCGTTCAAATTGCCCTTGTCGATATGTTGCGCGAGATCAATGTCCGGCCAGCGATGGTTCTTGGACACTCCAGCGGCGAAGTTGCCGCAGCCTACGCTGCCGGAATTCTAGATCAGAAGGAGGCATTAACGATTTCATATCACAAGGGGTTCGTAGCCAGCTGGTGCAAAGAGACATTGCCATCAAAAGGAGCAATGCTGGCAGTTGGCCTTGGGGAGGCAGAAGTCATGCAGTATCTGCATTCAGATCAGCCCGGTCGGTGCGTGGTAGGTTGTGTCAACAGCCCGTCCAGTGTGACACTGTCTGGGGACGAGATGGCAATTGTGGAGATTCAAGATCTACTTGACAAGGACTCTGTTTTCAACCGATGCCTAAAAGTTGATATCGCCTACCACTCTAACCACATGAAAGCCATCTCAGATAAGTTTCTACAATGTCTAGACAGTCTGACGGCGAAGCCACCTCAGAATTCTGTCCGTTTCTTCTCTTCCGTAACCGGATCAGAGGAGCTTTTACCTCTTGGTGCGAAGTACTGGGTCAATAACCTTGTCTCCCAGGTGCGCTTTGCTCCTGCACTAGAGACTCTAACGCAGATGCACATCGAGTCAAGTTCAGACAGTCTCGTTCTACTAGAAATCGGACCACATGCTGCTCTACAGGGGCCAATCCGTCAGACCATGAGCTCCGCAGGACTCCCGTCCACCAAGTGGTCGTATAGCACAAGTTTGGTGCGAAATAAGGACGCCCATGTGGCTGCGCTTGAAATGATGGCAAGCCTCTTCGAAAGTGGCATTCAACTTGATATGCTAGCAAACTTCTCCAGTCGAGAAAATTGCGGTCCTCAGACAAGGCTCGCTGTAATTTCGAACCTTCCTTCCTATTCGTGGGATCACTCCAATCAGTACTGGCATGAAAGCCGCCTGAGCAAGGAGTACCGCTTCCGACAACACGCTCCTCATGATCTTTTGGGTCTCCGGCTCACCGGCACAAGTACAATAGAGCCGGTCTTTCGGCATATTCTAAACGCGGATGATCTTCCGTGGTTAAAAGAGCACATTATTGATGGGTTTGCCCTCTATCCCGGGTCAGCGTTTTTATGTATGGCGATCGAAGCCTTGCGACAAGTCTCGAAAGACAGAGGGGAGAAACGTGAAATATCTAAATATATTTTCCACGAGCTCTCATTTTCTAAAGCTTTAGTTATCCCAGATTCGCCCGCTAGTATCGAGGTTTTGCTCAGTTTTAAACCCTCTCAATCATCATCGGAGAGATTAAATATTACATGGGAAGAATTCAGAGTCACATCCGTTACTGCCGACGGGAAATGGAACGACCACTGTCGTGGATCTATCCATGCTGACTACAGCTCGAATCTTGTGGAAGATATTGTTGGAGGAAATTGGGATCAGAGCACTCAGGTGTCGATTGCAAAGGAACGATTGCAGGCCATGAGGCCGAACTGCCAGGAGACTCTTACTCCTGAAGATATCTATGGCGAGATGCGTCATAACAGGATCGACTACGGTGATACCTTTGCTATTATTCAAGATCTCCAGCTAGGTGACCACCAGGCGATTGGCAAGGTCAAAGTTCCCGTCATCGGGGTTTTGATGCCATCCCAGCACATCCGGCCACACATCATACATCCGGCCGTTTTCGATGCGTTTATGCATATTGTGTTGCCCCTTTACCACCGGCATTGCAGCCAGGGCCCCGTTATGCTGGTGTCTATTGCTGACGTTTCAATATCGGCGGACATATTGAACAAGCCAGGGGATGAATTACTCGTGGCATGTCAGTTGACTGAGGCGGGGCGGAGGCATGGGTCTGTTGAAGTATCAATTTTGCAAGAGGATCTACACGGAAACCTGAAAGAAGTCGGGTCTCTCTCGCAAGAAAACTTTTGCGCAATTGGAGAAGGTGGAGCCATAGCGAAGGCACATTCGTCTAGATCATCATTGTCCGGATTGCCTCCACCCTACCACCTGGATTGGGTTCCAGCATCTTGGTTCCCGAGGGTACATCGTGAGGATCGCGAAGTGAGCGGGAAAAAAGTCCATATATCTTGTTCCTCCAATACCCCAATAGCGCAGTCCTTGGCGAAGGATATTTCGTCTCACCTTGGGGTCAAATTCGATGGTGGCAGGTGTCGTGCTTGCCATTGAAGACAAAGCCCCCGAAAACTCGAGCGACAAGAAACCGGTCCTGAGCCTTTATTTTCGGATTTGGCGGTACTCCACACTGCTTGATCATGTCCTCAGGACGTGTGGAATCATTTCTGCCGTGGTGTGCGGTGCAGCATTACCGCTGATGACTCTAGTATTTGGCAACCTGATCGACAATTTCAACGATTGGGATGCTGGGAAGCTTTCTCCCTCGGATTTCCGGAGCAAAGTGTCCAAAAATGCCCTGTGGTTTACCTATCATTTCATCGGTATTTTTGTTCTCGCCTCGTTCAACACCTTATGCTTCCGTTTCACAGCCACCCGCTGCGTCAAGGCTCTCCGACGAGACTTCCTTCGATCCATTCTACGACAGGACCTGCCATATTTTGATACCAGTCTTCCAGGTACTGTAGCGGCCCTCCTGTCTAATAATGCGGACCTAGTCGAAGTCGGGCTTGGAGAGAAACTCGGCGTCTTCGTGGAGGGTATCAGCCAGCTGGGCGCCGCATTCATAGTGGCTTTCACACGACAATGGAAATTAACGCTAGTAGTTGCTGCAACTCTCCCATTGACCATGGTAGTGGTAATTGTGGCGGTGACCCTTGATACCAAGATCGATACAAAGATTCTCACGATCTATATAGCAAGGCCGGTGGTTTGGCAGAAGAAGTGCTGTCCACAATCCGGATTGTCACAGCCTTTAATGCCGGAGGTAAGCTACGGGCCCGCTACGATGCCTACTTGGACAATGAAAAGCAGCACGGGATCAAAAGAGGCCCTGTACGTGGAGTCATGTATGTGCAGTTTGCAGCCATGTTCTGTGCCTACGCGTTCGCTTGGCTCTATGGTATTCGACTTCTGGCCTGGGGAGAGATTAGCAGCGGGGGGGATTTAATCACGTAAGCTAGCTGTTCAAGAGTCCGCACCCCATCTAATTTGTTTTTGGGAACCATAGTGTTCTCACTTCCGTTTTGATCGGTACTCAATCATTGACGATAATCGCACCTGGCATCGGCGAGCTCACTAAAACAACCGCTGCCGCCCAAGAACTTTTTCAGACCATTGATAAGAAGCCTAAGCTTGATTCTATGTCGGGGAATGGAGCAACCAAAGCGGAAGTCACAGGTCATATTTCGCTGCAAAATATCACATTTGCATACCCCTCTCGGCCTACTGTAAAGATTTTAGACAATTCGACCCTTGAATCCGAAGCTGGGAAGACAACTGCCATTGTGGGAAGCTCAGGTAGTGGCAAGAGTACTATCTTAGCCCTGATCACTCGGTTCTTCGATCCTCTTGCTGGGTCGATAGCCCTTGACGGAAACCCCATTGACGAGTTGAATATTCGCTGGCTTCGTAGTCGTATTGGCTTCGTACAACAAGAACCAGTTCTATTTAGCGATACTATCTTCACCAACGTTTGTCATGGCTTCTTTGGTACAAAGATGGATCTCCTGCCGGAGCAAGAAAGGCGCGCTCTGGTCCAGAAAGCGTGCGAGGAGGCATTTGCCCATAAATTCGTCCAAGACTTGCCTGATAAATATGATACACAGGTTGGAGATGGAGACGGGCGTCTAAGCGGAGGGCAGAAGCAGCGGATTGCAATTGCTCGCAGCATCATCCGGAACCCGCCTATACTTCTTCTCGACGAGGCTACTTCTGCGCTTGATCCAAAATCCGAGCGAATCGTTCAGGCAGCGCTCGATAATGTTTCCAAGACACGGACTACAGTCATCGTGGCCCATAAACTTTCAACCGTGCAGCTAGCTGACAAGATCATCGTGCTCAGCAAAGGGCGGCTGGTAGAACAGGGGACTCATCAAGAGCTTCTTGCCGAGAAAGGAGCTTACTTTAATCTGGTGAATGCTCAAACTAGAGAAGAGCACCAGGACTTCCAGCATATAAATCCTACCACAGCCTGTGAGATAGAAGAGGCACAAAGTTCAGAGCTATTATCAAAGGAAAATGGAGCGAGCACAATTCAGTCGAATCTAGCACCGAATTATCATCACCCCAAATTCAAAACCCATCGCAACAACTCCCATTAGTAAGATGCCTCGCCATTTTGCTAAGAGGTCGAATACAGCTGTGGCCCTTGTTTCTGTGTGGTCTGATCACCTCAATTGGCTCCGGAGCTGTCTTCCCTGTTCAAGCGGTCGTCTTCAGTAGGGCTGTTCTTATCTTTCAGCTCCCTCTCCCACAACTAGCAGGCCATATGATCCACGAAGGTACATTCTGGGGAATTATCTACCTGGTCCTTGCCGCCGCCATGCTCATGTGCTATGCGGGGCTAGGATTCTTTTTCACAGTCGCAGCATCAGACATGGTGTCCTTCTACCGCAGCCAATATTTTGGGGCAATGATCAATCAGGACGTTAGCTTCTTCGAATCTGAAGGTCAGTCAGCTGGAGTCATGACTGGGTGGCTCTCAATAGACCCCCAGCGTGTTGAGGATGTTATTTCCACTACCGTGGGGTTCCTGCTTATTACGATTGTCAACGTATTAGGATCCTGTGTACTAGCATTAGTGGTTGGGTGGAAGCTTGCCCTGGTCGCCATCTTCGGGTGCCTCCCTCCCCTATCTATAGTCGGCTAGAACTCACCACCCACGCTCGAACTACTAAGATGTATCTAGAAAGCGCACGTTTCGCGACCGAGGCAATCACTGCTATCCGGACTGTAGCCAGCCTTACCCTCGAGGAGAAAGTGGTTAAGATGTACGAGGAGCGACTCGCGCGTTCCTCTCCTAAATTTGACAAAATAACTATCACCTCTGCGGTATTATTCGGTTTTTGCGAGAGTCTTTATCTTGCCACTCTCGGTCTCATCTTTTGGTATGGGGTCAAGTTACTCTCGCAAGGAGAGTACGATGTTCAGACATTCTTCACCGTATTCGTTGCTGTGATCTTTGGAGGCCAAGCAGCCGGGTTCCTCTTTGGCTATACAGTGAGTAAGTAGAGTCACCTCTCTCCCCTGTTTTTGAGTCATTGTTCCTTGGTCGCTTCTAATAGCGGCAAACATTAGACACAACAAAGGCACATGCCGCAGCAAATAACATTATCAGTTTACTTCGATCACAACCTCAGATCAATACCTCAAACGCCAGTGAAAACTCGTCTCCCCCAGATACAGACGTCTCTATTGAATTTAAGGACGTGCGCTTCAGCTATCCAACAAGACCTAACGTTCCCGTGCTACAAGGACTGAGCTTTAAGATCCAGCGAGGAGAAGACATTGGTATTGTTGGAGCCTCGGGCTGCGGTAAAACCACGGTAATATCGCTCCTAGAGCGGTTTTACGAGATTGGTTCTGGTGAGATCCTGATCAACGGCGTGCGACTCCAAGATCTCGATGTGCACCACCACCGCGCCCGAATCGGCTTGGTATCTCAGAGTACAACGCTTTACCAAGGTTCAATTCGAGATAATGTCCTGGTCGGTGTCTCTCCAGACTATCAAGGTGTCTCGGATGAGAAAATTCTCAAAGCCTGCAAGGATGCCAACATTCATAATTTTATCGAGTCTCTTCCGGAAGGATACGAGACTGATGACGGAGCCCGAGGCTTGTCCCTGTCTGGAGGACAACGGCAACGCATTGCTATTGCTCGTGCACTAATCCGAGAGCCCCAGTTTCTTCTTTTCGACGAAGCCACTAGTGCCTTGGACACCGAAAACCGAGCTCATTGTGCAAGAGGCCATCAACGTGGCGTCTAAAGGCCCGGTAGAACGACAATTGCCGTAGCCCATCGCCTATCTACCATAAGAAGATGTGATCGAATATTGGTCTTGGATGCTGGAAGGGTCGTGGAAGAGGGGAATCACAATGAGCTCATGGCTTGGATGGGGCAGTATTACGAGATGGTGTGTGCGCAGGGTCTGGATAGGGAGGTTATTACATGATTTCCATCCCATCAGCATGCTTTTAGACAAATTTATCCGACATTCCGATTCCCTTCTACAGACTAGCCTGGTAATCACTAAGTTCCAATGAGACTGAGATGTGCAATAACTCTGATTGGTTTCTACATATCGGGTAAACTTCCAATGTATATTATGACAACGTATTATATTGATATATTTATAACTTTATATCCAACCATTTTTGTACTGTAAGAAGACGTATCCACGTAACTGCTTTGCTGTGGTTAGAACAAGATTGTATGACAACGAAGACATACCTATTTACAATGGTCAAGTTATTGGCCATCGAACGACGCTAATAAATATCAATACTACTGTCTTTTGAGAGTCGTTCTATACCACGATTTTGCCAATTAGAGTTGTGGGCGAAGTTTCAAAACTCAGAATTGGGATAGGCTCGTTCATGGGTCGAAATGAGCCTCTAGGCCTACCTACGTCTAGGTACCGTTGCATTTATCCGCCTGAGTCACTACCTAATGGCGGGGAACAAGCTTGTAATCCCACTTCCCCATCGTCTATACTTTAACCTAGCTGTAGCGTCTTTATCCGCTGCAATGCTTAACCTTAAATGAAGTGCCCAGGGCCGGGTATAAACCTGAAACACGAAGTGCCGGACTTACTATGCTAAATTTTGTACATTGTGGACGTGCTCATCGCTCACCGTGCTCAAAATAGGCACCACTCATTTAGCCACTGAAGATCACACGGCAAAATAAACCTTCGTATCTGGCATGGTATCAATTGATCTTAACAGGCTGATTATCCGGGAGGATAAACAGGATAAATTGTCTGTTCTCCAGACTACCGGTATAAATATCGGGAGAATGATCTCACAAGTTGACAAGAGATTAAGATTGCCTAGACATTCAGGATCACCACATTCTTCTATTCCAACCTTAAATACCAATTTGTCACTATTTCAATTATTTACAACCTAAGATGAAGATCACAGCAGTGTTCGGGGGCCTCCTGGCCACAGCATTGGCCGCCCCCGTCGACGACTCTGCTCTGGTGGAGCGCGCGGGTGGTATTAACTATGTCCAGAATTACAATGGTAACCTTGGTGACTTCACGTACAATGAGGGTGCAGGGACTTATTCGATGTACTGGGAGAACGGAGTCAATGGAGACTTCGTCGTTGGCTTAGGCTGGAGTACTGGTGCTGCTCGGTAGGTTGCGATTTAAACGTATCTTCATTTGCGAATGCCAGATCTGACGTTCATAAAGCTCCATTACCTACTCTGCAAATTATAATGCTGCCAATTCTGGCTCCTACCTCTCGGTTTATGGCTGGATAAACTCTCCACAGGCCGAATACTATATAGTTGAGAATTACGGTGATTACAACCCTTGCAGCGGGGCTCAGAGCCTTGGTACCCTTACCTCTGACGGTGGCACCTACCAAGTCTGCACCGACACTCGTTACAACCAGCCATCCATCACCGGAACGAGCACCTTCACGCAATTCTTCTCCGTTCGACAAAGCAAGCGCTCGTCTGGAACTGTTACGACTGGCAACCATTTCAATTTCTGGGCCCAGCATGGCTTTGGGAACTCATACAATTTCCAGGTCATGGCAGTGGAGGCATTCAGTGGCGCAGGAAGTGCCACTGTTACCGTGTCTTAAAAGACAATACGCAGTCTTGTTGAAAGCCTGGAAAGAAGATTTTCCTTTCACTTGGTAAATTGAGATTTTGGTGGTATCAAAGAGACCGAGACTGCCTACAAAAGGGTGGTGGAGCTGTAGATGAGTGTGTTGCGAATTTATTCTCCGGCTGGGGCAAGTTTATATTTGCATCCATGGATATAACTAGCTCGGACGACATTGAACTGTTTTCTTTCCTCCCGCTTGTGATAAAATCTACTATATCTCCCTGAAAGATACTGTATGGTACTAAGGTTCATCTTTGCTCCCCCTTAAAGCAGACATTCTGTTGGTATGCTCCGAGGAAGATATCCAAAAAGTACCGTAGTAGTTAGATCATGCAGCAGCAGAAGATTGAGAAAATGTTCTTTGCCGTTATTCCGCGCTCATTATGGAGTATGTTACTTCACGATGTAAGATTTTGACTTGATTAGCGCCAAATAGTTGAACGCAGATACTCTGGCCATTTACCATAGAAGCAAGGAGAAGAATATTAACCTAGATTGCACCTAAATTCCATCATATCTCCACAACCATGATTATTTACCCTTCAAAATTATATGAATAATCACCACGATGCACACATCACATATTATGCTAATCGGCTCTATCCTACTCTAGACGTCCTGCCTTCATTCTAGCTGGGTGTAGAAGATTTTGGCTTAATTGGAAACTAACCTGTAGCCTAAGATATGATGTTTAAAACCAGCACGTAGCTTAATATAGATCAACTGTGTTGGTTCATTCTGGTATTAGAACACAAAGCTAAGATTAAAGAAGGCTGTAGCCAACTTGCCTAATAGGAGAAGCAGACCAATATAGCAAATTGATTCCTAGTTGATAACCGATTTCCAAAACTAGCTATTGAAAGATATATAAGACACAAATAGAGCCAATATAGCTGCAGAATATAGCTATATCTATGCAAAGGCGTCCCATAAGCCAACCGTCTCAGCATTAACCCGATCAGTATTCCCCATACCGATAGATGCCTTCCTCAAGGGCTTTGATTCGGAGGGCCAACACCTTGGAGTAGTATCTTGCCGTCGCTAGATTGCCCCCATGGAAGTAAAATCCTTGGTGTCCACTATCCTGCCACATGGTTCTGATTTCTCCCTCGTCATTATATCCCCAGACATCAGCAACCTTGTCGGCGACCATGTTGCCCAGAAGCATGCCAGTTTGCGTGCGCATGTTGTCGTATCCAGTGGCGAAGATGATTTCATCGGCTTCCAGCTCAGAGCCATCGGCAAATCTCAAGCCATGATGCAGCACCTCGGCGATCTCCTGGCCTTGTTTCACCTTGATTTTGCCGTCTACTATCATTTGTGAGGCACCAACATCAATGTAGTAGCCACCGCCACGCTGGAAATACTTCATCAGTAGCCCAGCGCCATCAGGGCCGTGGTCGACCTTGAATCCAGCCCTTTCAAGTCCATCAAGGAGTTCCCGATCATGCTCAGCTTCTTTTGCAGTGATGTGAACTTGAAGTGCTTTCATGACCGGTATAGGGGTGCTGTGCAGTAGGAGGTCTGCATCTTCCACTGGCGGGCCATCTTCGTCGTAAAGGCCCTTCAGACCAATCTTAGTAATAGCAGCCGAGGAAACGACACAGGTTGTCGATCTCTGGACAATCGTGACATCATAGCCTTTCTCTTGGTAATCCTGGGCGATATCGTGGGCCGAGTTACAGGAGCCCACAACGATGGCTTTCTTCCCAGAGCTATTTTTCTCTGCGCCAGGGAATTGTGAAGAATGACAGAGACGTTTACCCTTGAAGTTTTCCATGCCCGGGATATAGGGCATTTTCATCTTTCCGGAATGTCCTGTGGCTTGGATAATATGGCGCGGGTGGAATGTTCTGACTTGACAGGTCCCATCGCTTTGCCTTTGAGAAAGCGACACTGTCCAGGTTGCAGTTTGCTCGTCCCATTCGCAGTGGGAGATAGTCGTGCTATTCCAAACGTTGAGTTCTAGCATTTTCACGTAGCACTCGAAGAATTCGGCCAGCTTATCCTTGGGCGTGAAAATGGGCCAATGTGCTGGAAAGTTCACATAGGGCATATGGTCATACCACACAGGGTCATGCAAGACAAGCTGACGATAGCGAAGACGCCAGTTATCTCCAACTGACTCATTCTTGTCGATGATGAGAGAATCTACATTTAGCATCTTCAGTCTCGCAGCAGCTGTCAAACCGCCCTGTCCGGCACCTGCAGAAAGATGGTCAGCGATGATCTTCTATTGGTAAGGAGTAAAATCTTTACCGATAATAATCACGGCCGGTTCACGGTTGTCAGCGTAGGCAGCTGAATCAGCTCGTGCCTCGGCCCAGTTCTTGCGGTCTGGGTGGCCTCCATGTTGCGCTCCCTTTGGCCTTCGATGCCCAAGAAGCTCCTCGTGGCCCTTCAGTTCTTGCAGGCCAGTGAATAAAGTGAAGATTTTCCACGCATCACCTTGCATTGCGAGGCGTGCGACCCCGGCGGCAGATCCGTGAACTGTTTCTGCCTTGAAGAAGAACTGGATGCCCTGGACTTCCCCAGCTCCATCAAGCACGCACGCCTTGGGGGCGCGCACAGAGGAGCTTCGATCAACCGAAATCCTGCGGAGTCGCATGCCGTCTCTAGACTCAGAGCATCTCTCCAAGAACTTCAAGATAGCTTCATGGCCGTGCACGGTTCGAAGTTGCCAGGATAAGGCTAGGTGGTCACGCCAAAAGCCATTGTCTGTAAACAAGCTTGTAACTTTGGCGTAGTTATGTTGATCGAGAGCGATATTGAAAACATTGACCAAGTCGGATGCAACCCGCTCAGGATCGAAAGTGTCGACTTTCGATGGTGCTGGGAGATGTGCTGGTGGGATGTTGAATGAGCCCGGCACAGTACGAAGGTGCGAGGGAACACTCTGCTGGACGTCTATGGCGGCCATAGTGGAGTACCAGTGGACAATAAATGGATAAGTTGAATGTCAGTGATGATCAGGAGAAGCTTGAATTGATTATACATGCCAACTAAGTTGCAAGGAGCATTGTGGAAGTAGGTTGTCCAGAATATATACATACATCTAGTAATCCGGTTACGCATTGGAGCCGACCCATTCCGCCTTCAAATATTGTCGCCCATTGTTTGATCCCGTCCTGAAGATGCGGATGACCTTGATCTGCTGTGAGCAAAGACTGCACGCTCCCCAAATGTGGAGAATTTACTGAAACCACCGTCTGGGATAGAGCGGCTCCGACATTTACACTTTCGGTTCTCGGCAGCGGTTGCTCTTCATCCGATGAAGTTACTACGGCTTGCGCCTTTTAGCCCACTGATTTCAAAAAGAGATTGAATCTATCCTGTTGCCCGACATGCTCAAACAAAGTGACTTTACAAGTATGCAGAGACTTTCCACGTCGGAAGCGGGCTGAATCATCTCGATACCCCGGAGGCGATATACTGGAATTATTCCCCGGCCAATCCATCGGCTCTATCCTACGACTTTTGCCAGTCTACAATCAAAGGGTAAACAATTCATTGCACTGGTCGAGCGGAGGCGGAACCCCCGAAGCTGGGCGTTGAATCGGAATAGCTGAAACGCATTCACGCGAAGGATTTTACGTTGAGGGCTGTAACCAACAAGGAATCGGGATTCCTAGTATGGGGTGGATCGCATATTGACAATAGGAACAGCGGTATCAATCTGCCGTCACACCCCCCAACATGGGATCCCTGAATAGGGAAGAGTAAAGCAGTAAAAATGCACATATTGACAATTTTGAGAGGGAACATGTCCGGTTCACAATTTGTTACCAATAACCACTAGAAATGAACAGACGGTGTAGGAAGATGTTCCCTGGCTAGCCAGTTGGCTAGGTCACTGGCCCATGTCTGGTGGAGAAACCACCATCACACCAGTCTTCTTTAGACGTCCGAGCGTTGATCAATAAGGTGCTTTATAACAACTAGGCCTAATAGCTTCACAAAGGCCTCTTCCTCCCGACTGAGAGAGGCTTAGTGAGCCTATCAACGATCATATTATCTGTACTGTCCCAGTTGATCCTAATTCTCCATTCCTGCACCCGTTGTGACTTTGTTTGGCTTTACCTATCCGACAGCTAGCTTTCTTGCTGGAATGGCCCTGTGAGGCGTGCTACCCCACGCTGTTATCCCCACAACGGGGTTGCTAAAGTTTGCGGGGTTGGCTACTTTCTCAGTAACTTGGAGGAGTCAGAATCCCATTTTCCATACATACGCTCTACACGGCGTGGCACCAACAAGATCATGACCAAAAGGCGACAGAATCACTCTTGCGAGCAATGCAGGAAATCCAAGAAAGCCTGCGACGGCTACCTGATTAATAGCGACCAGGCTTTTCTCGCCAATGCTGCACTATATAGCAGTAGTGATCGTGAGCATTTCCGTCCCGTTGCTGTCCAGCTCCGATATGCTAACCCGAACTTTTGGCACCGAAGCCCCAGACGGTGTATTTCCTTGCTCTCACTGCCTAAAAACCAAGAAGACATGCAGCTTGAACCCTCACTGGATACCGGCCTCCACGGCACAACGTCCAAAGAACCCCGAGAACAGCAGCCTGGATGATGGACAACGCCAGGTTAAGAGACAGCAACTCCAGCCGATAAATAAGGATGGCTTGGAGTTGACTAAGATGACCAGCTTGGAAGACTCGTTGGCGCAGCTCCTCCAGGCGTCTCCACAGGAAAGTGATGTCCTTGGCTCGGGCAGGCTCTATGCACCCGACGACTCTCCTTCTATTAGCGATTCCAATCAAAGTGGAACAACGAAAGGACAGCAATACCTTGGAAATTTTGAGAGGTTAGAAGAATTGAACACCATAGCTTCGCACGACAACCATCCTGCTGACTCGACCCTGCACATCGGTTGGAATGACTTTGCGAATCCAGAGATGACGGACTGCGGCCCCGACTCATCAAACTTCAATGCACAAAGCGTCATTTCTAGTTTCTCTCCTGGAAATCTGATTAACCGCAGTCCTATGTCCTCCACGCCCTCGCAAGGGGAAAGTTTACAAATTGGATGGCGTTGGGGAGAGAGGCAACGTAATGACTCCATGAACATGCTGTCACTGTCCACGTTTGGTGCAGATCATCTAGCCATGGAAAAGACAAATAAAATACTCATCTCCGATAGTCTCCTGCAGATATATCACGATGTCCTCGAGAACAACCTCGCTTGCTGGCTTGCAGAGGATACGTGTCCCTACAGGCTGCAATGGAGGAGACCTGATCCCTTGCCCATTCCACAAAGCCCTATCCCTGGAACACAAACGCACCCAGAATGGGGGGTAGCGTGGTCAAATCGAATGTTTCACCGCATCAGACAGCTCGACCGGTCCGCCCAGTCAGCCAAGTTGATCCGTCTCACTGCCTACGAAAATCAATGCGCTTCTAAAGTCCTCAGTTTAGCCGTCATGGCTTTTGCCACCCAGTGGGCTCAAGGGAAACGGCGTTGGGACGGGTTTCATAGGGCGAGCAGGTGTGAAAGCTTCGTGGATCACGAGGGCGAAGAGCTTGGCGACGAATTCGAGCAGGCTTTCCAGCAATCCATTTGGGAGCAGGCAAGGCGGGAACTCCAAAATGTCTCTGATCTGGAGTGTTTCAGGGTTGTTTTTGCCGAGTTGATTTTTGGTCTTATTCAAAAGCCATCTTCCGGGAATGAGTATGACCTAGACGCAACGATTGGGCCGGCTACCAGGAACCCATGCAAGAGCGTTTCCAGTTCAATTTTACCCAAGATCGCAGATATTTTTGTCCGCGAAGGGCCGCCGATTTTCATGGAGCGAGCCGCCCGCAAGATTCACGCACTGAAATATCGATTCGAAGCATACCGAGCGGGCTTTCGGCAAGGCGCTCGCAGTTGTGAATCTGAACCGGACGCAGAAGTACCTCATGGAATGAGCGTAGAAGATGGTCAAACAATTGGTCTCTTGTACTGGCTCGCAGTCATGTTTGATACGGTATCTTCGTCTACAAATGAGCGGCCAGTGGTCATCCCTGACGAGGAATGTCAACATGATGGAGCACAGAGGGCGGCAAAGGGCCTTATAGAAAGACCGGTAACGAATGTGCGATGGAAACTTGACCTCTATGCACAAGATGATACCGAGAGACCTTCCGTTTTGCATTGGCCTTGTCCGTACGAAGTTGCAACGAGGGCAGTTGCCAGGTCGGCAGCTGTCAAAGTGCTGCTTTTCCGCCATATCTCATATCTTCAAAACGGCTTGAGGAATTGTGAGAGCGGCCCAGCCATTGAGGAAATCATTAATACCACGCTATCTGTATATCGATACTGGGAAATCACTCATGGTGCTTTCTTCCGCGACCTAACCATGAACTACGAATCAGTCCCTCCACGCATTAGGAGCTGGTTTCCATGTATTAGTATCCCGTGGCACCTCGGCTCGCTTATGCTCGCAAACCTGATTGATTTCGTGGATGAGAACCGGCTTGGCTGCGACGGCCACAGGGCGAAACGTCTCCACGTCGACCTGGCGGCGAGAATTCGAAGAGCAAGTTCGACCGAGCTGGCACAGTTTGCAGCGGTCATAATACCGCAAGCCGTCGGGACTATGGGCTCGAAGCAGCTACCAGGCTGTCACTTTGCTGTCAATGAAAGCCCCGCTCTGACTGAACCCTGGACGATTCTGCTCATTCGAGCTTTCACAAACGCTGCCGTCTTTCATATGGGTGAAATGGAAGATCTACAAAATAACCAGTGGTTTGACATGGACGATACCGGCGAGGCGCTTCGAGTCAGCACTGCACGGGCTGAAAGCTGCATCAGAGCGCTCCAATTTCTGGGCAGCAAGTCGCGGATGGCTGAAGCTATTGGAAAAGTTCTATCCAAGCATCTGGACACGTAGGGAGATATTTATGCATGAACCTTTGACACCGTATTTATAGCGAACGGCAATCGTCCTCCCGTGTCCAAAGCAGGGAGGTATAGGCTCTCAGGGGCTAATAATACATCAAATTGCCATGGCTATTTTATACACAGCTGTATCATAAGTTAATTAATTATTCACAATAGCGTTTTAGCCAGGAATACAGTGTTAGGGCCAGTAGACCAAGCTGAAAAGCAGCAAAACTTCTTTTTTAATTAAGCAAACAACATTAAACTATAATGGCTTTAGGGTTGATAAAGTGCATCAATAGTCAAGATAGCATCATGATGGAAGAGCGGCCCACTCAGTGGTGAGTCACGTCAATTAAACAGGGGATCCTTAGCAACTACCGGAGTCATCTTTGTTTTCTCCGTCTTTCCAAACTTCCTGGTCCGGAGAATCCTCTTTAGCTTTTTTGGCAGCCTCTGGGTATGTCATAGATTTGCCACCATAGTACTTAATCTCGAACATTTTGTCAATCTCCTCCAACGAGAGTCCCGAGGTTTCAACGACGAAGAACCAGCAAACAATCGTGAAGACAAAATTCGCGATCGCGAACACCAGGTAGAATTTCCAGGCGATGCTTTCAATGCCTAGTGGGAGTTAGTATTGCATCGTTGATACACGAACCCCAACTTACCAACTGGCGTGACTGCCACAATGGCATAAACACCGAGCCATTCCATGACCATAGCAGCCGAGCACGCAAAGTTCCTATGAATGCTGGAGTTGATTTCCGACGGGTACATGAAAGGTATAGCCAAGAAGGATAGCCCCTACCATACAATGTTAGATAGGAAGAAGCTTCCGAGTCTCTAGGGGTTCTCACGAAGAAAGCATAGTAAACAAAGATAAATGCCACAGCCAAACCCTCCAAGGCTTTGGTGCCAACACCAAGACCGAGAGCGGCCATAGCGAAGCACAGGCTTTGGCCTGCAGCGCCAACAATCAAAAGCTTGCGACGGCCGATCCTGTCAATTAGTAAAGTACCAAGGCCGGTCCAGAACATCCACTGCATGGAATCCACGGCAGACAGGATCAGAGACATGCGGTCACTGAAACCGAATGAGCGCTTCAAAATAATTGGCAGATAGTAAGCGACAACGTTCACACCGCCAAATTGCTGCATGAAGTTGACTCCCACTCCAAGAGCAATCCGACGGAAGGTTTGTTGCGGCCCGTTGGAGAAGATCGTTCGCCATCCAGGTTTTTGCGACTCGATCTCATGGGCAACGGTAGTCTCGATTGAGTGGAGCGAGGTTAGTACCTCCTCATCCTCGAGGGGTTTGTCTAGAACCCGTGCGATGACCTCTTTTGCGTCATGAGAACGGCCTTTTACACAAAGCCATCGGGGTGACTCCACCAGGAAAGGGATCATCGATGCTGTCAAGATTGCAAGAAAAGACTGAAATCCGAGGGGAAAGCGCCAGCTGATCTGCTGGTATGGGCAATACGTGAAGCCAAAATTGATCCAATTGGCAAGCACAAAACCGAACACGAGATGTGTGAGCTGGATGGTAATCAGCTTCCCTCGGTCTTCCTGCTTGCACGTCTCACTCTGCCACATAGGCACTGTTGTGGTGTTCATGCCAACCCCAAGGCCAGCGACGATGCGGCCCACAATCAAATGGGGAAGAGTAAAAGCCGTGGATTGGATGATGCCGCCGACCATGAGAAACGCGCTGGCTAGCAAGACTGATCGCCGTCTTCCGAGTCGATCTCCAGTGTACATTGACAAGAAAGCCCCCGCCACACATCCAAGGACATATGTTGACACAATCTGGCCCTGCATTGTGGTGTCGGGATCATGGAACTGTTTCTGGAACGTGGGATTTGAGAGAATGCCGCCGAAGACACCTTGATCGTAGCCAAATAGCATGAATGACACTCCACAGCATGCGGTGATGCCAATGGTCAAGCCACGGCCTCTTAGCGAATTCGAGGAAGTCATTGTATTGTGTGGAATCGGTAGGGTAATAGTCAGTAGCTTCGTTATAGTTGTACGCGAAGAATAAAATATTCGCCTAGGGATATCACTCTTGCATGAGGAAAAGGAATAGATATATGCCCTTTTTGTAAGGGATAACTCGGACTGTGGTGAAACCTAATGAACACTAATGATCATCATATACAACCTACAGTCGGCTCCGACTCTTCAAATCGAGCCCTAGGCGCTTCAAAGTTAATAGATCCATGCTGGATATCGTTAGAAGAGCGTAATAATGATACCCTCTGGTTGGCTAGCATGCATGCCCACGAAGAGTAACTCTCGAGGCATCATGCTACAAGACTTGGAGGCAACTATGGGGCTCTAGCTTTGAAGAATCTGGGGAAACTGAAGCCTGGTCGTTCCAAACCTGGGGAAATGGTCCGGAGAAGCGGAGCCGATTAGGATTACTCCAGAGCGACGCCTCGCTGCAAACTCGCCCCAGTGGACTGGATCTGGGGAAAGGAACAGGATCTATGTACTGTACAATACTATTCATTGATCTTCCAATGATATCCTCCCTTATACCTGTTAACAAAGTGGCAGTCCAGTGTTCCCACTTCAGAACGAAGCGGACAAGGATGGAAGCTTCCATCTGGCCGAATCCGGTCGGTGCGGTCCCGTCCGGCGGATCACGGCGGTACCGCTGCATCTGGGGTTTATTGCTAATAATAATCGGGGGAGCTGCAAATGTCATACATATAAGATACTACTGTGATACTACTGTGTGTATAGGTGAAACACAAAAACCTCGCTGCATTTCGTGATCCTTTTCCCCCCTCTTCCCCTTTCTCGCACTCAAAAGTCTCTTTCATATGCCGCTTAACATCATGAAGGCCGTTGTCTACACGGAAAAGGGGACCGTTGAAGTTTTAGACCGTCCCAAGCCAGTGGTAAAAGAGCACACCGATGCGGTTGTGCGAATGCTACATGCATCTATCTGTGGCACAGATCTTCATATCCTCAAAGGCGACGTACCAACTGTGAAACCGGGTCTTATCATGGGCCATGAGGGTGTCGGGGTCATCGAAGCGTTGGGATCAGCCGTTCAGGGATTTCAGGTAGGCGACCGAGTCATTATTGCTTGTATGACCTCTTGTGGCTCGTGTCGGTTTTGCCAGCGATCTATTCCATCACACTGTCAAAATGGAGGGTGGACTTTAGGCCACCGGGTCGATGGAACACAGGCTGAATTTGTCCGGGTTCCTCACGCCACACTATCGCTCCATCATTTGGACTCGTCTGTAGACACGCGTGCTGCGGTTACCCTTTCAGATGCCCTGCCAACAGGTTTTGAGTGCGGCGTGCGTAACGCAGGAATCAGTCCGACAAGCTCAGTGGTTATTATCGGTGCAGGCCCTGTGGGCATGGCAGCCCTTCTCACGACCTGCCTCAAAAAACCTGCCTTGATTGTTGTGGTCGACCTGGATGATGCCCGCTTAGAGACAGCACGCACCATGGGCGCACACCATACAGTTAATTCTGCAGCTCGAGACGCAATACAACAGCTACTAAATCTGACTGGGAATAACGGATTTGACTCTGTCATCGAGGCGGTAGGCATTCCAGCTACATTCGAAATGTGTCAGGAACTGGTTGCCGTTGGCGGACAGATTGCAAATATGGGGGTACACGGTGTGAAAGTGGATTTACACATGGAGAAGCTTTGGGACCGAAACATCTGTTCGTGACGCTGGATACCCATAATCGGGAGTTCTCTCTTACTAATAGCGGGCTTCTAGGCATTCATATGTCAATGTGTAATGCGACGTCAACCCCCTACTTGCAGAGTCTCGTGAAGAATGGTGAATTAGACATTGGCTCGCTGGTGACTCATCGTAAGTTTAAGAGCAAACAGACTGTATGGGTAGGATAGCTAACGACCCGGCAACAGATTTCCCCAGTGACCAGGCAATGGCTGCATATGACACCTTCAAACTCGCGTCTAAACATCGGGCTCTCAAGGTAGCCATCGATTTTTGACCCACGTACCCACTCGTTAGAAAAGTCCTCTAATATTCTGTCAATGAACAGCTCCAATGAGTTTTGTTGATCTCGTTTTAAATTCGATTCTCCTAGGGAATCTACGTTCAACATGTAGATCAACGCTCATCCTGATTCTTGTCTTACTATAATCCAAGTGCCCAAAGATTGTATGCGCAGATCGAAAGCCAACGTGGATTACACCCCATTACTTGGACTTTCACTAAGGGCCAGTGGAGCTTAGGCCAATATAGGCCAATATATTGGAGGTATTTTGCACTAGCACCAGATTGGAAAGGCACGAATATAGGGAGGAATTGAATGCTAGGCTATAATTTATAGAAGATTTAACTATAATAATTATTTTCTAACTTTTTTGTTAGTAATTATACTATAAGGTATATTCTATTAGTTATTAATAGCTATATAGATAATAAAATTCTTATAAGCTTAAACTTACTTTAAAGTTTACTAGTATTATTAGTTCTTTTTATATTATATATTTAATTATTAATAGCTACTATTAAGGCTATTATCTTAAATATATAAAAACTATCCTTTATAAATAATTAAGAGTTTATTATAAGGACTAGCTTAATAATTAAAGTTTATAAGATTTTATAATATACTACTATAATAGCAATTAAGTAGAGAATAAATAATAATATTTAATTTAATTTAAATAAAATAAAAGTAGTCTTTTTTATAAAATAGTAATAGAAGTATTATAAGTATAAAATTAAAAAGATAAAGATTATAATAAAAAATATAAATATTATAATTAAGTTTAAAATAATATATTAGTTAGATATAGTTCTAGATAAATAGTTATTACTATAAAACTACTATATTATATATCTCTAGAAAGTTTAAAATACTAAAATAAGACTTTATATATTTAATAAAACTAATAATCTAGCTTTAAAACTAGTATAAAAATTAAAAAAAATTATAGTATAGGTATAAGCTCTATAAGGTTTAAAACTATAGTAATAAGATTAAAAAATATAGGTTTAAGGCTTATAATGCTTAATTAATAGCTAAATAAAAGTTATTATAAGTATATTTTTAAAAATTTTAATAGGTATTTTAATTTATAAGATAGTCTTAGAACTAGTTAGTATCTTATTAAATACTAGAAAGGCTAAATATATAATAAGATTATTAATATTATTAAATAATTATTTTATAATATAGCTATTTTTAGTAATTCTAAGGCATAGAGATATTTATATTTAATTTAAAAAGTAGCTTCTAGATAATTAAAAATAAACTAAATTAATAAATAAACCTTTTAAAAGGGTAGATTAAAGGCTAGTTAAATATCTAATTTAGTATTTAATTAAAGACTTATTAAGAGAGATTAAAAAGATACTATAAAAGATATTAAAATTCTTCTTAGAGATTATTTAGATATTAAGTAATAAAAAAGTATTAAAAGAAATAGTAAAGTAATATTTAAAGATTATATTTTAGTTAGATAGCTTTAGATAAGAGGATAAGTATATTAGAGCTAGAGTAATATTATAAATAATATTAAAAATATTATAAGAATATTTAAAAGTACTTATAGATATAGAATATAAGATTTTTAATATTAAATTTATAGAAATAGCTTTAGTACTAGAATAAATACTAAAAAGAGACTTAAAAGAATTAATTTTTATTCTTTTAAATATTTAAAATACTATTAGCTATCTTAAATTAATAGCTTTAAATACTAGGTAATTTTTAGTATTTAAAGTATATAGAATAGCTTCTAGACTTGCTTTTAATAAATATCTAATAATAATATAGTAGATATTAAGGTATAATAATATAAAAGAGAATAAATAGATTAATTAAGCTATAAAATAAATAGCTAGTAAATTATTATTATTATTATGCTTCCATTTTAGAGACCTTGTGCCAGTGACTGAGACTATATAAGGTCTGCTATTTCCTAATTAGGAAATAGGCTTGAGCTAACTAAGATAAATATATAAATAGAAATAGATAAATTTTAAGAAAATAATATGAGATCCCCTACAGGCTAGTAAGATTAGAATATAATAAATAAAAAAATAAATAAATATAAGTTATAAATTAAGAAGTAAGAATATTAATTATTCTTCTTCTTTTAACAAAATCTATTTTCTTATTATAATCTTAGTTTTTTTTAAATATTCTATTAAGATAGAAATACCTAGTTTAAAAAATAAGAAGTATAAATTTCTTTTTTCTATACTAAGTTCCTCAATAGTTGTTTTTCTTATATTATTAAAATTAGAGCATTCTAATATTAAATAATATGATATTTATTTTAAATTAGAATTACATTTATTATAAATATTATTCTTGTATTGCTGATTAAATCTTTTTAAATAAGATAAAAAATATCTATGTCCTATTTTTAATTGTTGTATAGAAGACTATAATAATTTATTAATTCTTAATGAATTTACTTTCCATTTAAAATTAATATTATTATACTTTTTATATAGGGATTCTTTCTATCTTTTTTCTTTTAATTTATTCTAATCTAATTCCTATTCTAATAGGGATTTTTCTTTTAGTAATCTCTTAATATAACTAATAGAAATACTAATATTATTAGGTTCTAGATTTTTAGCTGCAAATTTGGCAATTTTATCTGCCTATTTATTTTTAAAAATATTCATATAACCTAGAGACTATTGAATATTTATTCTAATATTTTAACCTCTATAGCTGAAGGGGATACACCTTAAGCTAGTATACACTTTTACTATTTTCTCTTTCATGCCTATACTAACTAACTACTACATCTATTCTCTTAAGCTAGTATATTAATTCCTATTCCTAATATACCACTACCGCTTATTTATATGAAATTCTAGCTACTAATATCAGTATCTTAATCTACCTATTAGCTATTATAGTCTTGCACTTATAGTAGCAAATTATAAGCACTAACTAATTAATAATATCTCTAGCCCTACTATTAGCCCTAGGTGTCCTATCTATTTAGAGTATAATATATACATACTATCTAACCTTAGGCTTTATATTTAGCTTATTAATTTTTTTTTGCATATTACCTAACCCTAAACTAGTATATCTAATAGCTATAAGCTTTAGCTAATAGATTTCCTAGTAATACACTATATAAGATTAAAGTAAGATATATACTAGCTATATCCTTAATTCACTATATATAACTATATATTATAATCTAATTAGTTAGGTAGTTTTTAAAATTATTCTTAGAGTTAGCGAGATTTTTAGTTAAGTAATAAAATTGATAAACTATCTACTAATTTTTACCTAGCAGCTTCAAGGGTAAGAAGATATAATAGCTATAGGAATTAAACCTATTCCTGCAGCACTGTTGCTAGTAGCGCGGCAGATAGCCTATATGGCGTCTTACCGCTGCACCATGCGGCCGTCTTTATATTCTATAAATCTTATTATAAGTCTATATTATAATATATAGATATAAAATAATACTAAAAAGCTTTTTTATTATAATTAATAAATATATTTCCTAAATGTCTGTGTTGGAATAACGATATCAAGTTTTATCAACAACAGGTTGATGCCGCAGGCAGCAATCCGAGCGCAGCGGAGCCTACCGGTCAACACCAGTCAATTGTGAATAGCTTCCCAAATAGGCACCGCTTTCTCACTTATAGAGGGGTAAGATATATATATAAATAACTTCAATTTCTATAGTAGCTAGTTCTAGGGAATTATATTTCTTAATAACACTATATTAACTTAGTAAGCGTACATTAGACATGGCAGAACCCAACCCGCCAACCCGAACCCAACCCGAACCCGCACCTATTGGGTTGGGGTGGGTTATAAAAAGTTGATTACTAAGCGGGTCAGGTTGGAAAAATAATAACCCATGGGTTTTGGGTTAACCCCATGGGTTGGGTTATTTTTAGGTTATTAGGTTAGGGTATTACCCATATAACCCGAAATAATAATTACATGTAATTTACAATATATGTAATTTATTTTTATTAATTAAAAAATCTCTAGATTTTAATATTTTTTATTCGGGTTACAGCTAAAATATAGAAATAATATAAATCTATATAATATATTATTTATATAAAAATATTTTAAAAAATGAGGGCGCACCGTATAGAAATATTATCTAGAGTATATAAAAAATAATATTAAAATCTTATATCAACCACCAAATCCTCAAATTTTAATATTTTTTATTCGGGTTACAGCTAAAATATAGAAATAATATAAATCTATATAATATATTATTTATATAAAAATATTTTAAAAAATAAGAGCACGCTATATAGAAATATTACCTGAGACATATAAAAAATAATATTAAAATCTTATATTAACTACTAAATCTCTAAATCTTAATTAAATAATACTAGAATAAATTTATTAGAACCAGCTTACTGCCTGCTATTAATTAAATATATTCTAGCTTTATTTTATTAAGATTTAATGATTTTATAATATAAGTTATATTAATAAATAAATTTAGTTGGATTTTTAGGAATAAATATATATATCTAAATCCAATTTCTATGTAAATATTATTAATCTAAATTCTCTCCCCAAATCATAATATTAATTAATAAAAATAAGGATATAAGGGTAATTAGATATGTAAATTTTAAATATTCAATCAGAATTAAAAAATATTTATATTTAGGCTTGATATTTGATATATTAGAAATGCTTATTAAAAAGTCTAATATATACTAGTAATTAAGATATATTTTATATACCTAGATAGCCTAGTTATTAAGGCCTAGATTTTTTATCTAGAGTTTAAATCATAGATATATTTAATTTTTTTTAAAAACCTAAAAATCTAGCTAATTAGAATCTTTGCCAAGCCAGTTACTTATTAATAAGAAAAAAAGCTATTCCTAAAAAGAATTATATTATAAAATTATAATTTATATTCTAATACAGTATTCTATTTTATTGTATTTAATAAATATTATTAAAGAAATATATTATATTTTAGATATTATTATTAAATTTATATTATAATATATAAAAAAACTAAATTAAAAAAACTATTTAAATAATATAAATTATATATCAGTAATATATTGAAATATATTTGTCAGAAACTTCAGTCAAATACCGTCAGAGTATAACTAGGATAGTTATATTAACAGAAGAAGTTAATATATTCTAATATATAAAAGGCTATATAAGTATAAAATCTTAAGAAAGTAAGGCAAACTAAATATCCTATTTAATAGAAGAATATATACTTAAATTATTATAGTTAATTAAAGATAATAAAGAAAATTAAATATATAATAAATAAATATTCTTATATATCTTTTATTTAATATAGCTATTAAAGCCTTACTCTATTACTCTACTAAAGCTACTAGAGTCTTATTCTATTTTATCTTATTACTTAATTAAAGCTAAGTTCTATTCACTTTATTACTCTAACTTTTAGATTACAGATAATTTTTTATTCTATCTTATATCAGCTTCTATAAGGATTAGTCTAATTTATTAATTATAATATTCTTTAATCTTCTAATAATTTCTTCCTTTAAAAGCTAGTATCTTAATAGTATAATAAATAATCTATATCTTCTATCTATAGCATAGACAAGTTTTAATTTTTTTAAAATATTTATATTATAGTACTAAGCTAACTATATTATTAAAATAAAATATTAATAAATATAACCTCTATAAATAAATTAAATAATCTAGAGTTATTCTTATAATTCTCTATCTTTATTACTCTTAATAAGATAAGAAGTATATAAAGTTTAAAATCTTAAAGTATTATAATAAATATATTTATAATAATTAATATAAATATATTAAAATAACTTTATCTAATTTTATATAAAAGAAGTTACTTATAGTATAATAAAAATTAAATAAGAATTATAAAATAATATTAACTAAGCTTCTCTATCTTAAAAAATAATAAAAACTTCTTTAAAAATATACTAGTTAATTTATTTAAATAAATATAAAAGATATTAAAAAGTTAAAAAGATTAGAGAAAGAGAAAGAAAAGAAAATAATAGAGAAATAATTAAAATAAGAAATAGCTTATAAAGAATAAAAATTAATTATATTAATACTTAATTTTAATAATTTTAATAGTTTAATTATAAATAATTCTTTTTAACTTATTATTTTTTTTAAATTAATTATAATTAATACTCTTAAATCTTATTATAGTAATTTAAATTTATAATAAATTCTTATAAATTATTTTCTAGTAAGTATCTTTTCTATTTAATTAAATAATAGATCTAACTATTTTCTTATTTATAATTTAAAATCTTTTCTATTTTATATTCTTTATTATCTACTTTATCATTTTTATTTTCTAGGTTTTTTATTGGTTCTAATAGTAATATATAAAATATTAAGTATATATATATTCTTATTAGCAATTAAAGTTAGTAGTTATTATTTTTAAATTTCTTTATAATTCTAAATAGTCTATATTTAATTATATTAAATTTATTGCTTAGTTATTTTATTTTAATATTAAAATTTTTTAAATCTAATATTTATTATAAAAAATAAATTTTCTTTTTTTTATAAAGTTAGCATATTTTTATATTTTATATTATAATATTACTTTATTTTTTATTCTGCTTATTGAATGTTTTTAGATATTATAGTATATATCTATTATATATATATTATATATATATTATATATATATTATATATATATTATTTATAATATTACTTTATTAGAGCTTTTATCTATTAATATAGAAGTTTATAATATTTATAAATATCTTTTTAGATTAATAAAGTATAATACTTTTTCTATTAAGATACTTTTTATATTATTTAATATAAATTATATTAATAATAATATTTTTACTTAATTATCTTAGTTCTAATCTAAATAGTGTTATAAATATTATTTAATTATTTATATTATTCTCTTAATTAGTCTATCTATTTATTAATAATTTATAGTTAATAGTTTATATTTAATTTTATATATTTTAATAATTATCTGCTAATATTTTAATCTAAATAGCTTATCTTAATCTAAAATAATTTTAATTAGTAATCTAGTTTAATTAAATATTTCTTATAGTATAAGTATTATATATTATTCTATTATAAGATTTTTTAGTATTAGTTATATAATAATATATTTTATTAATCTATTAATAATAATAATTATATTAGTATATTATATTCTTATAATTAAATTCTTTAATTCTAGTAATCCTTATATAAAGTTAATTATAATATATTTCTATAGCTTATCTAATATTTCTAATAGTTATATCTTTCTATAAGATTAATAGTTAATTAGTTTATTCTTATTATAATTATTATATTTTCTAATATATTCTATTATAAGCTATTTTATTCTTAAGAAATAATAAATTTATTATATCTTTTCTATAGTTTAGTTAATTCTTTAGTATCCTTATAATAATAGATTATAGTACATTCTAATAATTTCTATAATTATAATTAATAATATTAATATTAATCTATTCTATAATGCTAATTTATTTTATAAAGTTACTTTTTTATTATATAGTATAGTTATAATATTCTTATCTTATTATATTACTTATACTATTTGCTAATATAGTCCTATTTTATTAATAATAATTATAATAGTAAGTACTATTTTAATATTATATTATATACTATCTTTATTTTTTTTTTAAAATATTAGTTTTTAGTTACTTAAAATCTATAATATAATCTAATCTTTTATTAAAAATATCTATAATAATATTTTCTTTTTCTTTAATATATTCAATTTAAAATTTAAACTTTAATAAATATTTAGTTTATTATATTTATTATCCAACTAATTCCTTTATTATTATAAAGTATTTAAAGTTATAATAATTATTTTTTATAATTATTTTTTTTTAACTTTTTATAGATAGTATTTTTATTGTTTAAATATTTTAACTATTATAAATAATTCTTTATTATAAATATTATAATTCCTTTTTACTATAGTAAATTTTTTTAAAAAGAAGATAACTAGTCTTTATTTTCTATTATTATTTAATTATTTAAGAATAATTTTTAATATATATTCTAATATATTTAATTATATTAAATTTTATTTATCTAGATTATATAATATAAATATTAATACTTTTTTAATTAGTTTTTTAATATTATTAAATAATTTCTTTCTTTTTTTATTTATTTAAATTTAAGATCCTTTTTAAATAGTTTAGTTATAGATTAGATAATCTTAGAGTAATTTTAAAGATATTATCTAATATATTTATTTATTTCTAAGAATCTTTAAATATTTTTAATATATATTAGTATTAACTAGTTTAATATAGCATCTATTTTTTCTAATTAAATCTTTAATCTTTTTAGTATATAGATTATTCTTAAATAATTAATTATAATTATATTAAATTTATATTTTTTAATTTTAAGGGTTAATTCTATTTTTATTAATTTAGTTATTACTATTTATATATAGCTATTATATTCTTTAATATTTTTAAAGTAGATAATAATATTATTAAAATATACTATAATAAACTTATTAAAAAATTTAATTAATATATATATTATAAATTTTATAAATTCTATAGGTAATCTTTTTAATCTTATAAATATAATTATCTATTTAAATAATTTTATATCTATAAGAAATATTATTTTCTAGATATTTTTTTTAATAATTCTAAAATTATAGTAATTCTATTAGATATTAAAGATTATTATAATCTTTATTTTTTATAATAAATCTTTTTTCTATTCCTAATATAATGTTTTATTTATATTATTAATTATTCTATTATTTAATACTTAGTAATTAATAACTATTTATTCTATTCTATTCTTTTTTAGTATAAATATTAATCTATTTAAGGCTAGTCTTTATTCTTTATATATATATTCTATAGCTAGAAATTCTCTAATAAATTTATTTTCTAATTCTAATTAGTCTTATAATTTATGCTATTATTTAATTAAAGATAGTATAAATCTTAATTTTAATAATATTCTTACTTTATATTCTTTTTTATAGTTTAATAACTAGTATTCTTTCTTTACAAATAATTTAATAAAGCTATAATATTTTTTAAATAGCTTTATAAGTATCTTTTTTAATTCTTATTTATAGATTTTTTTAGCTTTAATTATATTTATATAGATTACTTCTATATTATTTTTTCTTCTTTTTTTTATAAGTTATTTTTATAATATTTTATTTATCTATTTTCTAATAGATTATATTATCTTTTATATCTCTTATTTATTTAAGTTAGTATTTATTTTTAACTCTACTTATAGAAGATTATTTCTTAATCTTTCTTATAAGTTTATAAATTCTTTATATTTTCTTAACTTAGTTTATAAAATTTTATTATTAATTAAAACTATTCTAATTATTTAATTAATAACTAGATTTTATTTTTATAATTATAGTATTCCTAGTACTATATTATATCTAGTTATTACTATAATATTAAATAAGATTATTATAGTGTATAGTCTTAATTTTAATAGTATTAGCTTTATTTTTTTTTAGTATTCTTATATTATAGTTTTTTTATCTATTCCTATAATATTAATCTATTATATTATTTTATATTATTTAAATTATAACTTATCTATAGCTTTAAAGTTTATATAATTTCTTATTACTTCTAAGTTAAGTAGGATTTATAGCTTAGTATTATTAATTTCTATAAATATAATAATTATTTAGTATTTTAAATTAACTATTATTATAATTAGATATTTTTTCTAGTATTAATTTATATAGCTTTATACTACTTAAATATATTCTTCTAGATAATTTTTAAAAAGTCTATTATAATAATATTAATAGAATACTATTTAGCATTCTTTCTTAGACAAATCTAAATATACTAAATATCTATTTTCTTTATATATATAGTAATATTTTAGGTTTTCTTAAAGGTATATATGTTTTATATATACTATAATATCTAGTATTTTTAGAAATTACTAATTAATTTTCTTATTAAGATAGTAGAATTTATATTTATTATTATAATAGATTATCTAATATATTTTATTATATATATATTCTCCTAGATTAAAGTAATATATATAAATATAATTTAGTATATGTCCTAGTTATCTACTATATAATTAATATCTATTTAAGTTTAAGATTTATTTATAAATTATTACTAGAATCTTATTAATATATCTATATATTAGGTAATTTTAATATATCTATTTATAATATTTTTTATATATGTTTATATATTCTTTTTAAATATATTAAGATTCTTTCTAGTAAATTACTTTTATAGATATATAATTATATAGGTTATCTTTTTAGTTTTATAATTTCTTAATTTCTTTTCTAGTAAGCTATATATTATTATAGCTATAGTTATTTTTGTATATTTTTTTATTATATATATTTTTATATATATAATTACTCTTCTAGATATAGCTTAGTTCTAGCTTATTATATTTTTTTTTTAATTCTACTAGCTATTTTTTAATACTTTTATAGAGGTCTAGATAGAGTTTTTATTAATTTTAATATATAAATAGTTAACTTATTATCTTTTTATTATCTCCTTATAATACTAATTAAGTACAAAATAACTTAATTAATAAGAAATCTTTATAATTAATACTTTTACTATTATCTTTTAATTCTTTTTTATCTAATTTATAATCTCTAGAGTAATTATTTTTAAGTAATCTTTTCTATATTTTATAACTTTAGTTATTTTTTAAGACTATATAATAAGCATTCTTATACATATCTATAGATATTTAAATATTTACTAATATATTAATATTCTTTTTTAGCACTTTTTTAATTTTTTTTATTAATTTCTATCTTTATAATACTTGGTTCTAAATTTATTCTATTTTATATTATTCTAGTAATTTATTATTAGTTTTTAAATATTTTTTAATACTACTCTTATTTAGCATATATATATAGATAGCTATTATAATCTATTATTATTATCTATAATTAGCTATTCCTTAGACTTTTTTTAGCTTTTAATATTTATTTATAAAATATCTTAATATTCTATAGTTAAAGCAGGTTTTTTTTTAATTAATTTCTTTTTTTTTTCTCTAGTTAGTATAGTATTTATTTATATAATAATATTATTATTTTAGTCTCTAGTCCTCTTCTAGAATATATTAGCTTATTATCTTAATTAATATTAATAATTTTCTTATTTTATATATTAGGTGTATAGTGCTATATTAATCTATAATACTACTTCTATTATTTTCTTAAATATATTAGATTATAATATAATTTATAAAATACAATCTTTTATATTATCTTTTAAGTTATTATAAAACTGATTTTATAATCTTTAATTATTTTATTTAAGATATTCTAATATCTAAAAAAATCTTAAGATATAGTCTTTTATAGATCTATACTACTTAATATTTTTAATCTAGTAGATTATATTAAGTTTTTTATTAATAGTTTTAAATAGCTAATAAAGTTTTTCTTTAAAGTAGATAAAGCTACTAAATATAAGAATAATTTTAAGTTTAAATTAATTATTATTAGTAGCTTTAATTTAATTAATAATATAAAGTGTAAATTATCTTATTACTTTTTTAATAAGGAAATTTAATATTATAAGAATCTTATCTTACTTAGATATAATTTTATTAATATTATTATTAAAGTAGATATATAATTAGGCTAAAAATATTTTAAAAATTCTTTATTCTTTTAAGAATAGTTTAATCTTTCTAATTTTAATAACTAAATAATTAATATACTAGGCTTTTAATTTAATAATATATTATTCTAAGATATTAATAGTTTTTACTATTTATACTAGGGTTAGTTTAAAATTATTATTATTTATTATTATTATCTTTTTACTAGAGATTAATAGAGTTGCTGCTAGCTATTAGCTAATTATAATAATTACTAATTAGGACTTTTTTTTTATAATAAAAATCTTTGATTGTTAGAAACTTTAGTTAAATATTATTAGAGTATAACTAGGATAGTTATATTAATAGAAAAAGTTAATATATTTTAATATATAAAAGGCTATATAAATATAAAATCTTAAAAAGTAAGGTAAATTAAATATTTTATTTAATAGAAGAATATATACTTAAGTTATTATAGTTAATTAAAGATAATAGAGAAAACTAAATATATAATAAATAAATATTCTTATATATTCTTTATTTAATATAGCTATTAAAGCTTTGCTCTATTATTTTATTAGAGCTATTAAAGCCTTACTCTATTTTATTTTATTATTTAATTAGAGCTAAGTTCTGTTTATTCTATTACTCTAATCCTTAGGTTATAGATAATCCTTTATTCCATCTTGCATTAGCTTCTATAAGGATTAGTCTAATCTATTAGCTATGACATTCTCTAATCTTCTGACAATATTATATTATAAAATATATAAAACTATATAATAAAATTAAAAATAAATTTAAAAAATATAATAAAATAGTATATATTTATCTATTTATTTAATTAATTATAAGAAATATTTATTAAATTAAAATTTATTAATAATTTTATAAATTATTAGATAGATTAGGATTAGATTATATAAACCTAAACCTATTTTAACCTAGTCTAATCTATTTAGGAAGAAATCTAAACTAATCTAGATTAGATCTAGGTTTATAGATTAAATCCCAACCCACACCTAGGGTTTTTGGGTTGGGCCGGGTGGTGGAAAAACGTACACTCAAACCCGGCGGGTTGGAACAAGGACCCCCCAAAACCCAACCCAACCCCCCCCCCATTGCCATGTCTAGCGTACATTTTAATATACTATATAAGAATATATAGAGAGTATTACTGTATTAGTATATATACTAACATTAATTAGTAGTATATTATAAGCCTATATAAATTAAATACTTACTCTCTATACTTTTATATATTATTATTGAAATGATTTATTATATTAACAGCTTTATTACCCTTCTTATAATATTATTATCAAAATTATTCATTATATTAATAGCTTTATAAAAAGTCCTTTTTTTATATTATTATTAAAATTATTTATTAAATTAATAGCTTTATTATCTAATTTATTCTCATTAAATCAAATGTCAAATTACTTATTAAAACGCGTATTAGAACGTATCAAATTTATTATTTGAATTCTATCTTCTTTTTTATTAATTTTTATTAATATTATCCTCTTTTTATTAATTTCTATTCTTCTCTTTACTCTTTTATTAATATCTAACCTTTTTTTCATAATATTATTACTTTTTATCTTATTTCTCGTATAATATCTGTAAGAGAGTAGGTAGGAAGCTGTCAGAGAATCCGAGAAACTACAGCCAATGAATCAAGAACCCACGCACGGAAACTAATGCAAGATGGAACAAAGGATTATCCGTAACCGCTAGGGTTAGGGTAGTAGAGCCAGTCGAGCCGTTGTTAGGGCAAGGCTCGATATGCTCGAATGGAGCCAGTAGAGCCATTGGCAGCAATTGGCTCTACCAGATCTACTGACGATGGAATATATAAGGACGCTCATTTACCATGTAATTAGTTTTATTCTACTGTCTTTAATTAACTGTGATAACTTGAGTATACGTTCTTCTATCGAACAGGATATTCAGTTTGCCTTACTTCTTTAAGACTTTACGCTCATACAGCCTTTCGTACATCAGAATATATTAACTTCTTCCGTTAATATAACTATCCTAGTTATACTCCGACGGTATCGACCGAAGTTTCCGACAATTAAAGACCCTCATTACGAAAGAGAAGTCTTAACCAGCGATCATCATGGCAACCCCCCGAACCCCAGCTCAGCAGCAAGGGCCCGTTGCGACAAATACCTCTGAATCAACATCCGGTACAGGACGTACCCAGACAACTAACGATGTTGATATTGACCAAATGCGGCAAGCCTTTGAAGAGATGGGACGACGAATCATTGAGCTAGAGGCCCAGCGTGCCAACTACTCAGTCGTCAAGATAGGAAAGGTTGAACCATTCTCAGGAGAACGAGGAACCCTCAAAATATTCTTGGCACAGCTACGCATCTACTTCAGCAACAATGCCAATCGAATTGTGTCTGAGCAAGACAAGGTCCTCACAGCATCTAGCTTCCTCACTGGAGAAGCAATGAGATGGTTTGCACCTTATGTTACCGACCGAATCGAAGCCGCCAATGATGATCAACTTGAACCTGAAACCGCCCTTATGTTCAGCAGCTTTACTTACTTTGAAGAGAAGCTTCATCAGCTGTTTGGAACTGTCAATGAAGAACTCGACGCAACCCACCGGATTAAGAACATCAAACAATATGGATCTGTAGGAGACTACATTTCAAGATTTCTTCAAGTATCAGGATATCTTAAATGGAACGATCAGGGACTACGAGATCAGTTCTACGACAATTTGAAAGACAATGTGAAGGATCGTATTTCGCAAATTATACCACGACCCGATACATTCAAAAAAATGATGGAAGCAGCGTCACAGATCGATATGGCGCTATACACGCGACGTATGGAACGAGGAAATTACCAGCATCGACCGAGACAACAAGCTAACACGTCCCAGAGGAGGACTAAGGACCGAGACGGTGATGTTATTATGCAAATGAATGCTACGCTAACTAAAGAAGAAAAGAAAAAACTAATTGAAAAGAAAGCCTGCTTCAACTGTGGAATACCAGGACATTTTGCAAACAAATGTCGCAAGCCAAAGAAGAACTCTGGATCGGCCAACCAGGGATCACGACAACAAATTGCAGCAGCCATCCACGTATACACCCCAGAAGAAAGCAGTACTGATGAATACTCAGAAACCGATGAAGAGTTACCGGAACAATACAAGCAAGGAATACAGCAGCAAGCTGAGAGACAGAAAGAATTACAGAAACAGATACGGCAAGCATTGGACACGCCTATGGACCAAGAAGCACCAAGAAGACGACAAAGAAAAGGGATCAGTATGGATCAAGAAGAAGAAATCGCGACAACGATACAACGAAGAATGACAACGAAGATGAAAAGCGCTATACGAAATGTCAATGACATAGAAATCCAAGCACCTATGGCCACGCACGAGGACGCTCACCGCATGCTTTCGAGGAATAAGCAGAGCCATGAGGTACGGAACCGATCACCTAAGAACAGTTATCCCGGAGGTTACGAACCAAATAAAGAAGAACCGGAAGATAGTAGTGAGAGCACTGACTATGAAGATTCCTCACTAATTGAGTCGTTTCATACTCAATTGGCGTTGCAAGGTGGTGACAAAGAGGCAATAAGTCAGCCAGCCGAGCATCGAGACCAAAAGAAACCCCACCTGGACCCTTATGAGAAGATTAAAGAACAACTCGCCGAGATAAGACAAGGACGAACCCGACAAGAATATACCGACAAATGCGATTGTGCTCAGAACGAGACGCATAATAAAGAAACTTGCAAGAGTAACCGCAGCTACAACACAACATGGGTTACTGAAGAAAAGATAAACAAATTACGGAACCAGGGAGATGACCTATGCAATTGCATGCCTGTGAAAGCAATCTGCTGGGAAGAATCTCAATACACTTGGAAAGGACACATAGAGATGTGCAAGAAATGTCATGAGTGGACATACCGAAACTGCCCAACACATGGACAAAGCAACAAGATTCTAGCGACTATTTACGAACGAATATCCAAATCGAATGGACATCGACTATGCAGTGGACAATTGGGACATGTACCGAATTGCATTTGTATGCATTACCCCAATCTAGGAGGATGTATGCACAATGAGGTACATTGGACAACGTGCTACGATGATGGATGTGAGTTCCACCACCTCAGCAAGAAAATCAACCAGTGGTTTCCGAAAACACCAGGCATTGCTTTACATGCAAAGTTTACATGCCCTCAAGAAAACCCGGAATGCCAGTGCGTGTACGAAGAAAGCGGACATCCAGCACATTCAGACTTACCCAAGCAAGAATGTCACGCAGTGTTCTGTCAATTTCACCACGATGGACTTTTTGTGAACCCTTTAGAAGAACACATCCGAGCGGTACAGAGCTACATGGATCGACATCAGACGAAGCACCTGATCGCAGCAACAGTTAACCCAAGGTATCGAACGATTATTATCTTGGCAGAAATCAAGGAAACGAAGCTACGAATACTTTTGGATTCAGGAGCTACCGGAAATCATATGAGCCCCGATATAGCAGACAGGTTACAACTCCGATACCATGAAACAAACCAATGGACTGAGATCATTAGCATCAACGGAGAACCGATCATGGAAGGATATAAGAAGAAAACAGAACCGACTCTCATGTCATCAGGACCATATGTTACGACAATTTCATTCGACATTACAGCAATAACCGGATACGACGCAGTACTAGGAATGCCATGGTTACAAGAGCAAAACCCAGTTATTGATTGGACAACTGGAACAGTTTCGATCGACAACCGAATCCTACGAACCAAGTTAGGAGAATACGAAGAACTCACGAGCTTACGGGAAGGATTGGGGAATAACCTTCCGCAAGCAGGGCTGAAGAGAAGTGCCAGCTCAGGTGAACAAGAGGTGCAGAAGGTGATGCAGCCTACTAGGAAACAGATAAATGAAACACCGCAGGAGCGACCTGTACCACAGCCGCAGACGCGACCAAAACCAAAGGAAATTTATGAACGGGAATTGAAAGAGGTACTTGCGAAGTTACCTAAGAAGTACTATGACTTTATCGAATTATTTGTGAAGAAAGAATATCGATTACCGAATCACGAGAAAGAATATGAAGCACGAATACCATTAAAACCAGGATTTACGCCACCTTCAGTCAAGCAACAGCACAAATCACGAGATCAGCTGGAACTAGAAAACAAGTTTGTCAGAGAGTTCCTAGCCGCAGGATATATACGCGAAGGACGAGGACCAGCCTCAAGCAGACCAATGTTTGTGCCAAAGAAGGATGGAACAGAACGACTAGTTATTGATTACCGAGCACTGAATAACGGAACAATTGATGATGCAAACAAGGCACCGCATCAGGAACAGAAAAGAGATCTGTTGCAAGGAGCAAAGATCATGACAGTCTTTGACATCCAATGGGGTTATTACAACCTAAGGACTGCCGAAGAAGATATCTGGAAAACAGCATTCCTTACGGATATGGGATTATTCGAATGGGTAGTCGCACCAATGGGTCTGAAAAGATTACCTGCAGAATTTGCAAGATTCATGACGCATGTGTTAATCAAGTTTCTCAACAAGTTTGTTGCGGTATACTTTGATGATATCATTGTTTACTCTAGAAACGTTGAAGAACATGATAGCCATGTACGAGCAGTGATGACCGAGCTAATGAAAGCAGGATTGACCCTCAAGATTAAGAAATGTGAATTCGACACGACCACAGTCAACTATTTAGGAATGATTTATACACCAGAAGGATTGAAGATTCAACCAGAAAAGATGGACGCAATATTGAATTGGCCAACACCGACATGTGTTAAGGACGTTCAAGGATTTTTAGGAGCAAGTGGATATGTCAGACGATATCTTCAGAATTACTCTGAAATCGCCCGACCTATGACTGAACTACTCAGGAAAGATCTTGAATTCGAATGGACAGAAGAAAGGGAAAAGTCATTCAACAATGTCAAGGAATTAGTCAAGAAAGCACCAATACTTATGCTACACCACCCGGACAGACAGAATTTGATACGACCGGACGCATCAGGATATGCATTAGGAATTGTTCTCGAGCAACCAGACGATGAAGGAAAATGGAGACCTGTCGCCTTCTTCTCAAGAAAATTCACCACAGCAGAAAGGAACTACGACGTTCACGACAGAGAACTACTTGCGATAGTCGAAGCATTCAAGCAATGGAGACACTATCTACAAGGAGTTAAGGAAGAAACAATTGTGAAAAGTGACCATCACAACCTCAAATACTTTACGACAACAAAAGAATTAGTTGGACGACAAATACGATGGGCCGAATATTTATCAAAGTTCAAGTTTCGGATTGAACACATCAAAGGAAAAGAAAATGTTATTGCAGACGCCCTCAGCAGAAGACCAGATTACGCTATAGGTCTTGAACAGCCAAAAACCAACATTCTGAAAGAAGATAAGGATGGTATACGATATAACACCAAAGCAGTACTCGCCGCTGCAATCACTGTTACTGACTCAGGATTTCACCAGCGAATGACAGATGCTACCAGCAAAGATAAGACGCTTACAGAAACACTGAAAAATAAAGAAGCGACACTACAGAAAGGATTAGCTGTATGGAATGGGTCCATACTAGTCCCAAGAACAATGATTACAGAAATCATCAAAACACATCATGATCCACCGCTACAAGGACACCAAGGAATCGACAAAACTATGGAAAAAATACAACGACAATACTATTTCCCAAACATGAGAAGACAAGTCACAGAATACATCAGTCAATGCAACAGTTGCAACAGAAACAAGCCAATTAACCATCGACCTTATGGAAAGATGCAACTACCAGGAATACCAAACAAGCCATGGGAATATATTACAGTCGACTTCATACAAGGATTACCAGAATCGAAGGATCCAATTACCAGAATTCGATACACCGACGCAATCGTTATTGTTGACAGATTAACGAAATATGTCATCATACGACCAACGCCAAAGGATTTAACAGCAGAACAATGTGCAATACTCATGCTACGAGAAGTATTCAGTTGGACTGGATTGCCAACCAAGATCATTTCGGATCGAGATAAGCTATTCAGATCAAAATACTGGCAGACAATTACCAAAGCATGTGGAATTGAGCACAAATTATCAACTGCAAATCACCAACAAACAGATGGACCAACCGAAAGGATGATACAATTTATTGAACAACATTTACGACACTATTTGGATTGGAACCAAGACAATTGGGTAGAGATGCTACCATTGGCACAATTTGCATTGAATAACGCAAAAAACACCTCGACAGGAGAAGTACCGCACTTCGCCAATCTAGGGAGATACCCGCGAATGTCATGGACTTCTATATCAACAGATGGAAGCTCCAATGAAGCAATATTACAGGCAGTACATATGCAACGGATGCATACAACAATGTCTAAAGACATTCAATGGGCAGAACAAAGAATGAAGCGATATTACGATATGAAACGCGAGGACGCGCCAACCTTACAAAAGGAGAGAGAGTTTACCTTCTACGACGAACACCAGGATCAAAAAATTTCAACATTAAAACAAAACGACCAAGTAACAAATTTGACGCAGTCAAATACGGACCATTCAGAATTGTGAAGAAACTCGAAAACGACAATTATCAACTCCAACTACCGACAAGAATGCGCATACACCCAATATTCCATATATCGCTATTGGAACCCACAAAAAACCCAGAAAACGGAAACGACGAAGCAGACGACGAAGAATATGAAGTAGAAAGGATTCTAGACCGCAAACAAGAAAATGGTCAGATCTACTACTTGATCAGATGGAAAGGATACTCACCAGAAGACGATTCATGGGAACCCGTTACGAATTTGAATTGCCATGACAAGATTCAGGAGTATCGAATGACAATTGGTTTGGAACAGAAAAGGAAGCAAGCCAGGAAGAATCATCCAAGACCAGGCCGTTGGAATCGCCGGAATTAAGCATTGATGCAATTAACTCTTGTTTTTTGCGCGCTGCCTCTTGTTTCGCCCGTTCGTCCGCCGCCTTTCGCTCTTCCTCTTCTTCCAGTTTTTCCAACTCTTCGACATCTTTTATATCCGTTTGAATAAATTGACCAGCACGCTTGCGAAGAAGATCCTCTTGTTTTCGGATACGACGTTGACGAGCAAGCAACTCGGCAATCTGATCTTGGATCTCACGATCCCGGGCGCGAATTTCGTCTTGTGCCTTGAGCAATTTCTTCCACGCAAGATCGGATGAGGCCATATCAACACACTTGCACCGACCAAATTTCACACACTCACTGCAACGACTTGAAGACTCTGATTTTATACAAAGAAGACCTTTGACGGCACAGCGCCCACAAGGAATGAGAAGGACGACTCCGGAACTTTCGATGCGAGCCGCGAGGTTCTTTCTATCGATAGTTTTCTTCGACGACATGGTTAGCTCATCACCACAAACACGAGCATTTTGAGAAAAAGAGAAACACCTACACCACAGATGGGAGACACCGACTATTTATTGAGCTGTCGAGACGCCAGCCTTTAGAGGAGGGGATTGTCAGAGAATCCGAGAAACTACAGCCAATGAATCAAGAACCCACGCACGGAAACTAATGCAAGATGGAACAAAGGATTATCCGTAACCGCTAGGGTTAGGGTAGTAGAGCCAGTCGAGCCGTTGTTAGGGCAAGGCTCGATATGCTCGAATGGAGCCAGTAGAGCCATTGGCAGCAATTGGCTCTACCAGATCTACTGACGATGGAATATATAAGGACGCTCATTTACCATGTAATTAGTTTTATTCTACTGTCTTTAATTAACTGTGATAACTTGAGTATACGTTCTTCTATCGAACAGGATATTCAGTTTGCCTTACTTCTTTAAGACTTTACGCTCATACAGCCTTTCGTACATCAGAATATATTAACTTCTTCCGTTAATATAACTATCCTAGTTATACTCCGACGGTATCGACCGAAGTTTCCGACAGAAGCGTGATAGTAAGATACAAAGTAGACATGTTATGAACCAAACCTGAACCGTAAACCTAAACTAAACCAATCTATAGGGTTCAGTTATAGTTCGCAATATTATAGACTACTATAGTGTTTAGTAATCATTTTAAAAATTATATAATTTTTAAATACCCTATTAGTTTAGTTTAGATATAGTTTTTTAATTTAGTTTAAACTATAATAAATATTATATTAATATTTTATTAATAAAATATATAAAATATATCTAATTAAGATTAGAATTTTTAATATTTTCTTAATTAAAACTTTATTTTAAATAAATTTTTAATTTTTATTTTATAATAAGATTATATATTAATATATATATTTTATTTAATTAATAAAAGAATTTAAATAAAAATTAATAAAGTTATTAAATATTTTAATAATATATTAAAAGTATAGTATATAAATATATATATATATCCTATTTATAATATTAATATATTATAAAAATATTCATATAACTTTTACTCGCCACAACAACATAAATATATTATCTAATTTGATAAATATATATAAAAAAATAATTCTAAACCTAGATATCAAGTCAATTTTTAAATATTAAGATATTATATATATAAAAATATAAGAACTAGATAGAGAGAGACAGAATCAATACCTTATAGATTACATAAAAAGATCAGCATAAGCTCAGATTAGTGCTCAACCAAACATCTCCAACTAATCCAACCTCACGCCAAGCAAAAATAGGTCCACGTTAAACTGTAAGCCCACATAAAATTACATACTATACATGTGCCACAAAATAAGTTAGTTACCATGTTAGTTGATTGACTAGTTACATGAGATCAGTTCGCAGTACCCAGGTTAATCCTATGAGACAACAAAGAGTGGAGCACCATTCCGTTCCAATCATAATTCCGTAGTCACGGTTTCTTGTCATCCAATCATTCCTTCTCCTCCGTTCCTTATAACGAGTAGCTAATGCAGGTGATTGGCTTCGTAACAGCAAGGTTGTGCGCGCTAATTTAGTAAGGGGATTTCCTCGGCAAATCCTTATATCGAGGAGAGGTCGATATCCAATGAGAGCCTTGGAGTGGATGTATGCGCTGCCATCACCATATCCGGGATAGCTGTAAAGTAATCCTGTCAATCATCAATTCTCGTATCCTCTCTCTGGAACTTCTTGCGTTCGACATGGTAGTGCCTTCGGGTTTGAATTGAGCTAATAGCAAACAAACAAACGCTTGGATCATAGTCAGGTCAAACTGAAGCCATCTATACCCTATTCATCTGATGATATCAGCCCGGATGCTCACTCTTCAGTGCGCCTAGAAAAGAAGTACCTAGATATGGCGTGCATCGGTCCCGTCGATCTGCGCATTGCTATTAACCGCTGTGGCCCAATCGAGACATGAAATTGATCAATAAAAAATCCAGCTGACAACCCAGTCGGTCGCGATCTCATTCAACTTAGGATAGCGTTTAAATTGATGGTGTGTTGAGGTGCCTAAAAAACTGCCCAACGTAGCGGGGCACGCCGTCGGCGATTTTTCTTTCACGTGATATTTTGAATTCTCTCTACTTTCCCCTCTATTCTATCTAACGTTCATTTCAAAATCTATCCCTTCATCTCCAAAGCCGACTATGACTCATCTATTCAAACGAATAAAAATATTGAGGAGTATCTCTCATGAAGAGGATAATTATCGATAGCTCTGTTCGTCAACCACAGATATCTGGATACGGGATCAGCATACAAAAACTGTGTGAACACCTGACCATTCATTTCGAAGACTTGGTGGATTCGAGAGCTTTTGCGTGATGGCAAGTCAACACCATGAATAGGCTTGATAAAAATGCTAAGAACTTTGTAGGCTTTTGAGGTGAAGCCGCTCGACGAAGATTCTGTGAATTTCGAGAACGCACCCGAAAATCGTGTCCGTATGATAATGGGTGCAGGCCAGATGGTTTTCTGGAAGGGCAGCAACGTTACTGTATACTACACCGATAGCGAAGGGACTCAGCACACGAGAAAACTGGAGGGTGTGCCCAACGGCCAGGGGTTTGTGGGGGAGGGTATTAAATTGTATATTACGCAAGGGAAGGTTATTGTCAAGGAATGAAGAAGGATCACGACGGCAGATCCGGTTACAGTTGAATTTATGAGTAGAGCTTGCCTTTGATCTCTAGACCACGCTCCAGGCCGAGGGATAAGTTAATGATAGCACCTTGCCTTGTGAGGATCATTGAAACACATTCAGTCATCTCCTTCCCTTCCTGGAATTCCCTTTTGCGAACGGGGCCTTCAATAATCCCTTTGTGTATCTCAGAGCCAAAGACTTCAATGATTGCACTTTCATTGACGCCTTTTAGGATAGTCTCCGATTTCGGCACAATCAATGTGGTTCCTTCGCGTAGAACGATATGTCGGCCTTGTTCTGTGGACCTTACTTTCGCATTGAACAAAGTCTTCATCAAATATTCCATCCCCCATTCACAAATATCCAGACTTAAAAGGCAATCAACTGGCCCACCCCAAATAGGAAAGACTGTCGTCACGGCTGCTTTCCAGACGGAAGATGTACCAACCCGGATACAGACTTTCCTGATAACATCGCAAAGGTACTTATTGAAGATTGTACCAGTTCCCAGCAGTGAAGCATGCTCAAACACTTCCTGTGTAACATGTGAATAGGTGTTGCATGAAATATGATTGCAAGCCTCTTGAGAAATGTTATGGCCATCATGCGCTCGATGTCGCTCCTCTTGATCCGTAGATTTGGCATGCAATGGAATGACCGCAGCATTAGGATCCAGTGTTGTATGAGTAAACTGTGACCCGATAGACTGCATCCTGTCATCAGCTGGTACTAAGGGGGCCGAAGATGATTCCGGGACTCTATTGTACATTAGCATCTGCCCTTCCTAGAGATGTCAGAAGCTACCTTTTGATTTTAGAAAACGCATCCTGGCGTTCCTGGACATATTCCTCAGCAGTTTCTGTGAGTCCATGGGGATGGTCCACGCTCCTCCACCATTTTCGTATCACTGAAACAGCCTCGACAAGGTTGATGCGCCCTAACCTTGTCACGACAATACCGATGGCGCAAAGCAAAAATACGTCCTTTCCCAAGGACTTGTCGTTGTAAATTGCCTCCAAAAATTGGCGGGCTCTCTTTCTTCCCCACTGTCGCGAAGACTTATCCGGTATAAGCCACAACCCAAGACAAGCGTCTATTTGGACTTTTTGCGGTTCGAGAAGGTCATCCTTCACTTCGGTAAACCGAGTTCTCTCTATTTCCAGTATGTGAGATATCTGAGAGGCGTCTAGAGGCTTAGCTGGCATTGTTGCGATGTATTGATTTGGCGTTGTTATTGGAAAGCCAACTAGATTCAAGGGGTTACAATGGGTTATAAAGGGTTCTATCTCATGAAATGTGGGTGGCAGTGTTGGCCTAGATGCGCTGCTGCCTACGAAAACTTCCGCAGGTACAGAATTTGATTGGCAAGCCCACATACACCTGTAACATTAACGTTGAGAGGCTAGACCTAATTTGATGACATATACATAGTATATCGTAATCCAACAGGGCCTTCTAGTTATCATAGCACACTCAAGCACCATGCACAAGCTAATGTACCTACGCCTACAGTCACACCAACAGATCGTTTATCTATACTGCTTCAAATAACTACCTACCAGATTCTCGGTTATAAATTGAGTTCCTCTCGCTCCAGCTCAGTTGGAGAACTTTCACTTGAAACATTTCATTCAGCCAAGGTAGCAATTCATGAGCACTTGTTGAAATTTATAGCTTCTTTGTTATAACTGTTTGACCCTGTTCAACATGGCTCCCAACAAAATCATTTCTAGCCAATTGATCAAGACAGTGGCTAATCATGGCAAGAATATCAAGGTCAAATATGCCACTAAGACCGAGAGTTGGGATCGTACCTTTCTGGCGAGCAGTGTGCAGGAAGATTTCAGCAAAGCTATAGAAAAGACCGATGCCATCCCTTCTGGTGCCACAACCGCTATCTTAGCGTCAGTTACTCGTTCCCTTGTATTATAAGCCTTAAACAATTAACATGAAATTCAGTGAAAAAGAGCATCCAAGTTCGAGTGACAGCAAGAGCCACTTCACCACTGTCTTCGAAAATGATGATGGAGAGCACCTTTCGACGGAGCATGTCTATCCTTAATCCAGGGTATCTGGCTTAATGAGTAGGAGGGCATCTGGGAGTCTTATATCATGCTACTACCCTGTTTTTACGCACAATGGACAGCAGAGAAATGTTGGATTTGGGACGGAGACTCCTTTTATCTGGTGGCAGGATATATTAGTCCGAGATTCCCAGGCTAGTAATCTCGCTTATTTTTCTGTCTATATTAGCCCGTTGGATATAAAAATTTTGAATTTCTTTCAACACACCAGCGTTGCGAAGAGAAGAAATGTCTACCAGGATAGCAGGTTACAGGCTTGAATTAAGCAAGATTTCTTTGCATGTCAAAACTTCGATACGGTAGATCTAATAATGAATTATGGACACGCTTCTTTCATGCAATTCGATACGATATCAGGCAGGCGAGGAGATCGACGTTCTAATGAATAAGTCGCTGTTACGTGGTCAATAATCTATAACAACCCACAATCCTTTCCCGATATCCTCGTACAGTAAGCTACCAGTGTTTACTCCATCTGCTGGTACAAAATCCTATTCATATCGTAGAGAATACCAATTCATGTCCAATAGGGATCCATCATAATGTCAGACATTGAAGCTCTCTTCGATGGATCAAGATTCGTCATCCTCACTATCAATTTCTTCGCCTTGTCATCAAGATTAGGGAAATTTTCTTCCGACCATTGCTCAAAAGACTCGTTTGAGTCACCTTCTATTATGGCCTGCCATAGGCTCTTTAGAAGGGCTCCTGCTTCCTCGTCGTTGACGTGATCAACGAGCGCATCTGGCAACGGGCCAAAGGTCGAGAGCAGCTTGAATAGAATCACCAATTCAGGTTCGATGTCAAGCTTTTCGAAGTCTGGCTGAAAACATTGGGCGCCTGTAATTACATAGAGACACTAGAAGACGCAATTAGCAGAATAGATGTTGCTAAAGCAAAAGAGAACTCACTAAAAGTGCAAAAGAAAATACCTCCGACGGCTTCCCAACGCCCCTTCCTAATTGCCCTTCTGGACTGCGCCACATGACGTTCCCTATCCTATGGTTCAAGAGTTTTTGACCTTCCAGTTTCAAAGCACAATCCATATCGCCCAAGACCACCTTTTCCAAGTGGAATCGATCGTTCTTGTCCACGTGCCAGTTGAGAAAAACATTACTTGGCTTTACGTCTATTTAATAGTAGATTAGCGAAGATGACCATGCTAGTAGATACCGATGGGATTGTACCTAAGTGTATCCAATCTTTTGCATGAATGTCGTTTAATCCCAACCCAACCTCTTTCAGAATTGCTCGTCTTGCGTCTATCGAAAGAGTTGGATAGTTTTCCATCAACGAAAACAAATCGCTCTTGAAATACTCATAAACGAGTATGTTTTCACTTTTATTCTCATCCACGTGAAGTCGAAGTCGAGTATTGTTGGCAAATTCGTCTTTGAGCTCTTGTGCGAGTTCAAAGATAGACCGAGAAACAGGCTTCAGAACGAACGGCTTGCAATTACCACTTGTTTTCCTTCTACTCAGTCCTCACAGATCAGATAGAACCAAAAGGAGCTGAATCAGGTTATCCTTAGACTTACACTGCCAGATAGATATCAAGGGTTGATTTTGTGGGATGGCGCTGAAGTAGCTTTTGGCGCACGTACTGGCAACCGGAGCGACCGACGAGTGTCGAAAACATCCTGGTAGCTTTGGGTAGATGACCACAGCAATAGCTCATGGGAGAAGTGGCATTGCGTTTTTTTAGAGATCAGTAGATCAAATATACAGAGCAAAGTCAACAGTTGTCGGGTTACCTGGTAACATCGTTGAGGACGAGGATTCATCCCAAGATAGCAGATCATCACGTGATAGTTTCCGAGATTCATGTATGGATTAATTTACGTGGCACTAAAATCATGGTCGCATTGCTAGCGCCAAGTTAGTAATAAATAGTATACGAACCCACAGGCCACTTTTTCCAGCATTTTGTAAATCATTTTTAACCTTTTTGAACCCTCTTTAACCTTTTATAATCCATCCGAACGGTTTTGAATTGTTTTCATGTCATTTGTACTCTTAGGCCCGCATCCGTTGCTGATAAAGGAATATGCAACTAGCACTGACCATTGCCCCAAAAATATAATCCTTTACACCCTTTTTGAACCTTTTCGAACCTTTTCGAACCTTTTTCACCTCAGTTAGACCCACCATCATTCACTTCATCCTGGATTCTTTTTGAAATGTAGAAGAAAAAGTAGAGTTTGAACCTTCTAATGTAGGGGGAACAGGGATCTTGCACATCATAGTATACTTCTATGATAAGCTAGCAACTTCATTTCTGAAGCACTGAACAGCTTAAGCGACTATCACTGACATGGGCTAGACATATAAAGTTAAGGAAGAATGATGCCTATAAAATGCCAGCCTTGTCCCTGGTTCACCGCATCTTGACAGAGTGCTTGAGTCTTTTACTTGTTTCGGCAGAGGAGCATACGACACTACCGGTGTAAAGAAGCCTGGCCAGCCGAAACCTCCAAAATAGTGCACACGTTCGCCCTGCAACATTCCAATCTTGACTGCTTAGACTGCCTTTGATTCGAGCTGCATGAGAAATATGTCCTGTCTTCCATGCTTGTTGTTGCAAGCTCTGTAATCTATCGTGAGCTAACTATATTAAGCAAGCGGTGGATTTAAAGAGGTGGGCAGAATGAGCCAATTAGAAGTGAATATATATTTAGTGTCTTAGCATATAGTCTATACTAGAGGTTAAAAAAGATAGATATCTTATAATCCTTTAACTCTAGATAATTTAGAATAAGTATATATCTCTATATATATAATTTTATAGCTTATGCTTATATTACTATATTTTAGCAATCTTTAAGATTATAATAATTAAAAATCTAATATATAACTAATTAATAAATTAATTTATTAATAATTTATTAATAATAAAATATTAAATAAAGATTAGATAAAGACTCTTATATCTCTAAAAAATTAAAAAAAAAAAATAAAAATAATTTTTTTTAACTATATAAATTAATATAACTTAAAAGATTATATCTTAGAGAATATTAAGCTTATAAAAAAGCTAAAGCTCTTAAAAAAAATTAAAAGATTATTATTAAGTATATTAATAATAATATTATAAAGATTATTATATTGAATTATAGCTTTATTAGCTCTAGCAGCAATAGTTATATTTATATAAATTATTAATTAAGAAAAAGATAATTAAGCTATTTAAATTATTTAAGCTATAATAAATATTACTATAAATATTCTTAGAAAAAGCTATTTAAAAAAAACAAAAAAAAGAAAAAAATATAGAATATTATAAAATTAATAAAATAAAGTATATAAAGTAAAAAAAAAATATTATTAAAATTATTAATTAGCTAGTAAAGATAATAAAAAATATTTATTAAATATCTATTTTTAATAATATAATTAAGATTTAGGAAAAGTATAATAATTTTAAAATTTAATTTAATTAAAATCACTATACTATTATTAAAAATTTTAAAATTAAATATAAAATAGTTATTAAGCTAGCAATAGATTCCGGTGAGACAACCGTTATCTCATTTTTTTTCCTATACAAATCCACTCTACGCTAAGCCTAATAAAGAGAATCAATTCTTTTACCTTAGACTTCAACCCTCTTATCTTAGATACTTCTATACAGCTAATTCTTTATAAATTCATACAATCTTTTTATAGAATATAGAAATATAATATTAAATATAAATCTCTATGAAATCCCTAGTATAAAATAGCTAATATTAGTATATAAATTTAGTATTAAATATTAAATAGATTTATAGTTAATTTTTTTTGATAGGGGATGTATATAAGAGCATTAAAATATATATTAAAATCTTATAGATTAAGTATTAATTAAATATTAATTTTTTTATCTTATTTTTCTATATTTATATCTAGTATATTAAATCTATAGCAGGTGCTAAAAGCTATCTTATCTAAATTATTTTTTAATAGCTAGCCTTATTAAATATATATTTTCATTAAGTAGTTCCTAATAACTATAATATATCTAAATTATTTTTTTATTATTAAGCTATTTATATATATGACAAGTATATAAATTAGATAACTATATTAACTTATTTACTTCTAGATTATTATTCTATATTTAAATTTTTTAAGTATTTAGACTTAGTTTTCAATAACTCTCCTCGTCCCGAACCAACCCACCCATTGGGTGGTAACCCAACCCAATTTTCACATCAATTTATTCGCCGCATCGCGTACAATACAATTCTCGCTGCGCACCATATTTCACATCGAAACAATCAAGAAATCCGTCGTCAAAAACGCCCATTTTCCCTCGAAAAATTTTTTTATGTTCGCGCTCCCACAGGCACTTGAGCCACCCCCCTTAACGACCTCTAGCTATACTAAAATAATGCTAAGAAATAGCTATTATTAGTGCTTATACCCTTAATTATTTTTACTTATTAGACAGCCTCTAAGCACTAGTCTCTATTTACTCTAAGTAGTCTTATAAATACTAAATCTCTATACTATTAGATGCTCTATAAGTACTTTTTATTAAAAATCTCTAGATAATTTTTAGATATTAGACTCTCTAGCTTTAAATAGCTCTTACAGGCACTAGAAAGCTATTTAAAAAGAAATATTTTATATCTTTTTACTATAATGATCTCTATAGTTTATTTTATCAAGTAATTAATAAAATAGAATTTATTTATTGCCTAATTTTGCTACCTTAAGATGTACTAGTTAATATTAGAATAGATAATAAATAATATTCTATATACTAGTGATATACTAAAGGATATTCTAGTCTTTTATTATATTATTTAGAAGTAATATAATATTAGAAAGTTTAAGTGTTTTAAAATAATAATCTAGAATTAAAAAAAACCTATTTTTAGTAAGAATTATTTATAAGGCTTTATAAATAATTAAAAGAGTAAAATTTTTTCTATTTTTAATAATATATAAAATAAAAATCTAGTATCTACTATTGCCTAATTTTTCTTATTTTCTTTTATTTATTTGCTCTTTTATTATATAATAAAAGAAGAGATTTAAAGAATTCTATATAAAAAATTACTTATTAATTTAGTAATTCTTTATAAAAATTATTACTTATTCATTTTTTATTAAAAGAGTAAATATTTTATTCTTTATTTTTTTTTCTATTTATTATACAACTTTCTATTGCCCACGATTCCTATTCTTATATAAAAAGAGGAGGAAAAATAAATAAAAATATAAATATAAATATATTTTATATATATTTATATAGATCACTATTCTATTCTTATTAACTTTATATTATTTATTTTTTTCTATTATAATATCTTTAAAATAAGCACCACACAAGAAGAAAAAATAGAAGATAAAAAAATTATTTCTTCTAATTCTCTATTTATTTTTTTTAATTAGATATAGATATTTTTCTTTAAGAAAAAATAGCTTAATATAAAAATAATTTAATAGATAAAAAAATAAATAAAATTTAATAGGCTAAGGCTCTAATATTTAATATTATAATTATAAAAAATAGTGGACTATTAAAATTAAATATATATAAATATATTACTAGATTAGACTTTCTAATAATTAAAATAAAAAACTTAGAAATATTAAGTCTTAAAGAAATATTTTTAAATAATATAAATTTAAAAATTAGTAAACTATCCTCTAAGGAATTAACTATTAATAATATAAATTTAAAAATACATAAATTATCTACTAAAATCAATAATATAGGTAGAAATATTTTTAATAATAATAACTCTATTATTTTTATTAAAAATATTAAATATTCTCTAAGTCTTAGAGTGGTTATATTAACTCTAAGGATATTAGAAGATTCTATCTATAATAATAATAATAACAATAATAATATTATTAACAATAATAATTTTCAAGAAATCCAATCTAAGAGAAAAAACTAAAAAAAATAAAAATAAAAATAATAATATTATTAATAATTCTTTAAATAATAGCAAACAATAGGGTTAAATTAATAATAATAATAATAAAGTTTTACCTGACTCTAAAAATACAGAAATTAAAAACTAATATAAAACTAAATAGAAAGAAAAAAGATTAATTCTATAGATATTTAAAGAATTTATTAAAAGTAAAAAATTTAGCCTATTTATAATTAGAAATAAAATAAATAGAGCCTTTTAAGAAAAAAATATTAAAAGACTTATTATAAAATCTATTACTAAATTATGATCAAATGCCTCTATTATATTAATAATAATAAATAATTTTTTAGCTAAATTTTTAGTAGATAATAAAATAATATAGAAAAATATTATTCCTAGCTATAGAATGTGCTCAACCGCACTGCATTTTAGATTTTTACTATAGTAATTAAGTTTATACTAGTCCTAATTTAGTGTACTAAGTAGAGCATTTTAAAAGAAATATTAAGTATTTTAATATACCATTTTAAGCAAATAGAAAGCATTTTTTATATTAATTTTTATAGAATATAGAAATATAATAATAAATCTAAATATAAGCGAAATCTAAAGTAAAAAGAAGCTTATTTTAAAATATAAATCTATTATTAAATATTTAATTAATTTATAGTTAATTTTTTTTAATAAGAGATATATATAGGAGTATTAAACTTATTATAAATACTTTATAAATTAGATACTATTAATACTTTTTTACTATCTCTACCTTTTCTCCTAAGTAATATTATTAATATTTTTGTATATATATTTTTTTATATATATATAACTAATATATAGTAACTATAACTAATAAAATAAGCTTCTAAATTAATAAGAGCTTATTTTATTCTCTTTAATTATATATAGATTAGTAAAGTAGAGATTTAAAACTAGTTTATATTAAATTTATTTTTTATAGAGTTAAGAATTTATTTTATTCTTCTTAATTATTTATAAGTTAGTAGAGTAAAGATTTAAAATTAATTTATATTAAATTTATTTTTTTATAAAGTTAAAAGTTTATTTTATTTTTTTTTTAGTTATATATAGACTAATAGAATAAAGATTTAAAACTAATTTATATTAAATTTATTTTTTTATAGAGTTAAAAGTTTATTTTATTCTTTTTAATTATATATAAACTAATAAAGTAGAGATTTAAAATTAGTTTATATTAAATTTATTTCTTTATAAAGTTAAGAGTTTATTTTACTTTTTTTATTATATATAGACTAGTAGAATAGAAATTTAAAATTAATTTATATTAAATCTATTTTTCTATAGAGTTAAAAGTTTATTTTACTTCTCTTTATTATATATAGGCTAGTAGAGTAGAGATTTAAATTAGTTTATATTAAATTTATTTCTTTATAAAGTTAGGAGCTTATTTTATTCTTTTTTATTATATATCGATTAGTAGAGTAAAGACTTAAGATTAATTTATATTAAATTTATTTCTTTATAGAGTTAAAAGCTTATTTTATTTTTTTTTATTATATATAAGTTTTACTATTATTACTATTATTAATAAAATAAGTAATAGCTTTATATAATAAAGTAAATATACTAAATAATTATATAATAATAAATCTATATTATAGTAGTAAGGATATATATTTTTAAAATTAAATTACTAATTATTATAAATTATATTTATTACTATTATTTATTTATTATTTAAAATAATATAATTAAGTTATTATCTTATCTTTTATTATAATTATTTAAATATATATTTTAGTTATTACTTTAAATTAAGTATAATTATTAATTACTAAGACTATAACTAGTATTATTATTATAATTAAAACTATATAACTAAGCTTACTATATTTTATTATTATAGTAATTATTTAAATTAGTAAATCTTTATAATAATATATATTTATTAATATTTAATTACTAAAGCTTAATAATAGAAATATTTTATATTATAAGTAATTATATTTATAAGTAAATTAAATTCTTTTTATATTATATTAAAATTATTCTATTATCTAAGTTATTTATTACTTATTATTAATATTATTTATAATTTAAAGTAATTCTATAGGTATCTATCTCTTTATTTTAAATATTATCTATTTTCTCTTTTTTATATATAATATATAAAGTTAGACTTTTAATTAATTAATTAATATATAGAATTATTATTCTTTAATTTATTTTTATTTTTTATTATAATTAAAATGCTTATTTATAGCACTATATTAGCTAATTAATATTTAATATTTAATTCTTTTAATAATTTAGATTAATTAACTAATAAAATTATATAAGTTAATCTATTAACTATATAAATTAAAATATAAAAAATACTATTATATAGCTAGTTAAGTTTAATAGCTATTTTACTATTTATTATTATAATTAATAAGTACTAGGTTATATTATATATTATATATTAAATATACTTTTTATATAAACTTTTAAAGAGATATTTTTTTAATAATTATTATCTTAATTTATTTAATTAGAAGTTTATTAATTCTTAAATCTTTAAAATATTTATTAATTACTTTAATAATATACTACTAGTATTTAAATATAGAATAAAGATATTTAGTCTTATTACTATTAGTAAATATTATTACTATTTTAATAATTATTTCTAAAGTTATATAATATTAAGTCTTAACCTTATTATTAGATATTATAATAAGGTTTATAATCTATATATTAAAGCTAACTAACTACTATAGTGAGTTACCTCTTTATAGACACTGTTCAAAAAATCTAACTGGGTACACTATTTTAAGGTTTCTATACTCAGCACCTTCACTGCCCTAGCTATAGAATGTGTTAAACTGCACTGCATTTCAGATTTTTACCATAGTAATTAAGTTTATACTAGTCCTAATTTAGCGCGCTAAGTAGAGCATTTTAAAAGAAATATTGAGCACTTCAATATACTATTTTAAGCAAATAGAAAGAATTTTTTATATTAATTTTTGTAGAATATAGAAATATAATAGTAAATCTAAATATAAGCAAAATCTAGAGCGAAAAAGAGCTTATTTTAGGATATAAATTTGTTGTTAAATATTGAATAGATTCCTGGTCAATTTTTTGATGGGGTGTGTATATGGGAGCGTTAAAAAACTAGATATATGCCTTATTTATAAGGCTATAATATTATTTAATTAATTATTTAGTTAGTTCCCGCATCAAAAATCAGCACCAAAATCTGATTTCTATATATAATAAGGATTTCTTCACGAATTCTTGATATTTTTTGGTCGGGTTTGATTTTATATTATATTCCTATATAATACGATAAAGATGCTAAAATCTAAGTTGATCTAGCAAAAATTGGGGGTGCAATTTAGGGCGCAAATCTAGGATGATTTTTTAATTGAATTTTTGATGAGGTGCGTATGCGGGAGCGCTAACAAACCAGATTTCTGCCTAATTTATATGGTATCTAATAATTTATTGCTCCACTAAGCCACGCACCAAGCCACATATCAAGCCTAGCTATAGAATGTGTTGAACCGTACTGCATTTCAGATTTTTACTATAGTAATTAAGTTTATACTAGTCCTAATTTAGCACGCTAAGTAGAGCATTTTAAAAGAAATATTAAGCAGTTCAATATACTATTTTAAGCAAATAGAAAGAATTTTTTATATTAATTTTTATTAGACATGGCAGAACCCAATGTGACAGCCAACCACACAGCAAGACACGTGGGAGCCACCAAGCACGTGGCACATCGCCGGCGTGGTCCCAGAAAGGACTGATGACGGAAGAATATCTCAAGATAGGGCTACAGCTCTAAGCGGCAGCCATATTAAGAATTACCTTTCTAGTGGTACTATATTAGGAAAGAAGCCTTATATAAAAAGTATATAAAAAGACTCTTAGTAAAATAGATTTTAACTTCTTTCTTCTTTTTTTTTTATACTTGATATTGCTTGTAGATTTAATATATCTAATTAATAAGATAGCTTTAATATTAGATTTTAACTATTATTATATAATATTAAATATTATTATCTTTTTCTTTATTTTTTATATATTAATATAATAGATCTTTTTAATATCTAGTTTTAATTAAAAGATTTTTTTTTTCTCTTTTTTTTATTTTAATACACTTATATAATAGACTATTTTAGTATTATATTTAAGCTAGAGATTATTTCTTTTTATTTTTTTATTATTATTTTTTTTTTCTTTTTAACTTTTATTAAAGCAATAATAAAGAAACTAGATTAGAATAGTGCTAGAAAAATATTAGATATAAATATATTAAAAAATTTTAAATAAAAATATATAGAGTAATAAGCTATTTTAAAATTTAATAAAATTTTAGAAAAGAAGTTTAGTTTAATTATAATTTAAAGAGATAGCTTTTTAAGTTTCTCTATATTTTAAAAGCTTTATAAGAATTATCTTAAAAAGTTTTTTAAATATATATATTATTAGATTAAAAATTTTTAATAAGCAGCTTTTAAGGCCTAAAAATATATCTAAGATAATAAATCTATAAATAATAATAATAAAAAGATTTTATTATTATAAAAATAGATTAATTATTTTAAGCAATAAATAAAAGATTAATAAAATACTATATAAAAGTTTATAATTAAATATAATAATATATAAACTTATATATAAAAATTAACTTAATAGAGCTTTAGCTTAATATCTCTAATTAATTAAAAGAAATTAACTAAGTTTTTTAATAAAAAAAGATTTAATAATAATAAAAATTTAAAATTTACTTCTTAGCTTATTAATATTAAAAATAAGTTAAAGTTTAATATTAATTATTATTTAACTTCTTTAACCCATATATAGTATGTAAAAAATATATATAAAAAAGAAATAATAGATTATTTAATACTTTATTTCTAAAAAGACTTACTAGAATAATATTAAAATATAAATAATATTATTAAGTATTTTAAGATAATCTATTATAATATAAATAAAGTTTTTAAGGCTAAGTAAGAACTATATTAACTATTTATAAATAATATAAAATTCTAAGATTTCCTATTAAAGTTTATATTTAAAGCTTAAGAATTAAGACTTACTATATTTTTATAAAAAAATAAATTATATAAATATTTATATTTTAAGATATAGAAAGCTTTATTTAAAAAGAATTATAATATTAATATATCTTATTAGAAATTTATCTAAAAGTATTATTAAACTATAAATTAACTTAAAGTTATTACTAAAAATGAAAAATATATCTTAAAAAACTATAATAATAAAGAAAATAACTATAATAGTATTAGAAAAAATATTAAAAAGAATAAAAATAATGCTAGAATAGATAGATTAAAGAATAATAAAAATAAAGCTAAAATTTTATAAATAAAGAAAAAACAGCTTATAATAGAAGATAAATACTTTAAATATAAAATACTTAAATATATAATAAATTAATATTTATTTAATAAAAAGAATATTTTAGATTTTAAAGCTTTAGAAGCGATAAAGAAAGTAACTAAAAAAAATAATAATAATAATATAAATTTAAAAAATAATAATATTTAAAAGAAGAGTCTTTTTTAAATAAGATTTATATTATTAATACCTTAAATCTTTTATAATTAATTAGAAATAATAAAAATAGCTTAACTATACCTATATAGCTAGCTAGAAATAGATTATTAATTTATTTTAAAATATTAATAGATATAAAAGTAAATAGATTTATTTTTTTAAATATTTTTTTTATTAAGAAACTTATATAATATTTTTATTATTATATTAAACTCTTAAAGCAATTATTTTAAGTGAAAGAATTTAATAGTAAAGCTAAAAAGATAGTAATATATATTATAAAATTAATATTAATAATAGATAAATATATTATATATAATCTATTATTTCTTATTATATAATTAGATAAATATAATATAATTTTTAAAAGAATATAATTAATTAAATATAAAATACTAGTTAACTATATTTATTAATAATTATTTTAGCTAGAGAAGATCTCCTTAAAAAAGAAAATATAAATAAAATAATTTATATTATTATTAAAGAAGTTATTATTATAAAACTATAAAATAGAGTTTTAGTATTAAAAAAATATAAATTATTAAGACTAGTTATTTAAAACTAATATTAAGACTATAAAATAAATCCTAATTATTATTAAAAAGGAATAAAAATAGATTATATAAATTATATATTATAGCTGTTACTATTAATAGTATAAGTATAAATTTAATTAAATAAAAAAAAAGTTTAGTAAAGTAATAAAGCTATTAAATCTTCTAGAAGAAGTAAAGCTTATAGTTAAAAAAATAAAATAAATATAATTTTAAAAATAATATTTTAATATAAATATTATAATAATTAGCATAGCTAGTTATTTCTAAAATATAAAAAATAAAAAAACTAAGATCTTCTTAATTAATATTAATAAAATTAATAAGACTATTAAAAATAAACTTAATCTAGATAAAATAAAAAAAAAAAGATAAAGTAATATCTTTTTAAATAATATTATAAATTTACTAATATTTTTTTTAAATTTAAGTCTGATTAGCTTTTAAAATAGAAAAAATATAATTATAAAATTAAGTTAAAGAAGAAAATTAAGCTTAATTACTATTTCTTATATTATATAATTACTAAGGAGCTCTAAACTACTAAGAATTATATTATAGAGAATCTAAAAAAAGATTTTATTATATCTAATAGTATATTATATATATTATTAATCTTTATAGCTGTCAGAAGATTAGAAACGTCACAGCCAATAGATTAGACTGATCCCTGCGGGAACTAATGCATAATGGAACAAAGGATTATCCGTAACCTTAGGGTTAGGGTAACATAGCAGGCATAGCAGAGTACTAAGCAAGTGATATGTTCACTCGAACATAGCGCGCATATCAACTAAACGAAAAGCGCTATGATGGCTATGTTCGCGATGGGATATATAAGGACACTCACTTACCATGTATTTAGTTTTCCCTATTGTCTTTGATTAACTGTGATAACTTGAGTATACGTTCTTCTATCGAACAGGATATTCAGTTTGCCTTACTTTCTTAAGACTTTACGCTCATACAGCCTTTCGTACATCAGAATATATTAACTTCTTCCGTTAATATAACTATCCTAGTTATACTCCGACGGTATCGACCGAAGTTTCCGACAATCAAAGACCCTCATTGCGAAAGAGAAGTCTTAACTCGACGATCAACATGGCACCCAACGCCCCAGGACCTTCTACCATCCCAACCAAGGGTAAAGCAACCCAACAGCAGGAGGAGCTTGACCCTATGGAACGAATTAAGACGCTCGAAGGGTACATGGATCGCCTCACCAGTCATGTCGAAATACTTGAGAAGCAAAATCAGGAACAAGTTGACCATATCGAACAACTTGAAGCTCAGGTAATGGGACCCAATGTCAGTACTACTAACGACAGCGAACAGTTCAAGATGAAGATGCCAAAGCCTATGAACTTTGATGGAACTCGATCGAAGCTCAAAACATTCCTTGTCAACATGGAAATGCACCTTGACGAGAAGGGAATTCGGGACGAAAAACGAAAAATCATCTTCGTTGCATCATGCCTTACCGGCGAAGCAGCTGAATGGATGCAACCAATACTCGACGACTATTATACAACTGACGACAAAGACGACTGGGATGACTTAACAAAAACAATCTTTATGAGCTACAAGAACTTCAAAATCAAGCTAAAGGAAGCATTCGGGAATATCGACGAAGTTAGAAATGCTGAAAGGCAGCTACGTTTCTTGCGCCAAACCGGATCAGCTCAACAGCTCGCAACAAGATTCAGACAAATTACGGCACCATTAGATTACGACGACGACGTTCTCATTGCACTATTCGAAAACATGCTCAAAGAAGAAGTCCAGTTTGAACTCATCAAAATGGATCGCCCAAACAACTTCAATAAATTTGTTGAAACAGCCGTTAAAATCGACAATAAGCTATTTGAAATCAAAAGAAAGAAACAAGAATTTCAGATCTGGAGAAAGCATGGCGGAATGCCTAGAATGAACGAAGGAAGACCACGAGGATCACACCAAGAGCGACGTGACCGAGACGGAGATGTCATTATGCAAATGAATGCAACCCTGACAAAAGAAGAAAAGGAAAAACTCATCAAAAAGAAAGCCTGCTTTAACTGTGGAATACCAGGACATTTTGCAAGCAAATGTCGCAAGCCAAAGAAGAACTCTGGATCGGCCAACCAGGGATCACGACAACAAATTGCAGCAGCCATCCACGTATACACCCCAGAAGAAGACAGTACCGATGAATACTCAGAAACCGATGAAGAATTACCAGAACAATACAAGCAAGGAATACAGCAGCAAGCTGAGAGACAGAAAGAATTACAGAAACAGATACGGCAAGCATTGGACACGCCTATGGACCAAGAAGCACCAAGAAGACGACAAATGAAAAGGATCAGTATGGACCAAGAAGAAGAAATCGCGACAACGATACAACGAAGAATGACAACGAAGATGAAAAGCGCTATACGAAATGTCAATGACGTAGAAATCCAAGCACCTATGGCCACGCACGAGGACGCTCACCGCATGCTTTCGAGGAATAAGCAGAGCCATGAGGTACGGAACCGATCACCTAAGAACAGTTATCCCGGAGGTTACGAACCAGATAAAGAAGAACCGGAAGATAGCAGTGAGAGCACTGACTATGAAGATTCCTCACTGATTGAGTCGTTTCATACTCAATTGGCGTTGCAAGGTGGTGACGAAGAGGCAATAAGTCAGCCAGCCGAGCATCGAGACCAAAAGAAACCCCACCTGGACCCCTATGAAAAGATTAAAGAACAACTCGCAGAAATAAGACAAGGACGAGCTCAACAGGAATATACCGACAAAAGCGATTGTGCTCAGAACAAGACGCACAACAAGGAAACCTGCAAGAGTAACCGCAGCTACAACACAACATGGGTTACTGAAGAAAAGATAAACAAATTACGGAACCAGGAGATGACCTATGCAATTGCATGCCTGTGAAAGCAATCTGCTGGGAAGAATCTCAACACACTTGGAAAGAACACATAGAGATGTGCAAAAAATGTCACGAGTGGACATACCGAAACTGCCCAACACATGGACAGAGCAACAAGATCCTAGCGACCATTTACGAGAAAATATCCAAATCGAATGGACATCGACTATGCAGTGGACAATTAGGACATGTACCGAATTGCATTTGCATGCACTATCCCAATTTAGGAGGATGTATGCACAATGAAGTACATTGGACAACGTGCTACGACGATGGATGCGAATTCCACCACCTCAGCAAGAAAATCAACCAATGGTTTCCGAAAACACCAGGCATTGCTTTACATGCAAAGTTTACATGCCCTCAAGAAAACCCGGAATGCCAGTGCGTATACGAGGAAAGTGGACATCCAGCACATTCAGACTTATCCAAGCAAGAATGTCACGCAGTGTTCTGTCAATTTCACCACGATGGACTTTTCGTGAACCCTTTAGAAGAACACGTCCGAGCAGTACAGAGCTACATGGATCGACATCAGACGAAGCACCTGATCGCAGCGACAATTGACCCAAGATATCGAACGATCATTATCTTGGCAGAAATCAAGGAAACGAAGCTACGAATACTTTTGGATTCAGGAGCTACCGGAAATCATATGAGCCCCGATATAGCAGACAAGTTACAACTCCGATACCATGAGACAAACCAATGGACCGAGATTGTTAGCATCAACGGAGAACCAATCATGGAAGGATATAAGAAGAAAACGGAACCGATTCTTATGTCATCAGGACCATATGTTACGACAATTTCATTCGACATTACAGCAATAACCGGATACGACGCAGTACTAGGAATGCCATGGTTACAAGAGCAAAACCCAGTTATTGATTGGACAACTGGAACAGTTTCTATTGACAACCGAATCTTACGAACCAAGTTAGGAGAATACGAAGAACTCACGAGCTTACGAGAAGGATTGGGGAATAACCTTCCGCAAGCAGGGCTGAAGAAAAATGCCAGCTCAGGTGAACAAGAGGCGCAGAAGGTGATGCAGCCTACTAGGAAACAGACAAATGAAACACCGCAGGAGCGACTTGCAAAAGAAGAAACAACACAGGAGCGACCTGTGCAGCAACCACAGACACGACCGAAACCAAAAGAAATTTACGAACAAGAATTGAAAGAGGTACTCGCGAAGTTACCCAAGAAGTACTACGACTTTATCGAGCTATTTGTGAAAAAGGAATACCGGTTACCGAACCATGAAAAGGAATATGAAGCAAGGATACCATTGAAACCAGGATTCACGCCACCTTCAGTTAAGCAAACGCACAAATCACGAGACCAGCTAGAATTGGAAAACAAGTTTGTCAGAGAATTCTTAGCTGCAGGATATATACGCGAAGGACGAGGACCAGCCTCGAGCAGACCAATGTTTGTGCCAAAGAAGGATGGAACAGAACGACTAGTTATCGATTACCGAGCACTGAATAACGGAACGATTGATGATGCAAACAAGGCACCGCATCAGGAACAGAAAAGAGATCTGTTGCAAGGAGCAAAGATCATGACAGTCTTTGACATCCAATGGGGTTATTACAACCTTAGGACTGCCGAAGAAGATATTTGGAAAACAGCATTCCTTACGGATATGGGATTATTCGAATGGGTAGTCGCACCTATGGGATTGAAGAGATTACCTGCCGAATTTGCAAGATTCATGACGCATGTGTTAATCAAGTTTCTTAACAAGTTTGTTGCAGTATACTTTGATGATATCATTGTCTACTCCAAGAACGTTGAAGAACATGATGACCATGTACGAGCAGTAATGACTGAACTAATGAAAGCAGGATTGACCCTCAAGATCAAGAAGTGTGAATTCGACACAACCACGGTCAACTATTTAGGGATGATTTATACGCCAGAAGGATTGAAGATTCAACCAGAAAAGATGGACGCAATATTGAATTGGCCAACACCGACATGTGTTAAGGACGTTCAAGGATTTTTAGGAGCAAGTGGATATGTCAGACGATATCTCCAGAATTACTCTGAGATCGCCCGACCGATGACCGAACTACTCAAGAAAGATTTGGAATTTGAATGGACAGAAGAAAGAGAGAAGTCATTCAACAACGTCAAGGAACTAGTCAAGAAAGCACCGATACTTATGCTACACAATCCGGACAGACAACATTTGATACGACCAGACGCATCAGGATATGCATTAGGAATTGTTCTCGAGCAACCAGACGACGAAGGAAAATGGAGACCCGTCGCCTTCTTCTCAAGAAAATTCACCACAGCAGAAAGGAACTACGACGTTCATGACAGAGAACTACTTGCGATAGTCGAAGCATTCAAGCAATGGAGACACTATCTACAAGGAGTCAAGGAAGAAACAATTGTGAAAAGTGACCATCACAACCTCAAATACTTTACGACGACAAAAGAATTAGTTGGACGACAAATACGATGGGCCGAATATTTATCAAAGTTCAAGTTTCGGATTGAACACATCAAAGGAAAAGAAAACGTTATTGCAGACGCCCTCAGCAGAAGACCGGATTACGCTATAGGTCTTGAACAGCCAAAAACCAACATTCTGAAAGAAGACAAAGATGGTATACGATATAATACTAAAGCAGTACTCGCCGCTGCAATCACTGTTACCGACTCAGGATTTCACCAGCGAATGACAGATGCTACCAGCAAAGATAAGACACTTATAACAGCATTGAAAAATAAAGAAGCGACACTACAGAAAGGATTAGCTGTATGGAATGGGTCCATACTTGTCCCAGGGACAATGATCACGGAAATCATCAGAACGCACCATGATCCACCACTACAAGGACACCAAGGGATCGACAAAACTATGGAAAAGATACAACGACAATACTATTTCCCAAACATGAGAAGACAAGTTACGGAATATGTCAGCCAATGCGACAGTTGCAACAGAAACAAGCCAATTAACCATCGACCTTATGGAAAAATGCAACTACCAGAAATACCAAACAAGCCATGGGAATATATTACAGTCGACTTCATACAGGGATTACCAGAATCGAAGGATCCAATTACCGGAATTCGATACACCGACGCAATCGTTATTGTTGACAGATTAACGAGATATGTCATCATACGACCAACGCCGAAGGATTTAACAGCAGAACAATGTGCAATACTCATGCTACGAGAAGTATTCAGTTGGACTGGATTGCCAACCAAGATCATTTCGGATCGAGATAAGCTATTCAGATCAAAATACTGGCAGACAATTACAAAGGCATGTGGAATTGAACATAGCCTATCAACTGCAAACCACCAACAGACAGATGGACCAACCGAAAGAATGATACAGTTCATTGAGCAACACCTACGACACTATTTGGATTGGAACCAAGACAATTGGGTAGAATTGCTACCATTGGCACAATTTGCATTGAATAACGCAAAAAGCACCTCGACAGGAGAAGTACCGCACTTCGCCAATCTAGGAAGATACCCACGAATGACATGGACTTCCATATCGACAGACGGAAGATCCAACGAAGCAATACTACAGGCAACGCATATGCAACGGATGCACAATACGATGTCTAAAGACATTCAATGGGCAGAACAGAAAATGAAGCGATATTACGATATGAAACGCGAGGACGCGCCAGCCTTACAAAAGGAGAGAGAGTTTACCTTCTACGACGAACACCAGGATCAAAAAATTTCAACATTAAAACAAAACGACCAAGCAACAAATTTGACGCAGTCAAATACGGACCATTCAGAATTGTGAAGAAACTCGAAAACGACAATTATCAACTCCAACTACCGGCAAGAATGCGCATACACCCAATATTTCATATATCGCTATTAGAACCAACGAAAAACCCAGAAAACGGAAACGATGAAGCAGACGACGAAGAATACGAAGTAGAAAGGATTCTAGACCGCAAGCAAGAAAATGGTCAGATCTACTACTTGATCAGATGGAAAGGATACTCACTGGAAGACGATTCATGGGAACCCGTCACGAATTTGAATTGCCACGATAAGATTCAGGAGTATCGAGCAACGATTGGTTTGGAAAAGAAAAAGAAGCAAGCCAGGAAGAATCATCCACGACCAGGCCGTTGGTATCGCCAGAATTAAGCATCGACGCAATCAACTCTTGTTCTTTGCGCGCTGCCTCTAGTTTTGCACGCTCTTCCGAAGCCTTCCGTTCTTCCTCCTCCAGCCTTTTCCTTTCTCTCGCCTCTTCCTCTTCCTCCAATTTTTCCAATTCTTCAACATCTTTTATGTCTGTTTGAATAAATTGACCCGCGCGTTTTCGGAGGAGATCATCTTGCTTCTCAAGACGATCCAAGCGAGCAGCCGCCTCTAACAATTTTGCTCGAGCCTCTTGACGTTGGGCACGAATTTTATCTTGTGCCGCAATTAACTTCTTCCACGCAAGATCGGATGAAGCCATATCGACACACTTGCACCGACCGTTTTTGACACACTCGCTACAACGACTGGAAACCTCGGATTTGATGCACTTTCTATCCAGAGTTGCGCACCGAACGCAAGGAATCAGCAATTGAACACCGGATTGCTCAATACGCAACGCGAGGTTATCCTTTCGAATATTTGACTTTGACGACATGGTTAGCTCAGTACCACAACACGAGCATTTTGGAAATCAGAATCTACCTACGCGCAGGATGGGAGACACAGACTATTTATTGAGCTGTCGAGACGTCAGCCTTCAAAGGAGGGGATTGTCAGAAGATTAGAAACGTCACAGCCAATAGATTAGACTGATCCCTGCGGGAACTAATGCATAATGGAACAAAGGATTATCCGTAACCTTAGGGTTAGGGTAACATAGCAGGCATAGCAGAGTACTAAGCAAGTGATATGTTCACTCGAACATAGCGCGCATATCAACTAAACGAAAAGCGCTATGATGGCTATGTTCGCGATGGGATATATAAGGACACTCACTTACCATGTATTTAGTTTTCCCTATTGTCTTTGATTAACTGTGATAACTTGAGTATACGTTCTTCTATCGAACAGGATATTCAGTTTGCCTTACTTTCTTAAGACTTTACGCTCATACAGCCTTTCGTACATCAGAATATATTAACTTCTTCCGTTAATATAACTATCCTAGTTATACTCCGACGGTATCGACCGAAGTTTCCGACAATAGCTAAGAAGCTTAATAGAAATCTTTATTTTTATATAGATTATTAATATCTTAACTTACTTATAAAAAAGAACTATTATCTATTATTATTAATTAATAAAGTATTTAAATAAATTAGAAAAATAAAAATCTTCATAAAGCTTAATATATAATAAAGTTTTTATTAAATCTATATATATAAAAATTTTTCTAACCTAATAATATTCTATTATTATTATAGAATCTTTAAATATAAGATTATATTATTTAGACTAACTAATAGCCTAATAATATTTTAGAAATTAATTAATAATATTTTTATTAACTATTTTAATAAATTCTTAATTACATTTATTAATAATCTACTAATTTATAGTGAGAATGCTATTAAGTATAAAATTTATATTTATACTATACTTTAATAGCTTTAAAATATAGGGCTATAAACTAGCATTAAAAAATATAAATTTTATATAATAATAATAAAATATCTTAGCTTTATTATTACTCTAGAAAGTTTTAAAGTAGATTTTAAGAAAGTTAAAATAGTATTTTTTTAAAAGATATTTATAATAATGTAAAAAATATAATTATTTCTAAGCTTTTATAATTTTTATTAAAAGTTTATAAAGAAGTATAGCAGAATTATTAAACTATTATATTAATTTATTTAGTAAGATATTTTTTTTATATAAATAAAATAATGCTAAGAAATCTTTAATTATTTAAAATTAATATTAGTATTAGTGCTTATTTTAGTTTATTATAATCTAAATTAATTAATATGCATGAAGACTAATATATTAGATTTAATAATAGTTATAGTATTATTTTAGCTTTATAAAAATAAAGAATAGCATCTTATAGAATATTATTTATTTATAATAATAGACTCTGAATATAATTATAATATCTATAATAAGGAGATGCTAGTAATTATTTAAATATTTTAAGAATAAAGACCAGAGCTGCTTAAACTATAATAATAAAAATAATTTAAAGTATTATTAGATTATTAAACTCTAGAATATTTTATAATAACTAAGACTCTAACTACAAGATAAGTATAATAGTATAAGTTATTATAAGAATTCTATTTCATAGTATAATATTAATTTAGGAGAATAAATGTGCTAATAGATAATAAAAAAATAATAAAGCTAAGAATCTTAATTATTATAATTTAATAATATTATTATAAAAGATTCTTAATAATTAAATTATAATAGAATTAATTTTTATAGACCTAAACAGTGTTACTATAAATAATAATATTATTAGATAAGTATTTAATATAAATAAAAAAATAGCCTTAACTAAGAATATTTATAAAAAGATTAATTAAAAAGATTTAAAGTAATATATTAAAAAAGAATAGATATTATATTAAAATTAACTATATATTTCTAATAAGAAAGATCTTTATATATAATTATTAAATAAATTATATTAATTATTTTTTATAGTACACTCTAATTAAGATAAGATAAAAAAGCTATTTTAAGAGTATTTCTATTAGGAATTATAGAATAAGAATATTAAAAGCTATATTAATAATTATAAAATCTATAATAGGATTAATATTTGAAGAGATTAAATATCTAAAATATTATAATTATTATTAATTCTAGATTAACTATAACAATATTTATTAATAAATTTTATAAAGTTTTTAAAGAATTATTATAGCTTTAATATAATATTTATAATAGTTAATTATCTAAGTAAATATCTAGTATTTATGTCTTGTTATAAAAATATAATAATAGCTAAAGAGATAATTTAATTATAGATTTAATATATCTTTCTATAGATAGAATTACTTAATAGTATTATTTTAAATTATAAAGAATAGTTTATATTAGAATTTTAAAATAAAATATACTAGATATTATAAATTAAGATTAAATTATCTATAATATAATATACATAGATAAATAATTAGATAAAGATAATAAACTAGTATCTTTAATAATGCTTATAATCTTATATTAACTTTGTAATAGATGACTAGTTAGAGTATTTATTTATTATTAATTTTATAATATTAGTTTTATCTTAAGTTTTAATAGGAATATTACTATTTATAATCAAAAAAGGATATTAATCTTAAATATTATTTAATTAAACTATTCTAGTGCTACCACGGAGGCTGATTCTTAATAAGAAAGATATGCAGATCTAAATTAAGAGAATATAAGAAGTTTAGAAGTTTATTAAAGGAAATATAAAGCAAGCTTAGAATTATTAAGCAAAGTAGATTAATAAGAAACATTAATTAATGAACTTCTTAGTTAGAGATATAGTATATATTATAAATAAAAAATAAAATATAGATTATTTAAATAGAAAATTAAAATATTAGTAGAAAGAGCTTTTTTTATTATAAAGTAAATTAATTATATTTTTAAGCTTAAATTACTAAATAGCTTGTATATATATTTAATATTTTTATTAAAAAAGCTATATTTAGTAGTCTTAATAGAATTATTATTAAGATAATTGTTAGATAAGAGATCTAAATTAAAAATAAATAAATATTTAAAATAGAAGATAAAATAAGTATTAATTTTAAGATTATTATAAAAGAAGTTATATTATTATATTAACTAATTAGACTAAAATCTAGATCTAAAATAATATTCTATAAAATATTTAAAGAATGCGCTATTAGCATTAAAAGCTTTTTATAAAGCTAATTTAAAGGCTATTAAATTGCTTTTTTAATTAAATATATAGCTCTAAATAGCTAAGAGAGATTAGTTTATTAAGGATTATATTAAGAATAAAATTCTAGAGAAAATCTAGCTTAAAAAGTCTTATAAATAGGTAATTAGAGATTTTTTTTAAAGTTAGAATTAGATTATGTGTTATATATAATACTTTAATTAAGCTTAATAATTTTAACTTAGTAAATTATTTTATATATATATATAACTTAATCTTAGCTTTGCCTCTTATTTTTACTGAGTATATAATTTTACAAAATAAGAAGAATAGTGGATAAATAGAATAGCAATAAAAATAAGACATAGAATTAGAGTTTAAGTTAGACTTAAGTTATATTTTTTTTTTAGATGCTTGCGGGTAAGTGTTTTATAAAAAGAAGAGTAATATAATAATTAATTATATAATAAAATATGTAGAAGCTATTAAGCATATAGTATATTATTAATATAGTTCTAGAAAGGATTAATAATAGAAGAATATCTCAAGATAGAGCTATAGCTCTAGATAGCAGCTATATTAGGAACTATCTTTTTAGTAGTACTGTATTAGGAAAGGAGCCTTGCATAAAGAGCGTATAAAAAGGCTCTTAGTAAAGTGGATTTTGGCTTTCTCCTTCTTTCTTTCTTTGTGCTTGATATTGCCTGTAGACCCAGTGCACCTAGTTAGTGAGATAGCCTCAATATCAGGTTTTGACCATTGTCACACCCAACCCGTCAACCCGAACCCAACCCAAACCCGCACCTATTGGGTTGGGGTGGGTTATAAAAAGTTGATTACTAAGCGGGTCGGGTTGGAAAAATAATAACCTATGGGTTTTAGGTTAACCCCATAGGTTGGGTTATTTTTGGGTTATTGGGTTAGGTTATTACCCATATAACCTAAAATAAGAATTACATATAATTTACAATATATGTAATTTATTTTTATTAACTATAAAACCCCTAGATTTTAATATTTTTTTTATTAATCTCAAGAAAATATATAAAAATAATTTAATTTTTTATAAATATCTATTTTCTTTTATAAATTATTAAGAATAATGGTTATAATAATAAAAATCTTACCTAGATATATATAAGGCCTAGAATTATATCTTAGGTAAATCTTATATTAACCACTAAATCCTTAAATTTTATTATTTTTTACTTAGGTCACAGCTAAAATATAGAAATAATATAGATCTTTATAAATATATTATTTTTATAAAAATATTCTAAAAAATGAGGGCGCCTTATATAAAAATGTTACCCAGGGGCATATAAAAATAAATATTAAAATTTTATATTAACCATCAAATTCCTAAACCTTAATAAAATAATACTAGAATAAGTTTATTATAACTAGCTTACTATCTGCTATTGATTGAATATATTCCAGCTTTATTTTATTAAGATTTAGTGATTTTATGATATAGGTTATATTAATAGATAGATTTATTTAGATCTCTAAGAATAAATATTGTCGGAAACTTCGGTCGAACACCATCAGAGTATAACTAGGATAGTTATATTAACGGAAGAAGTTAATATATTCTGATATATAAAAGGCTATATAAGTGTAAAGTCTTAAGAAAATAAAGCAAACTAAATATTCTATTTAATAGAAAAATATATATTTAAGTTATTATAGTTAATTAAAAATAATAAAATAAAATTAATTATATAGTAAATAAATATTTTTATATATTTTATTATTAATAGAGCCATTAAAGCCTTATTTTATTTAGTTTATTATTTAAATAGAGCTAAGCTCTATTTATTTTATTATTTTAATCTTTAAATTATAGATAATTTTTTATTCTATTTTATATTAATTTTTATATATAAGTTCTTAATTTATTAATTATAGTTTTTTAAATTCTCTAATAATTTTTTTCTTTAAAGGCTAATATTTTAATAATTTAATAAATAGTTTATATTTTTTATTTATAATATAAGTATTTTCTATTTTTTTAAAATATTTATATTTATAGTGATAAGCTAATCATATTATTAAAATAAAATATTAATAAATATAATCTTTATAAATAGATTAAATAATCTAAAGTTATTTTTATAATTTTTTATTTATATTACTCTTAATAAAACAAAAAGTATATAAAATCTAAAATTTTAAAATATTACAACAAGTGCATTTATAATAATTAATATAAATATATTAAAATAACTTTATTTAATTTTATATAAAAGAAATTATTTATAATATAATAAAAATTAAATAAAAATTATAAAATAACTCTAGCTAAGCTTTTTTATTTTAAAAATAATAAAAGCTTTTTTAAAAGTATACTAGTTAATTTATTTAAATAGATATAAAAAATATTAAAAAATTAGAAAAACTAAAAAAAAAAGAATAAAAAAGAATAAAAAAATAAATAAAATAAAAAATAATATATAAAAAATAAAAATTAATTATATTAATATTTAATTTTAATAATTTTAATAGTTTAATTTTAAATAATTTTTTTTAGTTTACTTCTTTTTCTATTTTAAATTAATTATTATTTAATACTTCTAAATCTTATTATAATAATTTAAATTTATAATAGATTTCTATAAATTATTTTTTAATAAATATTTTTTTTATTTAATTAAATAATAGATCTAATTATCTTTTTATTTATAATCTAGAATTTTTTTTATTTTATATTTTTTATTATCTGCTTTGTTATTTCTATTTTTTAGATTTTTTATTAATTTTAATAGTAATATATAAAATATTTAGATATATATATATTCTTATTAATAACTAGAATTAATAATTATTATTTTTAAGTTTTTTTATAATTCTAAATAGTTTGTATTTAATTATATTAAATTTATTATTTAATTATTTTATTTTAATATTAAAATTTTTTAATTCTAGTATTTATTATAGAAGATAAATTCTTTTTTTTTTATAAAATTAATATATTCTTATATTTTATATTATAATATTATTTTATTTTTTATTCTATCTATTAAATATTTTTAAATATTATTATATATATCTATTATATATATACTACTTGTAATATTGTTTTATTAGAGTTTTTATTTATTAATATAAAAATCTATAATATTTATAAGTATTTTTTTAAATTAATAAAATATAGTATTTCTTTTATTAAAATATTTTTTATATTATTTAATATAAATTATATTAATAATAGTATTTTTATTTAATTATTTTAATTCTAATCTAAATAGTATTATAAGTATTATTTAATAAATTATATTATTTTTTTAATTAGTTTATTTATTTATTAATAATTTATAATTAATAGCTTATATTTAATTTTATATACTTTAATAATTATTTATTAATATTTTAATTTAAATAGCTTATTTTAATTTAAAATAATTTTAATTAATAATTTAGTCTAATTAAATACTTCTTATAATATAAATATTATATATTATTTTGCTATTAAGTTCTTCAGCGTTAATTATATAATAATATATTTTATTAATCTATTAATAATAATAATTATATTAATATATTAAATTCTAATAATTAGATTTTTTAATTCTAGTAATTCTTATATAAAGTTAATTATAATATATTCTTATAGCTTATTTAGTATTTTTAGTAGTTATATTTTTTTATAAGATTAATAGTTAATTAGTTTATTTTTATTATAACTATTATATTAACTAATATATTCTATAATTTATTTTCTTATATTTAGGAAATAGTATTATTATTATATTTTTTTTATAATTTTATTGATTTCTTGGTGTTCTTATAGTAGTAGATTATAATATATTTTAATAATTTTTATAATTATTATTCTTAGAATAAATATAGATTTATTTTATATAATTAATTCTCTCTATAGTATTATTTTTTTATTTTTTAATATTATTATAAGTGTCTTATTTTTACTAGTAATATTTATTATTTATTAATAAAATTCTAAATTAATAATAATAATTATAATAGTAAATATTATTTTAATATTATATTATATACTATTTTTATTTTTTTTTTAGAATATTAGTTTTTAATTATTTAAGATTTATAATATAATCTAATCTTCTATTAAAAATATTTATAATAATATTTTCTTTTTCTTTAATATATTTAATCTGAAATTTAAACTTTAATAAATATTTAATTTATTATATTTATTATTTAACTAATTCCTTTATTATTATAAAGTATTTAAAATTATAATAATTATTTTTTATAATTATTTTTTCTTTAATTTTTTATAAATAGTATCTTTATTACTTAAATATTTTAATTATTATAAGTAATTTTTTATTATAAATATTATAGTTTTTTTCTACTATAGTGAATTTTCTTAAGAAAAAAATAATAGATTTTTATTTTTTTTTATTATTTAATTACTTAAGAATAATTTTTAATATATATTCTAATATATTTAGTTATATTAAATTTTATTTATTTAGATTATATAATATAAGTATTAATACTTTTTTAACTAGTTTTTTAATATTATTAAATAATTTTTTTTTTTTTTATTTATTTGAATTTAAGATCTTTCTTAAGTAGTTTAATTATAGATTAAATAATTTTAGAATAATTTTAAAAATATTATTTAATATATTTATTTATTTTTAAAAAGTCTTAAATATTTTTAATACATATTAGTGTTAGCTAATTTAATATTATATTTATTTTTTTTAATTAGATCTTTAATTTTTTTAGTATATAAATTATTTCTAAATAATTAATTATAATTATATTAAATTTATATTTCTTAATTTTAAAGATTAATCTTATTTTTATTAGCTTAATTATTATTGCTTATACATAGCCATTATATTCTTTAATATTTTTAGAGTAGATAATAATATTATTAAAATATACTATAATAAATTTATTAAGAAACTTAATTAATATATATATTATAAATCTTATACATTCTATAGATAATCTTTTTAAATTTATTAATATAACTATCTATTTGAATAATTCTATATCTATAAAGAATATTATTTTTTAGATATCTTTTTTAATAATTCTTAGATTATAATAATCTTATTAGATATTAAAGACTATTATAATTTTTATTTCTTATAATAGATTTTTTTTTTTTTTATTTTTGATATAGTATCTTATTTATATTATTAATTATTTTATTATTTAATATTTAATAATTAATAATTATTTATTCTATTTTATTCTTTTTTAGTATAAATATTGATCTATTTAATGCTAATCCTTATCTTTTATATATATATTCTATAGCTAGGAATTCTTTAATAAATTTATTTTTTAATTTTAGCTAATTTTATAATTTATATTATTACTTAACTAAGAGTAGTGTAAATCTTAGTTTTAATAATATTCTTACTTTATATTTTTTTTATAATTTAATAATTGGTATTCTTTTTTTATAAATAATTTGATAAAATTATAATATTTTTTAAATAGCTTTATAAGTATCTTTTTTAATTCTTATTTATAAACTTTTTTTAATTTTAATTATATTATTAGTTTAGATTGCTTTTAAATTATCTTATTAAATTATATTTATTTTATTTCTATAAGTTACTTTTACTATGTTTTATTTATTTATTTTTTAATAAGCTATATTATTTTCTATATTTTTTATTTATTTAAGCTAGTATTTCTTTTTAGCTTTATTTATAGAAGATTATTTTCTAATTCTTCTTATAAGCTTATAAGTTTTTTATATTCTTCTAACTTAATCTATAAGATTTAATTATTAATTAAAACTATTCTAGTTATTTAATTAATAACTAGGTTTTATTCTTATAATTATAGTATTTCTAGTACTATGTGTTGCAACCTTGGAAGTTGCTAAAATATGGTAACACAGGTGTGCGCTGTAAAATTATATGTGTGAAGATGTTCGATTGTTCAAAAGTGCTCCTGAGCTGGGGGATCGCAAGATACCCTTTTTTCTGACTGTTAGCGTGGACTACGCGCCAAGATATTAAATACATGTTCACTTCTTATTAACTAAATACTGCTATATTCCTAGTATTATCATCTTCTCAATGAAGCTAGCTCTTTATATATCACTAAGCTTACAATATACCCTCTTAGCCGTACTAAGGGCAGGCTGACTCAAGATAATTAAATAGTGCGAATAGCTTTAAAAATTCTATATTGATTATTCCTTCATATTTGAGTCGTTTAAATTTCTTTAGTAGAGATAGGATAGCCAAGTTAGTAAATAATTATTATAGAAGGTTTTAGGATTAAAAGATTAATTATTTTTTTAATTAGATAGATTAAATTTCTTTATAAATAATTTATGTCTAATGGCTAGTCTCTATACTAGCTATTTAATTTTAGTTTAAGTCTAGCTTTTAGCATTCTGCTTGGTTGAGTTAACTCAATTATTTTATAGTTTTTTGCTGGTTTGGTAGAAGACTATAAAAAAAAAGAGAATAGATTAGATAGTTAATAAATTATCTAGTCTTCTTCTTTTTATTATTAAGATTTAAATATTAATCTTCTTAATTAATATTTTTAAATCTATTTTAATTACCTCATCTTTTTGCTCTTTAAGTAAATATAAGATATTGTTTATGCTAACTTGCTTTAAGAAGTCATTAAAATCATATTTTCTTAGTGCTTTTGTAAATCTATTAATAATTATTTTCTTATTTTTAATATATTCTACTTAAATCTTTTCTTTTTCATATTCTTGTTAAAGCTAGTAGTTATGAATATTAATATATTAAAGCTTACTTTTGATAAGAGTAATCTTTTTATTTATAAAAAAAAGGGTCTGTTTATTATTATATTCTAAATAAAGCTTATAGTTGTCTAACTTGACACTTAACTTCTTAAATAATTATTATATAAATTTTTTTTTCTTTATAGCTTAGCTAAGAGCTAATAACTCTGCTTCTATAATTGATATTATTACTATATTTTATTTATTTATTTGCTACCTCGTTATGCTATCAAATAATATTATAATATAAGCTTATAAGTTTTTCTAATTAATTATATTATTTGTAAAGGAAGCATTGCTAACAACTTTAAAATTATTATTATCCCTAAGCTAGAGAGTTAAATGTGTATAATTTTTTAGATAAAGAAGCACTTAATCTACAGCTTCTTAATACTTTAGTGAAGAATTTATAAGGAATTGGGTAAATTAGGATATAATAAAGGAAATATTAATTTACATATTAATAGCAATATATATAAACAATCTCATTTTATATTAATATTTATATATATCTTTCTTTATAGTAAGTCTATTAAATGGCTTCAATTCTGACTTCTCTATAGGTATATTGTGTGGTTAATTTAACTTTATAAATTATAAGATTTTTTCAAGATATATTATTTAATTGAGCTAAATAAGCTTTCTTTTGCGATTACATAAAATTCTGATGTCTAAGAACTATTATAAATCTTCTTTTTCTATTATAGTATATTCTTTCTATAGAGCGCTTATTATTTCTTTTACTTTGGTAGCTTGAGACTTGCGGTAGGCAATAATAATATTATTAATATAGAAGAATAAGAGAATATTATTTTAAATTATATAATAGAGCTTATAAGAAATAATTTTAAATCCTAATTTTTTAAGCAATCTAGTTAGCATTTTTTACTATAATAATAAAGAATTCTATAATCTATATAGAGCTTTATTAAACTTATAAATTATCTCTAGTTTCTTATATCTTAGAGGTATTTTTATAAATACTGGGCCTAGTAGCTTTATATATATAAATATATTTACTATATTGTATTACTTTATTTCTAAATTAAATCTCGCAGCAATCGCCATAAAGGTGTAAAAAGAACATGTAGTAAAAATTATAGTATATATATTCTTATAATTAAATCTATATTATTAATCTTCTTATATAATAAGTCTTACTTTATATTTATTAAGCATTTTATGCTTATCAAATTTATATATATAAATCTATATATAATCTAAGACTTATTGACTATTAGCATTAGCTATAGATATTTTATCCTAGAATTTTATAGGGCTATAGCTTTTGATATAATTTTCTTTAGCTTTTTAAAAGAGCTTGCTAAAAGAATATTTTTTTTAAATTACTATACTATCTTAGGGGTAAGAGGAGATTCTTTTAATATAATATTTTAATATCTTAGTCAAATTTAATAATATAATTTATATATATTCTAGTTTTGGGATTAGGCTTATCTTATAGTTCCTAAAAACTAGTTTTTAAATGTATTATTTACTTTATAAAGGAATAGTTAATTACTCTTTTATTAATTATATTAATAGATTTATTTATAGCACCAGTGTTGAACATTACTTTTTATAATAATAAAAAATTAATAAAGTATTTTTTTTAGCTAGAGAATTAATCTTTCTAAAATTATATTATAGTATTTATAAGAGCTACTGGAGAAATATTTAGTAATATTAAATAAGCTTTAATACTTTTTAAAATCTTATTATTTTTATTATATTCTTAAGAATTATTTATTACTATAGATAATATTTCTTATTTGTTTATAGATACTCTCTATTTAAAAGAGTTTTTAGAATTAATAATTTTTTTATTATAATTATTAAAGCTTTTAAGAATAATTTTAGGATTTATATCTGTTTTAATATCTTTATCTTCTAATATAGGATCATTATATAGCTCATTATTTATTACTTTATTAAAAAATATAAGCTTTATATTAGTAACTTCTTCTTTATTTAATTTCTTAAATTAGGATATAGAGTTCTTCTGTGTCTAGATAGATTTAGTAATTCTATTAATTATTAAATTATAGTCTTCTTTCATATTAATCTACTTTAAGAGGTTAGTAATCTTATTAATTATAATTATTATTAACTCATTATATAGTATCTTAATTTTTCTATTAAAGATACTATCTTTATTAAAGAAAATATTCTAGGTGCTGATAATCTTTCTTATTACTGGATTCTATATTCTATAGATATTTGTAAAGTTATATCTAATAAGATATCTTATTTAGATTTTAGATTTATGTTTTAGAAGCCTCTGCTTGCCTTTTATATATAATATTGTTAAAGTAAAAGCTTTTAAATTATATATATAAAAATAATTTTATTCTAGCTTTTTATTAGATATTATTTTTCCATCTTGATAGACTAGAAAGGTATGAAAAATTTTATATAATAATTTCTAATTTAAATTATATATTGATGTTTGATTATAAAAGTAAATTACTATTCTATTCACCTCTAGTCATATATTGTAAGGGAATTTTATATTAATATACATGATATGACTTTTTGTTTTTATTATATTCTCTAAGTGTTTAGCGGCTTTGTTGAGTGCTTAAATATATAATAATAAAAGCTTAATAATGATAAAGTCTTTTTATAATTATTTTTTAACTTTTTCACGCTTTAAAAAGATTATATTGTCGCATTTTATAACCTTTAATTTGATGTTATATTACTTTTCTAAATATCTAAATAGATTTTTTAAATATACTAGAATAGTCTTTTCTTATATATCAGTTATAGTATAGTCCTATATAAATTAAGAGAAGTAATTAGTAATGAGTATAACGCTAATAAAATCTTTTATTATACTTTTCTTAAAATTATGAAAATCTAGTGCTAATTGCTCTCCTAGAGCTCCTAATAGATTATAAGGTATTTTTTATATAATATAATAAACCTTTTCTTAGCTATATCTATTATATTTATAAGTTTATATCTATTTACTCTTTTTAATATCTTTCTATCCTATAAGTCTAGTAATTTTTATATCTTGAGAAGCTCTAGCTAGGTGCTTTAATACTTAAGAGCTAGAGTAATTTAATTATAAATATTATTTTTTAATTAAACTATATAATACTGCTCTTCTAGTATATAAATTATACTTCTTTATATATATAGTTATTTCTGCTTTTGTTATATTATCTTTATTTAATATATATTCAAGAATATATTATTTAAATATATCTTAAATAGTTGCTACTAGGCTTTTATTAGTTCTTTGTAAATAGCCCGGCATTATACTCTAATCTTACTAATATTTAGATTTTGAAAGCACGCATAATGACATCATATTTATTATAAATCTTTTACAATAAATAATATTATATAATTATAACTATTACTTTCTTTCTTTTAAATCTATAATATATATATTAACTTCTCTATATCCTTTAATCTTAATTTTGTCTTTTCCAGTCTATAAGAAATCTCTATATATTACTTTTTAATAATTTATAAAGCAGCTACAGTTATTAAAAATATATATTGTAGCTCTAAAGTCAAGAATTATAGAAAGTTTAAGAATATATTTAGATATTATAGTCAATGCAACTGTAAATTTAACTTAAGATATAACTACTTTATAATAGTTAATCTTATAATCTAGTTATTTTTTTTCTTTAATATATTTATCTAATAATTTTAACTTAATATATTTTTCCTTAAGTTTCTTAACCTTCTTAATAAGTTTTATATTATTTTTTAATTATTCCTTGCAATATCTTTAAATTTTAGGATTTAGCGTCTACCCTTCTAGTACTAGGTATTAGAAGATATAGAAGCATTTCTATAAGCTATTATAATATATTCTCTTACATCCTATATATAATGGAAATCGAGGAGTAGCTAGAATTAGTAATTTTTTATATTTTAAGCTGTTTTTTCTTTTTAATGCTTTTAAGATTTTTCTATCTCAATATCTATCTCTTTCTTAATTATTATTATTTTTTTTATTCTCCTCTTGGTTATCTTAATTATTATATATTAAAAATATATCTCGTTGTACTGCGCTGCATTTTATGGTATTAGATATTATATTAATATATTCTTTAAATTGCTTTACTATTTCCTTATAATCTAATAAGCTGTCTTGAATCTGCTTTAAGAAGGCTAGTTGTATTATTTAAATCTATTCTAGAATAAATTCTTTAATTATATTAAAGAATTTCTTTATTTAATTTACTAGATTCTATATAAATATTTTATTATAAGTTTTTACTCTTTGTATAGCTTTCTCCTATTTAGAGATTTAAGCTTCTGGATTTCTTAGCTATAAACTTATTATAATGAGTGTATTGTTGTAAAATTTCTTATTCTTATAAGTGATAGTGTATTTATTATAGCCAAGTTATATTTTAAAGTTTTTATACTTTTTAAAAGATCTAAAGATATTCTAGAAAAAGAAAATCTTATATAACTACTTTACTATCTTCTTTATGTAGCTGTTAAGTTTTTAAAGGCTATGTTGCTATTTTTTATATATAGTATTTAATACTAAATAATATATTATATCTTTCTTCTACTTTATTTTTGCTATTATAAATCTATTTATAATCTTGATCTCTGATCCTTAAGTAGTTATATCTTTATTAAATGTAAATTCTTTTCTCTTAGACTTCTTTAGTATAACTAATCATTTGTGAAGCTGTTCTTTCTCTTTAATATATTTAATAAGGCCATAGTGGTGTGCTTTGTTAAGAAAGGCCTACTTCTAGTTTTTCTAGTCTTTAGGGATGAGTAGGTTCTTGGTTTAGTCTTATTGAGATATTTTATTGTTGATAATTGATTATTTAATTGGTCATATATCAGACTCTTAATTGTTGCAATCTTGGAAGTTGCTAAAATATGGTAACATAGGTGTGCGCTGTAAAATTGTATATATGAAGATGTTCGATTGTTTAAAAGTGCTCCTAAGCTAGGGGATTGTAAGATATTCTTTTTTCTAACTATTAGCGCGGACTACGCGTCAAGATACTAAATACATGTTCACTTCTCATTGGCTAAATACTGCTGTATTCCCAGCATTACTGCCTTCTCAATGAAGCTAGCTCTTTATATATCACCGAGCTTGCAACACTATGTTATATCTAGTTATTATTATAATATTAAATAAAATTATTATAGTGTATAATTTTAATAATATAAGAACTAGTTCTATTTTTTTTATATTCTTTTATAATTAGTTCTTTATTAATTCTAATAATTTTAATTTATTAGTTAATTTTATAATATTAGAGTTATAGCTTATCTATTATTTTAAAGCTTATATAATTTCTAATAGCTCTTAAATCTAAAAGTATTTATAGTTTTATCTTTTTAATTTCTATTAAGATAATAATTATCTAGTATTTTAGATTAATTATTACTACAATTAAATACTTTTTTTAATATTAATTTATATAACTTTATACTACTTGAATATGTTCTTTTAAAAAATTTATAAAAAGTTTATTATAATAAAATTAATAGAATATTATATAATATTCTTGCTTAGATAAGTTTAAATATACTAGATATTTGCTTTTCTTATATATATATTAACATTCTAGGTTTTTTTAAGAGTATATAAACTTTGTATGTAAAGCAATGCTTAATATTTTTAGAAATTATTAGTTGATTTTCTTATTAAGATAATGAAATTTATATCTATTATTATAGCATATTATTTAATGTATTTTATTATGTATATATCTTTCTAAATTGAGATAGTATATATAAATATAATTTAATATATATCCTAATTATTCACTATATAATTAATATTTATTTGATTTAGATATTCTCTTGTAAATAGTTATTAGGGTTTTGTTATTATATTTATATATTAGATAGTTTTAGTATATCTATTTATAATATTTTCTATATCTTTCTATATGTTCTTTTTAAATGTATTAAAATTCTTTTTAGCAGATTGCTTTTATAAGTATATAATTATATAGATTATCTCTTTAATTTTATAATTTCTTTATTTCTTTTTTAATAATCTATATAATATTATAATTATGATTATTTTTATAAATTTTTTATTATGTATTTAATTCTAAGTATAATTATATTTATTAATATATTCTTATTAAGTTTATTCTTATTTTATTTTTATAAGTTATTTTTTAATTTTTTTATAAAGGTCTAAATAGGATTTCTTTTAATTTTAATACTTAATTAATTAATTTATTGCCTTTTTATTACCACCTTATAACATTAATTGAGTATAAAATAATTTAATTAATAAAAAATCTTTATAATTAATATTTTTATTATTATTTTTTAATTTTTCTTTGTCTAGTTTATAATCTTTAGAATAATTATTCTTAGATAATTAGTTTTATATCTTATAGCTTTACTTATTTCTTAAAAGTATATAGTAAGCATTCTTATATATAACTATAAATACTTAAATTTCTATATTATTAATATTTTTTATAGTACTTTTTATTTTTATTATTATTTTTTATTAGATTTCTTTTTATAATTTTTTTTATTTTTTAGCTTACTATTATATTTCTTGCTTATATTATTCTAGTAATTCTTTATTAGTTTTTAAGTATTTATTAATACTGCTCTTTTTTAGAGTATATATATGAATAGTTACTATAATTTATTATTATAATCTTTAATTAACTAATTTAAAGTTCTTTTTTAGCTTATGATATTTATTTATAAAATATTTTAATATTTTATAATTGAAATAGACTTTTTTCTTAATTAACTTGTTTTTTTTTTCTTTATAAGAGTTATATTTATTTATATAATAATATCTCTATCTTAGTCTTATTATTTTTAATATAATTCTTATAGTTTTTTTTTATTTATTTTAAATATTTTGCTATGCTTTCTCTATATTTAAAATTTTTATTTTTTTTATTTAATTTTGAATAGCTTATTATTAATTTTTATTATAATTTTAATAAATTTATTAAATTTATCTAAGTAATCTATTTTAATAAATTTAAACTAAACTTTTTTTTTAAATATATTCTTAAATAGTCTAATAAGAATATTATTATTATATATTAATAGTGCTATAATCTATCTAAATCTTATTATAAGTTATTAAGCTAATTTAATCTAGTATAAAAAATATAGCTATCTTTTAATATTTTTAACTTTATTAATATTTTTAAATACTTTAATTAATTTAATCTTAAAGTTCTTATAACTTATAAAGATTATTTTTATTAGATTATCCTAATTGTCTTTATTATTAGTAGTATAATAATTATTAAATATTAGCTATATTTATTTAGCTATTTCTCTAGTAAAATATAATATAATAAAAATAATTTTATATTTTTTATCTTAAATTTTATTTTTATTAATATATATTTCTATATTAATAAGAAATATTTTAAGCTTTGATTAAATTCTATTAAAGGTTATTAGTTTTAGCATTTTTATTTTAAATTTTTTATTAATATTAATAGTACTAATAGAGGTTTTTATTATTTAAGTTTTAAGTTATTTAATATAATTAATTTAATCCTTATTTATTTTTTTAAATATTTAAATATAGCTATTAAGTTAATTAATATAACCTTTTAGTTATTTAAACTATTTTATTAGATTATATTTTTCTTCTTTCATTTTATATTAAGATTGCTTTACTTTAATAGAAATTAAAGAAGATCTAGATATATTAGATATTATAATTTAATTATTCTTATATAAAACTTCTTTTTTATAATAAGAATCTTTAATTATTAAAAACTTTGATTAAACACTATTAGAGTATAACTAGGATAGTTATATTAATAGAAAAAGTTAATATATTCTAATATATAAAAAGCTATATAAGTGTAAAGTCTTAAAAAAATAAAATAAATTAAATATCTTATTTAATAGAAGAATGTATATTTAAGTTATTATAATTAATTAAAGATAATAGAATAAAACTAATTATATAGTAAATAAATATTTTTATATATTTTATTATTAATAGAGCTATTAGAGCCTTGCTCTATTTAGCTTATTATTTGAATAAAGCTAAGCTCTATTCGCTCTGTTACTTTAATCTTTAGGTTATAGATAATCTTTTGTTCTATCTTGTATTAGTTTCTGTGCATGGGTTCTTGACTCATTGGCTGTAGTTTCTTGGATTCTCTGATAAAATATATATATCTAAATCTAATTTCTATATAAATATTATTAATCTAAATTCTCCCCCTAAATCATAATATTAATTAATAAAAATAAGGATATAGGGGTAATTAGATATATAGATTTTAAATATTTAATTAAAATTAAAAAATATTTATATTTAGGCTTGATATTCGATATATTAGAAATTCTTATTTAAAAGTTAAATATATACTATTAATTAGGATATATTTTATATGCTTAGATAGTCTAGTTAGTAAGATATATATTTTTTATAATAAAGTTCAAATTCTAATTATATTATTTTTTTTTAAAATTATTATATAATAGCTAATTAGAAGCTTAAAATTTTTAATGCCAAGTTAGTTACTTATTAATAAAAAAAAATACTATTCTTAAAAAGGAATTATATTATAAAATTATAATTTACATTTTAATACATTATTTTATTTTTTGTATTTAATAAATATTATTAGATAAATATATTATATTTTAGATATTATTATTAAATCTATATTATAATATAATAAGAATCATTTATTTTATAATATATAAAAAAACTAAATTAAAAAATCTATTTAAATAATATAAATTACATACCAGTAATATATTAAAATATATTATATTATAAAATATATAAAATTATTAAGTAAAATTAAAAATAAATTTAAAAAATATAATAAAATAGTATATATTTATCTAGTTATTTAATTAATTATAAGAAATATTTATTAAATTAAGATTTATTAATAATTTTATAAAATATTAGATAGGTTAGGGCTAGGTTATATAAATCTAAACCTATTTTAACCTAGTCTAACCTATTTAGAAATTGCTCTAAACTAATCTAGGTTAGATCTAGATTTATAGGTTAAACCCCAACCCACATCTAGGGTTTTTAGGTTGGGCCAGGTTCAGGAAAAACATATACCTGAACCCAGTGGATTGGAAGCCTACCCTCCCAAAACCCGACCCAACCCACCCCATTGCCAAGTCTAATTTTTATAGAATATAGAAATATAATAGTAAATCTAAATATAAATAAAATCTAGAGCAAAAAAAAGCTTATTTTAAAGTATAAATCTATTATTAAATATTCAATTGATTTATAGTTAATTTTTTTTAATAAGAGATATATATAGGACTATTAAATCTATTATAAATATTTTATAAATTAAATATCTAGCTAATATATACTATTAATACTATTAATATTTTTATATATATATTTTCTTATATATGTAACTAATGTATACTAACTATAGCTAATAAAATAAGCTTCTAAGTTAATAGGAGCTTATTTTATTCTCTTTAATTATATATAGATTAATAAAGTAAAGATTTAAAACTAATTTATATTAAACTTATTTCTTTATAAAGTTAAGAGTTTATTTTATTTCTTCTAGTTATATATAGACTAGTAAAGTAAAGATTTAAAACTAATTTATATTAAATCTATTTCTTTATAAAGTTAGAAACTTATTTTATTCTTCTTAATTATATATAGACTAGTAGAATAAAAACTTAAAATTAGTTTATATTAAATTTATTTTTTTATAGAGTTAAGAGCTTATTCTATTCTTTTTAATTATATATAAGCTAATAAAGTAAAAATTTAAAATTAATTTATATTAAATTTATTTTTTATAGAGTTAGAAGTTTATTCTATTTTTTCTTATTATATATAAGCTAATAGAGTAGAGACTTAAAACTAATTTATATTAAATCTATTTTTTTATAGAGTTAGAAGCTTATTCTACTCCTTCTTATTATATATAGATTTATAGAGCAGAGATTTTAGATTAGTTTATATAATTACTATTTCTTTATTAGATTAATCTATTATTATTATAAAATTTTACTTTCTATAAGAGAGAGCTTATTTTATTTACTCTTATTATATATATATTACTATATCTTTATTTTATATAGAAGAAGTATATAGTCTAATATCACTATTATTAATAAATAAGTAATAGTTTTATATAATAAAGTAAATATACTAAATAATTATATAATAATAAATCTATGTTATAGTAGTAGGGATATATATTTTTAAAATTAAACTACTAACTATTATAAACTATATCTATTACTATTATTTATTTATTTAAAATAATATAATTAAGTTATTATCTTATCTTCTACTATAATTATTTAAATATATACTTTAGTTATTACTTTAAACTAAGTATAATTATTAACTACTAAAACTATAACTAGTATTATTATTATAATTAAAATTATATAATTAAGCCTACTATACTTTATTACTATAATAATTATTTAAATTAGTAGAATTTCAATTTGTACCGATGTGTCCAAAATTGGCTAGCTCTTCGGGATCACCATCTTGAGACTAGCGCACTTCAATTTTGGACTTAGCGGATCCTACTTCGGTTTAGTTCATTCACGTTTGTTCCGATGGAGGATAGCGCGTGCGAAGTTCCCGCCCACGACTATATAAGCCGTGGGTGCGTCGCTCAACAACCGTCGTTCGTGAATATCTGGAATCTCGTTTCGTTCGTCTCCCTTTAATTTAAAAGGTACACCCACGGACCCCAGTTGCTGACGTGGTAACTCATCCGGAAGCTGAAAATTAGGTCACCAATAGCACTAGTTGGTTGCTCCACTGTGGTAACTTCCTTTTTCTCACCATTTCCTCTACTTTTCAAACGATGCTTAGAGAGGACATACAAACACAAATATTTTGATAATCGAGTGAGCAGTATGCAGTACGCTCCTTGTTTGCGTTATCGTCCAGAGCGTATCGAACCATGTCATGTCTGACTCTCTTTACTTTTTGGCTCAATTTCACCATATCCTATTGCCTGACTTCGGCTGAAAAGGTGGTTCTGGGCTTTTCCTGGAAAAGAGGCGAATATTGGAGTGGGGTCTGGTTAAGCCGGGAAATGCGTATCCCATTACCGGAAGATCTCGGGGATAGGATGACTCTTTCAAGTCCAGCTGACCACGGTGCATCAGAACTTGGGATTTGAAGTTACATCAATTGGTCTAGCTATCCTCCCAGGAGACCGAATGGCTATCTGATTGGGTCCGCATGTTAGGATAACGGCGTCTTTTTTTGCGGCGCATGCACCGGGCTAGTTGGACGAGGGGGAGACGAGAAGGATACATGTATCACATGAGACTAAATGTCCAGTTGCGTTCTCCATGGGCGAATCCGGGCTTTAGATGTGTTGCGTGGACATTTCATGCTGCAAGGTTCATATGAGCGGGATCAAGTATTACCTCTTTCTGGCTATCCGAAGTAACTTAGATTACGCTAACTACACTGCCACGATCAAAGGGAAATGATTCTCATCTCGTACCCATATCTTATGACTAGCGTATCTTAGATCAAGTCTAAGAAGGATAGAACGCATGTGGAGGCGTCTGACGGCGATGCCCAGGTGTGATCATAGGATTATGCAGGGGAGAGCTGCTTCCGAAATCCACTCGTTTGAAAAATTCAAGTCCGTCTGCCGCGCTAGTATTACCTCTAGGGATTCGTCTCTGAAAGACGCCATGGGTGGATATAGGTGTCGGATGGAGCTACGCACAGCCAAGACGCCCTCACTCACATTCATGGTAACCGACTTTATCGTTCTGTCAGTGTGGATGTGAGGAATAACCGCTGGCACGTCGTGTTCAAGAGACCAGTCACTACCTGCTGAGGACCTACCTTGTCGATGGGCGAATATCATGAAGATCGAGCTTGTTGCATACAGGGCTATCTACGACGCGTCACCGTTTCACTCGATCGGCTTGTTGTCCCGCTGACTTGAGACTCATCTGATCGCAGTCTCCTTCAGCTACAATATCAAAATTCGATGTTTGAGGATATGCTGGCGCCATGGGCTATGGAAAACAACGATCCTTGTGCAATTTCCACTTGGATCTACACCAATAAGAGAAATCCCGCAGGTAAAGCCACAATACTGATGCCTACCAATCGAGAACGCCTCTGCCATTGCTAGGATAGAATGTGATGGTTGACGATTGGGTTCTACCGCACGATATCCTTATTAGAAATACTCCCAATCGGTCACTTTCCTATTCAAGGAATTACCCAAACCGTCCGTGCAGATTAGACGCTAAGAGACAGTCTCGATGTGGAGCCTAGAAAAGCTTAGACACGCAAGCTGGATTTATCTTTCGCTTCTATCTTAATTTGATTCCGATATTTTGCTAATCAGTCTTCAACATCCCTTGCTTAGAGATCAGCATTATCGGAAAAGAAAGAATTCACGCAAGAGGCCTGGGAAGAAAAGCTTCTTACTTTTCTTACTGTTTCCCGTCTACCATTTCAGCTCATTGAACACCCTGAGTTTCATAGCCTAATCCAAATGGCCCAGTCTGCTCCATCGATCCCTGACATTCCCTCTGCAAAGACTATTCGCCGTCGGTTACAAAGCTCTGTTGAAGAAAGGCAGCAGAATATCCTTCAAAAGCTTCCTGATAGTGCAAAGGTTTCAATTGCACTTGACTGCTGGACATCCCCCTTTAATCAAGCATTTATGGCTATTAGTTGCTATTTTATTGACGATGATTGGCACTATCAAGAGGTCCTTCTTGGATTTGAACCACTTCATGGCAAGCACTCTGGTGCTAATCTGAGCACTGTTCTCCTTGCAATTCTTGAAAAGCATAAGATTCTCGACCGAATATTTGCTGTTACAACAGATAATGCTTCTAACAATAATACATTAGTATCTGAGCTACAGAAGTCATTATCTGATAGTACTACATTGATACGGATTCCATGCCTAGCTCATGTTATTCAATTAAGTTTGAATGACTTGCTTTGTCATATGAAGGCTACTCCAACAGATGATACATCCGATACTCCATGGGTAGACAAACGATCTCAGTCAGCTCGGGTGAATTCAAAGAAGCCAGATATTACTACTACTTTGAGCAAGGTAAGACATTCACTCTTTCATTATATGTTATTAATATCTATAATAGATCCGCAGCCTTGCAGTCTTTGTTAATGCAAGCCCTCAACGTCGAGATACCTTCTACTCCCTGCAGACAACAGCAACAAAGATTCTACCAATCCGGGATGTAAAGACGCGCTGGAACTCTACATTCTTAATGCTTCGGAGGACAAAGAGACTTCGGGCTATCTTTATACCTTTCTGTGCTGAGTGGGAACGACCCGACCTTCTGCTTAATGATGAAGAATGGCGCCAAGTTGACTACCTTATTTGGATTACACACCCTTTCTACGAGTTTACCACCGAGCTCTCCAAGACCAAGGATGTGACCTCTCATCATGTCTTCAAGATTTATAACCTTCTCTTTGAGCATCTGGAGAGCTCAATCGCACAGCTTAAAAAAAAGAACGTTCCCTGGAAGAAAAACATGCTCCAGGCACTTGAGGCTGGTCGGAAAAAGCTTGACTATTATTACTCTATGACAGATGCTGTCCCTGGAGATCTCTATGCAGTCAGCACAATGCTTGCTCCAGAGAATAAGTTCAAGTTCTTCCAGACCAAGGACTGGGATGATGAGTGGCGTGCAAGATACAGAAAAAGCTTCAAGGAGTCCTTAACACCTTATGTAGACCGATTTACTACTCAACAGTCCCCACCAATCTCCCAACCATCTCACAAGTCCGGCTCGCGCCTTGGGCTTCTGCTTAAGAAAGGCAAGCATCAGCCAGCTAAGCCTAAGGATGAATTTACTGAATATCTTGATTCTGGTATGTGAGCCGCGAGCTACTTTAGTTAATAGTATACTCACGAATAATAGATATCGTCGATTCTTCGCCTCTTGATTTTTGGAGAGTCCACCAGCAACGATTTCCAGCAATTGCTGCTCTTGTGAGAGATGTACTTTCAGTTCCTGCAACTGGTGCTGGTGTTGAACGACTATTCAATATTGCCCGGGATATTTGTCACTATCGCCGGGGCAGACTACATGCGGCAACTATTCAAGAGTTGATGATGTTCCTTTGTGTGTCAAAATTTGAAATAGATCAGGAGCAGTATTTCTTCATCTCAGATTTCTTATCTCAGGATGAAATCGAAAGCGCAAAAGAGGAGAAGGAGGAGAGACCTGATGAGTTTGAATTGGAACCAATTAGTGATAATGAAGAGCAAGGCACTGAGGAAGAAGGGAGAGAGGAAGATGGAGATGATTTTGAGGATGAAGCTTCTCCTCATCCAGTCGTAGATGTTTCTCTTCCAGTTGTCGAAGAGAGAACCACTCAAGTGCGTCAATCAGTTAGGTCGCGGAAGCGCCCTCGGCAGGAAGATGATCAGTATATATATCATTAAAAAAATAATTTCTCATCCATTAATACTCATGTATGAAGAACATCGTAAAATAAATACGCAAAAATACAAGCAAAAATCTGCATAAAATATGCAGCCACGTCCCCCTACTCTGTTTGCACTGTTTGGGGCCCATTGGGGGCCCACCGTGGGCTCATGGGCCCAAGGGCAAAGCCCAAGGCCCATCATGGGCTCGAGAACCGGGCCCAAGGCCCAACCCATTTGCGGGTTGGGTTGGGTTGGGTTGTGGGCCTCGTGGGCTTTGACGATGTCTATTGAATACTACCCCTCCTACAAAAAATACAAGGTACTAGAAGAAAAGCTACTTAATCAACGACACCCGAGCCGGCATCCCATCCTTCGGCTTCGCAGCAATGCCCTGCACCTGGTACGCCGGGTCTCCATTAAAGGTATTCGCAGCGGAGTCATCAAAAGCGGACTTGACACTGAACTCGCGCAGAGTCAGGACCATGACGATCTTCAGCTCCATGATGGCCAACTCCTGTCCAATGCAGTTGCGCGGACCACTCTCAAAGGGGCGCCAGGCTTCGATGGGGATGGCATCCGCGGCGCCGGGCAGGAAGCGCTCGGGGATGAAGTCGTCGGGGTTGGGGAAGAGTGCTGCGGAGCGCGCCATGCTGTGCGTGGCGATAGTGACCATATATGTGCCCTTCAGGGTGTACTTGGTCTCGTCATGGACTAACTCGTATCTGATAGAGAGACAGAAATCAACAATGCAACACACAACTGGTATAGTAGTACTCACCCGTCACCGACAACTTTGGCCGGATGGCCGATAGGATACATCCGGAGTCTCCTTAATCACCGCGGTGGTATACGGCAGCTGATTCAACAACGGCGGTGACTCCTTAATCCGCTTCGCGGCCTCATGGAAGTTAGTTGAAAAGATCTCATCGTGTTCCTTCTGCACCTTTGCCAGCACCTCAGGATGCCGCTCCAACATAAGATAGATATACGACATCGTGCTAGCAGTAGTATCATGCCCCGCAAACACAAATGAGCGCACATTATCAATAATCACGCGTTTGAAATCCTGCGGCGCGATAGGGCACCGCCGATTCGCCCCATTGCTGTCCAGGGCGTAGTCAATCACCGGCCGTGACGTCTTCTCGTCCGTCGTTAGCTGCATCCGCCGATCGATGACCTGCGAGATATACCTGTCGACCTTCCGTCCGTAGTGCCAGTGCACGACGGACCGGACCAGATTTAGGTTTGTGAAGGGGTTGGGGGTGCCGAATTCCGGCGTTGCAGCGATCAACTTGTGGAGGTTACCGACGAATTTGTTCGCCTTCGTCTGTGACTGGAAGTCGACGCCTAGGACCGCCCGGCCGATGATGTCGATTGTGAGTGCGATCGTGGCGTCCCACAGCGTGAAGGTCTCGCCGGTCTGCGCATGGCGGCGGAGATACTCGCAGTAGGCGAGTGTTTCCAGCCAGATTAAGGATCTTGTTAGGGGCGAAGGCCGGCGCGAAGATTGAGCGCATTGCGCTCCATTCTTGTCCTTCGGACAGGAGCAGGCTCTTGTAACCGACAACGTGCGAGATGATGGCTCCGTTGATGGGGTGCTTCGGCAGCACGGTACCATGCGACACCTTCCGTGCCAGAACCGGATCGGCAATTACGAGGATTTTATCCGGGGCGAAGGGGCGCAGGTCGACGGTGAAGAGGGATCCCAGGTTGTGTTTCTGTTGCAGCTGCGTGAACAAGATGTGCGGGGAGATATCCTTTGGCAGGGACTGAGCCACCTCGCCCATAGCCTTCAGGTGGCCGAACACGACATTGTGCGGTGGTTGGGGCTATGCAACGCAAAGTCTCAGTCAATTGCATCTTTCATCTAGGAATGACAATTGCATTTACACTTACCAGATCCCGGTACGAAAAACGGGCGCGTCGGATGCGGAGAATGAAGTATCTCACGATGAGAGCCAAAAGCGAAATCGAGACCGACCAGTGAACGGCATGGGTAGTCGAGTGGGTGAGAAACTGCACTGCAGCGCAGAGCTTTGCTAAGAGCACCATGACAGCTGCAAGCAACGAGTCTGAGCGCAAGTAATGGGCAGATGAAAATGTAGGGCGTCCGAAACTGTCCCGCCGCAAGGGCTTTTGACAAACAAAGACAGGTGGAAAGATGAAGACTTATCAACGCGGGACGAGGATACCGTTGGTTGCTTTTGACGGCGAGATCTTAAGAAAGGGAAAGGGTCTCGCCCAGTACGGCCGTAATTTTGACTAAGGGTGAACGCCGCAATTATATGTACATCGAGCAACATGGAACAGGCCTCGTAGGATTCTGAAGGGGTCGGTTTCACCAGGATTGAGCATCGACAGTCAGCCATAAACTGATTACTTCTACGTCGTCCTATCTGACACGTCGAGAAGGCGGTGATTCCAGATACCTAGTGTTTTTAGCGTTATGCGGGTCATTTCATAGGCAAGAGCTTGAAGAGGTATGGGCATCAGCCCAGCAAAGTACGTACGTACTAATAGGGATTATATAGATCAACAAAAATTGTCGGATACGGATATAGAGCTATATCCGTTCCCGTGTACAACGCGCGCAAACTATATGCTCAATCTGAGACATTAGGTTGACCTTTGAAAGGATTTGTAAGCTGCCATAAACTAAATAGTTAACTAGTTACTTAGTTATGTTAAACCTGGGCCTGATGTAGAGCTCTTGATTGACTGCCTGTTGGATATCAGGATTATTTGATGTTACCATCCTTGTGCATCGCTCTTTTCGTAACATGAAAGGCTTTCTCTATTGATCTTTCTGAATGCGGATTTGAAGTAAGAGCACAACGCCATGGTAGACGCATTTCCAAGCGGGGATCAACTCCATCAGGAAAGGGTGCCCAAAGACGAAGGTCCATTGTATGTTGTTCAATGCCACCACTGCCCAGGTGATTGCTGGCTTCGGAATATCCATATACTCAATAAACCATTTACAGGAAGGCAATACGTAACCCCTATACCAAGACCGCATGGTGAGCACGTCCACCTATTTTTATATACCTAAATAAATGTCCTCCGGTGCTTAACGCATTTTAGTGAGCAATGCCGACGACGAAAAATCAAGTGTAACGGAAATCAACCGTGTCGGAGATGCGGGAACATGAATTTGGATTGTAAAGCATATCCTACCATCTTCTAATCAATAAACTAAACTGGAGCAACAGGTCGTTACTCTACAAAGATCAAAGCGCCAGAAAAGCCTGATCTAAATAGCAGTGAGACGCAGTAAGTGTATTCCTCCAGAATTTCTATTACAGCGGGCTTTTATTGATCAGCGAGATAGGGATGTGGCAGCGTTGAAGTTGCAGATTTCTTCACTTCAAATGGAGCTGCATTCTGTCTTGGGAAAGTCGCAATTGCTTCTACAAGAGCGAAGCTCTGAGTGTAACGATGCAAATGGTATTTTAGAATCAGCCTGGAAAGATTGGTCCCATAGAGACTGCTTTTGCAATGGCTATGCCAGCACAGGCTTTGCAAATGGGATTGCTGAGAAGAACCTACAGTCGACGCACTCATTCACCGACAACGGTAGTGGCCAAGAGAACCCACTTGTCGATGACAGGAATACAAAAAACCAAGAGCAGGACCTTTTGAGCTTGTTGTCAATGGAGGATGCCCTCCATTTATGTGAGTTGTTTGCCGAGGAAGCTAACATCATGTACCCATTTCTAGACATGGATAACATGAAGAGTCAAGTCAGGATGATCTTCACGCCTACAGAATCAGAACTAAAGCATCATGGCTTATCAGCGACTGAGCGGGACATCGTAATCCTGATGCTAGCGGTGTCACTCATGATAAAAGGTGGAGGAGAAAGCAATATTGGCAAATCTCTCTTTGTCTCTACAAAAGTCCGATTAGAAAATAAAATTTGGTCTCCAATGACTCTTACAGACATAAAGGTCCTCGTTCTTGCCGTAAGAATGTCTGGCTTTGACGGTTATACCTACTAAGCATGCTGATACTGATGCAGGGACGGTATTACTTTTATTCATTCGGAAGCGAGAGGCAAGCGTGGAGGATAATTGGAATTGCAGCGCGGCAGTGCTTTGAATTGGGTCTGCATCGCACAGAAGTCTACTCAGAAATGCAGCTAGAGCAGGCGCAGTCTGCGCGGTTGTTATTTTGGTCCGTTTTTATTCTCGATCGTTGTTGGAGTTTTGGAACCGGACTTCCTTTTGCCATTTCAGAGGACGAAATAGATATTCCTGTCCCGGAGCCGGTAGGTTTTTTGTCAATAGCAATTTGTATAGGGATACGTGTCATTTTCCTGACTTCTTCTTTTAGGATAGGTCTAATTTTTATTTGAACACCATGGTCTATTACTGTCGCATTGGCTCAAATGTCTGGTTCTCTGGTCTTCGTACCGGTAATCCGTACCAGCTGCAAGTAGACTCCATGGAACAGATTGACCGGCGGGTTCTTGATTGGCGAACGCATATTCCAGCAATTCTGCAATGTGCAAACCCATACGCTCTTGATACTGGCCAAACCGCGAGTTTGAGAAGACTCCAAATACAGGTATACGTTCGTACGAACATCATGCGGGTTCTGATTTACCGGCCAGTGCTATACAACGCTCAGAGCATTGCGGATAACAGAAAACTGGCGGACCTGTGCTTATATTTAGCCAAGGATACTATACGTGTCTTATATCAATTGAACAAGATGACCGGGATATATGAGACTCGACAAGCTTCGTTCAGCTTTTTCGTCTTGTCATCGTTGGCTGCTATTCTATTAGCCTGCTTTAACGCACCAGCTGAATTCTGTGCCTGTGTTCAAGAGGAGGTCTTCATGGCCCTTGAACTTATTAATGGACTCGACAAAAGATCATGGGCAGCTAAGAGGTTGTGGAAAGTCATTCAAAATCTTCGCGATGTAGGTGAAAGATTAGGGGTTCTTTCACTTCACATAAGCACTGATCGTCAAGAAAAATACGATACCCACGCCGAAGTCGAAATCTACGAAAGTCTTGGTAACTCTCAGACACCGGCTTCCATATTCCGAGAGGACCTACCAGTGACAGGGATGCAAATCGGTGACGCCTTCACTGGCCTACTCGAAGTGACTGGAGTATATCGATTACCACCGGCCAGCTCGGTACGGACAAAATGTGGAAGTTGCTCAGACCAATTCAGCAGACAGCCAGAAATTGATCAAACTTCTGCACGCCAATCGGTCACAGCCGAAGAGCTATGGAAAATAATCGATCCATTATTTCAGCACCCATAACCAAAGTTCGTGATGGCGAAGGTGACAAATCAATATATCGAACTAATTTGGCTTTGCAGTCCTCAGGAGTCAGGTTTTCCAACGTGGCCCTTTGAAAAGCCAAATGTATTATCTACATCATTCGAACTGTCGTCCAAATAATATCTTAAGCTATCAAGTGCTGTTTTATAGATGTATCTCATTTTCCATTAATAAAAATTATACACCGTTTGCTATACGAGTCTAAAAGTCGAAAATAGATACCAAAGAAATGAGACTAGAAAGCGAAGCTTGGTTGAACTCTCCAGAAATCTCGGCGCATCACGGATAACGGAATATGCCCAAGTGATGTCGGGGGGAAGAAAGGCATAGAAAACAAAGATGCTACGTTGAAGTTGACGATGCGAAGCGGCTGGCTGCACGTATACGATGCCCAAATTTGAAAAATATATACCTGCTCGCATTAGCACTATTGACTCTGAGAAACGTTCGCTTCGTAATCGATGAAAGGGGGTAAAAACGTACGGCATGGGTAGCATAAGAACAGTCAAAAATGCCAGCAACGAAGTCGCCCATCTATACCCAAGTTTCTCGTACACTGCGGCGATGAACGTTAGCGACTCGACTAAATTGTATTCCAGCTCCATTTGTATGTAGATACTCACTCTGCACGCCAAAAAGGGGGAACACAGCAGCGAAGCTACTTCGGAGAAAGGCATTTGCCGCCAGTGCACTCGCGGCATATAGTGGATATGCATCAACAAGAAAGGTAATAATTCCCTGAAAGGCAAGAAAAACGCTTCACCGTAGTGTCAGTCAAAGGCTAAATTATTAAACATGTCAAACGGAGGAAGTTGAACTTGCCCAAGACCGAAAAAGGAACTTCCAATGATAGGCATTATCCAATGAACCTTCATCAGAAGTAATCTGTCAGCTAGCAATCCTTCTCAAATAAAATAATGGATTATGTTACCGATGCTGTGCTGCTCCACGCAAACCAAAATAAGCCTATTGTTATAAGTGGTGCTCCAACGATTGCTGGAGGAAGCCGGAACTCCGGAGGGAACTCATCGCCGTCCCAACCATCTATTAGCTTCTGTAGATTCCATTTGAAGAAAGGATCGAGAAAGACCCCAATGACTGTCCCAGTTAGTAGACCCAGGAAAGTCAAGCCAACTTGCCACAGGTTGAAGCCCCAAATATTTGAAAACACGAGAGGAAAAGCACCAAAGAAAAGATACAGGGTGCCAATCATAAGAGCTGTATATATACACAAACAAAGGCACATCGGCTCATGCAGCAATAACGACATCGGACGATAGATTGACGCTGCTAAAGCTTGTTGCATAGATTCAGGTGGCCGCCGGACGGTTTCGTTTTCGCCATTGGCTAAGTTCGCTAGCAAGGTTCTTTTGCGTAGTATGACCGGCGCGTATGTCTCCTTCATGAAAAAGACCGTGGCAACAGATAATGAAGCACTCCAGATGATCATCGTGTAGAATGACCATCGCCTAGAAAGTTCAAGATGTCAATCAAAAGCTTTGACATGGATTTTTTAAGCCGCGCCTTACCAAGATGCGAATGAATTGATGAATCCCCCGAGAAGTGGTCCTAGAACAGGTCCAGCAAACGGCGTTGCCGTGTAGACCATCATAGGTAACTGCAATGTCTCCCGCGTGTATAGGTCGCGGATAGTACCGCCAGCGACGCTTTGGAAAGCAGCACTTGTAAGACCTCCGAGCAGACGACCAGCAAGCATAGTCCCCAGATTCTGTGCAACTGCACATGGAATCATCCATATCGTAAATAGGAACAATGAGACCAGATATATCGGCCGCCGGCCATAGAACTACTTGCCCAAAGAACGTTAGATTTTTGGTTGCATGACGGAGATGAAGATGGACATGCCTCAGAAATCGGAGCTACAAACATTGGTCCAACTCCCATACCAAAGATGAACAGAGACAGACCAGCAGTAGCGGCAAGCTCTGAAACATGAAATTCGACCGTAATTTGATCGTAGGTTGATGAGTATAGCGCAGATGTGCATGTTCTAATGTCACAATCAGTGCCCAATCCCGAAATTTCGTACAAGTCCACTCACACGCATAGAGAACCGAAAGAAACAATCAGAACCATGATCCATTTCCGCAAGGGCGCTAAATTTTGCGGATTCTCTTCATCATCTGGGCCGCTCCAATCCAATTTTATTGAAGACGCCGACATCTCAAGTGCTGTTTGTGGAATGAGATTGTCCGTTCCGTATTGCTTAAAATATACTCAGCCATCAATACATGTGTTCTTAGGAATTGAGATATATATATGCAATCAACCATGGCAGATTTATATGGTATTGGATTATTCACTGGCTATGCTTTATCTCGTACTATTCTGTTCTGGTTTCCGCTTCCGCTTCCGCTTGCGCTGATAAGTAATCTTCGTATGACTAAAAGAGTATCAGTGTAACTAGTTAACTAGTCAACTGACTTGACCCACAATGAAAGACATCGAAGACGAATCAAGATCACCGTTAGGCACCGAAAAATAGGCTCTTGTGTTATAATCAGTAGTAGGGACGTAGCAAGCAAAGATATCATCATGCGGAGTCCCGGACCCTACGGCCGGTAGAACCAAGCCCTAAACTTGGCGTTTCTTTTTTCTGAAAAATAATTACACAGCCCTAGGTACCTGCGCTAGGCCAACACAGCATGACTTCTCAAATATATTCAGGTATGTACTCATTATGATCCATGTAATTGTTGCATGATGAACATAGACGGGATTGGTTATTCAGCTTAGCAATATCCTCTAGTTAACGGTCTGATACACCCAGGTCTAAGCTAAATTTCTGCACTGAATTGTCATACAAGCTCTCAAGCCATGGTTCCTCCCATGAGCGGAATATATGCGCTTCCACTGCCTCGAGACCATCTCGAGATTCCAGCGTACCGTACTTGATGATAATAACTTCAGGGTATTTCGGTGATTCGGCTGCGAGAGTAGTTCCACATTCTGGACAAAAATAATGAGAGACAGGTTGATTGCTTTCATTCAATCGAGTAAACACTTTAGGTTGTTTGTAAAATGCGTGAGCCGACTTTTCAACCATGACATTCGTTGAAAATACCGAACCGGTGTTTCGCTTGCAGATGGTGCAATGACATATCACAATCTAAGGATAACAATGAAGCCGGTCAGAATACTGTCAAGTGTTGTTTTTACCTGTATATTAGAACTACTCACCTTCAGTGATTGCGTATGTTCTGTTAGTGTAATTTGATATCGAACCGATCCACATAGACAACTCCCTAACCTCCGGTATGAATCCATGGCGCATGGAATTCTCGACTGGAGTAGGTTTTCTCCCTTCAAAGGTCTGTCCGACAACTACAGATCTCTGAGCTGTGGATTATACCATTCCATTCTACCAAACGGCATCCAAAGACAATTTTTACGAAATGGGGAAACAACTGACCATGAGAAGTACGGCCGTATAGTATGGTCCCTAAGACAATTTTATACGAAATGGGGAAACAACTGATCATGAGAAGTTACGGCCGTATAGTAAGGTCCATCCTCATCCCGTTACACTCTGGAGACTCTCATATCTGCTATCAACATCGGAAATCATATAAATCGCCCCGAACCCTCTTGGTAATTTTGAGCATCTTAAATTATATAAATTGTCGGAATATTTTATCATGTTAAGGATAGCGATTCTTGTGTTCAACGGTGTCGACATTCTCGATTTTGCAGGGCCTCTGGAAATATGCTCCCATGCCTCACATTCCTTGGACTACATGAAACCCGATCCTGTGTTCAAAATCGAGGTTGTTGGCGCACACGGCTCTATTGAAACCAGCGCAGGAGTACATCTATCGCCCAAGACTTCTATTCAGGCCGCGATGTCCCAGCTGGAGGAAATCGACGCCCTCATTGTCCCAGGCGGACCCCCGCCCATTCTTGAAAATCTTATCAAAAACAGAGCCCCAGAACTTCAGCTAATTGACGCCTTTGGCCGCCTGGAAACCGGGAAACGGCCGCGGATTATTCTCTCCATATGCACAGGTGCTATGTTTCTCGCCGCGAGCGGTTTGCTCAAAGACATTAAGGCGACAACACATCACCTTTTCCTTGACAATTTGCGTGCGATTTGCGAACCAATGGGAAACTGTGATATTGTCTCTGCACGATACGTCGACGGCGGTGTCAGACATGATGGCCTGAGAGTGATTACCAGCGGAGGGGTCTCTTCCGGGTTAGATGCCGCCTGTTATCTTGTTGAGCAGACAGTGTCCATTCAAGTTGCGGAATACGCAGCGAAGATGGCCGAGTACGAATGGAAACCACAGCTTTAATACTCGTGTAAAGATCATACTGTGGATACAGCAGCTCTGCAGAAGGTATCTCTGAATGCGATCCACGCTGTGCTCTGTCTGGAAAGCAAAGGTTTATTCAATACATATTTTGACGAATAACTACCGGGAATTCATAATATACTAATTATAGAAGAGATCATGTGTGGTCTCCAGCCGGACTGATTTTCCGCCCACTTTTACGCGTAAATTCTAAAATAGATCACCGCGTGAAACACAATATACCAATTTTTCATCACTTTTTGAATAATAATCATCAAATGGCACGATTTGTTACATGAAACTGTTGGGGCCTGATCTTTCTGGGATTGTTACAATACAGGGCGTGACGATCACTCGTAAAAGTAAGAATTCGCCCATGATATACAGAAATATGAGTTGGAGCAAAAGCAAAAACCTGGAATTCGTAGTTGGGAAGAACAGAACGTTTGATGACAACACAACACCCATTCAAACATTCATAATACGTTACATCTCCATAAACTTTATCTAACTTTCTGACTCAATCTGGGTTCAGATGACCCCCCCCCCCCTCTTCAAAGGCCGAATTGTGTATTCTGAGATGTCCTAAGCAAGAGCAGCATACAACTTGGCAAGACGTGGAAAGAGAGCTAGAGAGTTCTCGCGCAGGATTCCGTCCATTTCAGTATCATTGTAAAGCCCCGACTCCTTGGGAGCGTCATACCCATCTAGATATGTAGAATTATCAAAACGTTTTGTGTAGGGATAATCTGTCGCATACAGCAGTCGTTTAGAGGGTATTCCGAGGTCTTTGATGATGGGATACTGCATCGGGGATGAGATGCTGGTGTCGAAGTAAATGTTCTTGGTAGCGAGCAGGTCTCGCATAGTCAGACCGTTGTTTGACTTGCTGAGTACATTGTCTAGATGCTGCCGGCCGATTCTGTCAGCTAGGTAGGGGAATGCACCGCCGTTGTGTGAGAACAGAAACCGGACGTCCGGGTGCCGAATTAGCACGCCGGAGTTGATGACGCTTGTAATTGCTCGGGCAGTGTCGAAGGGAAATTCTTGTACAACTTAATAACAAATAAGCAAGCTGCATGTGATGATATCTCCGCGTAGTACCTACAGGGACCGAAATTCAAGTGCTTCGGCATGATCGTGTCTGCTGGATGAATGAATACCACCGATCCCAACTTATTAAGCTCTGCCCAGACGGGCTCAAAGGCAGGATCTCCGAGGTATCGTTGGCCTATTACCTCGGCTGATTAGCCAGAGTATTTATAATACCAACTACAGCTCGTACCCATTGCGGTTGTCACGGCAAACCCGTCCGGAGGAACAGAGGCCGCGGACGCCTCAAGAATGAAGGTAATAGTTTCCTCAATATGAGGCAATGGAAGTACGGCGAAGCAACCTATGGTCGTAGTGTCAATCTTGTTTTATATTATACCTCATCAGGTTCAAACACTACCGAAGCGGAGAGGGTTGAAAGCAACGTAATCAAGCTGCGCTTGTAACGATTTCCGGCAAAGCGTCAAGAATTCTGCAGCAGTATAGCCATTATGCCAGTCGGATTTGATAGATGGTGTCTGTGATCAGGGGAGATGTTAGTGTAAAACGCTAGGCGAAAAGCATACAGGGACCCAAATATCAAACTCACAATCACCGCAGTTTGGATGCCAACTTCGTCCATGTATTCGATGTGCGCTTCTGGCGTTGACGGAAACGGGCTATAGTTCAGGTTGAAGAAGTTGTTTTCGAACTCTGATTTCAACTCTGGAACGGTTCCTGGAAAGCAATGATGATGGACATCAATGCGTCCCAGGCCTGCGAAGGCTTTTGATCGTTGGGCGGCCATGTTGAATTCGTTTGGATTGGAGTCAAATGGAAGATTGTGAGAATATTGAACTATATAGATTTAGCGATCAGTCAATTAATACGCAGGCAATGCTGTCTCACATTTATAATACCTTACCATGTCTACACTTCCTTGCTATAAGGGGTGTAGGACTACCCTCATTGATGGGAGTGCGGCACCACCGCCCGAAATGGCCTTGGTATCGGAGGCTCGCTCCGAAGGAACGTTGCATGTGGAACACTACCAGCACTTAGACTGCTCGAAAACACATGTCTATAGGATTATATCGCATAAGTGAGACCTAAAATACCGGCAGGTGCAGAGTTCGAGGAACCATTGGGCAATGTTGCGCTGATAATGAGTGGCTGGTGCCCCTAGGCCATGCCGCATGGGGGATACACCTTAAGCTAATATACATCTTTGTTCTTCTTCTTTCACGCCTATAGTACCTAGGTAACCAACTACCGCGAAATGTCCTCTCAAGCCAGAGATATTAGTTCCTATTCCTAATACCCTGCTGCTACCTACTTATGTATATATAAACTTCTAGTTATTGATGTCGGCATCTCAGCCTACCTATCAACCGTCATAGTCTTGCACTTATATGTCGGAAACTTCGGTTGAGAACCGTCAGAGTATAACTAGGATAGTTATATTAACGGAAGAAGTGAACATATTCCGAGTACGAAAGGCTGGTTAAAGGAAAGTCTTATAAAAGGGCAAACTGAATATCCTGTTCGATAGAAGAACGTATACTCAAGTTATCACGGTCAATTCAAGACAGGAAAGAAAACTAACTAGGTGAGTGAACGAGTGTCTTTATATATATGACGAATTCCGTTTCCAAATCTTGTAAATATGATGATTGCAACTATGTAATTGAGATGTGCCTTCCTAATTGAGTTACTCAATATTTTCCTTGTTTGCTGCGCGCTAATCTCGTCCCTTTCACGTTAATTCAGTATTGATGTCTCCATCTATAGATACCAATACATGTATTTATCAATTGATACCTGGGTGCGCACTTGCCCCGTATGTTGCATAACTCAATATGCTGCTAACCACCCGAAAACATGCTCAGCCAGGCTACTCAGGCCTACGCAGGTATATATCAAGCGCGTTTTACTAACTACCCTAGTCAACGCCCAGGGATACCCCGAGGCAGGGGAAGCAGGCAGGCGGGGGACAGGGAGAGAGCAAGGCAGCTAGGCAGGGAAGTCGGCACGTTGACGCGTTTACACAAATAATTCTTATAGCTTTAATAAGAATGCTTTCGTATCACAAAACGCCTGACCCGGGCATAGATACATATATCGCTTGTATAATGAATTCTTCAAAATGCCGCTGATAAGTTTACGTCATATCCTATGTTGCTAGATCCCTAAATGAATAATATGCCTATAGGTATCATATCTGCTACACGTGCTCTGCATATTCTCGCTAATATTTTGTATAGGGGAGCTTCTCGAGTCATGATTCATTTAGCCATATTTATTCTATGCGATGTATCATATCCTGGTAGTCTCTCACATAACGTGTACCGTATTTAGGCCATTAGAAACGCTGTGATTCCCAGCTCTGCATAGCCGAACCCTTGTAATAGAGCAGGAGCACGGGACAATGAGCAATAAACAAGATGACAGCGAGACAGCCAAATGAAACTGCGTAACCGCTATGGGTGTTCCACGGGGTGACGGCATATACAAGACCAAATGCCGTCAAGTTTTTCAAAGCATTGAGCATAACGAGGACACTGTCTGTTCGTTCGAGATACACATCTGCCAGATACGTATAGGTAATATTCCCAGCCACAACCGCGGAAAAGTTGACCATGAACTCTGCGAATAGCGGTGCGATCCAATGTAAATGAGCTTGGGTGGTCGTTCCAAAGAGAATCAGGCCGGTAGGACCTAAAATAGCAGTTACGAGAAGCATTGGAAGCCGCATCTCCGGGATGAAAATGCCGCCAGTCTTAATTCTTTGCCATGCAACGTACTAGTGTGGTATTAGCCGTGGTGGGTAAGTAAAATAAAAACTTGAGTGGTTAGTCGGCTTACCTTGTCGTTTGCGTAACCCCCAAGGATAATCCCTACGAGATTCCCCAAGGTTGGTGCAAATGAAGTGAGAGCTACCTCCCCTAGAGTGAACTGGTAGACTGTAGGAAATGATATGGAATTTGTAGTCAATAGGTAGTCGTTGGTAGCAAGGAACAACGAGAAGAACACCGTGGCGAGAAGTACCGTTGGGTGAACGATATACTTCCATGGAGCTGCGAATGAGGCTCGGATATTGGTCGATTTTGGCAGTCCACCACCACTACACGGGCTCAGACTCAACATGTGAATATACCGCCGCCTCCCGTTGTGGCAGCTAGAGTCATCACGGTTATAAGACGTCTCTGGGAACAAGGCCGCCACGACGAAAAATGCAGTATAGGTCATAATGACCATGACCCACGATGGAGCGCGCCATCCGTGATTCAAAGTTGCATACCCCCCAATGAAGGAGGCAAATGTAAAACCACAAAATTGAAATGCGGTGAAGACGCTCGTGCTTGTAGCGCGTGTATGAAGGAAAAAGGTATCCCTGATGATCTGAGGACCATATGCCTCCGGCGATGCATAAAACACGGCCGCGAGGACACGGGCAGCCACAAATTGGGGGAAGTCGGGTGCCAGTGCAGCCCAAATAGATAGTGATGCGGCTCCAAACGTCGATATCAGAAATGAAAGTCGTACTCCAATCCGATTTCCAACAGGGACCCAAATGAGGCACTATACGTAGTTTTCAGCGTCATACTTGACCGAGCTTTTCACGGCAAATCTTACCCCAACTCCATACGCAACAAGAGGGCCATTCACAGTGTATGCTACAGACTCGAGAGCTATGTTGTAATGCTCAGCAATCTGGAAGAACGAGGGACTCTGACACACCCAACACAATCAGTTCGAGAGGATTTCACCTTGAATAACGGTACCTGACTTACAACAATGATGAGATTAGTAGTTCCTAAATATGCCCAGAATGCTAGGGCAACAAGGACACAGCCTTTCTCCCATGCAGAGAAATTGAGAGGATCATGTGGGTCGTAACTTGGTTGAGGGTCAAGGAGGATTCCTTTCCGGTTGTATTTGAAGGACCCGGCGGAAAGGTTGCCCTTTTCAGGAGCTTCTTCCGCATAATGTTCAGCGTGGATAGCTTTCTCCTCGATCGAGGAATCGCCGCTTATGTTGGCCATATTGTAGTTGTTGGACTAGTAGTTCAGATTTGCAATGGATTGTAATTATTTGAGACTGTTTGGAATTCACTCTAGAAGGTATTGTATCAATATAAGCACCCCGATGCTTAACTTTCATGATCATTCTATCAGTATAGGACCGTGGAATGATCCGGAGGGACAGTCCGACTACCCCAGAGATCTTTTCCGGGGAAGAACAATGGGAAAATTGGGAAGAACGTTACGATTGCGGGGTAAAATCTAATTCCTGTCAAATACAGAGTAGGAATGTGGCAACTGAGTTTCGACGAGACATTGAATATTGTGTGGCTGACGATTTTAACGTGTTTTTCTGGAGGCTACAACTAGACACGAATTGGAGCTTGTGTCCGATGAGTTCCGGCTTATTGCGTACTAAATTTCTGGGGTAGGCTAATCCCTATATACAAGTTGTTTTTATTAAAATTCATAGATTCTTGAATCTTGGCACAATTCCAGAAAACATTTGGCCTCAGCCTTTACTTCTAGTCCCACAGTAAAACTGCCTTCACGCATGATCCACCTTGAAGGTCCGATTTGGCGCGCTCAATATCGCTATACGGATATTGAGTTATGATCTCTTCCACTGGGAGCTTGCCCTCTTTCCACAATTCAATAAGACGTGGGAGAAACTGTTGCAATAGTTAGCGGTCATAATTCCAATGGAGGTCGGAGATGCCTTTACCACTTGAGGTCTGGAAGAGCCTTGATGAACCCCAATGTAGCTTACACCACGCGTGATCCAGGTAGATGGCTCTATCTCAATTTTAGTTCCCATTTTTGGCGCACCGACGGAAGCAGCCATCCCTCCTGGGGCCGTGGCCTGAAGCATTGCCTGAATCACATCAGGCCTTCCAGTAGTATCTAGCGCACGCTCAACACCAAAGTTTCGAGTCAATACAAGTAACTCTTCAACGATGTTCTTTCCAGTAGAATTAATTGTATGTGTTGCTCCCAAGCCCTTTGCAATTTTTAACTTGCTATCCAAAACATCCACGGCAATAATTTTTACATTCGGCGTCAAGCGCCCGGCTAGGATAGCGGCCATTCCTACAGCACCAGCTCCAAAGACAGCAAGAGAACTCCCCTCTGGTGGCTGTAACTGGTTCAGGACTGTCCCCGCGCCGGTCTGTAATGTGCAGCCTAGAACGCACAGCGTCTGTAAAGGCAAATCTTGGGTGATAGGAATAGCAGAGCTGGCCTTCACGATAGCCTTCTTACCGAATGACGATTGTCCAAAAAAATGGGAGGAAATGGCAGTTCCATCAAGAGCATCAGTGTAGGCTTTCGTTCCATCCGTCCGTGCTCCACGAAAGTTCATGTCCCATATATTACTGCAGTAGGCAGAAAGATTTTTCTCACAAGGCACACATCTCCCACAGGCGGAGAATGTGAGTAATACATGGTCTCCAACTGAGACATGGGTAACCTGAGAGCCAGTTTTCTCTACCACCCCGGCACCTTCGTGACCACCCACAAGAGGTAGAGGAACCGGAGTCGTACCCTGTTGTTCTCCATTGTCAGTTCCATTCCCGGTTTCTGGGGAGAGGAAAGGATGATATACATTACAGCAAGCAAAGTCCGTACGACACACCCCAGTCGCCCCGATCCGAACGAGTATTTCATCGTCATACAGGTCCCCTAATATCACGCTGCGAATCTCGTACGGTGCGCCTACTTGGCGACACACTAGCATGTCGACACATTCTTCCATAGTGTGGAGTGCTCAGGTTTCAAGATGTCCTGTGTTTGACGTGGCGAATGAATGAAAGTTAAAATAGATACCACGCATATTAATTGCCCATATTAATCCGAGGACTATATAGAATCACATGATAAGCGCTGCTGGATTTATCCTACGTGACAGTACAGATCTGTTGTCGGTCAGCGACTCCGAAGCAGCGTTCGGCCGTGAAAATCGAGACAACGGTAAGACACGCCGTGGGGATCTGGAAACTTATGACGGCCACCAATCTAAATACCAGCTTCCTGGAATCCTAGACATGGTATTACAAGGTTGAAGAACAGAAGTATTACCTTTTGATGATTATTGTGCCACGATCGCTATCGACATTATGACTACTGTGCAGGGACTCTGGATCGACAACCAGGATGTAACAAGCCCAATCGAGTTTCCAGTTGTAAATGGACAGACTGGTGAAGTAGTACACCTTGCGAATGGAGCAACTCCTGAATTAGCCATCGCTGCGGTTGAGAGTGCCCATAAGGCCTTTTCTTCGTGGTCAAACACATCGCCCTGGCAAAGACGTGAGCTGTTGGTTTCAGCAGCTCAAATTTTGAAGACAAAACGGAAAGCAATCTCAAAGCTTATCAAGGTGTGTGGTGATGCTGTTTCTCGTCTACGGACCTGAAGGCTGATTTTACCCTACAGCTAGAGACCCCAGCCACAGATTTTATAGTGGAAGAAATAAACATCAATAATGGAATCGCCTTACTTGAAGAGCTTGCGGCCCAAATTACTCATATGACCATTGGATCATTACCACACACTCGCGATGGCAACACCATGGCATTAGTTATGAAAGAGCCTTACGGTGTCCAGCTTGGCATCGCGCCGTGGAATGCATCCCTATTCCTGGCACTTCGTTCCGTGATCACACCGATTGCCTGTGGTAATACTGCGGTGCTCAAAGCATCCGAGTTCAGTCCTGGAGTACACCATTTCATTGGCCAACTGCTGAAAGAAGCCGGGTTTCCTCCTGGGGTTCTAAATATCGTCCAGCACAAGCGTGAAGATGCTCCACAGGTTTTGGAGGTCCTCATCAGTCATCCAGCAGTGCGTAAAGTGAATTTTACTGGCAGTACGGCGGTTGGTAAGATCATTGCCGCCAAAGCTGCGACTTACGCGAAGCCATGCATTTTAGAATTAGGAGGAAAGGCACCACTGATTGTATTTGACGACGCTGACCTGTCAGCTGCTGCCCAAGCTGCTGTGCTTGGTGCATTTTCGCATGTGAGTGAAGGCAATTCTGCTGTATGACTGAAACTAGTTGCAACAACTGACACGACCTATTTTAGCATGGACAAATATGCATGGGCACTGACACAGTCATTGTGCACGAATCCGTCAAGAAAAATTTGATTACCAAACTATGTGCGGCAGCCGAACAGTTCCCTACCTGTTGGGCCGTTTCCGATCAGCAGGCTATTAAGACGGAAGGACTGGTCCAGGAGGCGGTTGAGAATGGAGCGGAATTGGTATACGGAAAGCTTGAGAGAAATGGGGCCAGCCTTCATCCAACTATTCTTCTCGGCGTCGACCGGACAATGCGGATTTTCGGCGAAGAGACTTTTGGGCCAACGCTGGCGGTGTTATCATTCCAGTCCGAGGAAGAGGCGCTCGCCCTTGCCAATGGTCATGAATATGGTCTCTCCGCCAGCGTGTTCACCAAAAACTTGGCGAGAGGGGTTAGAGTTGCGCGTACCATCAATAGCGGGGCTGTACACATCAATTCAATGACCGTGCACGACGAGGTCCAGCTTCCCCATGGGGGGGTGAAGTCCAGCGGATGGGGCAGATTTGGAGTTCCTTGGGGTAAGTTGCTTGATGAGGTACAGATCTTGCATAACCCTTCTAACACATGGGACAGCATTCGACGAGTTTCTGCAACTTAAAACGATCACTATCACCGATAACGATTTGCGTCCATAAGATTGTATTGATTACTGAGCCGTCGGAGGGACGTTCCGGTGGCGGTTATTATGATACGTTGGGTTAGGTAGCCCCGGAAATTACTGTAGAGGGAAAGGGGCGAATCCCCCGCATTTACTAGTCATCTATTAAGTATAATGTCATTTTTCAATCCGTCGCGATAATTCTGGCCTGCTATGTAAATGGTTTCAGATTAAACACTGGACAGACGATTCCAGATATGAGCGACTCAAGAGACCCCAATCCGCCAGCCACGGTTCCGATCAAAAGGAAGCAGTCCGAGAACTCTCAACCCCATGTGCATCAAGCATGTTCTACATGCAAGGCTAGAAAAGCCCGATGTGATTCGCTCCGCCCACGCTGCTCGTTCTGTGAGGCCCGGAACCAGGAATGCGTTTATCCACCCTTGTACAAGAGGGCCGTCTGCTCACAGTCGTATGTCATGCCCATTAAGATACTTAAAGAGTATACCTACTGATGAACAACAGCCACGTGGATAACCTACAATCTCGAGTACGGGAGCTAGAAGCTCAGCTACAGCTCCAACTTCAGCCGAACGCAGCTTGTCAGCAGGGACAAGCCATCTCGCCGCCCGACAGCTCCCATAGTCAGCCCGTTCTTCATCAGGAATTCCCTGCCAAGGATGATCCCCCGACAAGAGTAGATGTTTATCGGCCCATTCCTGAGCAAAGGAATCCGCAAACTGAGACTGCAGCGACATTGAATAACGGTGAGTCGTGCGAACAGCGTTATCAACCATTGGGAGAGGGTGAATATACCTTGACAGACGGAGGAGAAAAGACATCAAATCCGGCAGACGAGAATGATAGTAGTGAAATAACAGATCATATGCCTGCGACAGATGGAATGGTTGAATACTCTAATCCCTCGTCTACGGAGAAAGATACTGCTGGGTTTTATGGAGACTCTTACTCCCTCCAATTTGCAATGCATGTCAAAGCCTCCACCATGCCGATGAAAATGTCACTATCCACAATGGTACAACCACAGTCCGGCTTAGAGATCTCATCGCAGACCCGCCAGCAGACCCGCCAGCAGCCTAGCCAGCCCCAAGATAGTGAGGCTGACCTGGCCGCACTGAGGTCATATTTGACAGCACCTTCACTGCAAGACCTCCCACATCGACATGTTGCTAAACAATTACTTGAGTGCTATTTTAGCGATGTTCATCCGATCTGGCCTTTGCTGATCGAAGATGAGACCCGATTAGAGTTTGAGAGAACGTATATATCCGAGGACCCTGTTGAGCCAATTTCAATCGCAAAGCTGAATATGATCTTCGCCCTTGGCAGCCAGTTTTCCTCAAGCTTTGCCCGAAATGGCGATCCGGTCGGAGGCATTTATGAGGCCGGCACAGTCTTTTACCGACGCGCCCGAGCCTTCACTGTGGCCAATTCTTTTGACCTGTGTTCAATCGGCATGTTGCAGGTGCTGTTGCTAATGGCACAATACCAACAAGGCACAATGAGGGGAAAGCAATGCTGGCTCACCATCGGTCACGCAACGAGGATTGCAGAATGCCTAGGTTTACATTTGGATTCACAAGGCGCTTCACTATCCCCCCTAGACAGAGAGCTTGGACGGCGTCTCTGGTGGGGCTGTTTCTCCTTAGATAGGTATGTGGCCTTGTTAACTAGTCTGAACCCTGATTTCTGATCATGTATTTGTCCATAAACAGGGTGGCGAGTATGATTTACGGTCGCCAGCCGGGCATCTTGCATCCGAAAATCCACACTCCTTCCCTCCCACAGTCGACTGACGATGTGTACGTGCGAGATGGCCGTGACCAGCCTGAGGGGCTTCCATCGATGAATGCTTTCCTGCGCTGTACCGTTCGCCTGTACTTGGTAATGGATAGCATTATGGAAATCTTCCAGGCCCCCAACAGTCACTCAGAAAAAGGCAACGACCCCATGAGGAGACGTAGTTCAGCCGAGGTTTTGATAACTGTATTGAAATCAGATGAGCTGCTACTGTCCTGGCATAGTTCCCTACCAGACTACTTGCGTTTCTCGCTGAGCGGTTCCTACCAATATGAGGTATCGCAACCTCGGTGGATACAGCGGTGTAGGATTGTACTGAAAAATAGGTTTCTTGGACTACGCATTTTGCTTCATCGTCAGACTATTCTCTTCCTCCTTCTAACATCTCTTCGGTCAGCACATGATACCACGACTCTTGCTTACCAGTGGCCAACGCTCTTTACCGACTTTATCCGTGGACAAAATGGATGGGATACCTCCATGCGACCTGAATCCGATCTTGAGAGACCACTAGCTTATCTCAGTGCCCAGATTTGTATTCAATCGGCGCAGCAGCAAATTGACACGATTAGCATTAGCCGACCAGCCCACCTTACCGGTGCATGGTGGTGGGATTTTCATTTTAAGTATTCCCATTTGCCTGTCCTTCACAGCCGGAGCTAATATTTAAACAGTCAATTTTGATTCATTGTGCGTACTACTGGGCGCAGCCGGACTTTCTCCTGACCACCGGGCTGCCGTGATCGTGGATGTTGCAGCCATTCATGCAACAATAGATAACGGCCTACGAACAATCCATTCCCTCGTTCCACTTTGCGGTGATAGAGCACAGGAAAGCGAGAAATTCCTCCAGCAACTACACCGAGTTGCCTACGCCTTGAACGAGCAGGTATGGCTTCTCTTCATGATATCACACGGATATTTAAACTTAACTGCCTATCATTTTAGAATTCTGTCGGGAATTTCCCAAATGATACTTTCAAGTCTTCGGGACTACTAGCCGGTCAATCCGGGCCCTCTATGGACAACTTCATCCGTTCCGAGAGAACGGGGAATGGTCCAGTGAGCGACAATTGGACTGCTACTAATATACTACCGGACCCTGCCACGCGTGATACCACTAATAATATGGGGGATCTGGGGTACTTGACTACCGACACAATGGGTAATCTATTGCATAGCTCATTTGGATTCTGGAATGAATTTGACTATGGATTTGCGACGTCTGTAAGTCCGGATAATACGCAGCTTGGTGTTGGGTCCGGGGTGAGTAGAGGTTCCTGATCGATGTTTGCATGTATGATCGAGCCCGAACTTGGCCACATAACCAAATTACATGTAATATATAGTCATATGGCAATCTTGGGATAGTGTTGTGATCAATGTTGGCTTAATTAGTGTACATAAGATGCTATGCGGGAGTGAGTATCTAGGCGAATTTACATGTAACAATTCAATTACAGACGAGCAAACTATGGACTAGAATCGGTACGTTAATATCGATACATCTGGTTGTCCCTGCCTTAGCGTTTGAACCTTTTGAAACAGCAAGCTAAAGTTAACCACATATGTTTTCAATATTTTTTGTATGTATAGCATATTGGAGGGTTAGGTTATCACAGTCTAACTTAACTTATGGAGATACTTCCTGTAGTCTGTGCAGGTTAAGAGATTCTACCATCGGTCGATCGTTGATGGCGAACAGGCAGCTATTCACCGATACAGTGTGTTGTACCTCAGACCACGCTGGAACAACAAAGGTATCTCGCGCCACCCACTGCACCTCACGCACCGCGCCGCTGGGGTCGCGAATTCGAGTACTACCCTGACCAGAGTGGATATGGTAGATAAATGAACATGTCTCGCGCGTGGCGGCAGTGTTTGAAAGATGCTGCCGGCTGGAACGGTGGTAAGGGTAGATTGCGCACCCTGCTCAAAATCTAGGGCATCTTGAACGGCTTCCCTCACTATTTGTATTCATGTACTCATTATAAGTAATATCCTAACCTATATTAGTCCTATTCTAGAAAATGTTCGGTCGACCATTCCGGTTAGTCCTTCCTGACTTCGATTCACCGATGGAATACGAAAATAATCCGTCTGTCTAAAATATGAGAAAAAATGGCAAAGTATAGTATTGTACTGTATGTTTCTCGTAATTAACAAACTTGCACTCAATCTATTAAGGGGGAATATCCTCGGTTTTGTATTTCCTTCTTGAGGTACTGTACCGAGCTCAATATTAGAATTTAAATGTATTGACTGTTAGATGATATATGTACATCAACGCTCATCCATGCGTATATCGATCTATGCTTGTCCACTAGACATTTTATTTGTCATTCAGGGTTATTTACTCGTTGTAGGGGCGGTTGGGCTATGCTTGCCAGGCATAGTGTGGTCCCCTTGATGTTGTCGATGTATGGAGGTTTGCAGCTCACGAAGAATTCCGCCCCTGGATGAAAAGTTTCCAACCGTCAAGATCCACTGGATATAGGAATGACCGTGCCAAATTACCCTTTATCAAGCAATGCAACCCTGACAATCAATTTCTGACCACCAAGGTGCATTGGAATGGTCCAGAGAGTGCAGCCACATCGTGTGCAATTCTTTATGCTTGTTGAAGTCACTTGAAGCCACTCATGGTAAGCCAGGTTCCAACCTGATTCATTCTCTTGAATATGGATTTGTTGCGAATTTACCCTAGCACACTTAACAGCCGCATCTCTTCGGTTAGCAATCGAGATTTTCGATAAGAAAGTATGTATGTATGTCGTGTTAAGACTTGCAAAATATACGGTCCCTTGACTCCCTTCCAGCTTGACCACAGTACCTAGTCGTGTCGGACCCCGGAGTGATCCTCCGGCGCCTTGGCTGGCCGAAGCTTGTGGGGTAAAGAATCCCCAAATCCTTTCACTCCACATAGCTGTCACAATATTCTTGCTCACATTTATTTCTACGTCCATATCCAAAACCTTCTCGGGAAGCTCAAGTACGAATCTATTGAATCATCCGAATCATCATCAGCAATCATGCCTCGACCCTCCTTTTCCCCATGTCCCGCTGGGACGAAGATGTGGGCAAGTCTTTCCCTCATCCTACTTGAATATTTTATACAACTGACGTGAAAAAAAGCTACTAGATATGGGAACCCTAGACATCGATGCTAATTTCTTGTTGGCGGGAGGACACCAGAATGGTAGGACATCGATATTTTTCTCGTGTCTCAGACGTATTGACTAGGCGAATATAGCTGGATTCGCAAGCAACCCCAATCCCAAGCACAAACGTATAGAAATGATCATCTATGGGGTTCTTGTTGAGCATGCTACCGCTGGCCTGATCCTATTTGAGACGGGCTGCCATGATGAGATGGAGAAACACTGGGGGCCCCAGGTCGGGATTTTAATTATTCTTTTTGGCAGAACCGGTACTGATTGAACCCCACGCAGATGTACGATGTATCTCCGAGGAAGCAATACGTTTCGAAAAACCGGTTAGACGAGCAGATTGCGGCGACGGGAAATTCCATCAAAGATATCAAAGCTGTCATAATGGGCCATCTTCGTACGAAGTCCATCAAGCGTTTATATTGCCCGTGAACGACGGACAGCGTAAATCTGACATGGACCTCCAGATGCGGACCACTCCGGCGGTTTGACGCACTTCATCGGGACTGACGTTCCTATATATGTGCATGACCTTGAGCTTACTAATGCCTTATGGTGCCTGTTCACCAAGGTGGGGATGGATTAAACAGTGTCATGACTTGGTTGACCGGGCTAACTGGATATCCAGGCCGATGCTGGTCCCTATATGCCGTCTTATCTCGACCACCGCTTGAACTGGCAGACCTTTAAGGATCCTGTTACCGAACTATTTCCCGGACTTACGATGCATCTATGCCCTGGGTAAGAGTAGAATGTGTCTCTTGTCCGTGTGAATCTGTCTTGGAGCTAATAACATGAGTACACAGTCACACCCCCGGTCTTTGCTGCTTACAAGTAGATCTTCAGAATGATGGTACCTTCTTATTTACCGGCGACCAATTCCACGTGAAGGAAAACTACACCAAGAGGATACCCCAAGGTTGGTCAAAATTGCTGGCCGTTCCATACATTGCACTAACTCACCCGCCAGGACTGCTCGGTCGGGACCGCAACGCTTGGTTCCAGTCAACACTGTATATTGAGAGACTCGAGGTAGTATTAGGGGCTAAGATTGTGTTTGGGCATGATATAGAGGTGTTTAAGTCATTGAAGCAATCGCCGGAGTACTATCATTGAGTGGACAATGCTCTACGCATGTGGTAAATCATTCCAACTACTTAATAACCATGATTAAATCAATTGATCAAGACTATTTGGATAGCTCCTGTGTAGAATTAAAATATTATGTATGGACCAATCCTGACTTGCATCTACGCGTGCACTCAGAAACAATGGAGGACGGCACATAGCTGACGGAGATATCTGGTGGCGACTAGGGAGGCTTTGACCCTTCCCCCTCATTAATCCCCCGGAGCTCCTGTCCGAAAAACCCCCATTTTTCTCCAGAAATTGCAGGGTTTCCCCAGAGTACCCAGAGTACGGGGTGAAATAAATATAGCGGCGAATGCCACTTTAATCCGAGCAAAGTCTCTTGACCTACTCTCTGGAATTCACTCGCAGCAATGCTTTTATCAAACGTTTTTTGGCTCCTCGCTTCGGCAGCTTGCTTCTGGGCTGTAGTGGTCATTTATCGAACTCTCTTCTCTCCTCTCCGTAGCATCCCAGGGCCACGAATTGCGGCTCTAAATGGCATCTGGCTATGGATCCAAGATATGACCGGCCATGCACCGCAGACAATCTCGAAGCTACACAGCGATCTGGGTACGTTTATCTTCCAAGGGCTTCTGCAACCATGCCTAACAGTGACGTAGGCCCAATTGTCCGCATTGGCCCCAATGAAGTAAGTATCAACGATATTGACATCCACAACCAAGTCCTCTACTGCCAAGCTCCTAAGTATATGAAGGTAATTTCCTACGCTATTGGCTCTTCAACTTGGATTATTGACCTTACCGCCTTCAGGCCACATACTTTTATGAACCCTTCAAAACTGGGCCGTCCAGCACGTTTCAAACAGCGGAGCCGAGAGAACACTCTACTCTGAGGCGATTGATCAGCAAGCCATTCTCCAAGAAGAGCGTTTTAGAGTTTGAGCCACATATCTGGGAATCAATCGACACGTTATCAACAGTCTTGAGGCAAAACAGCGAAACTAATACATTCTTCGACCTGTCAAAGATGTCCCGTTGCCTATCGTTGGACTTCATTACCAAATTCACGTACGGCGAATCGACGGAGGCAGTGAAATCCCCCGATTTCCATGAAGATATCCTGGACGCGTTCGATTCCTTTTCTATTAGTAATTTCTTGGTAGCCATGCGAAAACAACCATTAATTCTGTCAAGACAATTCACTAATTTCTTTCAGTTTATGATGATGCCTTCTCTCCGCACACCATCCATCTCTCTCCTGTCCAAACTACCTTTCAAGGTTTTCCAGGCCATCCCAAAGATGAGACAAGTAAGTTCGTCAATCTTGACTATATTTGCAAGAGGTACTGAAATCGCCGTAGCAAGTCCAAGATGCACTGGAAATGTACGAAAAAAGTGCAAAGTTTGGTGCTGTCACCGGTTTTCAACCTCTGCTGCAATCGGAACATACCACCTCTGTCACCCAAAACCACCCTCTGGACAAAGACTTTCTGATCGCCGATGGAATATCACATGTCTTTGCAGGAACAGACACAACATCCACTACCCTCACATTGACTCTAATCGAGATATTTACAAACCCCAATATATACGATCGCCTTCATGCAGAGCTTAAGCAAGCCATCCCCAACTCCAACGAGACTGCACAACTTTCCGACCTGGAAAACTTGCCTTTCCTTACTGCATGTGTCAAGGTAGGTGAAAATACGCCGTCTTCTACAAGAAGGCAACTCTAACGAATCTGTAGGAGGGACTGAGATTCAGTACACCGGTCCGTTCTCGCCTTCCACGTGTTACCCCAGAGCCTGGAATGAACTACGGGGAGTATTTTATGCCCCCAGGGACATTCATTTCATCCAGTCCTTATCTGATGAACTACAACGAGGATGTGTTCCCTAATCCGCGGGCCTTCTTGCCTGACCGGTGGCTGGTGAATGATCCGGCAGCAATTAAGAGGCTGGATAATTGCTGGGCACCCTTCTCAAAAGGCTCCCGCGGCTGCATTGGCATCAATCTTGCCACTGCCGAGGTATATATTACGCTTGCCGCCATCATTCGACGGTTCCGGCTGGTAGAGAAGCGGTTTGATACCCCCAAGATCCGAGAAATCTTTGGTGTTGTTTTTGATGAGCCACTGCTTATGCAATTACAAAGTGTGCAAAATTGAAATGCTTATTTGCCTTGTTTCAATGTTATGTGACCACCGGCTCTCTTAATTTATCCACAATACATGTCTACAGTTCGCTTTGTATATAAATTAGTACACAATGAACAATCATGACCTCCAGATGCCCTATTCGAGCCTGGTCCATTCTAAAAATGTTGAATCTGCATACCCGTGGAGATACCTATATAAATTGATTTAGTGAAATTGTAACCCGGGTTATAACACGCTAAATCTGACCCCCATATATCCACTAGGTATCCCACTATATATCGATTACAGAAGAGGTGGTACGCTAGCCATTTCCCCATCAGTAAACCCCATATTTTCGTACGGCCAGATCGCCTCTCGCCCCGTTGTATTACAATGACTCGAAATTATGTTGTGGTCGACATTTGGGCACCCGTATATCCGCTCCATCCTATATCCGCCCAATTATGAATAATGGGGTTTCGGGGGTAGGTCCCATGATTCGGAAAGCCTGTCCGTTTATTCAGATATGCCCTCCGAAAACTCTCCCTCCGAATTAAGAAGATCACCACGAGATACATGAGTTCAGATTTGGATACAAACATGCAATTCAGAATATGCGACGTCGTCACACCTCGGATTGCACGGCCGCCAAGTTGATCAAATATAAATGTTTGAATTCAGCAGGTCCCATTAATCATACACCAACAGCCTTAAAGAATAACAACCTAGGTCTCCATCACCATCATCACCTTCAAATCATAAGTATCAACAGCATGGCAGGAAGAGAGCTTGATATTCTGATTGTCGGTGCAGGCATTGCCGGCCTTGCTGCTTCTATCGCCTTAAGGGAAAAAGGCCATCGGGTGACGGTACTCGAAGCAGCCCCTCAGGTTAGGTCCCCTCTGTGGTAATTATTATTTTTGACCCAGCTACTAATGAATAAATCGTAGCTTTCTGACATTGGTGCCGGAATTCAAGTTCCACCAAACTCAGTCAAACTTCTTAAAAGCCTTGGAGTTTACGAGCCAGTACGTCTCACACTTTGACTTCCTTTTTAAGCAAGATGTTCTAAATTTCCATGCCAGATAGCAAAACTTGCAACGTGGCCACGGTCTATCACCTTGAAGAGATGGCAAGATGGTAGTCAAATTACCCAAACACCGCTATATCCCCGTATGGAGGAGACATATGGTTATCCATATTTCTTGATCCATCGAGGAGACCTTCATAAAGTCCTCCTTGACCGAGCGTATGAAGTCGGCACAGATATCAAGGTGAATTCTTATGTCTCCGATGTCGACGAAACGGGGCCTTCGGTGACGCTTACCAACGGGCTTAAATTTACAGCAGACTTGGTTATCGGGGCAGATGGTATAACTTCTCAAGCTTCCCCTTTAGCTCGAAATACTAATCGTTTTCTCATAGGGATCAAATCTCGGATTCGCAAGTCTGTTATACTGGATAGAGACGTCAAAATCATCCCAGATCCCAATTGTGCGTACCGGACGTTGATTCCAGGGGAACTCATGGCGAACGACCCGGATCTTAAGGCACTCATCGACAATCCCGCGGCAAATTGTTGGATTGGACCTGAAGGACATATTATGGCGTATCCAATCCGTAATGGTGCTTTGTATAACTTCGTCATGTGTCACCCTGGTTCTGTCCCGGTTGGCCAGCCAAACGAGCGAGCCAGTCTGGATGACTTGATCGAGAGATATAAGCCATGGGACAGTATTATCTGTAAACTGATTTCCTTAGTTCCACAATGCTTGAAATGGCAGAATGCAGAGATCGAGAAGCTGGAGACCTGGATCTCGAAATCCGGGAAAGTGGTGCTCATTGGTGATGCCAGCCATGCTATGGTTCCATATATGGCCCAGGGGGCTGCCATGGCCGTCGAGGATGCTGTGGCAATTGCCGAATGCCTTGACCGAGTTACCGACACGGAACAGATCCCTGAACTCATGAGTCACTTTCAAAAGATCCGTCTTGAACGATGCTACCTAATTCTAGACGGTGCTCGTAACAATGGTAACATCTGGCATCTTCCCGACGGGCTTGCACAGCAGCAACGTGACAAGAAGATGGCTCAGCGAACCCAGCCGCAGGAGGCCGAGAGCAGTCAAGGAAATCCTAACAAATGGAGCGATCCAAAGTTCCAACCATGGATGTTTGGTCATGATGCGCGCGCTGAGGTATGATCTTATCTGTCAACTGAATTGCCTACCTCCACTATCCATACTGACATTCCTGTTATAGGCGAAGTCATATTTATACAATGTATACCCGACAACTGAAGCAGCCGAGAAATTTAACGCCGATATCACTGTGAATACATCTGCTCTAGTCGTGTAGATAGAATTTAACTTGGCAACATTTGAACTCTGGGTGTCTTCAATTATATCTAGGTAGTGTTATTAAGCATGAATTATGTTCAATAAGCGTTAAGAACATCCTGCATCTTATTTATTTACTGGTCACAAGATAGCAACCTTCTTCAATGAGAAAAATTACTAAATAAATAATCGCGACATTCAAAGAGATTCTTCAGCTACTCGGGAAGCCGAGGTGGCTGCACGACCTGCCCTGTCGCGAAAGTTATCGAGGCTAGCGTCCCACACTTCCTACACGTTTTTTTCTCGTCATCTGCATCAAATTCCTGAATTGTCTGTTTGATCTGTGTTCCTAGATCGCGACAAATAAACCGCTTCTGCCATACCAACTCTCCACACTGTTGACAATACCACCGCATCTCGTCCTCCGCATCCTTAAGGCGAGGCTGTTCCATCACTATACCAATGGTATCCTTATACCGAACGGGACAGTGAGGAACATTAGCTGGGAGCAGGAAGAGCGAGCCTTCATGAATCGGGATATCCTGGAACGTGTGTGGTGTAGTAGATGTGTGGACGACTTTGAGCATGATTGAACCTCGGTATTGGTAGAAAAATTCCGGAGTTGAGTTAATATGGTAGTCGGTCCTATTATTAGGGCCGCCGAGGATCATCACCGTGTGTCCAGCTGTGGCAGGAGAGGAAGGGTGGTAGACACAGTAGTTGTTGACCGGGGGCTGAAGAAGGTGGGAATTCTCTTCCAACCTTTAGGTACTATTAGTCAGAGGAGGATGTTGAACAAAATTAGTTGCTAGACTTGCCACTTAGGGATATTCAGAGCTGGTGTCAATGGCATCTTGCATTTATCGGTCAGTTGTATTTGGAGAATTTATTGTGTATTGCCCGATATTACGAACTGGATATAGTTGGGTCGCGGCAGTGGGTTATAAATGATGGGTTTCGGGGGCATGTGCCGAGACCGACGAGCACAGAGACAAATCGCTAAGCTAGTTTCAGCGAAATGGTCTTCCTGTTAATGCAGACCAAAATGAGGGAAGAGCGAAGCATCCCATGAAATGAGGCGTATGTGTAATAGCTGGCCCGCATTACATCTCTATACACACCATCGGGACAAATGCTTGAGTATATGTTGACCACAAAATACCACTACGTCAAAAACCGTTCAACCTTACGGGTAGGCTTCTTAGTAGTATGTGCTGACAATATAGCACTAATTATTAGTGTAAGCCAGTGACGCGTTGAGGGGTGAGTAGATAATATGTGCATGCCTTCGAAGGCCTGCCTCACCTGCCTGAAGGTCAACAGCGTGGATCATAGATCATAGCAAAGAACTTCATCACCATGCTGAGCACTGTTGATCCTTAAACTCTTCTAAAGGCATGATGAGTCCTTGATGTAAAATATAGGTCAATGTAGCTAATTGCTAGATAGCACTCGTTCCTCAAACTGAGTGGTGTTTGTCATCGCTCGGTGGACTGCTCTCATTCATGCAAACAACAGGTCGCGTTTAGACCTCGAGATGGTCCGACTCAGGTTCCAAGATCCAGGACCACGAGTCGGACCTCATGGAGTCGCGATTCCCCAAGGTCAGAGCCTGAGTCGGATTGCGACTCTATGAGGTTCGACTCAGGTTTGAACCTCATGGAACCTGAATTGCATAACTTTGCCAATACCTTCCTCTTTTGGGTGTATAAACTGATTACTCATCTTGATAAAATACCGTATTTTACCGCCGTTCTGGTTCATATATGCATTTATCTAAGGGATATGGTCGTCTATTCATCGAAATTTCATGCAAGAAATTGTATAGATACTATTTGAAAGGCAGGCCTACTAACGTGATGGTTACTTGAGGCCGGTCGTTGCTGATACTCACTGTGAAGCTGTGGTTGAATGTACTTTATGAAGCGCGATATATATATATATTCCACCCTAAGCCCTAATACATTTTATTCATTGGCGGATACTTGATCATACTGGCTACGAAGTTTTAATTTAAAATGGCTCTAAGGACGGATGCTTTAGACGGAATAGTATCTTCCTTTTATTCTCCTTGGTTCGCAACTATAATTTCTCACATAAGATGCTGTGGATTTGCGTTTCGGTTGTTAGTAGACCTCGTTTACCTGACCCCGGAAAACTTCAACCTTGCTTCTCCAAACTCATTTCGCGAAATCAAGTTACTACTTCATGTTACCTTGAAGCTCATACTCGGACAAAACTATCCTATTCATATCTGTCTGTCTGTGAGCACTGAGAAGAAGACAGAATCCTCCCTTGGAGGTCAGTATATCACTCTGACCCAAATACGCTAAACTACGTTAGAAACTGTGCACTGGAAGATGAATCTTGTCGACATTTTTCGAACTTTCATGCACGAAACACGGACACAGAAGAAATGAGATATGTTGAATGGGCACCTGTCCAGACTGCCCGTTGCGTGTCATATTCAGAAGCTTTGAGATTCGACGCAGGTTAGAACCTGCCAGAACCTGACATAGTGGGCCTAAACTGACCAATCTTATATTTATTACTAAGAAGACTAGCCTGAATTAGAATATTTAATAGATATATCATATATAGAGTATTTATTTTCTAAGTTAATACTTGTATTTTTTTCTTACTTATTTTAGTTTCTTCTTAGTTAATTCTTAGTAGGTCTGACTTTTTTTTAATCCTGTTTTTTAATTTTTTTAATAATTTTTAGTATAATAATATTTTATTCTTCTAGACATCTTACTTATAATGTTATAAAGCTAGAACTTTTAGTCTTCTAAATATTATTTCTTAATTACTTTATTAGCTTTTAGGGACTCTCTTGAAATTATCTTACCTAGTAAAGAATCTTTAGTAGAGTTTTATAATGCTTCTTTATATAGCTAAGTAATCTTAATTTTTAAACTAATTATTTAATTTTTATAGTTATTAGCAGTTACTTCTCCTTATTTTAAATGTATTAGCCTGATAAGAAAAGAACAGCTATTTATTCTCTAGATAGAAGAAATGAATAATAATTTTTATAAGTGTTAGTTAAAGATGGACTTTAGAGCTTAAAGAAAATATAATATCTTTGAAAATAAGTAGACTATAGAGTGTTGGAAGCATTTCTATTAAATAGCTACTATTTTAGATAGTATACTAAAGGTTACATATAAAATATATAATTATATCTTGAATTATCTTATAGACAGTCATCATAGAACATCCTTAATAAATAAATATTTCTTATAAGGTGTTTAATATAAAAAGCAAGCACTTATAGAGGATATTTAAAAGGCTATATAGAGAGGAGTATATTAATATCTTTATTCTTACAAGTCTGCTTAATCTATACTAAGTTTTATATATTCTAGACAATTCTGTCCTCTTAGAGAACTCTATTTAACTAAAAGGCTTAGGAAGAGAAATTAGTAATATTAATTATTATATTATAATTACCTTTTTAGTTTATTAAGCATCCTTAGTTTTATATTATTATTAAGATAGTTTACTAAGCTTTATCTATTCTAATAATCCCTTCCTTATTTACTATTTAGAAACGTCTTTAAGAGATAGTTAAATAGTGATAAGAGAATCTCCTATAAAAGCTTTCTAAAAATACTAAAATCTTTATTATATTAAACTACTAGACCTCATCATTTTATTAGTCTTTTATAGCTATTACTAGTTATTTTATTAATATGGATTAGAACTACCATGAGATCCTGCTTAGGTTTGAGCCAGTTCATAGAAGCTATATAGATGCTAACCTTAGTACTATTCTCTTTGATTTTCTCTAAATACATCACCTTGAAGGCTGAGTACTGATAATGCATTTAATAATAATACACTCCATAATAGCATCAGGGGGGCACTTAAAATGCTTGATTTATTAAATAGGCTGCTAATTAAGTATATACCTTATATAGTATATATAATTTAACTTAGTCTAACTGAGCTTCTTAGTAAGATAGAAGCAGTGCTAAAGAATAAATAAGAAGAGATAGATTAGATAAAAGCAGATAAAGAGAATTAACCTTAATAGGAAAATAAATAGATTGTATACTTTAAATAAAATAAGAAATTAATCTTCTAATCTAATAATTTACTAATATTATATTAGATTTAATAACTAGTAATTTATATAAATAGAAGCTCTACTTATTAAAAGCACTTCTTAAATTTTTAAATAAAGAAGCTGAAGCTTATTCTAATATAAAATATTAAAACTTACTAGAACTCTATTTTCTTAATGCTTTATTATGTAAAATAACTATAAGCTATCTATAATAGATACTGTACTAAGTCTAGTACTTAAGGTTTTATATTTAATTTAGATGAATAGTAGTAAATTAACTATTTTCTTTTACTTACTTAGCTATTCTATTATTATACAGCCTACTTTTCTAACCCTAAGAAAATAACTATCTATTTAATTTTTGCTATTTATAACCTATTATTTAATTATTTAGAAAAGTCAATTATATAGCTTGTATATAAGAAGATAAAATAGAAAGTAACTATACTATCTACTTTTAGATATGTAAAATAAAAGCTATTAGACTATTACGCGGCAATTAATAAGGTTTTTAGTAATTTTTATATTATTACTATAATTCTTACACCCTATTATAAGCTTTAATTCTTTATAAGGAAAAACTAAGGTGAGAAATTCTATGCATAGTATCACAAAAGTATAGAGAAATATTTTAAGCCTTATTAATAATAATATCTAGAAGCATAAGCTATATAAACTATATTATATATATAATTCTTAACCTTATATATCTTTAATCTTAATATAATACTTACTTTATAGTTACCCCTTTAGCTAGAGACTAACACTAGTGATAAACTTATATAATATTTTAAAAGTAATAAGCTATTCTATATTCTTACTATTTATCTATTACTAAGGTTATCTATAGATTTAATTAAGCTATATAGTCTATATATATTCTAGAAAAAAAATAAATATAATTTTCTAATACTTATCTATCTTGTTTAGAATATTCTTACTATTCTTACTATAGGCTTAGATATAAAATAATTATTTAATTTAGCTTATAATATTTACTATTACTGCTAAGGGACTTTAAAGTTAAAAACTATCTAGGACTTAATAATGTTTATATATACATCTAGGTTTAAGATTAAATCTAAATAGTTTATTTTATTAGAAGAGTATATCTGTATATAAGAGATTTAGATATAGATTAAAGAAAAGACTGCTAATAAAGTTTAAGACTCTATCCAAAATATCTGATTATTCTTGGCCCGGGTAGAATCAGGGTTTAAATTAGGGTTATTTTTTCACTATCCAAAATATCTATCCAAAATATCTGATTATTCTTGGCCCGGGTAGAATCAGGGTTTAAATTAGGGTTATTTTTTCACTAACAAAATTAACCCCATCTAAGGCCGATCTCAATCAGCTTATACCCCCCATCTCAATCAGCTTTTCCCAGCTGATCCCCGTCAAATTTGCACCATATATTATATAACCATTAATCAATATACGCTTATAATTTCACCATGATTTATCCAGTAAATATCTTATAAGAGCGTAGCAAAGTAGATAAGTTCATTGAAGAAATTTTGTTAGGGTATAGCGGGAGCTAGTTCCAGATTAGGACTAGCGCACTAAGCACACTGAGCACACTGAGCACGCTGAGCATGCTGAGCAGTCCGGATCAGGGTTAGGGTTATAATTTATGCTTAGTAAAATAGGGGGCCGATTAGAATATTTTAATAGTTTAATAGCTAGTTCGACAGCAAGTTTGACAGATTAACAGGTATTTAGACCACCATTTGGCCAGCCATTCCGGCAGATTGATTGCTATTTCGCCAGCTATTTATCCAATTAAAGCCAACTGTATATTTTATCCATTCAATCACAATGACAAACCCGATCCCATTGCAGAATGCATGTTTTGAGCGACTGGCGGATTTCCCCATTGTGGTATGCCGTGAATGCCGATATGGTGTATGGCCCAGCCAGATTGAAGGTCATTTACAGCATGCCCACCGTCATATATTGCCCGCGATCCGGATTCAGCTTGGAGATGAGGTTCGAAGCTGGCCTGATGTCGCTATTGATCCAATCGAGTTGGAGATTCCACCCACTCGGAACCAGGCCATTCCCCAGCTCATCGGCCCATTAGACGGCTGGCGGTGCCGATTATCACCCAATATATGCACATACGTGTGTCCCAGCATGGCCACTATGCGGAAGCATTGGTTTCAGCAACATGGTTGGAGCCGGACTTCCCAACGAGGACAACCCACTCGATCCACCATGCAACGCATCCAGGAGCAGCAGGAACGAGCATGTCAACGGGTTCCATGCCAGCGACTATTCCCCCAAAAGACTGGGTCCCAGTATTTTGCCATTATCGATGGAAAAGACGACTCCAATGCCATTCCCACCACACCCGGATCCATGATTTGGGAACAGGCCACCCGGCAGTATGCTGAGTACGAGAAGCAAGCCGCGGAGCGGATTCAACAGGGCCATGTAGACGAAGCCAATCCGTGGCTCCGTCGAACGGGCTGGGTATCATATTTGGATTCATTTTCCAGCACTCAGTTGTTGGAATATATCGACATGCCCACCATGGATGACCAAACAGATCCATCCCCGTTGCCGATCCCAGTGAACGTGCCATCCAGGCCATATGGACGGCCATGGGCCAGGTTGGACAGATCAGCCAGCAGTCCGTCATCCACACCGGCGTGTTCGTGCGCATGGAAGCCATCCGGACAGAACGGCATCAAACCCGGTATCAGCCACTGGAGGCATATCAAGATCCGGAGACCATCATCGAGCGCGTTCGTCCATGGCAGCAGATGTTGATGTTTTTGGCGGACCCAGGAGGGTGCGTCCGACGAGGCATCCCCCATATCGATTCACCCCACGACAGCAAGCGGCATGGAATCGATTGGTGCAGATTGCTCGTCCCGTTATTCGACCCCAGAATCCCGGACGGTCCATTATATTGCAACCCGGACAGCGCCGTCCATGGGAACTCAGCCCATCGCCCGTCCCCAGCGAGTCGTCCAGCTCGGATGAAGAATCATTTACCGATGATGATGAGATAGATGAGGATATCCACCAGGATCCCACACCGGAGAGCTCCACCCCACCGTTAACTGCCATCCAGCGGGCATGTTTAGATTTTTGCATCGAGCTGTTGAACCAGCGGGTGGTGCACCGGGAATACGATTGCGCATTGGTGTGTGCCATGGCCGTATTGGGCGTTCGAGATCGAGGCGGATGGCGCACCCCAGAGGATTATCCCCCATTTTATCCAAGGTCATCAAACTCGCGCGGTTCATGGTGGTTCGCAAAGCCATGGAATTGGCGGATCAGGACGAGGAGGCCGAGCCCACCAGCTCCATGCAGGAAGAGGACTGGGATAGCGCGTATGGAGGATCCCCATCTCCCAGTCCCCCCATAACCCAGAAAGGATGTTTGCAGTGGGTCACGCAGATGATGGACCGGTTCATGGTGCGAGGGTCCCAGAGCCCGATGCAGTGGATGTTGGATTTACGGACATACGGATTGAAGATCCATTACAACACCACGACCGAGGGACATGTGACATGGCAGAACGAGGATGAGCTGCTGTATAAAGACGTCAAATTCACGATGCGGCAGTTCCGTGGCATGGTCGACCACACGGTGCGGGATGCACGGCGTATCTTGATGGAGGATTTGCTGCAATGCGCTCCCGATCAGGTGCCAGCCATCCCATGGGAGCAGCTGTACGACAACCCATTCAACGAGGATCCCCAGTGGAGCTTTGTGCAAGATCCGCGAACCCCATGGCCGGTTGATGGCACGAGCTGGTTGTGGCAGCACATCCAGGATGACTCACGGTTACGTGGTCGATTCATGCAAGCCGATGGACAAGGAATCCGACGTGTACGATGGCAGGCATTCCATCGACGGATTACCACGTTTTTAGAAAAGCTGCTAGCAGCGACGCAGTTCACATGGGGTCAACCTGCTCGTGCACCAGAGTTGTTGAGTATTCGACATGAGAACAGCCACGTGGGTGGGATCCGGAACATGTTCATTGAAGATGGCATGGTGGTGTTGGTGGCCCGGTATCATAAGGGGTATCAGATGAGTGGAGACGTCAAAATCATTCATCGATATTTACCCCGGGAAGTGGGCGAGCTGCTGGTGTGGTATTTATGGCTGGTCTTGCCATTTCAACGGCGCATCGACGCATGGATGCATCAACGGGAGGATATCAATCCCCATATCTGGTCATCCGCACCGTGGGAACCCGCATGGACGTCCGAACGGTTCCGGCGGATTTTACAACAGGAGAGCACCATTGGATTATCTGGAGTCACGTTGAATATTGCATCGTACCGTGACATTGCCATTGCGATCAGCCGCCGATACATGCGAGCTGGACGGGCATTTGTTCGCCATGATCCCCAATCCACCACCAGGGACGATTTACACGAGGACGAGGCGCAGATCATGGCTGGGATTGCAGATGAGCAGGCTGGACACAGCTCCCATGTGGCGGGAGCCGTATATGCGCGGGAAACCACCGAACGAGCCGGCGAAGTGGCGGATCGACGACAGCGATTCCGGCAAAGCAGCCAGGAATGGCATCAGTTTTTGGGATTTGCATCCGCCATTGGCATGGTTCGCACCGGCAAGATCACCCCATTCCAGGATACCGCCCAGGCCAGCCAGACCGAGCGATGGAGCCGTACGCGAGCCATGGATGTCGACGAGTCATTACGACAGATGATGGGACCGTCGGCGACGTTCCGTGGCAACCAAAAGGCCATTGTCCAGTCCATCATCCAGCGCCAGAGCCCCATCATCGCGGTGATGCCCACGGGTGCCGGGAAAAGCTTGTTGTTCATGTTACCGGCATGGATGAGTCGCGGGGGTACGACCATTGTGGTGGTTCCATTGGTGGCATTACGTGCGGATCTCCAACAGCGATGCCAGACGTTGGGGATCTCATGTGTGGAATGGGATTCGCGACGTCCCGTGGATGGAGCGGCCATTGTATTGGTGACGCCCGAGTCCGCGGTCAGTGAGGGATTCCAGACCTTTATCAACCGAAAGCAGTGGACCAAGGAGCTGGACCGAATCGTGATCGACGAATGCCACATCATATTGCAGGAAGGATATGAGTTCCGGAAGCAGATGGCGCAGCTGGGTGCATTAGTCCGCGCCGAGACGCAAATCGTGTTATTGACAGCCACATTGCCCCGTGACAGTGAAGCATTGTTGTGCCAGCGAATGTATTTGGATCCCCATACAATCCAGTGGTTCCGCAGCCGAACCAGCCGGACCAACGTGGCATATCAAGTCATTGAGATTGGGGCTACGGAGCCATCCCGTGATCCAAGAGAGCAGATGATTCAGTGGATTCAACAGCGAGTTCGGCCGCTCCATGAGGGGAAAGTGGTGATATATGCCAATACCATTGCCACGGTGCAGCAGATCGCACATGAATTGCAATGTCCCGCATATTACAGCAAGGCGGTGGATAAACCGGGGATGTTGGCATCATTCCGGAAGCAGAATCCGGGGTGATCGTGGCCACGAGTGCGTTAGGCATGGGGATTGATATCCCCGACATCCGGCTGGTGATCCACGTGGGCCGGACGCGGTCATTATTGGATTATGGACAGGAAAGTGGACGCGCCGGACGCGATGGGGGTGCCAGCGAGGCAATCATGTTGATTGATGGCCACGGACGGGGTTGGGGGGATCCGCCCCCGGTTGATTCCCGGGTGGAGGAGTATCTTCGAGGCGGTTGTCGACGGCGGGCATTGGATATATATTTGGATGGAACGGTGGATGGATATAGCCGACAGCAGTGCGAGGCCGGTGAAGCAATTTGTGATCGGTGTCAGAGTATTATATATCCCAATGCCGATGCCAGTCCCATCGCCAGCCCAAATGATCGGCCGAATGGCAATCCGAATCATGAGACCAACGGCCAGGATCATCGCCAGCAAGCCAGGCTAAACGCCCGGCAAAACGCCAGTCACAACACCAGCCAGAATGAGCGCCATTTCACTCCACATAAACGAGCCATATCCGAGCATTCCAACCCCCCCGTGGCCAAGCGCCAGGCCCATGCCCGGTTCCCACCCACGGCATATTACCAGGCTCCCAGTCAACGACAGACGCAGCACGCGGAGGCGGATGGCCAGGAAATCGAGTCGATCCGGGAACAGTTCGACCGGTGGGCCGGGCAATGTCGATTATGTGAGATGATGCGGCAACCCACCAACCATGAGATGCAGGATTGTCCCCATCCCCAGGCACCCATTACCCGGGTCTGGATCGATCAGGTCATCCAGCAGATCGTGGACGGGTCCCGGGATGGTGGACGGAGTGGATACGAGCCATATGCGGCATGTTTTGGATGCCATTCCCCGCAGTGGATCTGCCACGGGTGGGAGAGCAATGGGCACGGTGGTTACCGGAAGATGGGACGGGCATGTCAATATCGCCATGTTGCCATTCAGATCATTGGGCAGTTGTTACATGGACCCAAGCAGGGTGATATCCGTGTAGCATGGCAGCGAAGAATGCAAGAGCAGTCCCCGGGGTGGATATTTATAATGAGGCGCAGTTGATCCGGCATTTCCAGCGGCGATTTGGACGACGTGGCGAAGAGCGCAGCGGATTGGTGGTGGAAATGAATTGGATGTGTATCTTTGCTGAGCAGGAATTGGCGGAGTAAGATTATATATCATGATGTAGGCATCCCCTTGTTATCTCGCTCGTTTATTGTTTACTGTTCACGACGCATATATTCCATACTATCATATTCCAACCCGGCGATATATATATATATATATATATATATATTATGACTACCAATTGGTGCACTAGGGTCAGGGTATAACCCAACTTATATATAAAGAGGACCCCCCAACCCGTACATAAACAGGAGGGTTTAACCCAACTTGCATGTAAAGGGCACCCCCCAACCCAACTTGCACATAAAGGGTAGGGTATAACCCAACTTGCATGCAAAGGGCAGCCCCCCAACCCAACTTGCATGCAAAGGGCACCCCCAACCCAACTTGCATGCAAGGGCACCCCCCAACCCAACTTGCACATAAAGGATTATATATAACCCAACTTGCATGCAAAGGGCAGCCCCCCAACCCAACTTGCACGTAAAGGATTATATAACCCAACTTGCATGCAAAGGATTATATAACCCGACTTGTACGTAAAGGATTATATAACCCAACTTGCACATAAAGGATTATATATAACCCAATTCGCGTGCAAAGGGGACCCCCAACCCAACTTGCGTGCAAAGGGTTAGGGTTATAACCGCTGGGTTGGTTAGTTAGTTAGTTAGTTAGTTAGTTAGGGTTAGGGTTAGGGTTAGGGTTAGGGTTAGGGTTAGGGTTAGGGTTAGGGTTAGGGTTAGGGTTAGGGTTAGGGTTAGGGTTAGGGTTAGGGTTAGGGTTAGGGTTAGG